>CM037789.1:30428098-30478098 GCA_021229015.1 Solen grandis | reverse complement strand
TTGACCAGACAGCACCTTCCAGGATATCTGTCTGATCAGGGTCTCCTCCATTTGCTCATACAATATTGTAGCTTAGCTTCTGCACAGTCTGCATGGCAAAGAAAAATCCATTTTTTCTATTATACTATTTAAGGATGAGTACAACTGATATTAATCAAGTCAGACAGGTGTACATGAATATTCATGAGGTAAAGGGTTAAATGAGTTCCAGGTAAGGGTTTAATATTGTAAAGGAATGAATAAGAAGTACCAGCCCTGACTGGCTCCAAATTAGAGTTATAAGAAATATATATATTCATATTTATTTTTTTATAACTCTTATTTGGAGCCAATTAAAACTGAAATATTCCCTGTCATTGCAGCTGTGAAAATATATTTTTGCCTTGTCTTGCCTTGTTTATATGTCTGAAAAAAAAAAATAACGAGTCTCAAACATCTCATTTAGAGTACAAACCATAAGCCCATGCCCAGTGTTAAATTCAAGTCCCATAGTCTACTGTCTATAGTGGGACTTTTCTCTTATTTGCATATTTCAATAAGATATTTTGAAAAAAAACAAAAAAACAACAACAAAAAAACAACAACACAGTTCCCTCAAATTCTCACCCCAAGATAATCCCTGTGTAGATAAGTTTCAATATTACAACATTATGCTAACAGTACACTGTAGATAAAGCCATCATGAATAGCATCGTGAATAGCACAACCATGACTTGATTCAGTTTTTCTTTTAACTCTGAAGCCGAAGGGAGCAGATTTTTTGTGGTAGTTTTACTTAAATTATTACTGTATGTTAAAAGCACACAAAAACACACACAGAAGAAAAACCTACCCACTGATAAATTAATTATGAGTAACACAACCGTCACTGTTATTGTAAACCAACATATTTCTTACCATGGCCTTACAAGTTACATATGGCAGTGGACCCTGAACCATCCTTCACACACAGGTATGACTCTGTACATGTTTTAAAATGGTCAGGTGTACTTTTGTACCTGAATAAGTCCTTGATAAATCCATTTGTTCATATTATTCTATACATCGTCTTTCTATCCCCACCATCTGTTGACATTTATCCACTTGACATCTATTCGTGAAGACCAATTTAACCAGTATAAACCCAGCTCAGCCTGCACACAACTAACAGACTGATACTGAGATTTGATAGCAAAATTGTTTAAGTTATAAAGAGAGAGTATCAAGACATTTCTACAGGCAATAGAAGACCAAAGCAAGAGTAGCAAGCATAGGCGTCTATAATTTGAACAAAATAGTGTTAATAAATTCTATCTCACTTGGACGTCACCCTTAATTTTTGGCAAACTTAATTTTTTTCAATATCTGGTCTATTTTGTACATGGAAAAATAGAAAATAGATACTATGGTGTTCTATTGAAATACATCACTGGTTGACCATAAATTTAAAATAACTTCTAAGTTCAGTTAAGTTGTGCGGTCAGCTCTCAATATTAGATTTTATACCTTTAGACAAGTGACAGTCTGTATTAAAGTTCTGGCTTGAATTCTACCATCAATACTAAATAAAGCTAAATATTATTTTGAGGAAAATTTCAAAAATACCGGTACCCAAATACAGTCCATTTACGATAATTCGGAAAGCGATTTTCCATTTTGACGGCATTATTCGAATAAATGTCACGGTCCCGTCAAGTTTTCCTATATATCTCATTTAAATAAATGTAATAATTTGTTTTACAATTACTAGATAAATGCGGCAATTTGAACTTATTTCAGACACAACAAGCATAGAATTTTCACGCGTTTCAAGTAATAGCGTGAAAATGATGTCTTCACGTTTTGCGCTTGTTAATGTAGGTTTTATAGGGCTGCACGGACTATCGTGCTTAAGTAAGGTTGGGTAGTCATTCTACCGGTCACTTTCATATGGGACAGACCTGTTTCACTTTCAGTTCGGATATTGTTAAATAAATATCAAGGGGTAATTGTTTAGATCAACTTTTAGGATATTACTTGTATACATATTTTTTACGTGTGTATTTGTTATATATCATATATTCAGATATAATTAGTTTTGTACATTGTATTTATACATTAGAATTAATACTTTGATATGCGTGAGGCCCAACAATTGGTGATAGGACACCAGACAAATGGGCACAGGTTTCCAGAGGTTTTTATTTTGCTATAATTTTATCTCTGGTTTTTCCTGGTCGGTCCATCGCATCATATTCTATTTTACCCAGAGTATCCGTATGAAGTTTAAATATCAATCATTATATACATGCCGTAAAAAATGTTCTACTTTGTCCTGTGGTCCAACAATACAGGCCGTGTCCGGCAGAAAGCATAAGTGTGTTAGTTGTTATTAAGTCCTTTTTAAGTTTACTAAGAGAATAGTTAAGACATGAAGTTCTTGATCAATGACACAATAGTTTGGACGATGTGTCACCGTACTTTACACACATGCGTATTTTTCACACCTATCTTGATTGGCAGTCATTTCAGTTAAAGTGATACAAACTGTTGAGAATCATGTTTTGACATGTGTCACTTTATTGTCAAGAGTGTTAACAAACTGAGTGAATTTTTATTTAAGTACAAATATCAGTGAGTGTTCGAACCTCACTTTACTTTTGTCGTATGCTTTGCAAGAGTTTTATCACGCTATCAATAAAAAAGATTCGTAGATTACAGATGTATTTGTAAGTTACCATTTATTATTCCGAGTAAGTAATTAAAGGGCCCAGGTCAGCTGGCAGGATAGCTGAATAGATATGGATAATTTTCAATTTACAAGTAATTCAGTGAAGGCCCGGTTAAAAATGTTGTGTTTTAATATGTGATTTATGAATTTTATGCAGAAAAAAATAAAACACAACCGTGTTCTATATTTTATAAACATGCATATAATATGCTAACTGATTATCACGACGCGTATTTCTTACAAATACACAAAATGTCCACCGGTAGGTAAACACGGTAATTCGGATGACATGATTTTTCAGCATTTCAGTCAGTCTGCAGACCATTCGAATTATCGTAAATGGACTGTATATTACAGTCTAACTTCAGTGACTCAAACACTGAAAACTGGAACACATACATGTTCGACCTGGGATGAGTCGGACACTGATGGCTGAAACTCTCTAACTAAATTTCCTGCCCCAGATTAAAAGTACTATGTATTTCATGCCTATCGGTCGAACCAATCCTGTATGTACCAATCCTGTATGTGATGTTCGCTGGTTATTTAGGTGCAACCTGCGATGCAGCATGTTTTTTACACATTGTGAGATTGGCACAAGCATTATTATTGTTCAATTTAATTAATTTTTTGTTGAATGTTACTTGTTTCATTTGAGCTGATATTTATGTTACTGATTGTGCTATATTTGTGGATTATTCACAATAGTTATTTTCTATTTTTCTGCAAAAGAAAAAGTAAACATAGGATGCAGATAAAGTTACGACTTGCACATAGGCCAATGTACGAGTACAATGTACATGTACAAAATGAATATCATCACTGAGGTTTGTGTTTTGATAATTGATTTTGCCAGCTGACGTTTTATGGATATACATGTATACAATATTAAAAAAATAAAAAGTCAATTTTATTTAATGATGCATGTTATATTATTTTGCTGATATTAGGATAAGAAAACCGACAAAATATGATAACCAACTTTTACCAATCAGTGCTAAAAGAAGGCTTAATAATAAATCATACTTTTTAATACATGCATGTAAATCATTTTAACCACAGTTGGGTCAAACCACCAATGCCTAGACAAATTGCCGTTCCCCTAGCCTGTTCGAGTCACCGAAGTTCAACTGTATTTCTTTACAAATTCGCTATTTAACATGTTAATAATTCATATCAACATAGTCATGTACATGCTTATTTCAATCTTGAAACATAGATGGTGGCATTTCTTTCTACCTAATTTAAGAATTTAAGTATTAACAAACATTTCTATCAAACTAACAAATAAAAGTATTATAAAGAATTAAAGAAGATTAGACAAAGAATTGAGGCAGGATTAGACTAAGAATTAAAGAAGGATTTAGACAAATAATTGAGGTAGGAATTAAGACTAAGGATTGAGGCAGGATTAGACTAAGAATTAAAGAAGGATTTAGACAAATAATTGAGGTAGGATTTAAGACAAAGAATTGAGGTAGGATTAGACTAAGAATTAAAGAAGGATTTAGACAAATAATTGAGGTAGGATTTAAGACTAAGAATTGAGGTAGGATTAGACTAAGAATTAAAGAAGGATTTAGACAAATAATTGAGGTAGGATTTAAGACAAAGAATTGAGGCAGGATTAGACTAAGAATTAAAGAAGGATTTAGACAAATAATTGAGGTAGGATTTAAGACAAAGAATTGAGGCAGGATTAGACTAAGAATTGAAGAAGGATTTAGAGGAGGAATTAAAATTGAGGTAGGATTAGACAAACAATTGAGGTAGAATTTAAGACAAAGAATTGAGGTAACAAAAATTAAGGAAGGAGGAAAAAAAAATGTATTTTCATTTTGAGTGGCATTTTAAACAATAAAGGCCACTTAAACACCACCAGAAACCACAAAGTAATTTTCATAGAAAACAATGCAGCTAAATATGCATGATACAAGATTATCAAAAATACACTGTCTCAAGACATGGCTGAAAAAAAATCCTACAGAATAGGCATAGCAAAGATAAATACAAAACTGCAGTATCTACACAGTAGCATTAATGAAATTAGCATTGTTTCAAACTATCAAATAGGGCTTCAGGACTTTCAACTTCCTCAGCTTGAGCCTTCAGACTCCATTACTCCATAGCACCAGCCATTTAGGCTTATCAGTAACCCGTCAAGATGGCCTGAGGAGATTGAGTGTGATATTACCCAGAATTCCCTTAATCATTGTTCTCTGACGAAAACACATTAGCAGATCAGGACGATTATCAACTGAGTTAAACAAAGCAATACAAACAATGAATGGAAACAGAGGGTTTCCAAAGTCGATACTTTGGAAAGCTATTACATAGTTTTTTTCTCCAGTTTTGATCTGGCTCCCCCCACCACCAGTTAACCCTTTCCCTCATAGAGGATACCATGAAAAGACCTATGCGAACAGCATAAAACCAGATCAGCCTGCGAGTAACTCGCAGGCTGATCAGGTTTTATGCTGTTCGCTGCTCCTCAGTGGTCTGGTAATGAGGATTTTAAAATTAAATTTGGTAAGGTTTGAGTTTCGCTTTCTGCAGATCAGGCTTTATGTGGTACCTATTGAGTGCGTCAAAATGAGTCTATATGAGGGAAAGGGTTAACATGCCTATTACCATACACATGTACCAGTATATGTTCTACATGTGACAAGGTTTGGAAACTATTACACTATTTCAACACTTTATCCTTCAGATACTTCATTAAAGATATTAATACATTGAAAATCTTTAACTGAAAAAGAGCTAAAATTTAATTTGTTGTCTCCAATTATAAAATCAGTTTCAGTATATTTGTTTAAAAGACCACATTGTAAAAGGTGTCTCAGATTACCTTTTTAACCAATCAAATCGTCCTAAAATTTTAGTATAACCAGGGGAAATAACCACATAAATATATATGAACAAATTACAAGATGGTACTACCATGACCACGCAGTCCCAAGAGTGCAAAATCAACTTCTTTTTGTTCAGGCTTTAATATTGGTATCTGTAATTTAGTAAGAACTTTTATTCACAGCAGTTGTTGTGGCATCTATTTTTAATGTTTTACGAAAGTCAGTTTATAACGCGCTATTTAACTGGTTTAAAATTGAGCACTTGTTTATGCATATAAATCACTTCAAAGGTCAATCTGAAGTGACCTTTAATGCAAAGTTGTCAGATCCTAATCCCGGATAGTAGGAGTGCAATTTAGCATATGATTTTAATGAGATTTCTATTACACAAACAATATTTCAGTCACATAATGACGTCCAGCTTTTTAGACATAAAGGAAGACCCCAAGTTTACAGAGGCATCCATGTAGAACCAACCTATCACAAGCAAGCTGTAAGGCTTCATTAAGGGGTGTAACATTCCTTCAAATTATCACTCCCCCTTCTGGAAATTGAAATTAATGAGTTCAAGAAAATTATAAATTATATTATGATTTTTCACTGGCCCTGCACTAATTAATATTCACTCACAATGGCAAGCAGGCAAATGAAAGTCCACACCCCAGATTATCATCAAATTTTGAGTTGCGATAAATGCTGCTGTTGAGTAAGCAGGTTTTAGATAATGGTAACAAAGAGCAGCACATAGAATTTTACACCCTATCCTTACATGAAAATTCAAAGTAACCCTGCGGAGACTCAAAATAAAGAGGTAAAGGTCGAACTCTTCATGCTTCAACACTCAATTGCAAACAACCAAAATCCTGAGTAGTGGTGTAGTATTCCTGAAATTATCGCTTACTTCCTAGCCCATCCAAATTTTGAAATATTTAAGTCAAGAACAGAAAAAGAAATTTATGATTTTCCACTCACCTTGCACTAATTTTCACTGGCCAGAGCCAGTGGGCATGTGGAATTTTACACCCCTGAAATGAGTAACTGATTGACAGATCTTCTTTTGGACTAGTTGTAAGGTAATTTTTTATGGCAGTTTTTTTATGAGGCTATAAAGGGATAAATTGTTATATGTACTATTAGTGTGTCCGGGAATAAAAAGGTTAATATCCGCATAAAATCTTGGTATATCTAACACAGTAATTCAATACCGAAGAAAATATAAAAAAAAAGCATGCTGTTTTCATGTCATGTGGAGTTAGTTCCCTTTTATCAAGCATTTACCTCAGTTATCACCCTTTCATGATTTGTTTCAATATGATTATCACAAAAAGTTAATAACCTAAATGGAATGGCAACTGCAAGTCAGTGGTCCAAGTCATAAAACTGTCAGCATGTTATTTTATTCAAGACACATGAACTTTTTTTTCTTTATTTCTATCCAGGGAGATAACTGTATGTATTTCTATCAAGGCAGATAACTGTACAAAAAATATAGTGTAGAGCTATTACATGCATATATTTTTCATGCACAATTGATAGATTTGTTCTTGCAACTCAACCCTTTACCTAATAAGACTCATTCTGACACATTGGCAAACAGGGCAGACCCTGATCAGACAGGAAGGACGAAGCTGTCGTATCAGGGGCTGCTCTGTTTCCTAATACAATATTGTAGCTCAGATGCTAAACAGCAAAGAAAAATCCATTATTTCATATGCCATTTTACAGATCAGCCACTTCATATTCCTTAAATAATTAATTTGTACATGAATATTCATGGCGTAACATCTTAAGCTCTGAACACTTCTAAAATCAACAACCATCTTACTTCACATCCCCAATGTTTACTATAAAGTAAAGGAAAGTTTTAAATGATACAAATGTGATAAACGAGAAACTTTTCAGAGGGCAGTAAATGGCATTTTTATCAACACCTGTCGGCACTAGAATAAACTTTATTACCTCCAATATATAAAACAGTAACAACTGTCTTTGGACAGGGTACCAGAACAGGGATCTCTGTCTATTTGGTTTCCAGCTTCAAATTTCAGCTATTATCACCACACATATACTTCTAAAACTACAACACAATACAAAAACAGTCAGACAGGGGTTTCAATAAGACCCAAAATCAGGAATTTTCAAAAATTCCATGTCTGATTTTCAGGAATAATTAGGAATTTTTCTTAAAATTAGTTGTTGTATTAGGGTTTACCGTCGCTGCGATAGTATTTCAATCATATAGCAACGTCCAGCTAATTACAGGTGGAGGAAGATCCCGAGTACACAGAGGTACCAGGGTAGAACCACCGACCTAGTCCACCACTGTAACCGCTCGGCCATGGCGGCCCCCTTAAAATTTGCAGATAATGTAGCGCATTTAATGCACAAATCTATTTTTAAAAAACAAAAAAACATTATCTTAAAAATCCTTCAAGTTTAAAGTTGGCCCATCTGTCCATAACTTGTTACTTAGGTCATGAGGTTGAATGTAAATGCTACTAAAAGGTGGGGTGGGTATGGATAGTGATTTTTTTCTTCTTTTTTTTTTTTTTTTTTTTAAATGACAGATTTTGATGATCTCTTAGTGACATTTAAAAATATCAATAATATTCACTAATAGTATTCTATATGAAATCTTTATCATCCATTTAACCTTTTCCCTCATATAGACTCATTTTGACGCACTCAATAGGTACCACATAAAGCCTGATCTGCAGAAAACCACTGTTAAACCTTACCAAATTTAATTACAAAATCCTCATTTCCAGACCACTGAGGAGCAGCGAACAGCATAAAACCTGATCAGCCTGCAAGTTACTCGCAGGCTGATCTGGTTTTCATGCTGTTCGCATAGGTCTTTTCATGGTTTCCTCTATGAGGGAAAGGGAATGTGTTTTCTGCGCATTATTCCTTCAAAGATCTATTGTTAACATTGTTTGAGGTTACCTTTTTAAAAAAATATATATATTAATAAATAATTTACTCATAAATGATCATAACGTCCTGCCTGACGAAAATATAGGAAGTGAGTTAAAGTGACAAATATAACTGATTCATGGAATAATTCTTTAACAATTATGCAAATTCTGTATTGTTTCTAATTCTTTTTCGCATACTTCAAAAATGAAAGTAAATCCGCAAAAACTGATGACAATGACAAGCACAGTCTGTTTCTGATTTTTTTTTAATTTTTATGGCCAAAGACAGGTGTGCATCTACTCTGCAGAATAATAAAAACATGTTTTATAAGCCTTTAACAAAATAAATAAATAAAAGTAACATTTTAATTTTTTCACAAAGAAAAGTCGGCAATTTATACACCTGAGTGTTCACCATCCTGGCAGCTCCCTTTAATACAGGATTGAAGCAGAAAAAGGGAATACACGGTTTTTGAGTTAATTAAGTCATGGTTGATCCTTTTTTTTCTTTTCATTCCAATTCACTCTTACAAAAATGTGAGAAGCTAATGTACGACTTTTTTGGCAATTTGACACCTGAAAGCTCGCCAATCTGGCTTTAAATTAGCAGGTCTTTAATGCAAGATTTAAGATAAAATATATGAAGTAAATATTGAAAAATGTGAAAGGGAATTTGTAAATGTAGCCAATTTAGACATGTCACAGACATATGCAGGTGAATACGGTATGTCCATGGACATTTCCATACCGTACGGTTATGTGACTTGCGTATTTTTTCAGTTCTTTTTCCTAAATTTAACGGCATGTCTTTTCTGTCAAAATTTGAAATTCCAAGTTATTTAATTGGATATAAACATGAGATAATGTTTTTTTTATAATATTACTAGAATATAGTATTGTAACTTGTAAACAGTATTGTCAGCAAATTTGAGACAGACGACATTTAGCGGGCTGGTACCCGACCTTTCTTTTTCACTTGGCAAATGCATATGTCAATCACTGAACAAGGGCGGAGCAAATGTTACTTAATTTGCATATGCAGCTTGGACTCTGTATGGACTGATAAGCACTGCATGACATCTGGTGTATACGCTGTCAGCGTATGATAGGAATAAAGAACATCAAGTGTGTTTTGGTCTCGGTGTAAACAGCTATGTTTTGGACTTGGTCCCTGATTAAACACACTCATTACACAGTCATAGACTTCTAATTAGTCGCCTGTCCGAGTTTGATTCAAACCAGTTTTGATTGGAGATTACGAAAACATCCAGTACTTTAGACAAGGCCTTACATGGCTATTTTGAGGAAGTTTCAAAACGCCGGAGGTCAAATTGTGGGACGTATTTTGGAATTTTCAGGATGTATAATACGTCTATGTCCGCTTATTGAAACCCCTGGTCAGAGATAATTACTTTATTTAAAAAAAAAAAAATTAATCAAATTAGCTACACCTTTTATGCCCATTTTTGCTATTCTTGTTTCACAAATCCCTCGTTCCTAAAGCATAATTTCAATAATTGGTTGAAAATGAAAATGACCTCTTCACTTATATTGTAGAGATCATAAAATAAAATGTCTGATTCAACTGAAAACATGATTAGCTACTTAAGAGAGTGAAGTAAGTCAGATGGGGTACACATAAAAAATGTTTTAAGAATTTATGTTGTAACTAATTAATAACTAATTAATTTGAGTTAATTATCATCATCACATTCATAGTGGCAATACTTGAGTTACAAGTTGCTGATTATGTAAAATTTACATTGTCAGCCATTTTTCCTGACCTATTTTCCGTTAGATGCTGGTTATCTAAAAAAAACACAAAGACTTAAGTAAAAGGCCTAACCAAAAAAAACAACCCAAATATCCCTGATTCATTTCTTCACTGTCTAACTTTTCTCTCATCTTTTTATCACATCTATTCTCCTTTATCCAACAAAAGCAATGAATAACCGTAACCAATTCATAACAAAAAAGACATGCATTTTCACAACCAGAGCCGACTGCGTGATTCGTCTTATTTGACATAACGAGGTTTATTGTTTACTCTTTTATTTACTTATAAGCGCTTATATGACATGACAATTAGTCCTTACACGGTCCATGAATGTGAAATGTCACTGCGATGTTTATATGCATCTTATAACCAAGTCGTGGATGACGGTGATATATGAACACAAAGGTAGAGTATTATACTGGACCCTCCAGGTCACACAGAAGCTTTCATTCAAGGTTTGTCTGCAGCATTCATGCTATAATCAAGTAACACATCATTTGCTATACTACAAACACCTAGTTTTGCATCTATCTTACAATCCCCCTAAACCTCTGCTTATTTCTTTCTTTTGTTGAAAAGAAAAATGTACCTTTAGATAATGCAACCTTTCCCAAAAATGCATGTCTAGACCAAAAATGTCTACACAAAATTTAATCATTTTTTTTTAGCCCTTTGCCCCTTGAAAAAACAGTAAACATCCATAACAAAGCCTGACCAAACATCAAGATTTAGTATCTTACAGGTAAATCTCAACTTCATGGATATTCCTAGACAATTTTTAACTTGCTATATATTATTCATTTACTGAGCTGTTAACTGTTTTGAATATGAAATGATGGTCCACAGTTTGTTGAAATTTTGTAAATTATAACATCACATTATTCACATAAAATCAACCACTGAACAGGATGGGGGGGGGGGGGGGGGCACAATGACCTGGACACTTTACCCGAAGACTATTATTGTACAAATGTATGTCTTGTGAATGAATATTAGCTGTCTGATCTTCAAATAGTATACAAAACAATGTTTTTTTCTTTGCTGTGCTGACCGCCAGACCATGTAGAATCTGAGCTAAAATATTATATGAGCAAACAGAGGAGACCCTGATTTCAGCAGAGCAGCTGTCAGGCCAGGGTCTCCTCTGTTGACCAATTGGTCAAAATGAGTCCTTAGCATAATGAAGTACTTGTGAAGGGTAAATCTTAACTGCCAAGTTACTACATATATTTATCCTATTTATTTCATATAAATTTGAAGCGAAAAATCAAAGGTATACAAATACTGATTACTCTAGGATTTTGATCATGTTTGGTGACAAGATCATCGCATGCAGATGCCAAGAGACCCCTGGGGCAGGGTCAATTTTGACCCCAGGGTCATGATTTGAACAAACTTGGTAAAGGTTCATAAGACAATGCCACACACCAAATATCTAAGGTCAAGGCCTTTTTCGGAGAAGAAGATTTTTTAAAGATTTCACTTTAAGAATCTATTTTCATCTCCTGTGACCCAGATATGCAACAGACCGGAACCATTTGAACAACTTTGGTTGAGCTTCGTGCAAGGAACATAACATGCAATTTTCATCAAATTAAGCTGTAAGCAAAGCTGACACATAGGGATCACATTTCCGTCATCTGTCAGTCTGTGCATCCATCTGTCCATCACATTTTTTCCATCACACTTCAGCAGGTGACACATGTGTTCCAAAGAACTGTAACTCTTGTTTTTCGTAACAGATTATTCATGAAGCATAAATCTTCATCTGACCTTCAGATTGTCTAGATGATCCCCAAACGTTTCAAAATTTGCCTCTCTATCTATATATGAAGGAGTTACTTGAACCAAGAGTGAAAAAGGGGTAAATCTTGGGGAGAAATAGAGCAAAAACCTGTTCAGATGAAACTTAATGAGCCAGACTAGGGTTGAAAAGTGTCCCTGGGTACAAAACTATTACCTGTACCTTGATGTCATTTTTTTCAGTTATGATATCTCATTTACTTATGATCTTTCGACAATAGCCAATTCGTAATTATATCCTTGAATATATTTCTACACTCTGTCAAGGAATTATCATCATTTGCTTCAAGATGGACTTATTTTGGATGTACAGAGTCTATATTGAAATATTTTTGATATTACAGGTGGTATTTTCTTTTTATGCACTGACTACAACTGTACAGATACCTGTAAAAGTATAATGGGTACCCAGGTAAAAAAATTGGACTCATTTCAGCCCTAAACCTGGATTATATATACAGTATCCCTTTCCCTAATAGAGGACACCATGAAAAGACCTATGCGAACAGCATAAAACCAGATCAGCCTGCGAGTAACTCGCAGGCTGATCAGGTTTTATGCTGTTCGCTGCTCCTCAGTGGTCTGGAAATGAGGATTTTGTAATTAAATTTGGTAAAGTTTAACTGTGGTTTTCTGCAGATCAGGCTTTATGTGGTACCTATTGAGTGCGTCAAAATGGGTCTATATGAGGGAAAGGGTTATACCATGGAGTGAAAAGGTGTAACATTGTAGCATGAGAGGATTGAGTAAGATGACTAAGGAAGAAATATGTCCAAACCCAGGACCCAGGTACCCTGTACAGGGTGAATGCACTATCGAATGAACAATCAGACAAGTTTTCAATTACAATTTTCTCCCTTGTAGTACTTCATTAGTTATTTATTTACTGCCAAATGCACTATATTGCTGTTTCAAATAGAGTATATTTTTATGTTGAATATGAAACAAGTTTTTACAACCTACACTAATCCCTTGAGCTGGAAAGATCTTGGATTGGACCAGTATTTTACATCAGGAAGGGCACTAATATTCTATCAAGTACAAGTCTTACTTGGGTCACTGAGAAAACCAGGAAATAATTGGTCTTAAGAATAATAATGATGCCCATTAATATCATAATGAAAAGTTTTAACTAAAAATCCTTTACACTCTTTCAACTAAAATCAAAATGATAATGTTAACAAAGGAGTGTTCCTTGGGATATATTTTTCACCTGCTGAGAGAAGCGTGACAGAAAAAGTGTGACGGACAGACTGACAGACAAATGAAGTAGAAGTGATCCCTGTGAGTCACCTCTACTTACAATAGGTGACACAAAAACAAAAATATGGATGACGGAGCTTCTGTGGTGTTCATAAATGTTTCTATTGTTCAATGGTCATCATTTAAAATAAGGAAGCAAATTATTCATAAAATATAAGCTTTACATTTTTATCACATTCCATTGTAAAGCAAGAAAAACAAAATTGATTTGTTAAATGATAAAAATAAAAATTGTGTGCAGTTCAATTGTTGCTTTAATCTAAAGAAAAATAATTATCAACCATTCATCTTTATTTGGTGAATATTCATGAAAGAATGAGATTTTAACATTTTTACAAAGACCATATCAATCTAAAGACTGTTGAAGAACTTATATGCATTAGAAACAGAAACTTAAACATGTCAATGATAACTAAACTGTTTTAACTTTAAACACAATAACCTTGTTTTGTTTTTCATAAAAAGGTTATTTACAACATATAAATCTAAACAATAAACGAAGTTTACAAAGATATCTTCAAATTTTTAATGACAGAAGCTAAGTTACATCAAAGAAAATGTTACAGAAGTTTGAAGTCTACACTCTCATGGCTTGCATGGGACCCTATCATGGAAATTCGCCGGTTTAGAGTGAGCTTTGGAGAAACGATTAAAACGTTCTTTTATTATCATGAGGATTTATCTCTGAACTTGAAAAGAATTGTTAACAAGAGAACAGCGAATAAACTTTAGTCACCAGAACTAGGTCACCGTAACTTGCTCGGCCTAAGAACCGAGATTCTTTCGTATCCAACGAAGTTTCTTAAATGGCTCAGTGAAAACACGATGAATCGACAACAGTTTTGGTGTCGCTACGTGACAATATTGATATGTTTTAAAACAAAACTACAAGTTAATTCATGAACTTCCGTCGACTACACTGCAAAAAATAACAAATAACCACCTACCGTGAAAGTTTCCCGTCTCTGAAACGTCCATGTTGATGACGTCATGCCAGCAGGTGCTTGCACTAATTTAGTGTCAATTACATGAACTGACATATGGCGCGAATTTTAAACATCATAATTACTTATTGAAATTTCTGGAAATCGTTTTCGTACTTCACTAAAGATTTTATTTTTTAAGATACTTGTGTCTAACACAAGTTAGTTAATAGTTTGGAAATAAAGAAACACAATTAATGTTTTTATTCCGCTGTAGGTATCCTCGAGTACACAGTTCTGGCGCACCTAAGAAGTAATTGAGATCTTTTTTAATTTAACATAAACAAAAGATATAATTTTCCATTGTATGGAAAAACTAAGTCATTTATTCATAGTCTTATATTGTTTTCATGTGGCTGACATCGTTTTTTGTTGTTTTTTTCAATGAAAAATCACTAGTGTGCATGTCTGTATAATTCAGTGAGGCTGACTTGAGAGTACAATGAAATGACGCATCCGATTAGTTTTTCATTTGATCATTGTAGTATGTAGAAAAAAAAATGAACTTTGTGTCAGAAATAATGTAATCCATTTTATAAAAAACGAGGTCAAAACAAAAAATGCGTCGGAATAGTGATGCGTCGGAAAAGAGTAACGTACGATACCGTAGGGTGCCATAAGGGCATAGTCAGACCGAAAATAGAAAAAAAAAATCAACTGCAATGCAAAAGGTCGTATAGACAAGACTGAGAAAGTCTAGCGGAGGGCAGCAAGATTTGTACTGGCCGCAGGGTCTCTTAATACATACAGAGACCCCGCATGCTGGCCATCATCTCAATACTAGTTCAGTCTTCTCTAAATTGGAAGTCTTCAATGCCCGTCGAATAATATTCTATGTGATTAGCCATAATTATGTAGACATTTATTCAGAGAAAACGTAGTCGTTTCTACTAACTATCGAACAAGACAACTTTCGACACCTAACACCATCTAAAGTTTCCTATTAAATATTGCTTTTACCTGTGAACGACAACACAATGCATAGTTCCATGGCCCACCTATTAGCATATCTTAACAAAAGATTACAGTTAAACTTTGTCCCACAAACACGATGTTAACAAAGAAGCACATGCCATTGTTTGTGGTCAAACCTATTTTTATTCAAATAAAAGTTAGGGTCAGGGATTTATCCATTGATTTTGCACTCTGCTGCTGTTAATAAGCCAATTCAGTTGATGTCGTCGTTGCAATATGCAATGATATGCAGTACAATATTTTCCAATGGTTTTTACAAGTGTTTCATTTCTTTGTTTAATAGTTTAGTTTAGTTTATTTCAGAATACATGTAGGCCATAGGCCCCTGAGTACACAGAATTAACAAAACCATCATATAAACAAACTCTCTCTCTCCCTCCCTCCAAACTCTCTCTCTCTCTCTCTCTCTCTCCCTCCAAACTCTCTCTCTCTCTCTCTCCCTCTCTACTCTCTCTCTCTCTCTTCTCTCTCAGACACGCGTGTACACACACACACACACACACACACATAATATTAAAAAAACAGTCAATAGGTAGTTCATTTATAATGAAATAAATATATATATTTTAAACATAGTATGATCATTTACAGCGTAAGGAGTGATATTTTTTTTTTCTTCTTTTAGAGATCGAATAAACAATATTTAGTCAGTTATATAACACATTATTTCTCAATTCAAATGAATAATACACGTACATGGATAAATTTCTTATGGTCTTTTTGTTTTCTGAAGATACTAATTCAATAAACTTTGGGACATTTGGTCATATCCAATAATATTTCTTTATATATTTTTTTCTTAATTCATGATATAATGGACATTCTAATAAAAAATGAAATTCATCCTCTAGAAGTGAGCAACATTTGCATTTTCTTTCTTCATAAATTATAGCTTTTGGTTTATTTCACCTTCCTGTTTCTATTTCTAAGCGATGAGACGATGTTCTTAAACGTGTTAATGCAAATCTAAATTTTTCAATATTTATATACTTTAAATATGGATGAAATTTAAAATCTGCAAATAAATTATAGCTTCGTGCTCTAGACGAATTACCTAATTCTGAAGACCAGTTCTGTATAAAAATATCTTTCAGTCTTACTTTTACATTTTTAATATGTCTTCGGTTATTCCCATTAAAATGTTCATCGTTATATAGATTCAAGGTTCAAAACGTTATATTATTGCTACATACAATTAAATGTCATTGTGCAAAACTATAAATCACGACGTTGAATAATAAGTCCTTGAGCATATGCACATGTATATACACACGAGTATTTCACATATTGCACACCGTAATACATGTACAATTATAAAATACATATGCATATATAGAGACCCTGCTCCCACATACAGAGAGAGAGAGAGAGAGAGAGAGAGAATATTTACTAAAATAGAGGATGAATTTGTGCAATGAAAAATAAATAAGTTCTATACAAAGCCAAAATTTCATAAACATGGTAATTACGATTTAATGTAAGTAATTGAACGAGACGAAGTAACTTTACTCTTATATAACTACGCTGAATTATAATTACAGGGTATGACACAATTTGAATGCATAGATTTATGGTGGCTATGATGGCATATTTCTGCCAGCCACTTATCTACTTAGCTATGTCGAACCTTTTCTGAAAAATTGTCACATATTTAGTTAGTATCTGGCAAGCAAAAAACTTTCTTGTTATCATCTTAGGTATCATAGGTACCTCGCCTTTTTTGTGTTATTCAGTTAAATAATGTGGATAACAGGCATTTTTTTTTTCACATCATTATCTGGAAAAGAAAGCACGATATCCAATTAACCTAAGTGAATATGTGATTGGCAGTAGTGGGCACTAACAGACAGTTTATTCCTGTTATATGGAAGCATATTTGTGCCACAACTTAACCACATAAATTAACGTGAAAATAATGGAGGATTTCGCAAAAATAAAGTGGTTTTTTTTCGCGAAAACAGATAAATTTTCTCGAAAAAAAAGTTATGTTAACACGAATTTATTCCTGTTAGTGCTCTAAACTGCCACAACATAAAGATTAAGTTTTCATGAAAATAATGGAGGATTTCACGAAAACAGATTTCTTTTCTCGAAAACAGATAACTTTTCATGAAACTTTAAAAATTTCACGAAAGCTTTCTATACGCTGACATTGCCATGTATGATTGTGTGTCAATAAAACAATAAATTTGTTTTATCTTCTTTTGTCACATCATTTTAATGACATTGTGGTCAAAATGCTAGCTTTATTCGTCATTAACATCTTGAAATTAACAAGAGCGATCAATGATCACATGTGTCGCCTGATGATAGCCATTTAAAGAAGAAAAAAAAACTTTTTTGCACCAGGCATTTCTGAGGAAAAGTCCAGACAAGTTTTGTGAGTTTTAAATATAATGAAAAAAAAAAACAAAAAACATTTTTTATTCAAGGGCCATAACTCGGCCAAAAATCACTTGACCAAAAAACTACCTGAGCTACCAATCAATCCTGTAAAATTTCATTTAAATTGCACCAGTAATAAAAAAGAAGTAGTTCGATAAATCTTTAAAAATAAAAATCATTAAAGGGCCATAACTCTGACAAAAATCACAAATTGTAAAATGCCCATAATGTGTACAACTAGAGTTGGTACTGATCATTCCAGTAAAATTTGGATGAAATTGCACCAGTAGTTTCTGAGGAGTACTCCGGACAAGTTTTGTGACGGACAGACAGACGACGGAGAAGTGATCCCTATATGTAGCAGGCGACACAAAAAGCACACAAATCTAGGTGACAGTGTATGTGGTATCAATATCTAATGTATGTGAAGTGAGCAGTAGCAGTCACTAGCAGTCATATATGTGAAATGGGCAGTAGCAGCAAGCAGTAAGTAGTCACAACAGTCAGAGCAGTCACAACAGAAAGCAGTAGCCAGAGCAGTATCAGTCAGCAGTAGAAGTCGCAGTAGTAGAGTTGCAGTAGCAGTAGCAAGGTTGCAGTCGTAGTAGCAATAGCAGTATCAATATCAGTAGCAGTCAGCAGAAGCAGTCAACACGTCAGGCGTAGCATAGCAGTCAGCACTCGGCAATAGCACCAGCAGTTAGCAGTAGCAGCAACAGTAACAGTTAGCAGTAGCAGCAGCAATAGCTGGAAAGTAGAGCCAAAAACCCATTAACATTTTTAAGTCAAGCAAGGGCAAATAAAATGAATAACGACAGTGTTTATTTTAATATTAAAAAAAAAAAATAATATTAGTACAATCATTTGAAATAAATATTGTCTGGACCAAATTCACGGTGCATAACCATATCGGCAGGCTCTCTGCGGAAATCGCTATATCGGCAGGCTCTCTGCGTTCGCACCGGTCATTCTCTGCCATAAACAGTAGCAAACGCTGGATGGAAGGGAAAGAAACAGACCAATGGTCACTTTTCAAAGGTGAGTTGCTCAATAGTAAGTATTGCACGGAATATTAGAGTATCTTAGCTATGTATATGCGTGTAAACATTTCAATTATCAGCGACTGCGACCTGAAACTCGGCCGAACAGTTTAGTGATGTACCAACATAAACACAACTTCGGCACTTTCTACAAGCTTCAGCAGGTTATTGCTTTGATTATGTCTACAATATGACCATCGAATGTATTCTTTTAAGTATATTCTTCAAGAAGATATCGGTAAATTGGCCGATTTTAATGTAAA
This sequence comes from Solen grandis, assembly GCA_021229015.1. Lineage (NCBI taxonomy): Eukaryota > Metazoa > Mollusca > Bivalvia > Adapedonta > Solenidae > Solen > Solen grandis. The sequence continues at coordinate 30,459,150 of CM037789.1, read as the reverse complement.
TTTCTTGAAACCCCCCTACTTTCGGTTTTGTCGTTGCACGGGAGATCTCTCTGCACATCACTTTTTGAAGCACCGGCAGACTCTCTGCATTTACCACAAGCAGGCTATTTGCAAGCTATGGTTTATCTTATTGTTTACGGAAAATGAATAATTTCATGGGTCCTTAGCCCTAATTTGTGTTTTTAATTTCGTACTTTGCATGTTACTTGTATTGTTTCGTAGTCAGATACAAATCTGTTAAAAGTATATATGTGTTACTTACCTTTTTTTTGACTATTTTGTTGATATAAAATATTTTGTTGATTTAAAATATATAAGATAAATTTCCTCTAGGGTATTGTTTATTACAAAAATTCTCATAATTTGAATCGCCACTATTGCATCTTCCTTCAAAAGACAGAGAGAGAGAGAGAATCAAACATGAAAAAGATATTGTATTAATTAATGAGTCTATTATTTTTAACTTTGTGCTAACTTTATCAGTTTACACATTAACATGCTTGACAAAGCGAAAGTAAATACATAAATGAATGCATGCGTCCATGGATTTAAAGTAACAAATGATTACTAACTCTATCACTTCTTTGTCAAAAACAGGGCCACTAGGGACGTAACTTACATACAATATAATGTTTATAAAATAATAGGCATTTGATATAATCATTTTATTATTCTTAAACATCGTACTGAAGAAAGTAAATTTATTTTATAAGCGTATTTCGATTTATTGTGATTGTTGCGTAGAACAGATACGTCACTGTTAATTCATTAAATTTACAACGGATTTACTTGTGTAATTTCAAAGTCTAGGAGTATTTATGCAGCAGTTAGATTTATGTTTATATGTTTGACGGATTTCGGATTTAACAAGGCCTATGTCACATTTTTTTTAAGAAAATGAATATTAATTTATCTGTTCTAAATATTGACTTTAATATCACTTTCAATTGCCGTAGCAACGCGATAGGCTTAGTTTAAGTTGTTGTTTTTTCAGTATGAATGAACAACATAAATGTGAGAAGAAACACGTCATATCTCACGGCAATTTGCAGCCAAAGATTTTTAATCCTAATCGAATGTGTAATAAGTTGTTGAATATTTCGCAACAAACTGACAGCCTATCCTACTTCTTACATAGGAGAGAATAAACGGTGTGTATTAGAACAATTGAATGCAGTATTTGTTTGTTTGTTTGTTTTGTTTTTGTTTTGTTTTTTGTTCAACTTATTCGGAGAATATAGGCGGCATCCCCCATCCCCTATTTTCTATTTTCTTTCACTCCCCCCCCCTCCCTCCCATTACTATGACAGTTTACCTACCACTGTGTGCATGGACTCACTGCTACATTTTTTAACTGTTATATTCTTAATAAAACTGTTCAAACATGTTGTATCATTGGTCTTTTTATATTTTATGCAATAAAACATCATTAAATAAGAGGTTTACATAATACATAGCAGAAAAATCCCCCCTTTTAAGCTCACTCCCACCCCCTTTGGGTCCGGACTCCTTTCCCCCCAACAGTGAAAAAAACACTGGAAGGGCAAGAAGCATGAAACTGTTATTTCACAACAATAAAACACAAAGTACGCAGGCAGCATGCTTTAAAAAAAAACGCTGGAAAATGCAGAGAGCCTGTGAGATTGTGTTCATGTTGGTACATCACTAAACTGTTCGGCCAAGTTTCAGGTCGCAGTCGTTGATAATTGAAACGTTTACACGCATATACATAGCTAAGATACTCTAATATTCCGTTGTTGTTGTTGTTGTATTGGGGTTTACCGTCGCTGTGATAGTATTTCAATCATATAGCGACGTCCAGCTAATTATAGGTGGAGGAAGACCCCGAGTACACAGAGGTACCCAGATAGAACCACCGACCTACCGCAAGCCAGCTGGAAGGCTTCCTCACATGAAAAATCCGAAGTCCCTATCCGTATTCGAACCCACAACGGTGAGGGACTAAGATATTTGTAGTCCACGACTGTAACCGCTCGGCCACGGCGGCCCCCTCTAATATTCCGTGCAATACTTAATATTGAGCAACTCACCTTTGAAAAGTGACCATTGGTCTGTTTCTTTTCCTTCCGTATTTACTTTCGCTTTGTCAAGCATGTTAATGTGTAAACTGATAAAGTTAGCACAAAGTTAAAAATAACAGACTCATTAATTAATACAATATCTTTTTCATGTTTGATTCTCTCTCTCTCTCTCTCTCTCTTTTGAAGGAAGATGCAATAGTGGCGATTCAAATTATGAGAATTTTTGTAATAAACAATACCCTAGAGGAAATTTATCTTATATATTTTATATCAACAAAATAGTCAAAAAAAAGGTAAGTAACACATATATACTTTTAACAGATTTGTATCTGACTACGAAACAATACAAGTAACATGCAAAGTACGAAATTAAAAACACAAATTAGGGCTAAGGACCCATGAAATTATTCATTTTCCGTAAACAATAAGATAAACCATAGCTTGCAAATAGCCTGCTTGTGGTAAATGCAGAGAGTCTGCCGGTGCTTCAAAAAGTGATGTGCAGAGAGATCTCCCGTGCAACGACAAAACCGAAAGTAGGGGGGTTTCAAGAAATTTACATTAAAATCGGCCAATTTACCGATATCTTCTTGAAGAATATACTTAAAAGAATACATTCGATGGTCATATTGTAGACATAATCAAAGCAATAACCTGCTGAAGCTTGTAGAAAGTGCCGAAGTTGTGTTTATGTTGGTACATCACTAAACTGTTCGGCCGAGTTTCAGGTCGCAGTCGCTGATAATTGAAATGTTTACACGCATATACATAGCTAAGATACTCTAATATTCCGTGCAATACTTACTATTGAGCAACTCACCTTTGAAAAGTGACCATTGGTCTGTTTCTTTCCCTTCCATCCAGCGTTTGCTACTGTTTATGGCAGAGAATGACCGGTGCGAACGCAGAGAGCCTGCCGATATAGCGATTTCCGCAGAGAGCCTGCCGATATGGTTATGCACCGTGAAATTGTGACACCAAATAAAGCTAAAGGATTTATGAAGCAAGACGAGCAGAGCTCCTGGGGCCGCTTACCTGTTTGTGATACAGAACTATTTGTCATTTCAAACTCTTCCAAGACAGGCCTTTTGAACTGAGTAAGCTATGTTATTAAATAATAATATCAAAGCTGAAACATACAGTGTATCAACATTGTGTCCTGTTATGCAAAAAATAACCTTATGCATAAAAAAATCAAAGGGCCATAACTTCATAAAAAATCACTAAACTGTAAAACCCGTAAAATATTCCAACCCCCTTTGATAAAGATCATTCCTATAAATTTTCATTTGAATTCCATCAGTAGTAAAGCAGACCATTAAGGGCCCATAACTCTGCCAAAAATAAATGTAGTGGAAAATCCCGAAAATATGCACAACTGGACTTGGTGACAAACATTCCTGTACAGTTTCATCAAAATCCCCCCCAGCGAAGTGCGAACAAAACATTTCCGAAAAGTGCGATTACTGTATGCCGCCCTTCAGGGGCAGATAAAATAAAATCTTAAAAATCACCATTTTCATGATGGGACACATTTTTCCCTTTCATTAACAGGAATATTCTTAATGTCAACCAAGCAATTTCTGGCGTAAAGTACAAATGTATCTTATAGGGTTATCTTTCGTGAAATGTTTAAGGTTTCATGAAAAGTTATCTGTTTTCGAGAATAGAAATCTGTTTTGTGAAATCCTCCTTATTTTCAGAAAACTTTATGTTGGGTTTAGAGAAAAATTTTTTTTGCGAAACCCCATTATTTTCACGTTAATTTATGTGGTTAATTCACAAATATGCGATATGTTAAGATACCTAAGTGGATAACTTGGAATTTTTCTACTTGCTAGATAACTGAATATGTGACAAATTTTCAGAAAAATTTCGACATAACTAAGTGGATAAGTGGATGGCAGAAATAAATATATTTAATGAAATTTTTCAGATTTCACAAGGTCAATAAAGATATTGAATATAGAAATTATTCATTCCTGTACATAATTATAACATTTCCCTGCCGACATATAGATGCACTCAGATTGTTTATATTTAACTAATCTCAATAATGAGGACGCGAAGTACACGTGAAGACTCCCACAATGATTACGTCACGCTGCGCTACTTTAAAATCAGGGGAAGTAACTGCTGAAGGGAATTTAGTAGAATGAGGTAAAAATTCACATATATTAACATTGTTCAGGGTCATTGTCTAGTAGTATTAAAAGAGAGTATCTCTCAGGCAAGCATTCTGCCGAAGACTTTTTTTTCTGCAGAAGACAATATGCATATATATCAACAAATGACAGATTAGAATTCGTCTGGTGAATCATTAATATACATGAGGTTATGTAAATAATGTCTTTATCACTAATGTCTACGGTGGCTTGCATAATATATGGGACATAAAATATATTTATTATATCGCATGCGAACGCATTAACCATCGCGTGCGAACGCGAAAACTTTATAGTTACTGCTGCGAACGCAATAGCTAATCGTGTTTGCATATCTATCGCGTGCGCACGCCCCTGGGTAGCCCAAGACAATGTAGTGCGGTGGGGCTAAAGCGTTGGTCATACGTATCCTGCAGGTTGATGACTAGCACTATTTTTTTTTTTTTTTTACGGAAATCCAGTAAAATTTTGGGAAGGAAAAAGAATAATGTAAAAAAAGATTTGAAAACAATTAAACAGGCAATCGTGGCACTATGAAATGTTTTGTGTTTTATCCAGTTTTAATTTTGTACCTTACACAGCTACTTAAAACATTAGTAATCATATTTCAGGTTCTAGTTGAACGAAAGAAAAACATGCAGAAACAATGACAAGAAATTTGTTATAAATATGGTATTTAATACAGCAAATTTTGAACTTCAAGAGTTTGTGAAAAATACTTGTCGCGTGGTGTTCAAATAAAGGAATAAACTATTAAAAATCTATATTGCCAAATTAGAACTTTCCTAGCACTATAGCCCCTCGCTATTGTGAGCTCGGGTCACCGTTTGGTCTCATGTAGCGGTAGGTCGGTCTGGAGCAACCCGGATGTCTCTGTCCTCCACCTGTGCAACAGAAATACTGTCGTCTCTATGGCGGTTAACTCCGAAACGAAAACTATAGAGATATGGATATTCTTCCGTAAACATAAATCAATTGTTTTCAGTACTGTCGTGTATACATATTTCAATATTTCCTGAAGTAGCCGAAAAGGAAGGGGAACCTAGCAACCAACCATGGCTGATGTATTCATGAAATAATAAACTCTGATTTAGTGTTTGTTCTACCTGTTAAACTGGTCCTTCCTCTAAAGTATTCCACTTAATTTGATAAAAGATAGCACAAACAAGAACTGCACAAAAACGAGTACCTGAGGATTGGCGTAACTATGCCAACCTACTGTCCAATAGTAAGTGACCGTAACTATCCTTCAACACCAGGACTGCTTTGATCAGAGGTCCTTAGTTTTTGACAAGCTTAACTGTGGTTTCAGATTAATATTCAAATATACATGTACTCTTATCCCTTATTGTGTTATAGGTTATTTTTTAGATGTAAACCAGTAATTACAGGTTTATTTATTTATCTTCTTTTTGAGGACCTGGGGACAGTATGTCTGCATGTTGGTATATTCACGTGCTTCCTGTAATTACTCAGTAATGTGTTTGTTCTGTGGTTTATACTTCTCACTTGGCGATTTATCAATGGAAGGCCTGGCCGCAATGCTTATTGTGGAATGGGAAATGTAAAATACGTAATTCTTAACGTTAATTGTGGAATGCGAAACGTAAAATACGTAATGTGAAATGCTAATTGTGAATTGCAAAATGTAACGTGAAATGCTAATTGTAGAATGCGAAATGTAAATTACGTAATGCCAAAAGCTAATATTGGAATGTGAAATGTATAATACGTAATGCCAAATGCTAATTGTGGATTGCGAAATGTAAAATACGCAATGCCATTTGCTAATTGTGGATTGTGAAATTAAAATACGCAATGCTAAATGTCAATTGCGAAATGCAAAATACGTAATGCTAATTGTGGCCTTGACTTGACTATTAGAGTTTACCGTCGCTTCGACAGTATTTCAGTCATAAAGCGACGTCCAGCTAATTACAGGTGGAGGAAGACCCCGAAAGCACGGAGGCATCCGGGTAGAACCACCGACCCACCGAAAGCCAGCTGGAAGGCTTCCTCACATGTAAATCCGAATGACCCTACCGGGATTCGAACGCTAATTGTGGAATGCGAAATGCAAAATACGTTATACGAAATGATCATTGTGGAATGCGACATGTAAGATAACAAATGCTTTTTTAATTAAGTTTTTCTTTAATTATTTTTTTTTATTTTATTTTTTTTATGGCGAAATGCTCATTACGGCTGTGAGGGGGCCTTCGCTCAGTGACCCCCACCCTGCTATTTATGCTCTAACTGTTATATATTCCCGGGCCCGCTTCTGCGTTATACCTTTAACATGTACAGCATCCCCTCTCAGTAGCAACTCTTTCCTGTAACCCCGACAGCTGCGTCAGATACCCACGGCTGTCTTTTACATCTGTCAGCCGCGGGGTACTTGGCTAGAACTTTTATCGTTATAAGGATATTCATAAGAAGTACGCTGACCAGTCAAAATGCTTCTTATGCAAATAAGTACTCTTCAGTTGGGTATCTAATATTTGGGAGTCGGTCAAGGTTTGTCTGAGTGCCGTATGTACGAGAGTTTCTATTGGTCCAAAAATCCCCACTACCCAGTGGGGCTGCGAATAGTGGCGCAACTTTTCAAATAATCGATAATGAGCAATCCCACGTGCAATGTATGGAGTAACGGAATGAACGCTCGTGGGTTTCCGAAGCTGCTCCGGCAGATTCTACTGCTGAGAGGTGTTCCTCACTATCAGATTCGGAAGGATTTAAAATATTGATTGCTCAGTTATCTGGAATTATTCATGTTCTGGTCCAGAAGTGCTCCATTAACATCTTAAGATTGGCTTTACTTTGGTAAAACAAAACAAATTTTCTACTTCCTGAAATATTTAACTCTCAAACCTAACAGTTTATTACCAATTAATGGGAACACATATTCATTATTACACATATATCCCTTTTTATATGAACAATTACAAATTTAAAAGCACAGATATCCTTTATCAGACTAACTGATTTTAGACTATGGTAATTTTTTCTTTTTTTTTGCCTCTAATAAAAATAACTGTTAGACATAAAAAAATCTGGAGTTTTGAATCCTTAAGTAGCATTGCGTTTAATAAAAACACTTGATACGAGAGTGGTTGTATCCCCGTAATACCATAGCATATAGAATGCAAGCAGGGTACCAGCTGGCAACCATTAGATAACGTGAGTGACCGTTAACGGTTACTAAACGCTCTGCACAAATATCCTTAATCGGAAATAACTGCCCGCGTTCAGTTATCCTTAAAAGTCCATTACGTTAGCATTTGTATCCCTGTTGTATCATAGCTTAAAGAGTGCAAGCATGGATCCAAATCCACAACAGTTGCAGCCTTATGGTTAACTGAACGCAGGGCTGCCAGGTTTTGCTTTGTGAATATGAAGTAGTAACTTTTAGAAGGGGATTCTCTGCCACAAAGAACTACACTGAGTACATAATCTGTAAGTGTTTGTTTGTTTGTTGGGTTTAACGTCCCATCGACAGTATTTCAGTCAGTTGGAGAAGATGTCTTCTTGAGACAAATTATAGTACTGCCACACTGCAGTATCACGCCGTACACATGTGGCATGATACCACACCCAGTCACACCGGGCCAACCAGTCCTGCAACTACCCTTATTTGCTGAGCGCCAAGCAAGGGAGCTTTAACAGTACCATTGTTTATGACTTTGGTATGTCAAGGCCGGGGATCGAACCCACGACCTCTCGCTCCCGAGGCGGATGCTCTAATCTAACCACTTGGCCACTGCGGATGGTCTGTAAGTGTTAACAAAGCAATGAGGATGGAATGGCGAAACATTACTGGAAGAATCTATCCAGTTCAATTTGCTTTATTTTTCTCTAAAAAGTGGTACAAGTTTAAAACAACAACAACAACAAAAAGTACATTAGTCATTAAGAACAGGTTTCTTTTGACGAAAAACATTCAAACATCCAAGATTCAAACTGATTCCTTTCAAAATCTCACATAACTTATAGAAAATTGGTACCATAATTTTACACATAATTATATATCTGAACATCTGTGTATCCAATAGTCCTGAGTGATAAACATTATTTTTTCCTCCCAACACTAAACAGAAGAAATGTAAAAAAAAACAACGGTGACTACAATTTTTCACAAATTTCATGAGTGTACATGTATATAAAAAAGTCTAAGAACATAAAATAATCACCTTACTAAATCATGCTTGCATACTTTAACAGTACAAATCGAAATTTAATTAATAAAAAAAACAAAAAAAAACACAATATCAGTTGTTTGGTTTTCTAAACTATGTTATTTAAAGAGCATGTCAAATTTGATTATAGACAAAACAATTCTTTTCATCACCTTATATTTATATCTGATTTCCGATGCCTTTTCAACGATCATTTTCTCATTTATTTGCTCTTCATTACTATTATTACATTAATCAAGTCAATACATGAACCTGCCATTCCAATGTGTTAAATCTGAACACTTTATATTAAAAATATTCAAGAAAATTGGAAAAAAGAAAGCACTGGAAAATTTTGCAAAAAAAAAAAAGATAAAAAAGTTTTATTTTCCTTAACTTTCTCTTAGAATGATAGAGGCATTCACCTGTACAGCACTGACATTTTGAGTGAACACCTCTCTCTTAATCAAGTTATTTAATACCATGTTAAAACATCTTTATTTGAAGTCGGCCTGAAGAAATCTCACTTTACCTTCTCCTATAACCCTTTACATCATGAATAATTATCTTCAAATTAACCCTTTACATCATGAATGATTATTATTAAATTAACCCTTTACATCATGAATATTATCAAATTAACCCTTTACATGATGAATAATTATCTTCAAATTAACCCTTTACATGATGAATAATTATCTTCAAATTAACCCTTTACATCATGAATAATGATCTTCAAATTAACCCTTTACATGATGAATAATGATCTTCAAATTAACCCTTTACATGATGAATAATGATCTTCAAATTAACCATTTACATCATGAATAATGATCTTCAAATTAACCCTTTACATCATGAATATTATCAAATTAACCCTTTACATATGAATAATGATCTTCAAATTAACCATTTACATCATGAATAATGATCTTCAAATTAACCCTTTACATCATGAATATTATCAAATTAACCCTTTACATCATGAATAATGATCTTCAAATTAACCCTTTACATCATGAATATTATCAAATTAACCCTTTACATCATGAATAATTATCTTCAAATTAACCCTTTATATCATGAATATTATCAAATTAACCCTTTACATCATGAATAATTATCTTCAAATTAACCCTTTACATCATGAATATTATCAAATTAACCCTTTACATCATGAATAATTATCTTCAAATTAACCCTTTACATCATGAATATTATCAAATTAACCCTTTACATCATTAATACTTATCCTAAAAATTATGACTTGATAAATATATTAATTTTTTGGATTTTAGATAGTTTATGAAACATATTTTTCTTTGCCATGCAGACTGTGCATTATCTGAGCTACAAAATTTTATGAGCAAAAAAAAAGACTAGACCCTGATCAAAAGTCCTTCTAGGGATTGTTTGATCTGGGTTTGCCAAAACGAGTTACTATGAAGCAAAGGGTTAATTAAACGATATATCATGAACATGGTAAAAAATATTCAACAAGCCAGCAATTTTTCATACTTCCTGTTACTTTCTTCTTGGGAAAACAAGCAATTAAGAGTAAAAAATAAGGAAGAGAGTGTAAGGGTTTAAATAAACAATAATACCATTTATCTATAGCTAATATAGAAAATTTCAAATCAACACCTGAATTATGACAATATTACATATTTTATTAAAATTCCATTAGAAGAAAAAATATTTTATTGAGAAGATACGGTAATTATTTTGGGAAATGCTTAGTTTTCGTATTTGAAAAATCAGTCTCTATTAGGTAGTAAATTCAACAACAACAGATCACTGCAAGCTAATACATTGTAGGCTGATCTGGTTTAATGCTGGTAGTTTTCCTGGAAATCTTTTTGATACATATGAATGAATTCATTAATTTGCATTTTTAGAAATGTTTTGGTAACACATATTCACTTTAATTCACGTTTAGAAATGACTTATCTTGTAACCATTTCTTAAAAATTTCTGTATGTATTCCAACCCTATAAATATAATTATATGCTACTCTTTCAGTTATACCTGGTGTAACAAAGAAGAACAGTTTTATTAAGTCAAACAGAGCCAAAAATAATGTCAACCATAGTAATTCAGGGTAGGATTTCGGAAGAAAAATAAAATAAATTGTATATACATATTATAATAAAACTGCAAACAAATTTTCATTCAAATATGTGCATTTAAATGATTGTATTTTAATCATATAAAATGCATTATATTTATATATATAATTTTTTTTTTACATAAAATTTTATGAGATGACAATGAAAATATCAATCAGAATTTGAGTGGCGAAATCGAGAAAATTCTCTCGTCTTGTATCATGTTGATAACATACTACTTACTCTACCTTAAATTAAACCACTTTCTCACATTAAGTCATGCAGACAGACTAGTTTTAAAAGTGTTTGTGCAAAACACATACAAAAATACTTTTATTCATATATTAATTTCTCTTTTACTTTAAATTAAAATAAATACTGCATTTACTCCAGTCATTGCTAAAAACAACCATGATATACTTTAAAATTAACACACACATACAAGCATTCACCCCTAGAGATAATTCTTTCAGAAATAAACCATAAGAACAAAATTAAAGTTCTCCTAAGTAAGAACTTGCTAATGTCCAATGAGAGATTTTGTTTACATATTTACAAGGAATTTTCTCTCATCCAGTATTGAAATTTTGAGAAAAAAAAAAAAAAAATCAGCAAATCTTGCACACCAAAAAGCTACACATGCAGTTTGAGATTGGCAGATCAAGTTTGCATAAAAACACTAAGGAAAATTTTATACTGAGAATTCTTCCAATAAACCTGTAAATATATCAACAACGAATTTCAAGTTTTTTACATGTGCTGGAAAATTCTCACATTTTGAACATTTTTCATGAATTTTGTTACGAAATATTATACTTAAAAACTCAGATTCCTTGTATTGTGTCTATAATAGAGACTTGACCCTAAGAAGCCGCTCTCCCCAGGTCATTTTAGACTCCGATTCAAAGAAGCGCAAATATTCAGTCAAGTTATAATTTGCTATATTTGTAGAGATTTCAGAAACTGAAAATTTCTTTATGTATAAAGGGAACAGTAGACTGAATTAATTGTAGTTTTTTAAAGACTGTTTAACCCTTTCCCTCATAGAGGATACCATGAAAAGACCTATGCGAGTTACTCACAGGCTGATCTGGTTTTATGCTGTTCGCTGCTCCTCTGTGGTCTGGAAATGAGGACTTTATAATTAAATTTGGTAAGGTTTAACTGTGGTTTTCTGCAGATCAGGCTTTATGTGATACCTACTGAGTGCGTCAAAATGAGTCTATATGAGGGAAAGGGTTAAAGACCGAATCTTGAATCTTAAAAACACATTTAATTGAACAGTTAATTAAGGCCTAGATATCAATAAAAATCAATTTCTATTCACATAAGAATACAATATATAGCCTTACATATTCAAATATAAAAACAATTCATTTCTTACTAAGTTTTTTTTTTTTTTTCCCCATGGACTTTGACAAAACAGTTTGTAGTCATTTCCAAAATAAAATTTTATAAACTGGAGTGAAATATAAAATCATCATTATTGTCTAAACTGAATTAGAATTGCTCCCTTGCCCCCTTCCCCAATGAGGGGCAGGAAAAATTAAGTAAGTCAAATTAAATTGACAAAACCTCATGCCATCATTGCAGACATTCACAATCATACAATGTATTGAACCAGATCAGTACAGGAGTCACTGGCAGACTAATCAAGTTTGAAACCAAATTCACAAATGGAAAAATGTTATGTATAAAAACAATCCCCTAACCCCCCCCCCCACCCACCAAAAAATTATCTAAGCTAGATAAAAGGGAGAAAAATGTAACAAAATCCCCGTAAGTAAAATTTGAGATATCTATCACTGAAACTGATTATAAAAAAAAATAAATACATGTATAATGTATGTTAAAAGGGGAAAGAAATGTGGGTAACAAAAATGTTCAGGTTCAGGATTTGACCAGCTACCTTTTTTTTTTTTTTTTTTTAATTAACAATGTTTGACCAAGTGCCACTTCCATTAAGCCTATTCACTTTTAAATGGATTAACCTTGTGATTTTTTTTTTTTTTTTTATAAATTTATTATTTCCAATATTCCTGCACTAATTTAAAAAACCTTATAATTCATTCCTTAAAACAAGCCATATGTTTACCTTTCAACTTCTTTCAGTAAAGTCAAAATATTAAAGCGTTCTGCAAATGAATCTTTGATAGGTCTAGATTCAGATGGCACATACATGTGAGAATAAATGTAACAACATAAACACAACCAAGGGTCTGTCTACTTTGGTAGGCCTTCACTGAGAATGGTGGACATCAGGACCTTGTCTTGCATCGTGTGTTCCAGTTCCTTCTCATCCAGCTTTAAGGTTACCTGTAAGAAACATTTAATCATAATGGTATAGAAACTTGGGAGAAAAAGCAGGAGGCATAGGAAGTTTTCATTATTTTATCTTATTTTTAAGCACATTAGAAAATAGTTCAAATCACAGATGCAAAGAATATTGGAACTGATCAAAGTTACACCCAGTCACATCATCCTGAAACTAGTTCTAGAACTATCATTATTTACAGAGCAACAAGTTTATAAGAGGAGGCGGCTTTAAACAGCTTTAGTATGTTGCAGCCTGAGGTAAATTCCAAACCCCCCAGCTCTGAACCAGTGGTCATCTGGCTTGATTTCCATCAACAATAATAAATTCTTTAACTAGGTAAATACACATTCCACCATTACTATTTTATGAAATGTTCAAGTACAAAACTAAGTTGAAATGAATTATTACCTTAATAGCTAACAATAATTGATAAGAAATTAAACATTTGGGTATTTTTATTACAGAACAAGACTAATGAAAATCGCCCTTCAGTATTTAAGTTTTACTTAGCGCTAAGAATTATTGGTGGAATTTGACCGAGGACCTGTGCCTCAATTTTTTCTTAAAACAGTCATGCACATGTATACAAACATGTACAAATCATGCGCACATATACAAACATGTACAAATCATCTCCAATTCTTACATTTTCCAGAAATTCTTTCAGGGAGATTTTCGACATTCACTCACCTTCATTAGCCTGCTCTCCTTGGCCTTTTTCAAGCCCAACATGCCTCGTGCCTCAAGAAGTGTCACTATCCCCTGAAACTCTGACTGATCAACAGGAGTCATCTGCCTGTTTCTGCACACCTTGCAATACACCTCATGTAGCTGTAAGTATACACAAAATATACCGTTCAAATAAATTTAATAGTCAAAACTTAATTTGAACAAAATATACTTTCAAATTCATTAGTCAAAACTTGAATTTAAACAAACTATACAGATCAAATAATTAACTTAAAAATTTTAAAAAATTTTAAAAAAATTAGACATAACTTTAATTCTCAAAAATTTATGTCATTCTTGTTGCAGGAGTTGGTGTGTGTTCATGTTCAAGGGTTTTTCAAGACCTTTCAGTTAATTTTAAGTTTTTTTTTTTCAAGGATTTATAAGGCAAAGTGTGATTTTCAAGGGTTTTTCAAGACAGACATCAAATTCAAGGGTTTTTCAAGACCCCTGAGAACCATGCTGGTGTATAAAAAGATGCAGGCTTCCTCACAAGAATATTTTGGGTGATGTAGCCTGTGTTTCAGAAACCTCTCTAATGAGACTTTTCTCAAGATCTAGGACTCTCTTGGATACTAAGAGATATTTTATGCAATATAAGCCAGTCTGGGACATGAGCCCATATCAGTAAGGGCTTAGGTGACAGAAAATCTTGATTCTAATCAATCAATGCTTCAATTTACCTTGCCAGCTGTGACTTCCTTCATCTTTCCCTGCTTCAGCTGCAGCAGCAGGCTGCAGACCACCAGTTTCTGCTGCAGTGGGATGGTCTCCTGCTGCCGTGAGGAGGCTCCACTTCCGTAAACCTCCGACAGCACGTTGTTGATGTGAACCACACCTATCTTTTTTGGAACTGATGGTGACTTGACTGAATTCTTTAATGGGCTTCTAGGTGTTGCTAAAATAAAGAACAAATGATTTTCAAATCCAGGCTTCTGATACTAGATGAAAAGTCAATCAGTGCCTCCAAACTAGAAGACTAATATATTATAGAGGAGAATTTTGAGATAATCCATCCATAATCAAATTATAATCACTGTCCTTAAAATGCTTTCGAGCATCCATTGAGTTGGTACTTATCAGTCTTGTGAAGTTCCACCAAAATCCAACCAAAGGTAGCCAAGAAATAGGGCGGACGACGTACAGACAGACTGATACGTGACTCCAATATAGCCTCATATACTTTGTATCTGGGGGGTAAATAAGTTTAATAAACTCATGAAAAGTTGGGTCTCAATCTCATTTGCACACAAACTGACATGCTCAAGAGTATCTGCATAATTCAGGAGTCATTACCTGAGCTAGGGGCTTCCATGACTCGCTGACTCTTCACACTTGTCTCCACTAACTCCACAGCTCGCCGACACACATCAAGAGCCTTCCTCATATCTCCGGCGACAGCCGAAATCTTGCGTGCACAAAACTGTATGGCTGTTCCATCCATCACACTGACGCCCTCAGACTCAAGCTGAAATATACAAATATACAGGATTAAGCCCAATTCACTAGCTAAGTCAATGGTTTCGTATCATTTTATAATTAAAGATAATTAACCTTGTCTTAATGGAATGGGATGGGACAGGACAAATGTGATTCCTATATATTTAGCCATCCACTTCTGTGAATAAGGGTAACATTTATTCAGTATGTCTATACAAGTTCCTAAGTTAATCATGTATTCCAATATTGTGAACAATATCATTTTACTTAAACTAGTGAAACTGCCAAGTTACCTCTAAACAAGAGTTGTTGAAACGACGTGGTCTACTGACAGACTGACCTACATTTGCTAAACAATATGCCCCCCCACCTCTAAGAATAATAAACTGTTCCTGTAATATTTATTTCTGTCTACTAGGAACCATCATCCCTGAGAATTTAAACCCACACTTACATCTTTAATTCTGTCTTTCAGAATCTCACAAATCTGTTCCTTGGTATAGGGGGCAAAGTTCAGCAACTGAGGTTTACACTTGGGCCTAGCCTGCAGCCTTGGCAGAACACGATCCGTCAAATCCAAGGCATTGGCAATTCCTGTGAAAGAATAAAACATCCATTATAATAATCTGAAAGTTTTCTACCACAAACAGGTTTGTTAGTATATGTTTTGCTTGGTTCAAATTTCCCACCAGCAATATATCAGTCATTTAACCCTTTCCCTCATAGAGGACACCATGAAAAGACCTATGCGAACAGCATAAAACCAGATCAGCCTGCGAGTAACTCGCAGGCTGATCAGGTTTTATGCTGTTCGCTGCTCCTCAGTGGTCTGGAAATGAGGATTTTGTAATTAAATTTGGTAAGGTTTAACTGTGGTTTTCTGCAGGTCAGGCTTTATGTGATACCTATAGAGGGCGTCAAAAGGAGTATATATGAGGGAAAGGGTTAAAGATGCTGTCCACATGAGCCTTATATGATGATCATGAAACAAGGGAGCCGTGTACCAGTATCATTTTGAACAAATTTTGTCTGTTGCGGCTGATGATAGAGCAAATAACCTTCCTGTTGTACAGGCTTGAGGATACTGAATCTCTCAGCTGTCCTCTCCATATACAGGAAGTCACATATATTGTTGACAGTGTAATGTCACCCACACAGACTCTTCTACAAGTAAAATTTCATCATTATCAAAATATCTCCATAAATCTATATTGACCTTTCCTTTTGCAGTTCTTGCCTTTTACCTTCAAATCAGCTGGTTATTACAGTATTAAGCTGAAAACCAGTTTATTAAGCTCAGTCGCCATAAAAGAAATTGTGGACCTTATTGGTTAATGCAAAATAACTTCTCCACTTTGAGTAGAGACATAACAAACACATACTGTCATTTTTATTTTTCAAAACTAAGGGAGATAACTCACCCACTAATATCAACCTGGACTTGACAAGTGCTGGCCACTCAAAAATGGTGTACAGGATCTCTTGGTTCCTACTGTCCAGCTGGTCAATCTCGTCCAAAACCATCACTCTGCAAATGCAAAACAAATGCATATGGATTTTTTCCAGCCAAAACTGAGAATTTATCTTTGGAAATTTGCTTTAAAAAATTAAGGGCATGTACATTACTGTAAATATCTGAACTAAAGGGCACATGGAAAAAGGCCTATCTGGCAGTCAACAAATCTGCATATTTCAAGGCTTATTTTTCTTCTTAATCAGGTCCAAAGGTGTCTTTCCCTCCAAAACTTTCTTTAAATCCAAGCAGATTCCCCAAATTTGCTATCTACCCAATCAAGGAAATGACAGAATTTTCCCTTAAAAAACCCATTCCCATCATCTGGAAAAAAAAAAGTCCTGTATTTATGAAACTTGATCTTTTGTCCATGATTCTTATCGAAAATGGGTCAAATCGTGCTATAAACTAAAAACTATCCTCAAGAACTATTAAATGAAAATTGAAATAAACACCATGAAAAAAGGATAAGTTTGTCCATGGATGAGTCTTTACTGAAAATACAATGAAAAAGATCTGCATATACCTTTAAACAGGCCTTATAAAAGAGTATGGTGAACACACAAAAAGCACTTACATTGAAGGCCCCTCGCTTGTAAGGACTTTCTCAACGGCCCTCAGTCGCTCTTTTGCAGTTGGTGCGTTTTTTCCAGTTATATCAGTGTAAAGCTTTCCATAAACTGCTGCTGAGCTGTCCAGTGTCATGCAGTTCAGGTACACAGTCTTACATTTATGTACAGCCTGGAAGGAGAAATACAAATATATGTTAGTAATCCCCTATCTATTTTAAATTCATTTTTGCGAAATAACTTTTATCTTAATTTTGTTTGATTTTTACAAAATAACTAATTATCTAAATGTCTGATTTTTGCAAAATATTTTTTTATCAAATATTTTTGTTCAATTCCAGGCTGAGAGGAAAGAGAGAGAGCGGCCAACAATTCTAGATTAAAATGCAGTTAAAGACATTTATTTTTCATGTCTGGGATCTAAGGTAGAGAATAATCTTCACATATTATTCCACCTTGGACGATTTTTTTTTTTTTTTTTTTTTTTGATATAACAAAGCTTTTAGTTTTACAAATATGATATTGCAATCCCAGCTTTAAACCAGTGTTTTCCTAAGAATCAGAGCAGAAGGCTAGTATAAATTGTAGGAGGCAGGGGGTTCCTAAGTTTTATTATGATGTTTTTCATTTTCTCTGAATATCCCCCCCCCCCCTTTTTTGTTTAGAATTGAGGAAAAATACATTTGGTGGAGAAATTTTGTCACAGATTCTTATTTTACTGGAAGATGATGCCTTCATATATGGAAAATTAAGATTCATATCTCTGATACCAATTTCTTTTAGTACCTTTAATTCCTCCAGAATGTGTGTCAATACTGCAGTCTTGCCTGTCCCAGGAGCGCCTGATATGTACAGACTTCCTGACGTCTTCTTGGTCATGTGACCTTTTAAGAATGAGCGAACCTCGTTTGTTTCTTTGTCGCGACCAACAAGTCTCTTTGGCTTAGCTGTGTGAAACGACTGCTTTGCCTGGTGGTATGCAGAACCTATCAAACAATAATAATTGCAATTTTCTTTTTAAATCTTTTTGTGTATGTTTTTATTTCAACTTAACTCAGTGACTGTTTTTTTAAAAATAGTCAGTATATATGAAGCTCCTCAATAAGTTATAATTGTATTTTGGTTACTCAATCAGTGTTGAAAGTAAAAAGCACCTATGCAAGGGTGCCTACTGAGTTTTTTTTTTTTTAACTTGGGGTACAATTGCTGTTTTTCGTTAATTTATACCCCTTTATATAGAGTCCCTACATTTTTGGGGGTAAAAAAAACAACAAAAACCCTCTACAGGGGATAAATTGGGCATGCTGCCATGCCACTGTTTTCAAACAGTATGTGAGTCAACAAACAATAGTGCAATCTAAATCAACTTTATTGCTATAGTATCATTCCACAGAAATATAGCATGGCTACTTTGTACGAAAAAAATAAAATAAAAAAATAAATAAAAAAAAATAAAAGTGGATTCAGATTTAAAAGAGTATTAATCTTGTATTTTGTAAGCTTGCTTGAAACTGGGTGAATATGTTCAACACTTACAAGACAGAGAGAGAGAGAGAGAGAGAGAGAGAGAGAGAGAGAAAGAGCGAGAGATCAACTGGGTACTTACAATCTTGTTTGACAAGTTTAAGGCTAGGAGATTTTTGTGGAGAAGAAACCAAATCTTTTCCATTTTTCACAGGACTTGCTGTCTTCGTTTTCACCGTGCTGAGTGCTAAACACCTTTTAAGAGGACTCCGGTCTCCAATGCATTTCAGTGGACTAGAGCTGTTTGAATGGTTTCTCTTAATTGGACTTAAAACCAGTCGAGTTTTCTGGGGACTTTGCACATTTTCCTTCAACTCTGCAAACAAGGAATAAAACATTTAAATATAAAATGCAATAAAAAGAAGCTGATAAAAATAATGTTGAAAGTTTTGGATAGTAAAATCCTACAAAACCTTTCTAAGTTATTGCTATATACATTAAAACAAATGGAAGAGATGAACACCATCACATTTAAGATTAAGTCATCAAAAAATGCTGGTTTGAATTATATGTTTTTGCCTTTCTTTCTGGTACTTATTTTATTATGAAATATCAACAACAAAACACCACACACAAATGACCTACACACCCTGGTAAAGTTGTAGGTAGCACAACTGCATACCATTTTTTTTTTTTATTCTAGTCCTATCAGACAATGGTACAAACATCATTCTATTAAATTCAGAGACTTTACCAAAATCTCTTCTATTAAATAAAATGCAAACCGTCAATGCTGATTAGAACAAAATGTTGACAGATATTTATGCTGCACAACCCTTAGTTACTCTCATTGATGGTTACCACAAAAGGCTTGATGGAAAAAAAAAAGCCCTTTCATGAAAAAAAAGGGAAAGAAAAAAAGAAGTAAAATAAAAGTGAATAAGACTCAGCTGATTCAGAGAGCATACAATCACTTTGTAATAAAAATTTATTGATATATCAATAACTAAGTTTATATATTGATACAAAAGTTCCTATTCAGGGATTTACACTACTTTTGATTTTCAGGGGTCCACTGGACTCAGGATCCTTAAAAACAGGGGTCCATCATTAATTTCAGGGGGTCCAAGCTATTTAACCTCACCAAAATATACTACTCAAAATTTGCTAAGGATCACTAGCTATTTTCCAGAAGAGTTATAAGTCTTGCGACTTTGAGGGCATGGAATGTTAAAGTAAATTTTAAAACTTTTTTTTTTCTGCGCAGATGTGTTGTTACTATACCAAAGCCATTATCTTTAACTAAAAGTATGTATTCCAGATCCTTAAAATTGAGAAATTTATTAAATTTAATAAGTGCAAATTTTGAGAATTCACATTAAAATTTGACTAGGTGGATAACAGACATTCTTGTTTTCTTACAGTATCATTTCAAGCATCCTTAACAAGTATTCCTTGTAGAAAACAAAAATATCTGGATATTCAAAATTCTGTTATACACCGTCTGCAACTGAATCACATAATCATTGAGTTCACTAACAGTATTTTCAACGCTTTGATCGTGATCAGCTTTAATAGCGGTTGCGAAATTTGAACGCATATTTAAGACTTGTAAGCTGTTCATGTAGACATCAGTGTCTTGATGACGAATTAATAAGGAGTTTTGAAAGTTTATGCAACCCTCTGTAAAGGGATTTGATGAGCTTTTCGCCGAAATGCAGGTATTACAATACGTACATGCCTTCGTCACGGAACTGTAGCCATTTAAATTTTTCAAGCCATATACTGAAATTTCTGCTCACGTTTTGATTTTGAGGAAGATTGTAACTGTAATCAGGGTGACCAGTTGACAATAAATTTTCATGTTTCTCGTCATCGCGATTTCTTCTTTTGCCCCATAAACTTCTTAAGTCAGTTTGTGTTTGCCATGCTTAACTTTGATAAGACATGTGAGCGGAAGCGTTCAATGATTGGACGCTAATTTTAAAAGGCACAGTGATTGGCTTGTAAATTTAACTAGTTAAATATAGCGTTGGAAATTCCAAGAGATTTACGAAGACATTTGATAATGAATTGGCACAGATATTCTGGACAATTCGTGCGTACACATGGACGCAGACTTAATTTTTCGGTGCGTACAGTCTGTGATTCATGCGTATATGGACGCAGGATCCTGCGTCCGGTAAATCCCTGCTATTAATGACAGCTCTATGTATTTTGCAAATGGACAGAAAGCAACATATATGTAATTCTCTTTGCAGCCCTGATTTTGGTGTTTATATGAACCACAGCATGTGTTTGATTAAGAAACCAAATACAATATTGAGTTGACTGAGGATTGAACCATGGGTTTTTCAGATGTTGTTGAATGGGCCTTAATAGGGGTTTTCTTAATGGACGCCCACTTGCCCGTACCGGGTTAAAATCAACATGGGCAAGTGATTTTTCCAAGGAGATAGCCTGTTGGGCTCTTTTTTTCATTTTTTATTATATTTTATTTTCTACATTATATAGGGGGTGAGTTGCTTGCAAATTGTGTTTGATACATGTTAACTAAAATTCATCTTAATACTACACATATTTAGTTTTAAACATTAACAAACACTAACTAACTTAAAGATCGGACAAGCTGTTTTCAGTGGGGGCAAGTAGATGTTCAAAGTAATTTGCCCCCTGGGCAAGTGAAAGTCAAATCCTTAAGGAAACCCTGCTTAATATCACATTTTTGGGGGAAAATATCACCTAGAAAAATCCTGAGGTAAGATGCAAATTTGGGGAAAACTGCATGAATTTGAAGATTTTTTCAGAGGGGAAGGGGCCTATATTAAAACGGCCTCTGATAAAGAAGGGGGAAAAAAAAGCCCTGATTGGTGTAATTAGATTTAACAAATATATTACAAGATAAGTTTACTTACCTCCTTCAGTAACTTTAACTTTGGCTAATTTCAATGCCAGGCTGCCTCGAACTGGAGTCTCATCCCGTCTGAGGACAACTTCTTTGGACTCTTTCACCTTTTTACTTGGACTGTGTATGTTTGTTTGCGTCACATCAACATTTTCCTCATCTGATAAAGGGATAAAAAAACATATACAATATATATATATATATATATATATACTGCATAGTGTAAACATATTGTCTAATATTCCCCAAAAGACAATATCTTTTTCTAATTATAGTTATAGCAAAAAATGTGTTTTTTTTCTGATTAAAATGGCCATCCATCATCCATGGGGATTAGTAAACAGATCTATATAGAGCACCTCCAAAGCTAATCAGTCCACTAAGGAAAACCTGGCAATGTTAGTGGTCTTGACTCTGATTTGTCAACACATACAGAAAACCCTTTTCTTCAACAACCAAAATGTCTTTATTCGCAACAACTAAGCTGTGGTTATTCAAGCCCACAAAATGGTAGCTGATATATTAATGTAACGGCCTATAAGTAACCCTTATTGGTAAGAGAAATGTGTAAGCGGTATGGTAGGTCTGTCAGTAGAGCACTTCGCCCTGTCAGAGAGAGGTTCAGGGTTCCAGTCCTGGTCTGGCTGCACTTTTTTCTTACCTGGTAACATTAACAATTTTTCTTGTTTATCAAAAACCTTGATCACGACGATGAGATGTGAGAAAAGCTTTCAATGAAACTTGTTGAAAAATTAAGTTTCTTAACATAAATAATTAAGTAGCAAATTACCAAAATAAATTGAGCCTAAATTGACTAATTTAGACACATTTTTTTCTCCCCTATTTTATCAGTTTTGAACTAAATGAAAATACGTAAAACTTCATCCCAAATTTGGCTGAAAAAGCCCTGAAAGCAATTAAAATTTTAAACCTTTATAAGCAGATTATAATGCTGTATCTAAATAACTAAAAAATACAATTGGATTTTAAATAAATTGAATGTGAAATTGTTTCATACCATCACTATGTCGTTTTCTTGGTGAGGTTAGCACTGGTTTCACCTTGAGCTGCTCTGTTTCTTTGGGCTCCACATTTTCAGCATTGACCGTTCGACGCCTGCGACTTCTTGACTTACTGGCTACTGGGACTGTCTGCTCACTGTTAGTATCTTTGACATGTGACCGTCTGCTTTTTCTGACAGGAAATTCAAGCTTTCTTTGGACTTGTGAGGCAGACATTGTCCTGGAATTATATATAAAGTTGATAAGCAAGCACTTATAGCCTATATGATATACAATAAAGAACAAAGAAATTAAAAGGAAACCAATTGATAATCAAATAATGGTCACAGGTTGGCTAAACACCTCCCAATTTATTGGCCAATGGACCAAACAATTGGCATTTCTTTCTGAATGGAATAAAACAAAACAATACAAAAATAATAATAGTATTTGTCTAGGCACAACAGTTCTTAAAATTCAAATATTCTGCACTCTCTTGAAAGGTTAAATAAATCAAAGACCTATTACGCATAGACAGGAAACTCCTATAACAGTGGAAAATATCATTTTGTCATGCAGCAGGTCACTGAATTATGCAAACTGTCTAAAATATATAGAATAATCACAGAGAAAAACATAACTTTCATATAAAAGTATCATTTTTCTAGTGCAAGAAAATATTTTCAGTTGAATTAATTTTGAAACTGCATTAAAATAAGGGGCTTCTGTATTTTACACAACTTTTTTTTATTTCTTTACTAATTTTTATATATTAGGTATCATTTTGAAGGCAATGTATTGTTCTGTTGCAAGATATGAATTACTTTCAAATATCTCAAATAAAATTGCAGAAATTTGCAACTTTGATTACTTGCCAATCTTTGTAATTATAGGTCTTTGCATAAATCATACCAAAACTGTTTTGCTAAAAGTAGTAGTAAAACACAAACTGATAAACCAGTGATATTTACCTTCTATGACGGTACTGTAAAAGGACCCATTCACAATTTAGAAGGGACCCGAAATTATTCACAATTCAAAAGTGTATTTTTTTTTTTTTAGAGGCATGGTTTAAGCCATTCCTACTCAGCTGAATTAATCCCAAATGTTCTTCTCTTCTACAATATATTAGTTTCTTGAAAATGGCTTGAAAATCCATTCTAACATTTTGCAGAAAAATTGCAAGGTATTCTGTCATAGCCAACATTTTCTCCTCACAATACCATTAGAAATGCCATTACATTTGTTCACAATTTTGAACAAAACAATGCTAATTTTTCACAAAGGGTACCAAACCCATTCATGAAGGTAAAATATCACTGTAAAGATATCTATGCAACTTTTGCCTTAAAATTAGTATTAAACAACTGTTCTATTTCAAAGTAAATGTAAAACAACATTTTTGAATCTACAATGTAAACTTTAAAACTATATATATCCTCCAGTGCCCAAACTGCGCCCCCCTAAGATTTAATTAGGAAATGCAACATAAATAAAATAGATAGAATAAAAACTGTTCACGTACCAATTAATTCTATCAAATTCACATTGATACCCCCCAAAATAATTCTTTTATAAATAATTATTCACTCGAAAATAACATTAAATACATTACAAGTCAAATATTATGCCATCATTTTGTGTGGTCCTATCTCCGCCCCCTAGGTGACTTCATAGCAGTTGCGAATTGTACACATAAGACTTCCATTTATAAATATGTAAACACAGCAGATGGAATTTCTGGGGGGTGACGGACGATGTGAACCTCTGACGATGTGAACCTGCACCCAGGACGATGTGAACCATTTTGTTGAGACGATGTGAACCATGATATTTATAAATATTGTATTGAAAAATACACATTTTTTAATATTAAATAAACTTTTTGAGTTTTGATTTACCCCCATCCAATATAGTACGAGATCGATTTTTAAGACTTTAAAGAATAAAGCAATCCAATTATCTTATCATCAAACACATTACATTGTGAAAGAGTGATAGCGTTTGTTAGTGTGTAAGTGTAGGGTCATTTTTAATAAAATATAAGTATAACTTTTTCGTACACATGATCCAAAAAACTAATCCAAAAAGAATTACGAAAAAAAAAAATAACCTTGAAATATTAACATATAAAATCATATGAATCTTAAAAAATGTCAATATTAAAAAAAAATAGCATGAAAATAATATTAATAATATTAATGGTAATAATTAATCAACTCAATACTATTCCTAGAAATTAATTATAAACTTAATTTTTAGTCTGAACACCATTTGCGTAAATTCCATATTAGTTTGATATGATTTAATCAAATAAATTTTGGTCAAAATAACATATAAATCATACTAAACTAATAACTATTCATGACAAACATCATCTGCTTTAATTAATCATACATACAAATGATAATTAAACTTGAAATCACATGCACCAAAATAGTTTTAGAAACTGGTTCACATCGTCTTACGCGATGGTTCACATCGTCCTCATAAGCGGTACACATCGTCCTAGGTACGAACCGAAGGTGGTTCACATCGTCCAAGGTTCACATCGGCGGAGGTTCACATCGTCCATAATTCTTTCTGACATACTTTTATTTTAAAAATTTGAGTGTAAAAGGGCCATTCTGCGTGGAAATCATATTGTATTAAGAAAAAACATATAAAAAGAGTGGTGCGAGATAAAATTTGCAATATTTATCAGTTTGAATTAAAAATTTCATACAAAAATCATCTGAGTTTATTTACAGAAACATCGTAAAAAAAATATTACAGTCGCTTGCGCGTGTGATGAAATCTAGCGAGACTACAGTAAAAAAAAGGAAGGTGGCGGAGTTAGGACAGGGGCGCAGTTATGACCTCCGACGATAATATTCAGATTCAAGTCAATCAGATGTGCAACAAGTCAGTTGTTTAATCCAAATTTTGCTTGGAAATGAAAAATCAATCTACATCTAAATTATTTAGCAGATTGCAATTGCTGAATTTCATTTGCATTCAAATTTGAAAACGTCTCCTTAGAATGTATAGGCACATGAAAGGGAATATGGAACACACACACATACACACACACAAAATTTCTAAAATCCCCCCCCCCCCCAAAAAAAAATTGTGCGGCTTTCTACGCCAGTTTTTTTTTTGTACTTACAATGCAGAATATAAACTCTTTACAAAATATATCAAAAATAGAAGAAGAAGATGCATACAGTACCTTGACACCGTTGTTGATCGAGTCAGTATATTTGGAACTGGAATCGGGGAAAAAAGTTTACTTGGTGATTTGTTGTTCTTTATATTAAGCTGGCGCGCGAAATCTCTAGTCGCTGTATGTTGCCCGGCTTCATACCTCAAATAGCGCAGTTCCGGCTGAATATTGCGAAAGTCTTGTTGGGAACCAATCACCTGCAGTTGATTGGACATAAGAGTTCACTTGAGATCTCGTCTGTCTGTTCGTCGGTTTATACGGAGTGTGAAATTTGACAAAAAGAGTTTCAGACCGACTAGTCAACCATTCCTAACAAAAGATGCCGAGGTATATGATTTTTCATTTGAAGAGGAGTTCAATTAATTTCATTTCAATGTGGTTTTGTAATGAATATACATTATTTACAAAATAAAAAGAATTCATGGACCGTTCGAATTCGCTCTCTGGTACAAGCGTACTAGACTAATATTCCGTGCATAGATTACTCGGGGTTGTTTTCACGTACCAAACTCCTAACATAGATTCTTGGACTCAATCATTTCGGGAACATGAATCCTGAGTAGCTCTTTAATTATTGTATTGGGGACACAACCTTTTGACACCTCATGAAAACATCAAAAACAGTCGAGTCCCAGGGTATACGGTCAAAACGTCCTCTAGTCGAAACGCCCCCAGTCAAATCGTCCCTAAGTTGGTTAAAACGTCCCCATGTGACATAAATAATGGTCAGAACGTCTCCCTAAAACATCCCCCCTTCCAAATACATATATGTGTTTGTTTTTAAGTGATGATATTAATGATTTTTCATTTGAAGTTCTAAATGTCGGTCATTTAAAAAGGATTTGACAAAATTATACCTATAATTTGTTTATTATTAAATGATTGATCAGTATGGCATGTGACAATAATTTCACAACCTGATACACTGTCCTTTAATCAGACCTTATCACTTCCCACAAAAAATGTAATATCAGATTAGTCCACATTTGTGTACCCGTAATTTGTGATATCTTTCTACTTTCGATTTGGCGATATCCCCCTACGGGTACACAGTCGGAACGACATTTTATGTGCGGAAAAGTTTCCTTCTTTCTCTAACCAAAGCCTAATTTTAAAATTAGGCATTGAAATATCTGTATAAAAAGTGAATGACAACTCAACATACCTATATTGCCTTGATCCTTGAACAATAATGTATCCATTCCAACTGGGTTTTAATCCTCATATTGAATAAAAATGTTTTTATTAAACATTTTATTGCAACATGTGCAGTTGACCGACTTGACCTACTGATCTCATATTCAAATGAGCTACGACGGTGAAGAGGTAAAATATCTCTCTTCAGATAAGACCTCATTGCTATAGGGGCACACAAACGGAAGAAGTGCGTTTGACTTATAAATGCTTTTAATAACGGGTCAGACAGAAATATTGGATTGAACAGAAGTTTGATTACTTATATCATCAAATAATGGTATAGATACACATGCAAACATATTTTTATACTCTTCATTTCTGTGGCCAAACCGATAGTAATTTTACGATCAGCTTGAACTTTTAAATGTTTTAATTTTTTAAAATATTTTACATTTTAACAATGTTTTACTATCTTTTCATACACATGGTTTTAATCATAAACATGTTGATTAAAAAAAAAATTAATACCTTCAAAATTACAACCAATGGAAGAGACTATTTTATAGGAAATTCGAGATCTGAACGACGTATGTTGATATACTTTAGCGCACCCCCCCCCCCCCCCCCAAAAAAAAGAAGAATCTAAATTCTCTAATGTAGTGACCCCAACCTAATTAAATAATGCTTGAATATGAACGTTTACCCAGCATTATTGAAAGAATACTTGTAGAATAGAATAGAATATTGAATTAGAGACACCTCAACAGTCGAAAGACGTCATACAGTGTCTAATAACGTTTAAAATTACGATAAGTCACAAAACTATACACGAGTAAATCCCGCACAGCAGGAGAGTAAACACGTTTAATATATCCGTAAGTAAAATCAAAGCTTGTTATATATACCAACGTCTTTAATAAAAGCGATCAAAAAAAAATAATTTAATAATATTAACAATACATCAACAAAAATTGTTTATAGTATACGGTTCCTGGCAAGGAATGCATACAGGTTGTTCTTCTCGATTTAAAAGATAGGAGTGAGTCAAACGAGTATGTCCTATGCGACAACGATTGATAACACATTCCTCCCTACGCACAGCGCGGGAAATACTTGTAGAGGATCTCGATTTCCCTTACAACTACATTTCTCAACACAAGCGGTACAAAACGTACAGCAATCACACAGGCACAAACTACAATCCTCCCTTACACGTGGATTAACATAGTTCTTTGGAATACAATCCCGTTTCATTCCTGTAATAAACAATTTCTCGAGTACAAACTCCCATATACAATTCTTTGTCTTGGACAGTACTCGTAGATCTTCGTCAGTCCGACTTTTCATGAGAGACCGTTTGTAGTGTACATTATGGCTAAAGCCCGTTGCCGAGATCTGCCGGCCATTGTGCAGTCGGAGGAGGGAAGAGTTTCTTCAAGATCCCAACAAAACAGACAAGAAGATTTGGAACTTTTTCTCAGGATTTTGCGCCCTGAAAACTTGACTAATGAGATTCCCGGGCGATTTCATAAATCATACAAGAAATTCAAGGGGATCCCAGTTGTGAAATCCATGAATTCTTTCACTAAGAAAATGACCACCCTTTCAAAAAAGCTTGACCAACGCACCCGCACCGTGGTTAAAAGTTAGTGACTGAAATTTATGTGTTTAACAAGTCATCCAAAACGTTTGTGTGACAAGTGTTGGTTTTTTTTTAATCAACGAGACGATTATACTTATGTAGCCGGGGTTACAATAAGAAACAATACGTGGATTCTGCTTTGTCTTTACCAAATCAAGAAATAAGTTCCAAATAATAGTTTCACGTAATATAAAAGTTGAAACAGTCGAAATATCTTTCTACTCAACAAGAAAATGATGCCATTCAACATTGACAAAGTTGAAAGAAGTTGACTGAAGTAGAAGAACCAGAACCATACGGTTCGGCGACCAGAGAGAGAGTCCCGTGAAATTTAGGGAGGCGGAAGACAGCGAAATTTAAATTAAAAGCTTGTGCAGCACGAACTCTGTCTCACTCTCAAAATTCAGATATTTCCTAATACGGTAAAATACCTCCAGAAGGTTTTATAAATATTCATAATAAACAGGTCACATGTTAGACGAATACAAAACGAGGCTGGCGAGTAGAAAACACGTGACTTAATGACGAACACAAGATTCACGTGCACTGTAAACAAATAATACATCACACACAGAAACTTATAAATACATTAACTATATTATCTAACCCTGTCTACACTTATTACTATGAGAACTACTTTCTATTGGACGGAAATCTTTCTTTCTGTATATAAATATTAATGCAATGTTGAACTTTGTTTACCTTTTGCATGCGAGAGAAAACAGGGAGAATGTTTGTTTCTCTTTGTTTTTCATGTTCCTGTGTATTTACATTGCACATGTAACGTGACTGTTCATAAATGATTGATAAGTATATATGCTACAACATTTTGTGTGTGTGGTGTGGGGGGGGGGGGCGTAATTGCTAGGCATAAAAAATGTAAGGTGGGACGGACCCTCTATCCAGCAGTGTAGGTTTTAAAGGAAGGTGGTATTTTCGGGCTTGTTTCAGAGTTTTTTACTTTTAGAGAGGGTAGGGGAGAGAGAGAGATCTTTGTTCTACTAGGGAAACAAAATATGTACAAAAATGAAAGCAAATAAAAAGCCATTTTAAAACGATAGTCGTAAAAAGGTGTAAAAAAAGATGTTGTCATT
Source organism: Solen grandis (assembly GCA_021229015.1). Classification (NCBI taxonomy): domain Eukaryota; kingdom Metazoa; phylum Mollusca; class Bivalvia; order Adapedonta; family Solenidae; genus Solen; species Solen grandis. Next base: position 30,429,644 of record CM037789.1, on the reverse strand, counting down.
TGTATCATTCTATAAATCAAATAATAAAAAAAAAATGCATACCTTTATTTAATCGATCCTTTTTACTTCATCCGCTGACTGGCCAGAACAAATGAATGAGAGAGAGAGAGAGAGAGAGAGAGAGAAGTGGGGGTGACAGAAAGAGCTAGAGAGAGAGAGGGGGGGGGGAGATATAAAGAGAAGGAGAGAGAGAGAGAGAGAGAGAGAGAGAGATAAGAAACTATAATTTTTATTTTATTTCATTTATTTTTAAATAGAAAAATATGTCTTTTTATGAAAAAAGAAAGAATAGATCTATATTACTTGATAGGTGAATGTAAAAAAAGTGGTTATCTTACAAAAAGATTAATTAAAAAAACTTGAATGTCAAGTTTATTATTATAAAGTATTAATCTGGAGGAAAACCTTCGAAATGGCTCAAGTTTTTAAATTCGATAGCTGCACTGTGTTCAATAGGCGAAGCGCTAGGTTTCGCTAGATGTCGCTTCATGAACTCTAAATTATAAAGTATTTTTCTGGTAATGTAATCATCTAAAATTAAAATTCAATTTGCCTCCGTTGTTTTGGATATCGGTAGTCAAAAACCAAGTGTTCGTTTAAAACAATTTTCGATACAGAAGTTAAACCTTCGCCTATTGAACACAGGGCTGGTACACTTTCTCCAGCGCTGGTGACACACAGGTAATCTTCTATACCTACACCGTTTGAAGTGCGCATGCGTAAGCGGTTAACAGCAAGCAGGAGGCGTGGCTTAATCGGTTTTTGTTTACTATTTGAAAGGTTAGATTTCTTTTAAAAATACGTGATTATTGAATGTTTTTTGGATACTAAACAGTTGTAAGCTTCAAATAAGTCTGTCTGCGACACGATGATATGCATATCAGGTGTAATTGACGAAAAATATATCAAATCGCCGATTCTGGTTTCCACTCAGTTTTAGGTGGTTACGACATGAGACGCAGAGGCGTGACACCCAATACAAAAAATAGCATGTCGCGCTGAGCGGCTCATTGATGGGACTAAATATCAGATATGACAGAAACAGTTAAGTTATCGTATGTGCAAGGGTTTAATTACTGAGTTGAAAAACATAATGAATATACTTAAAATTACTCTCTTATTATTTGAAGACATAATACTGTTAAATTTTTTGCAGTGTGGGCCATCTAATAATTCCTAGAAACTGATTTCTTAAATTCCAGTACAACGGACAGCATAAAAGAAAATGAAATTCAGTTTCGGTATATTCATGTTACAAGCTTTACATAATCTCGATTTATTTGGTTGTACCTTCCTGTCTCAATTTCTGAATCGTGAGAACTAATTCTAAAGATGGTTAATTGTTTTCTCTGTGCTTCATTTGAAACATACCTAAATTAATTTTCAAATTCAAAATCAGACTTACAAAAAGAATGCAGAAACAGAGTAGATTTAATGTTAATTTTTTTTTTTTTTTTTTTTCTTTAATTTCTTGGTACGCATACTCTTAATTTACCTACAAGGAGAGAAAGTAGAGGAATCGATTATGAAGGAACACAATCGATCG
>CM037789.1:30377998-30427998 GCA_021229015.1 Solen grandis | reverse complement strand
TGTGTTGATGTTACACGTTTTGCGATGGTTCTTGTGACTATTTTGTGTAAAATATGATCCTCCTTACAGGTGTTCATTCCAATCAAATGCCAAGCGGACCTGGACTCCGCTATCTACCTGGTGGACAAAAACGAGAAGATCACCAGCCTCCGACTCTTCCTCACCAACGGCAGCCCCATTACCCCACCCACCTCTTCACCTTACAACCACTCCCCGCATTCATACAGGAAGGTAAGAGGCAGACGCAGATGTAGCAGACCGTGTATTGAGAATAGTTTTTACATGAAGTCTTAATTGGAATTGTCAGATTCTGTGTAAGAGCACCTGCTTGCAGGCAGTATCAAATGTCTTTGATTAGGAAATTACTTTTACACCATGGTGACCTGCAGGTTGATCAGACCTTTTTTTGATATAAAGGGAAAAATTTTTTTGTTGTTTTTCCCCAAGCATTACACTCTAGAAGGGAGATGTCACACCCCAGCTTCACAAAATGAAATCACATGCTTTTTCCTGTCCTGTAGTACTTTATGAATGTTGCCTTGACCTTTACAAAGGTCAAACATTTTGCTTTAAAAAATAAAAGAAATGATCCAGGGTATCCTTTTGCATAATATAAATATTTTCATTAACTGGTTCAGTATAACATAAGAAATAGACTGGATATTTTGTCAAATTAAATTCAATGGTGGTGTGATTTGGAAATGTTTGGTCTATTTTTAGAATCGGGAATCCCCTAGTCCACCGCCTGGTTCTCTGCCGGAACATGATAAATCATACAACCATAGCCTGTCATGTAATTCTATAAATAGCGAAGGAGAGTTTATACCAGAAAAAGAGGTAAGGTTTTTAGAAGTAAAACTTTATTTAAATATCTGACCTGTAAAATCTCCATGGCTTTCTAGAAATGATGTTTTGAGCTGTCTAGTCAGGGTCTCCTCTGCTCATACAATATTGTAGCTCAGATTCTACACAGTCTGATCAGGGTCTCCTCTGTTTGCTCATACAATATTGTAGCTCAGATTCTACACAGTCTGATCAGGGTCTCCTTTGTTTACTCATACAATATTGTAGCTCAGATTCTACAGTCTGATCAGGGTCTTCTTTGTTTGCTCATACAATATTGTAGCACATATACACAGTGTTCATAGCAAAGAAAAATCCATTGTTTTATTTACTATTTACCAAGTACTATTTATTACCATGGAAGACCAAAGATAGTGTGCACCCCTATTTTGGTTCCATATATTGTGCGCAGGCCAAATTCATAAAATCAGATGAATACAAGCCATTTAAATATGTTTAATAACACATATTGATTAAAAGCTCCTTTCATAGCGTAACATGTATAAATTCAACCACAAGTTTTAAACAGAAATGTCATTAACATATGATTGTCTAAGGTGATAACATGGCGATTTGATTTCTCTGGCGGTTCAGGTAAGGTTGGGAAAAAGAGAAAAAAATAAGTTCCCATAGATTGTGCATACCCCTTACTTTTTAGCTCACCTGAGCACAACGTGCTCATGGTGAGCTATTGTGATCGCCTTTTGTCCATCGTCCGTCGTCCGTGCGTGCGTGCGTGCGTGCGTGCGTCGTCAACAATTTGCTTTAAACAACATCTCCTCATGAACCGCTGAAGGGATTTTGACCAAACTTCACAGGAATCATCCTTATGATGCCCTCTATCAAAGTTGTACAAATTATTCAGATTGGTTAAAAAAGTAGGTCACAGGAGCTAAAAATAGATTTTAAAAATGCAAACTTTGAAAATCTTCTGCAAAACTGCAAGGCCTAGAGCTTAGATATTAGGTATGTAGCATCATCTTATGGGCCATTACCAAGATTGTACAAATCATGACCCTACGGTGATAAATGACCCCGCACCAGGGGTCACTTGTTTTACATAGAGTTATATAGGAAAATCTTTAAAAATCTTCTTCTATGAATCCATTAGGCCTAGAGCTTAGATATTTGGTATGTAGCATCATCTAATGGTTCATTACCAAGATTGTTCAAATCATAGCCCTACGGTGATAAATGCCCCCGCACCAGGGGTCACTTGTTTTACATAGAGTTATATAGGAAAATTTAAAAATCTTCTTCTATGAATCCATAAGGCCTAGAGTTAGATATTTGGTATGAAGCATCATCTTATGGTTTATTACCAAGATTGTACAAATCATGACCCTATGGTGATAAATGACCCCGCACCATGGGTCACTTGTTTTACATAGAGTTATATAGGAAAAACTTTAAAAATCTTCTTCTATGAATCCATTAGGCCTAGAGCTTAGATATTTGGTATGTAGCATCATCTTATGGTTCATTACCAAGATTGTTCAAATCATAGCCAGGTGATAAATGCCCCCGCAAGGGGTCACTTGTTTTACATAGAGTTATATAGGAAAACTTTAAAAATCTTCTTCTATGAATCCATAAGGCCTAGAGCTTAGATATTTCATATGTAGCATCATCTAATGGTTCATTACCAAGATTGTTCAAATCATAGCCAAACGGTGATAAATGCCCCCGCAATAGGGGTCACTTGTTTTACATAGAGTTATATAGGAAAATGTTTAAAAATCTTCTTCTATGAATCCATAAGGCCTAGAGCTTAGATATTTGGTATGTAGCATCATCTTATGGTTCATTACCAAGATTGTACAAATCATGACCCTATGGTGATAAATGCCCCCGCACCAGGGGTCACTTGTTTAACATAGAGTTATATAGGAAAATCTTTAAAAATCTTCTTCTATGAATCCATTAGGCCTAGAGCTTAGATATTTGGTATGTAGCATTGTCAGGGCTAAAATGTTTAAGATTGAGTTATATCAGAATTCTTGTCTGTTTAAAAACCTTGTAATCAGTTGTAGCAATGGTACTCAGGTGAGCGATCCAGGGCCATCATGGCCCTCTTGTTTATTGTAAATTTGGGAATAGAAATATGCACTATCTATGATCTTTTATCGTAAGTCATAAATTTGTACATGAATATTCATGAGGTAAAGAGTTAAAGCTAATGTGTGAATTTCTAAAATAAATGAAACCTTGACTAAGACAACCAATGGATTTAATTGATTTCATTGTTGTTTCAATGATTGCATGACATGATATGGAAAATACAGAATGTCAGTTGTCTTGTTGCAGATTCAGGAACAATTGCTTTATTATAACTGTATTATCGTGACCCATAGTAACCCCTTAACATCAGTCAGTACTTCATTTTGAGGGTCGACCATGAAACTGTTCCACCTCTTTTTATTAGCTCGACTATTCGTAGAATATGAGAGCTATTGTAGTCACCCTGGCGTCGGCGTCGGCGTTGGCGTTGCAGCTTTTGGTTAAAGTTTTGCATGCAAGTTACTATCAACCTTATATCTCAATAACCATTTATGGTATTGACTTGAAAGTTTATAAATATGTTCAGGGTCATCAGACAACCAAGGTAGATAACTCTTGACTGAATTTAATATGAATTATGGCCCCTTTTTAACTTAGAAATTTTGGTTAAAGTTTTGCATGCAATAGAAAATTTGGTTCAAGTTTTGCGTGCAAGCTACTATCTAGTTTGTATCTCAATAACCATTCATGGTATTGACTTGAAAGTTCATGAATATGTTTAGGGGCATCATACAACCAAGGCAGATAACTCTTGATGGAATATATTACAAATTATGGCCCCTTTTTAACTTAGAAATTTTGGTTAAAGTTTTGCATGCAAGGTACTTTCATGCTAATATCTCAGTATCCAGGTATGGGATTGATTTGAGACATCTTTAATACATTTAGGGGTATCATACTTTTATGGTAGACAACTTTTGATGGAATATATTACAAGTTATGGCCCCTTTTTTAACTTAGAAATTTTGGTTAAAGTTTTGCATGCAAAGTACTTTCATGCTTTTATCTCAGTATCCAGGCATGGGATTGATTTGAAATATCTTTAATATGTTTAGGAGTATCATACTATCATGGTAGATAACTTTTGATGGAATATATTACAAGTTATGGCCCCTTTTTTAACTTAGAAATTTTGGTTAAAGTTTTGCATGCAAGGTACTTTCATGCTAATATCTCAGTATCCAGGTATGGGATTGATTTGAAACATCTTTAATAGTTTAGGGGTATCATACTTTTATGGTAGACAACTTTTGATGGAATATATTACAAGTTATGGCCCCTTTTTTAACTTAGAAATTTTGGTTAAAGTTTTGCATGCAAAGTACTTTCATGCTTTTATCTCAGTATCCAGGCATGGGATTGATTTGAAATATCTTTAATATGTTTAGGAGTATCATACTATCAAGGTAGATAACTTTTTATGGAATAAATTAAAAATTATGACCTCCTTTTAACTTAGAATTATGGTCAAATTTTTGCATTCAAGCTACTATCCAGCTTATATCTCAGAAATTCCTTGTGGAATTGACTAGAAAGTTAAGGTGTGTCTTCAAGGGCATCAGAAAATAGGAGGATAACTTTTGGACTGATGCAAATTATGGCCCTTTTCTAACTTGGATTTTTGGTTTAAGTTTTGCATGCACAGTGTTATTGTGCTTATGTCTCAGTAACTAGGCATCGGATTGATTTTAGACCTCATAAATATATTAAGGGGTATCAGACTATCAAGGTATATCATTTTTAGCTCGACTATTCGTAGAATATGAGAGCTATTGTAATCACCCTGGCGTCGGCGTCGGCGTTGGCGTTGCAGCTTTTGGTTAAAGTTTTGCGTGCAAGTTACTGTCAACCTTATATCTCAATAACCATTTATGGTATTGACTTGAAAGTTTATAAATATGTTAAAGGGCATCAGACAACCAAGGTAGATAACTCTTGACTGAATTTAATATGAATTATGGCCCCTTTTTAACTTAGAAATTTTGGTTAAAGTCTTGCATGCAATAGAAAATTTGGTTAAAGTTTTGCGTGCAAGCTACTATCTAGTTTGTATCTCAATAACCATTCATGGTATTGACTTGAAAGTTTACAAATATGTTCAGGGGCATCAGACAACCAAGGTAGATAACTCTTGATGGAATATATTACAAATTATGGCCCCTTTTTAACTTAGAAATTTTGGTTAAAGTTTTGCATGCAAGATACTCTCATGCTTATATCTCAGTATCCAGGCATGGGATTCATTTGAAACATCTTTAATACGTTAAATGGGTATCATACTTTCATGGTAGATAACTTTTGATGGAATATATTACAAGTTATGGCCCCTTTTTTAACTTAGAAATTTTGGTTAAAGTTTTGCATGCAAGGTACTTTCATGCTAATATCTCAGTATCCAGGTATGGGATTGATTTGAGACATCTTTAATACATTTAGGGTCTATCATACTTTCATGGTAGATAACTCTTAATGGAATATTTAAATTAAAGTTTTGCATGCAAATTACTTTCATGCTTTAATTTAAATAGATTTCATTTGATTTACCAACAAGCATTTTGAATAGTCGAGCGTGCTGTCCTCTGACAGCTCTTGTTTACTATTTCTATGAAGGGCAAGAATTAAATTTTTTTTTTTTTGAATAGTCGAGCGTGCTGTCCTCTGACAGCTCTTGTTTCTATATGCACTTAGAATAGTTTTTTGGTCTGCCCTCTGTATACAGCATTGGGTTCTCCAGTGGAACTAGATTTGTCATTCGCACAATTGGTAGCTTGTGGTTGGTTGCTTTTGGGTTGAATGGTTTCAAGGTCACTATTACTGAAAATAGAAATCCCGGGGTGTTGTAGAAGCAGAGTGTTCAAAACTGGATTTTTTTTTCTTCAATGAGACATTTGGCATGGTTGTGAATTTTTCAAGAAATAATAAAGTGACATTTTAAGTCCGTTTTATTAAGAGACCACTTTTACAAAATCCCAAGGGTGGTCTCTTAATACAAGTTTGACTGTATTTGTTTCAATGTGACTAAGGCACAAGGCTCCTGAATTCTTTCTTAGTCACTGCATACATAATGGCTCTATGTACTGCTGTAAGCAGAGGTGACTCATATGTACCAAAGAACACTTTTGTTTGCATTTTGTGCAATGATTATGATGAGATGAAAAAACATTTTTGATCTGGCATCTAACAAATATCATTCAGGAAGATTTAGCAGATGATCCTATATTTAACCCTTTGCCTTATAGAGGAAAACATGAAAAGACCTATGCGAACAGCATAAAACCAGATCAGCCTGCGAGTAACTCGCAGGCTGATCAGGTTTTATGCTGTTCGCTGCTCCTCAGTGGTCTGGAAATGAGGACTTTATAATTAAATTTGGTAAGGTTTAACTGTGGTTTTCTGCAGATCAGGCTTTATGTGGTACCTATTGAGTGCGTCAAAATGAGTCTATATGAGGGAAAGGGTTAACTGACACACAAACTCTTACTGTCATATCTCCAAAAAAGAAATGCCAAACAAAACTTTTTTGTTTTCACATATTAAATAAATATTTGAAAAATGTCTGTAGAAAAATCTGATTTAAAACTGAACAATCACTTTGTCGGCCATGTTTGTTTACCATGTTTTACTCAGTCATTCAAAGTTACTTCCCTTGCTAAGCAACTAGCTACAGAAAGCTAAATATTTTTAAAATGATCATAGGTCACATTTATGATATATAGCTATTAAATCAACAACAACAAAATGCAAGTTGAAGGATTAATTCAAAATTGATATCAAGAGGTTATAATATATAACACAATTAGTTATAATCAAATAGATAAAGTGAAAAGTCAATGTATGGTGCTATGCTTCTAGTTTGTTGAATTGAATGGTCAAGGTCATTAGAGAGACTAATTTACAATGAAGATCAAAATGGTCAGCTCCCAATGTTGGTGATATTATCGGTATATCTTTCTTAAAATACATGTACATGTATTCTAATCAAATGAATCAAAAATAAAACACTGGTCCTGGTGCCCATTTGGCTAGAGTCCACCATAGAAACAGCAGATACCATCTCCAGCCGCGACATACCAGTAGTGAAGAATGGTACTGGTATAGCTCCCTTGCAAGAAGCTCAGGATATAAAGGGTAGTTCCAGGACTGGTTGGCCCGGTGTCAGGATAATGTGACTGGATGTGTTATCATGCCATATGTCTGTGGCACAGCAACAACATATCTGTTTCAGAATGACTGAAATACTGTTGTTAAATGTTTAACCCAACAAACAAACAAATAAATAAAAAAAAAAAAAAAGAATTTTGTGTAAAAAGTTTAGAAAGAAAAAAAATCAGCTCCCAGTCGTATTCCATCTTTCACCTAACTTTACAACACCTAAAAACATCATGCTATAGCAGCTATGTTATTGAGTTACCAGTAACTAATAATGGTGTTTAGTTTGGGGTTACTGTTTTTCAACAACACCTAGTATCTTAGGCAACACATTTCAGGAGTCTTATAGCCAACATGTTTATCATGTAACTTCTGTTATTATGTACTGTATAGCGGGTTATTTCTGCGGGGCAAAAATTTCGCGTAAACAAGAGCGTTTTGTATTGGCGATGCTAAATATTGGCGGAAATTACACTGAGCGCCAAATTTTAACCTCCAGGTAAAAGATGGTCAAAGGTACATAACTCTGTCTGTCTGAGTCGTATACGGTACGCTACCTGTATGATAATTGACGATTATCGGATTATATAAGTAATGTGAAATCAGAATGAGAGGGCAAGTATAAGTAGGTGTGAATGTTTGTAAAGGTGATAAGGTAAATGTGTTTGATTACTTGAAAAAATAATACAACTGTAATTGATTTGTATTCAGTTAATAATAAAAAATACCCGTGTTTGTATACGAGTTGTGTTTTGAGCGATGTTCAGTACCTGCACTGTTGAATTTGAGATATTGCATTTCATTTGAGGTTTTGAAACTGTGGGATTCGTATCATGGATAAGTGGTTGAAACGTGGAAATTTTGAGATAAAAAAGCCACCATTAATATTATTAGCAGATCGAACTAAAATTGCTGATTCAAATGTAGCCAGTGCAGTAACGGCAGACTTATAACTACGGAGGTTTGTATTAGCGGTGTTTATATTTGGCGCATTTTCATTTTCCGCCAATAAAGCCAAAATAAAACCCCCGCAGATAATACCCGCTATACAGTATTTAATGCTATTGGTATGCCATGTTAATCATTACTCTTAACTCAATGGTTAAGTTACATGATCAAGTTCAACTTAACTTTTTGTTTATTCAAGGGCTGGATAATCAAAATTGGATGATGATGATGATGATGTTTGTCAAATTAAGTCAGGTTATTACACATGTACAAACAGTTAACAGTAATTCCAATCAGATTTTAACACTGAACAAAATACGGTATATAAATTTGTGGCTTTCGTTATTTACTGCTATATGAATGATCCAATGATGATGTAATTATTTAATGTCTTATGACTTCTAACCTAAAGCATAATAAACCAACACATTTGTATCACTTTTAAAACTTTGCATTCTAGTAAATGTGTTAGAATGGAAATGGAGTTTTATTTTATGGTCTATGTGATTAGATTACTGCTCAACTTCACTTAACAATATGCATTATTCTGCGTTATAGCAGTGGAAACAAAACCTTTATGAATTTTCGACTTAGGTAATATATATAGTTCTGAATTACGTCGAGGAAAAAAATGTCAGGTTGGGTAATAATGACCAAAAATGTCAAGGAAAAGAAATTATTATCGGACAACTCAAATACATTTGCATTCTTTATTTGTCACTGGAGGTATGTGTGTCAGACATATTTATATAGATTGTATCCAGGTGAGAAAAGTATGCAGCCAGACCAGGGCTCAAACCCAGGACCGGGCCTGTGCTCTACTGACTGAGCTACCAGACCGCTTACACAAATTTCTCACCGATAAGGGTTATTTATAGGCTGTTACAAGACTGCCATCTTGTTTTCGTTTATAGTGAAAATATATGATTATATTTATGCTTCAAGGTGAGAATTCTTTGGTAAAAATAGAAGTTTTTTAAAAGTTCTTTGAAATGGAGGACAACACCTGTTTGTAGATCCTCACTTCAGGCTGATCAGGTATTAACTGAATATTTTGAGTAAAACATGAGCAGCTAACTACTGTGTTAATGTTTTTTTTCCCTGAATTGTCTGGGTAGTCTAAATGCTTTAATTACTGTCATACTGCATCTTTATGATTCGGATGTCGTGGGTGGATTGAGGTGTGTAATATCCGTCTAGAAACGGTGGAATGTGTCCAGACAATGATTGGGCTTATAAATAGAGCCAGGCTTTGTGCAAACATCACGAGCTCACCTTGGGGACCCTCAGAAACAGTTGACCCTCTGTCATTTCTCACAGATGTATGGCTGCTGTACACAGTTTAATGGGTTAAGTGTAATAGAAGATTGGTGATGGGAATAAGAGATGAGTGATGAGATATGGTGGTTAAGGGAGAACATTGAAGAGGAAGTATGCTTGGATTATGGGGTATTGTATAATTGTTTTTAGGTGTCCTGTTGAGTAATGGCAGTGAAGATGATGAGGATGATTGAAAATACTTGATTATGATTTACATATCTATATTTCAGCCTAGTAAATAAAGGCACTGTATAACAAACCTCACCCCTACACACACACACACACACAAAGAAAAACACACAGTATATTCCATGCTATTGACTTAGAAATGTTCATAACACGTAACAAAAAGGAATTAAAAAAAAAGTCACTTGTGGCTTATGCCATTATGAAAATGTTATTTTTTCTGTAAGTACTCTCTGAAATAAAAAAATCATCTTGAGAAATTGTCACTAAATGGTGAACTGTTTTCTGTTACAGGGAGGCTACCACAGTCAAGACGGTCTGGGGTCCATGTCAAACAGTGTTAACTCCCTTGATAGCTCCTACATGAGCAGCCAGTAAGTAATTATGGATTTATTATGTATTTATTGTTTAAAGTCTGTAACTGGTAGTCTTAATTCTTATTTGTAAACCTCTCATTAGTGAGCTATTTCTTGTCAGCACGTCTGTAATTTGTAGAGATTAAGTCTCCAATACGTGGTTGGTATATTGTTAACAATCAGTCGTTAATTAGTGAGCCATTTCTTATCAGTAATTCTCAAATTAGTGAGCCATTTCTTATCAGGTCTAATTAGTGAGCCATTTCTTATCAGCAATCTCAAAGTAGTGAGCTATTTCTTATTAATGAGTCTTTTATCAGTGAGCTATTTTGTATCACTAAGTCTCAAGTGAGCAAATTCTTATCACTAAGTCTCTAATAAGTGAGCTATTTTTTTTCCTTTTTGGTAGCTATTTCATATCATAAAATCTCTTAATTTGTGAGCCATTTCTTATCATGAATTCTTAAATTTGCAAGCTGTTACTTATCAGTAAGCCTCTAAAGGTAGTGAGCTATTTATCACTTATTGCCTGTTATCCTGATCAGTTAATCTCTAATAACTGATGTTTCTTACAAACATTTTATGTCTCTTGTTTTCCCCAGTCTTTTTGTAGAGAATAAATGATTAAACATTGTGTTTTTTAACCACATTTCCATAGATAAACTTTGAAATATCTTTGTTTGCTAACAAATTGAGTCTGTTTATTACAGCGGGGACACATATCCTTTTCGAAGTCGTCGTGATTCAAGAAGGAGCATTTTGAGTGATGGAGCTAAAGATGAATATGGTAAACTGATTAATTTAAAGATTGCATTTTTTATACTCCAGCTTCCCATTGTTTGCTTGTAAGCTTGGATTTAATGTTCACCAGCTGTATTCAGTCATTTGAGGGACTGTTGTGACAAGAGAGTTGATATATTGATATTATCATACTGTAGATAAGTGGTATGATAACACAAACATCACACTCTGGTGGCCGAGTAGTTAGAGCGACTGCCTCAGGAGCGGGAGGTAGTGGGTTCGATCCCCGGCCACAACATACCAGAGTCGTAAAATTGGTAGTAGTATAGTTCCCTTGCTTGGCGCTCAGCATATAAGAGTAGTTTCAGGACTGGTTGGCCCGTGTCAGGATAATGTTACTGAGTGTGGTATCATGCCACAAGTCTACGGCTTGATACTGCAGTGTGGCAGCACTATATCTGTCTCAAGTAGACATTGTCTCCAAATCACTGAAATACTCTCGGTGGGACATTAAACCCAATAAATAAACTATCACATCCCAATAAACGCCTGTCACTGGACAAACCAGTCCTTGAAATAACCTAATGCACAGATTTTTTTATGTACTGTTTTTAACAACTACAGTATGTCAAGGCTTGGGAACAGGTCCACAACTTCCTGGTTTCAGGGTCAAGGCTCTGAACATTTAACCACCAGGAAGTATGAAATTTTTTATGTCTGCTTCATTTGTATAGCTACTGATATAAAAGCCAAACTTAGAGTAGATCTAAAGTGTCAAACAAAAAAAGCAGGTTAGGTTGAGAGTCAAGGTCACTGTTACTAAAAATAATATATGCAGACCTGTTTACCCCTATGGATTGTCCGTTTTTCCTACGGATTTAATGTCTGAAATACGCACTACGAATTGATACTGAAAATTCTACGGAAATGGACAAAAAATGACTTTGTTACGTTCTTTTTTTTTTGGTCACTTTTAGCTAAATAATGTGCTTTGCGCACATTAGCATACTTTTCACACATCTGTGTCATTTAGATGTTTACTTTTAGTTATATTTAATAAGCGTCTAAACACTTGCTTTGTTTGTATGTTGAATACAAGGATGTTGTGGTAGTATTCTTTTATGTTGAAGATGGAGAAAAAAAAGTGGACGGGTGATTCATATTCGAAATTTAGCTCACAATGTTATCTATTATTGTATGAACAACTATGGCCCGGTTTACAGCCTTCCTCAAAAGGCTGTTACTTCATGAATTGCATGTAATTCTGTTTTTTACGTAAAAATGAAAGCATATTGACAGTAATCAAAATGAAGACAGTGTCAAACTAAAGTAGAAACAGACAAGTATGACTTCTTTCGCCACATCAACATCTTCTTAAGAATTTCTAGTTTATATCTCAGATGTCTGTCAGTAACTAGTATAATGAAATGTTAGATAGTCTACATCTGGGATATATTTCAGGGTTTTTTTTTATTTGTTTGTGAAATTAAAGTTCATTCCTGTAAAAATTGTTATTTTATCTAAAAAAAAAATGAGCATCAACTTATGCATGTTTGTGTATAAGTAATTAACCCTTTCCCTCATAGAGGAAAACATGAAAAGACCTATGCGAACAGCATAAAACCAGATCAGCCTGCGAGTAACTCGCAGGCTGATCAGGTTTTATGCTGTTTGCTGCTCCTCAGTGGTCTGGAAATGAGGACTTTATAATTAAATTTGGTAAGGTTTAACTGTGGTTTTCTGCAGATCAGGCTTTATGTGGTACCTATTGAGTGCATCAAAATGAGTCTATATGAGGGTATATTTTATAGGTATAATTATACTGAGAATAAAAGACTACTGACAGATGTCAAAATCTACTGATAAAACACTGCCAGACTACTGACACACCTTGAAAGGGGTAAACAGGTCTACATATGCTGATATGCCTTGGAGTATGTGTATGCTAAAATACTTAGGAACACTATATGAGAACCTCAAATGTTTAAGGACGTATGCCTCAGCTGGACTTAGTTAAAACTTAGTTAAATGTTACTTTTATGGCAGAATGGATTGTTTTGAGTTTTAAATTGTTTCATTGTTGTTTCACAGAGCGGGGCAGTCGGTTCGGAACTTATCCTCGGGGGTTTGACACTGGATCTCATGCAGCCGGTGTGGAGGTTCATGGAACGTTCCCCCGGTCTAATATCATGAACCGTCGACCGGACGTTTCAACCAATACCATGCGGTCATTCATGTCACGGGGTAGTGAAGGTACACTCAGCACCAGCTCAAGTAGTTCTGGTTTTCCTCCGGATCCGGAAGATTCACCTGATGGACACATTTTCAAACGAAACAGTAGTGATGGTAGTCCAATATTTAATCCAGCATTTTCAAAATGTAAGTGAACACAATGAAGTCTTATCTTTTTTCACATGCTTTATGAATATTTAAAACCATCAGGTCTATAAGATCAAGATTGAATAAATTTCATACACATCATATCTTACTGTGATCAGCATGCATAAAATTGTAGTTTAATGATGTATTTTCAAAATACTTACAGAAATTCCAAGTTACTTTCAGGCCTTTGCCTTTTATTTACTCAACGTTGTACAAATAAAAATCTTAATAAGTGTTAAATTCTTGTGATTATTACTTCATAACAAGAGTGTTCTTTGAAACACGTGTCACCTGCTGAAGTATGACGGAAAAAGTTGACAGACAGACAACAGACCAATGGACAGACAGACGACGTAAAAATGATCCCTATGTTTTACTTCTGCTTACACAGGTGACACAAAAAGTATTTACAATGTATATAGTGCAATGAAATGGATCAAATTCCTTTACGTTTAATTATGCAAATAAGAAATTAGTAGACATGACATAGGTCAACATTCTTTAGACGAAATTTGTTCGTAAAGTGGGCCTCAGGTGTGTAGTAAATAGAAGGAAAAGTAAAGTTACACTATTGAATCTGGAAAGTGGCTACTTACAATGATGGGTTAATGAGTTATGGACCCTGTCTATGACCAGGTGTACAGAGTTTCTTATCTAACAATTAGCAAACAGTATACACTCTGAATTGCTCGCAATTGGATTTAAGCAGCTGTATGCAGAGGTGGCACTTAGGGATCGCTTTTTCGTCATCAGTCTGTCCATCACACTTTGCCTGTCAAACTTTGTCCGGCAGGTGACATGTGAGTTCCAAGAACACTTTTTGTTAATTGTTGGCAGTATCTGTTGTGAAAGATGCCAAAGGGAAGCCGTTCTGTTGATATTTCACTGTAGCTGATTTATTCACAGCTCCACGGTGCCCAGCCAACTGGAAAAGAGGGAACCGGCTCGGTAGCGGAGCATTCGGGGAGGTGCACTTGTGTTTTGACCATGACACTGGCCGAGAACTTGCAGTGAAGACTGTAAAACTTCACGGTATCAATGCTGAAGTGTCCAAGGTGGGTTGATGTTTAAAAATTCCTCTTGAAGGTTTTAACATCGATTAATAAAGCTAGGACCTTTACAGAGAATTTCTCTTTTGTGCAAAATCTGAAGTTTTTTTTATATTTTTATTGTAACATTTAAGTTTTAGGTAGGAAAAGTTATGGTGTGCAGAAATTGCTGTCTTGTGAAATAAATAAGTTTGTTGTGGTTTAAACTTGGAGTTATGGAGATATGTTTTCAATTCTTTATACCTTTTCATATTTTGGCTGTAAAAATATGAACTGTTTGCATCTATTGTCATTGACTGGGTCATCTACTCATGAACTACTGCAAGCAAAACCATATGTTCTTTTATGTAAACCAGTTACATCACTGATTGCCTTATTTGAATATGTCTGTAAACATTTGAAGGGTCACATGATATCCCAGTGTAGATATTGGTTAATTTGATGACCTGATTTTAATAAATCCGTAAACATTTGAAGGGTCACATGATATCCCAGTGCAGCTATTGGTTAATCTGATGAACTGATTTTAATAAATCTGTAAACATTTGAAGGGTCACATGATATCCCAGTGTAGATATTGGTTAATCTGATAATGTAATTTTATTATAATATATTTATATATATATTATAATTATAAGGGGAAAGTGATTATTTGTAGGTTTTTAACCTGATTTTCAGTCACATCCCATGAAATCAACAAAGTAAACAGCTTACTGTAATGCAGTTAGAATTACAAGAATGAAAGCCTGATAAAACTCCCACCTGAATAGTAAGACCACCTCTCTAATGAGGCCACCAGTTTCAGGACCTTACCTGTTCTGTATAATTGAGACCACTGAACCTTGGTCCCAACAGTGGACTGCCTATCAAGATTTTACTAAACATGACAATGAAGATTCCATTAATTATTTTATTTGAAATAGAAACCTTGGAAAAATTTGTTACCCATTGATAAACATTTCATAGGTCCTAAGGATATAAGGAACTTTATTTTAACATATCTGCACTGTTCAAGTATCATTTGTGTGTGTTACTACGTGTGTTGTGCTGTTCTGTTATAGGAGGTTAGAGCCTTGGAGAATGAAATAATGCTCTTACGGAATTTCCAACATGAACGGATTGTCCAATACTATGGTTGCTCTGCCGACCGAAATGAGATCTGCATCTTTATGGAGTATATGCCAGGGGTAAGTTTTACTCTCAACCTTGGTCTTATCAGAGTTACTCAGAAATACTGTCCAAATAATCTCTTGTTACTGCTACTCTGCTAAAAATACTGTTATCGAGAATGCACTATTGTCCATGTCTCTGAAATCTGTGATGCCTTTCCTGAAATACTGTCAAAAATTTGTAATTGTCACAAAATGCTATTGTTTTGTCAAAAATACTGTCCGTAATTTGTATTTCACAAAATATTGTTGTTTTGTCTAAAATACGTCTGAAATTTGTATTGTGAAAAATGCTGTTGTTTATAGTCTAAAATACTGTTACTCTCAATGTTACTTTGAACTTCAGACCCTCAGTAACTCAGTACCAGTCTCTAGATTCTGTTACTGGTATACTTAATAATGCCTATAGGTACTGTCATCCTGTTAGAAAAACCTGTCACTCTAAATACTGTCATCTATTAGGAAATGCTGTCATTTTAAGACTGTCATCTGTCAGAAAATACTGTCACTCTAAAATTAGAAAGAACCATCAATCAAAATACAGGGGAAAAATACTGCCATCTGTCAGAAAATACTGTCCAAGTTATTTTTTAATTTACCTAGATTTCTCGTTTTCATTTCAGGGCTCAATATTCGATGTTATGAACAAATATGGCCCTTTAAATGAGAATGTTGCAGGCAAATATTGTCGGCAGGTGCTGGAAGGACTTGCATACTTACACAAAAATGTGATTGTTCACCGTGATATAAAAGGTAGGAAGTGCCACTTGTCATCTTTATGTCAAATGAATCGTATGTCCATTATAATGCTTATTTTAGGTCAAAATGCTGGTACTATGTTATATTGGACTGCGTGAATGAATGAGAAAACCTGTAATAAATTTGCATATGTAAGATCCTTGTGATATAGTATTGGATCTGTGCTGTAACTTTCAGGACTATGGTTTAGCGGAAAATTTATTATTATATGATTTATTCTAATATCTGTTTATGTAACTTTGTTTTTTGGTGGATAAGGGTTGTAAACATGTGATTTTTAACTTGTCTGTTTTTTCAAAGAAAAAAGTTGGAGGTATTGTCGTCACTCCCGTGTCGTCAATTGTCATTGGCGTTGTCATCGTGAAAAACTTCGCCCATAACTTCTAAACTATTAAACGTCTGTCATCAAACTTCTCATACTTGTTCACTATCACAAGGGCTACATTCTCAAGGCCCATGACTCTTGCGTCTATTTTCCCCTAATTTGTCTCCCCCTTTTTAACGAAAAACCTAACAGAAGAGCGTTGGCATCTGTATGCGGTGCTCTTGCTAGAAAGAATCACAGATGACATCAGAGTGAATTACTGGTATACACATATTTCACTCAATGTTAGGCTATGGCTATACAGGAATCCCACGTTGTGTCATTTCCGCATTTATTTCAGTGTCTCGAGTACAGCTACTAACTATACAGTGCAATTTTGCAATTTAGCACTTTATGTTTCACCTGCTGTAAGCAGAGGTGACACATAGTGATCACTTTTCATCGTGTGTCTATCCATCTGTCTGTCAGTCACACATTTCCCGACACAAGTTCACACAAGTTCCAGAGAACACTCTTGTTTAATGTCAAAAAGATATGTTGGGACTGTAGGGGACAAGATGGAGGTCACTGTTACTAAAAATAGGAAAATGGAATCTGTCTGTGGTGAGAGCCACATATCATAAGGAAACAGCAAATAGGTTTGCCAGGCACCTGTGATGTAAGCTGTCAGAGGTTGATGTTGCAGGGGTATTTATTATGAAAATTAAAATAAAAACAACTTCCTCCCATGAATTTATATATAATTTGTTGTTTTTAGTTAGGAAAGGGATAAATTAATTTCAGGTGAACATAGAGATAGAGAAAACCGTAACCTTTTATGATAGCTATTGTTTGTACCTGACAGGCTGATACTGTAATGAGATCTGAATATCTTTTCTACACAGGTGCAAATATTTTACGTGACAACAATGGTAATGTGAAGTTGGCAGATTTCGGGACGTGCAAGCGCCTCCAGACGATATACAGCATGACAGGGTGCAAGAGCATCACTGGTACCCCTTACTGGATGGCTCCCGAAGTCATAAACGGAGAAAGTTATGGCCGGAAGGCTGATGTCTGGTATGATATATATATTATAATGGAACGTTCTTAATCAGTTTTTTATGCTCAGAATGGAGAGGCAAATATGATTTGCAACATTTTTTAATCCCTGTATTCATGTGTTCACAAAATATCTTAAGATATGTTTTGAAATCCTGTTAAATTATTTTTTCTGAAATATTTAACACCCAAACCAATCAAGTTAATTAATCAGATGAAATGAACAATGTCTACTATTATAGACATTTTTATCAACATTTATCAACATAAGATAGTCAGAAATGACAGATTTAATAAGTCAGAAAAGGAATAATAAGTCAGAAAAGACTGATTTTTAGCTCACCTGAGCACGTGTGCTCAGGATGAGCTTTTAGGATCGATGAATGTCCGTCGTCCGTCCGTCCGTCCGTCCGTCCGTCCGTCTAACATACAAGAGTTATGAGCTTCATTTTGTAGTTGAAAAAAGAACAAAACCTCTTAAAATTTATTTTAGGAGCTATTTTTGCCATTTTAGGAGCTATTTTTGCATACGGACTTTGGCCCAGGGAAGGTTTAAGGGTTAGGGTTAGACTTAAATATTAAATGTTGGTACGTCCGTCCGTCCGTCCGTCCGTCCGTCCGTCCGTCGTCCGTCGTCCACAATTTGTTCGTTTGCACTCTAGCATCTTCATTTTATGAGCAATTATCTTCAAACTTTAAAACAATGTTTATAACCATAAAATCTCGGCCAAGTTCGATTATGGCTGATATCGGAACATTAGGTCAGGAGTTATGCCCCTTTTAAAATTAAAAAAAGCCAGATTTCACATTGTTTGCACTCTAGCATCTTCATTTCATGAGCAATTATCTTCAAACTTTATATCAATGTTTATAACCATAAAATCACGGCCAAGTTCGATTATGGCTGATCCTTAGGAGTTATGCCCCTTTTAACAGTTGTTTACACTCTAGCATCTTCATCTTTTGAGCAATCCTCTTCAAACTTTATGGCAATGCTTATGACCATAACGTCTCGATTGAGTTCGATTATGGCTGAGATTCATCAATTAGGTCAGGAGTTACGCCCCTTTTAATATTAAAAAAATGCCATTTTCACTTTGTTTACACTCTAGCATCTTCATCTTTTGAGCAATCATCTTCAAACTTTATGGCAATGCTTATGACCATAATGTCTCGATTGAGTTTGATTATGACTGAGATCAGTTGATAAGGTCAGGAGTTAAGCCCCTTTTAATATAAAAAAATGCCAGATTTCACGTTGTTTACACTCTAGCATCTTCATCTTTTGAGCAATCATCTTCAAACTTTATTACAATGTTTATGACCATAATGTCTCGATTGAGTTCGATTATGGCTGAGATCCATCAATTAGTTCAGAAGTTATGCCCCTTTTAATATTCAAAAAATGCCAGAAATCACTTTGTTTACACTCTAGCATCTTCATCTTTTGAGCAATCATCTTCAAACTTTATTACAATGCTTATGACCATAAGGTCTTGATTGAGTTTGATTATGGCTGAGATCCGTCAATTAGGTCAGGAGTTATGCCCCTTTTAATATAAAAAAAGCCATATTTCACGTTGTTTACACTCTAGCATCTTCCTTTTTTTAGCAATCATCTTCAAACCTTATTACATTGTTAATGACCATAATGTCTCGATTGAGTTCAATTGTGGCTGAGATGGGTCATTTAGGTCAGGAGTTATGCCCCTTTTAATACAAAAAATGCAAGATTTCACTTTGTTTATTCTCTACCATCTTGATTTTTTTAACAATCATTTTTAAACTTTAAGACAATGTTTATGCCCATAATCTCACAATCGGGTTCAATTATAACTGATATTGACTTGTAAATTTAGGAGTTATGCCCATTTCACCATAAAAAAAAGCCAGATTTCAGTTTTACACTCAAGCATCTTTATTTCTTAAGCAATCATCTTTCTCAGGTGAGCAACCAAGGGCCATCTTGGCCCTCTTGTTTACTAAATATTTTGACTTGAGCTGCTTTTTGAAATCAGTTCCAGGTCCAGGTTAATCTAGTTATCTCCCTTGTCATATTTTATGATAGATCAGATCTGTGTATCCAGTCATGTCAGTCAATTAAGCAGATAATAGTCAGCTAGATTATTACGGATACACTGTTTTTATCTAAATATGAAAATACATGTACCTTATAAAGAATTTGTCAAATTATTTGTCAAAATACCTGTATAAAGAATTGTCAAATTATTTGTCAAAATACATGTAAAAAGAATTTGTCTATGTATTTGCAAAACACATGTTAAAGAATTTGTCTATGTATTTGTCAAAATACATGTTAAGGAATTTTATTTGGTCAAAATACATATATAAAGAATTTGTCTGTGTATTTATCAATGTAGTTTAGGAAACAGCTTCTGGGTTAGATCTGCACCTGGAACCAAGGAGGGGGTCCTAGTTGTAATGATTGAGCACCACAGGGTTCCAACTGGGATCTGGGAAAGAAAAATCCTAAAGACATGTAGTATTTGTAGGAAAACTGCTTGAATTGAGAGAAATATTCAAAGGGAAGAAGCCCTTTAATGGCCCCTGATGAAGAAGATGGAAAATAATGGCATCTCAGGGATCTTTTAACTGACACTGAGGGGTTCACTTCTTGCCACTCTTTAGACTTTGGGAGATAGTGTCTTTGCAGTGGTCCTCTCTTACATGTTACTATGATAACAGATCATAATGTGGAGATTGTCAAGTTATGCATTTGGTTAGAAAACAAAATCCATAAACATTTCAATATCTTGTAGAAAGCATGGCCTTAAATCAGGTTTATAACTACACAAAAAAAATGTAAACACTGTAAATAAGAATTTTAATTAATATGAACTTAAATGTTTGTGTTTCAATGGGTAAAATGTAAAATGATTTGTGAAATGCGCTAATTTTGTTCTTAATTCCATCAACAGGAGTTTGGGCTGCACTGTCGTAGAAATGCTAACAAAAAAACCACCCTGGGCAGAACTTGAAACTATGGCGGCCATTTATAAGATAGCAACAGAAGAATTTCCAAAGTTTGACCTTCCAAGGCAGGCTTCAGAACACGCAAAAGATTTTTTGTTCTTGACTTTCAAACGTGTTCCACAGGAGCGAGCAACTGCTGAGGATTTGCTGCATCACCCATTTGTAAATAGATGATCCAACGTCCGGAAAATTAGCGTGACAATTTCCGGTGTACAAAGCAATTCACTTGCTCTCCAAATTAGTCTTTCAGAAGCAGTTTAATATACTCCATGGATGACTTGCTGTGTGTTCATTACACTAAAGTGTATGGTGCTCGGATGCAGATAATCAAAGGAAGATTTTGATTGGTTGAGAAAGCTGGATTTTCATTGGTTAATAAAACCTTGTGATTTGATTGGTTATGCAAACCATTGTGATAATGCTGAGAAAACCATGTGATAAAGAGTGCAAAATGTAATATATAATGGGAATTAACTGCAGCATGGTTTAGATGAGCTTGGAATGATATGGTGAATGTATTGATACAGTTCAATACAGAGAAAGGTGTTCAATTACAGAAAACGTCAGCTTTGGCATGAGTTTTGTTGATGAGAAGAGATAATACTATATCAAATGAGTTGGAATCAAATCGAGGGAGTTTTGTGATGGAGATGCATGAATCTTGTCATAGATATGACATGTATATTATGGCATGTGATTATAAGGAGAGAGAAATATGTTCATGTTAACAAAGGGGGGATAAGTCATATATATATGTATATATATATGGTTAAGAAAGGGAGAAAGATACTATTTATGTTAAGAAATAGAAGTCATATATGGTAATATGTGAACAAAGGGAGATAACCCATGTACCATGTTAACAAAGGGAGATAATCAAGTACCATTATTTTGAGGAAAGATTAACAAAGCTCCTTAATGTGGATCAAATATGCAGATAAACCATGTACCTATATGTTAATAAAGAAAGATAAGCTGTGTTCCTCAATGTTAACTATTGAAGATATGTACCATAAACAAAGGGAGATAATCCAAGTACTCTAAGGTCAACAGAAGGAAGAGAATTAATAATGTTAACAAATAGGTTTAAGTCATGTATTGTCATTTAAACAAAGAGAGGTAATAGAATTGCTCTCTTGCCCCGTGTTGATGGAATTTTGAGATCTTCCATTTTAAAATAGACTCTTTTTTTTTGTCAGACATTTTAACTCATATCTTATTGAAAAGGTATATACATTTTTTAAGTGTTAACTAGCCACAAGTGGATGAAAATGTGTTCCTATTGATTCAGTGAATGATGTTTAAGGTAATCCATCCACCATTAAGTTTGATCTTGGTTAATCAAGTACTTCAAGGAATTTTATAGTAAATGCAAGTCACCATAGACATAGAGAAAAAGAGCCTATAAATCAAAATCAATGGATGCTTGCATCATTCTGCTCTGAAGTCTTTTTTAAGCATTTGGAGGACCATGATTACAATTAAATGATGAATGGATTGCTGTTAGATATGGGGATTATAACCTGAACTGAAGATTGAAAAAGACACATGAAGCACAGGTTATATCAAATGTAAATGTTTGTAGATGCTTAATTTCACATTTGACCAAATTAAGCATGCATTTCTTGTGCACATTTTGTAAAACTGACTGAATCTTAGCCCATTTTTTATTAGTATTTCTTTGCAAGTTTACATATTTTTGATATTAATATATTTTTCTCTTCCAAGTTGATATTCACTGTTTGAATGATCATGTGGACTTGAATGTTGTTCGGGTTGCAATGATGTTTTTTCTTTGTCAGATACAGGGGCAGACAATAAGTGTCTGTAAGTCCACTGATTTCTATGCAAAAAATAAGCTTCTAGGTTGGAAAATGTACTCTTCAAAGTTGCCTTGCGCAGTCTACAAACATGGCCAACACGGTTTTTAATTTTCAGATTAGGAACAAAAAATTCTGAATTATTCATGACATGTGGTAAAACAAAATGCAATGTTTGTGCTTTCACTGAAATCATTGTGTAGACCACAAAAAAAAATACATAACAAAAATATGTAACAAAAATACATAGCATTGCAAGTTTTTGTCTGAGCAGTAACAAAAATATGTAACAAAGATACGTGACAAAAATACATAACATTGCAAGTTTATGTCTGAGCAACTCTCACCAGCTCTATTGCAAATGCAAGAGTAGAAGAATATTTTGTGAACTTTCAGTGTTCAGCAAACAGGAAGTGATGGTGTAGTGCCTGACAAATCTCTTGACAGTGTCATCTGCCTGCCCCTTCTGCAGATGACAACTTGAGCAATGCTGTCGGAATATTTAGTAACTGTCTTTTTCCATTATATCTAGGTTATGCTTGATTATTACATGGTTGCCTTCGGTAGCGTTAGAGTTATGCCCTCTTTTCCACTAAAATTTATTCTCTTAAATGTGACAAATTATTGTTTTTGCAGAAAATGGCTAAAAGTTACCAAAGATTCAATCATCTTGAAATTTGGTAACAAATTTTTGCTAACCTCATTTCTAGGTCATATTTGATTAACTGGTAGGTTGCTGTATTAAGATCAGAGTAATTTCCCTTTGAAAATTAAGTTTTTGTTGTTGTTGTTTTCAAAAATTAATACATGTCATTTTTGAAAAGTAGAGCTATTGTCATGACCCTCTTTTGGGCGTTTGTGAGGGTTATGGGTTTCGTTCAGGCCATATTTCCATAACCATCAGACATATTCACTTCAAACTTGGTATACTTGTTCACTCTCAAAAAAGAACCCATTTAAAAGGAAGGTAACACTAAAAATATACAGCTAACTTTATACTTCAGCTCTTAGAAAAGTGGACTGCATTGTCTTGAGACAGCTTTTGTTGATTTTAGTTAACCCTTTCCCTCATATATACTCATTTTGACGCCCTCAAAAGGTATCACATAAAGCCTGATCTGCAGAAAACCACAGTTAAACCTTACCAAATTTAATGACAAAATCCTCATTTCCAGACCACTGAGTACATTAAAAGGTATCACCCAATGTTTACTGATTTACTCAAATTAAGTCAAAAGGGAACAGCATAAAATCTGATCAGCCTGCGAGTTACTCGCAGGCTGATCTGGTTTTATGCTGTTCGCATAGGCCTTTTCATGGTGTCCTCTATGAGGGAAAGGGTTAAAAAAGAAACAATTTTAAATTTAAATTGTCAACAGGTGTATATACAAGCTTGAATGCATTACGCCAATGTTTACTGATTTACTCAAATTAAGTCATCAGATTATCCAATCAGTACACTGGGATATGTGACCCTTCCAATGTTTACAGATATATTCAAAATATGTCTTCAGATTATCCAATAGTTGCACTGGGATATCATGTGACCCTTCCATATTTATATTCAAAATATATCTTCAGATTATCCAATAGATGCACTGGGATATCACATGATCATGCAGTAATTGACCTAGTTTCCAAAAATAACCTGTGTTTTTTAGAGATACTACTTGTGAGCAGTTGACCTAGACATTAATGGAACAAATTAAAGTGGAGCTGATTTTTTTCATCAGAAACTGAAGGACTGATGCAAAATAGTTTCTATATCTCCCTAATTACCTTTGTCAAAATAGATAACCATTTTTCTTACACTGCTGACCAATCAGATAGCTTCATTGATGTTTAAATTATACAGATATAAAATGGCATTGAGTTTGATACCTCAGACATTCAAGCCCGATGGAAAAAAAATGGTGGTTGTCTACTCCTTATAAATCAGCTTTTAAGGTTTTAATTAGTGAAACTGGACTTTAAGACTCTGGCCTAACTTTCTGAGTGTAGCTATTTTCTGTCACAAACCATACAATTTTCATTATACCTTTAACCCTTTCCCTCATAGAGGATACCATGAAAAGACCTATGCGAACAGCATAAAACCAGTAACTCGCAGGCTGATCAGGTTTTATGCTGTTCGCTGCTCCTCGGTGGTCTGGAAATGAGGATTTTGTAATTAAAATTGGTCAGGTTTAACTGTGGTTTTCTGCAGATCAGGCTTTATGTGGTACCTATTGAGTGCGTCAAAATGAGTCTATATGAGGGAAAGGGTTAAGAAAAATGTTTTTAGGTATCTTGTCATCAGTTCATCTCCATCTGTTCATTTCCATCTGTCATTCTTCCTTCATCATTTCTCTCAAGCTTGGCATATAAAATCACATGACGTTTAGTTGTACATGAAGGTGTGTGTCTGTCTATTCAGATGTTTGTCATTTGCATTGTTATTGTCTATATTAAAGAGACCGGCCTTTTGTTCACTTTCAATGTGCTAGTAGGAGTTTAAATGTTGCCTTCAAGTGACTCATATTTTTTATCATCATTGTTATTTATGTAGCAGCAGCAGCAGCAACTATGACATGGTTATTTTTTATTTTGATATTTTACTCTCTTGATGTAATTTTTAGCCCAATAAGAACAGTTACATTGCTCTTTGAAAAAGCTCACAGCATGATTGAGTTTTATACAATATTTTGTCACATATGGCTGCTGTTATCACCAGTAGGAGAAAATAACTGGACAAATTGTTTGCACAGTAGAAACCGTAAAATAGCTTTATAAAATGGCTTACAGTCAGATTGGGTTATATATGGTTTTTGGTTATAAATATACGATTGCTGCTTTATCAGTGCAAGAACAATATTTGGAGCTTTATCAAACATATAAAGACTTTATCAAAGTAGTGGTATGAAGTAAGTTAAAACTCAGCTTGACAGGGTTGGTGACTTAAAATGGCTTCCTTGTGAAAAAAACAAAAAAACAAACCAAGCAGTGTGTATCCAACATCTCATTTTGTATAGTTTTATACTTTATTCTGGTCGATTGTAAGCACTATTTGTATTCAAGCTTGGATGAGTTCACTTTTTTTTTTTTTCATGACTACTTAATCAAAGTTCAGATTTTGGGTGAATAAGTCAGTATTGTAGAATATGGTGAATGACATGCAGTTACAAATTTTAACTGGGCTTACACAAACTTTGTTACCACACTATACATATGGGAAGTGGGGAGGGGTGAAAGATTTCTAGATTTCTGATCTTAAGCCACATGTAATCCATTGCTCCTTGTTGACCCCATTTTAGTCCCCTTTAAAATGCAGGCAAGTCAATTTGGATTGAACATTTTTCATTGCCTGACACAGTTTTACATTACTAATGTCACTGAGGAGTATTGAACGGTATAAAACCTGATCAGCTTATGAGTCTTGGTGTGCTGGTCTGGTTTTATTCAGGAAGCCTATGTGCGTTAAATGATAGTTTTCATGGGTTAAAGTGTCCAAAATTGAAGAAAATAGAAAAAAATGCTTTACAAATTATGAGAATTTATAAAGTGAAGAATTATATGTTAAAATTTTGTTAGCAGGCATACTGTGTTGTTGATATGTTGTTGTTAATGAGAACTGGGTGATGATTCTTATTCATTGATGATTAGTTTGTATTTTATTCAAAATATCACATGTCAAGAATTTTATTTTTTAGCAGATGTTTACTTTTGCAGTTTTCCTAAATGGCCTAAATTGAATACACTTTAATGCTGTGAAAACCTATATGACTGGAGTTTATGTTTTTGAAAGCATTTTAAACACTTGAGCTCATGGACGTACATTAACACCTTGTTGAAAAGCCCAATCTGGATTTCTACTGTCAGGTCTTTGTTCTTTCTTTGTTCTAATTAAGAGTAAGGGATGGCAAAATCCTGTTTGCTTCTGAATGCCTATGTCTTTGTTGCTAGCAGATGGTTTTGATAAAACTTTAAATACCCTCGTGGGGATGGGGCTGCACATTTTCCTATAGAATAAAAATGACATAGTTTGATCCTCTGTTAAATATCCCCTCATTTCTCATTAGCCACTGAACAGTGAATCCTGTGAACTGTTCTGAATTGATTTCATATTTAAGTCCTTCACTGCCGTAAATATGGTGTGTATGCCATTTTATCACAAAAGCTACAAAGCAGCTGTTGAATATTTGGTCAATATTGTTTACCTTAGACCATAAAACTGCTTTTTGATAAACCTGAGCGATGCTCAGGATACAGCAGATAGCATGCACTTATTACCTTGAGCAAGGTTCAGGGTATGACGGTGAAGGGATTAAGTAAGGGTGTTTTCAGGGGGTGGGGTGGAGGGGGGAGCATCTATAAGAGTATACTGTGTATATCCTTAATAGAATGATAAATGAAAGTTGAACGTTTATAACTGACCTGGGAATGAATGTTGAGATTGCAAATGGCATTTTATGCCTTAGAAACGCTTTCAACAGTTTATTAGCAACTGCATCATTTTGATGATCATTTTTTGTGTACAGATGAATGCCCCAATAATATATCTATCTATATATATATATATATACATACATACATCCTATTCATACTTTGTTTATGTCATAATAGTTTGAAAGATATTGTTACTA
The DNA here is from genome assembly GCA_021229015.1 of Solen grandis. Lineage (NCBI taxonomy): Eukaryota > Metazoa > Mollusca > Bivalvia > Adapedonta > Solenidae > Solen > Solen grandis. The sequence goes on along the minus strand of CM037789.1, from coordinate 30,401,233 downwards.
TAGCAACCGATTCAAATATGCATGAATTTTATTACTGTTTTTGCAAAATGACCTTGTGATAATGATATATAAAATATTATGTATTGGACAGCCCATGACTTTGTTACTGGGAAATTATTATGAAAAGATATCAAATAAAATATTTGAAAAAAATAATGGCTTGTTGAATTTTAGAAGCTACCAATTCAGTTTGTATTCGAAGATGTCTTTAACATTTTATTCTCTCAATTCATAGACAGCAGCATCCTAGGGAACCATTAATATAATAATAATAATGTCAACAAAAAATTAAATATACATTATCAACAGATGAGGCTTCCAATACTATTGTAACAAGGGTTTGAAGAAATCTGTTAGACGAGAGACTATATTCACAGGAATATGAAACGCCTGTGTTTGATTGGCCTTTGCCTGGCTGTGCCATTTTGGGAATATAGAGTCCCTGGTTGAACCCACTTTATTGCTGTCTCTCACATGTCTACAGTGTCCGTCAGTCTGGATGTGGGTTCTAACCTGTTTGTCATTAACAATTTGCTTACACAGACCAAATAAAGAACATTACTGATCTCTGAAGAAAGTATTGCAAGAGTTATCCCCCTTCGCATTCTATCATTCAATCATTTTCCTACTAACAGTTACCACTTGAAGTTGAATACACAATCTTATACTAAACTGGAGTCTAGGCCACTGAAAGCAGTCTACAGTTTCATAATCTCTCTGCAGCTCTGCCATCCGGCATATACGCCAAACATACTAACCTAACTTAGTGCTAAGTAATACTAAAATGCTTGTGGCCCTAATTTAGTTAACGCTTTCCCTCATATAGACTCATTTTGACGCACTCAATAGGTACCACATAAAGCCTGATCAGCAGAAAACCACAGTTAAACCTTACCAAATTTAATTGTAAAATCCTCATTACCAGACCACTGAGGAGCAGCGAACAGCATAAAACCTGATCAGCCTGCGAGTTACTCGCAGGCTGATCTGGTTTTATGCTGTTCGCATAGGTCTTTTCATGGTATCCTCTATGAGGGAAAGGGATAAATGACTAAATACACGTATTTAATTTCTTTACGAAAAGTATTAGCCACTTGATCCTGATTTTATTTTTAAACTGCTGCGGATGTCCCAGGTTCTGGGGGTAGGCAGCAGGTAGCTACTGTGTCTAACACCATCTCTCCACGCATCTCTGTCCGAAGGATCAGTGTTGGCCAGATTGCACATTTTCAGATCAGCCTTGACACATTCAGACCAAGTTTTCCTGGGTCTATCACGTCTTTTGCAGCCAGGAATCACAATGCTCCCGACTGTATTGATGCATGTTGTGGCACGTTCTATGTGCCCATACCATCTTAGGCGATGACTGCGCAAAAATGTTGATATGTCCAGTATTTATTTCAAAGATTTATAAACAACCTTTCACATCTCTTGATTCCTGAAGCAGCACTTTCCTTAGACAACTCCAAAGCTAACTTAAGCAACTAGTTGCATATGGTAAATTCAATAAATTGAATATTTATATTTATTTATTTTCAACTGTAAAACAAGAATGGTGGAATGCGTTTCTACCGTAGATTAAAAATATTACTTAGAGCTAAGTATTGTAGATGTAATGGGAGTTTGGTCAGTCACTGATGGACAGGTTCGATTTTTGTGTCACCAGACATGTGTTCAGTAAGCGAAATCATATGCAACTGGTCGCTTAAGTTAGCTATACACCATGCTGTTCTGGTGTTGGCATATACTGGAATAAATCAAAGCACTGAGAGCACTGTCAGAAGCGAAAGTAGAATGTGTGAATTATTAAGTCAATCCCATTATTTTATTTTTTTGTGGTATGAATGTAAAAAAATCAGGGAAGTTAAATCTTATTAAAACAGCAGGTAAGATATATTATTTTATTTATTGGTCTCTGTCAAATTAAACAAAAATGGATAAGGAATAGTGGTTCTTAGTATTGATCCTCTCAATACCTTTAATACTTCATGAATTTGCTACAGACAGAAATAATTTTAATAGAAAAGCAAGAAAATGGGACAAGATAAAGTTATTGTTTTTGTCACTTCACATCCTTCCCATGTGTAAACAATGATATCCATGCCTTCTATAGCTTTTAAAATATGTTCTAGAAAACCATAATTTCACCATACAAATAAGTAATAGAGATGAAGCAAGGTAGAGTTATCTTTCTTGGTAAGTAAAGTTTGACCATTGTATAAAGTATAAACTCAATCCCTAAAGTACTTTCTGAGTTGTGACATACAAATGCGACTAGAGACACTACAGTCATTTGAGACTCTAACAAGAAAAGATTAAAAACAAAATGTTTCAATTGACGGCTTACATTAAACATGCTGTCCCCCTCTCAGTTCTACTGTTCTGACCAAACCTGTCTATGCGCAGGACCTAATATTAGAAAAGTCGACCTCTCTATAAATAATTTATATATAGAGAGGTCGATTTTTTTTACTGAATATCAGGGTACTGTGGTGTATGATTTAAATCAAAAAGGTTAACAAACGCAAAATAATGGAAGCATAAAAACTAGAATTAAAAATTCTGAATACAAAACCCAAGATTATATATAAAAAAAAAATATTATTACAAAAAAAAAGTCTCAGCTGGACTAGAACTCACGACCCCTTGCAAGAACAAAATACTGAATGACGCTCTTACCAATTGAGCTCCGCGGCCGTAAATTTGTGGTGCAAACGAGGTTATTTATAGGTAGTTTAATGAATGAAACTGCGGATGAACACTGAATTATAAACTCTTTTCATTTACATTTTTATTTGCACAGAAATTGTGATTATACCCAATGCTTTCAAAATCCTGCAATATATCTAACTTTGATCAAAACTACACCCAGTGGTACTATTTTTCAACGCGAATGCATGGATAAGTGGCGGTAATGTGATTGTAAGTAGAAAAAACACTGTCTGACTTTAGAAGCTTTCGCTTCTAAAAATATACAATTAATTGTATTATGCAATAATTTCTTCCAACTGTTTTTCAATTGTTTGAAATTAGCCTCCGAATTTATCATTGTAAAAACCATTAGGGTAGTAACAACGTGACTGATTAGCCCAGCAGGTGGGTGCTAGATTGGGGTCAGATATAGAACAAAGTGCTGCTTCAGGAATCCAGAGATGTGAGATGTTGTTTATAGATCTTTGAGGAAATTGAAGGCTTGCCACTTAACCCTTTGCCTCATGAATATTCATGTTCAAGTAATGACAAGATGAATATTAATGAAAAGATAAAAACAAAATGTTTTAATGGACGGCTTAAGATAAGCATACTGCCCCCCTCTCTCTTTCTCTTTTCTACTGTTTTGACATAATCTAACTTGTCTCTGGACAGGATCCCTAGTCAAAAGATAAGATAAATAAATTCGACCTCTCTTTATATTATCTATATGTTGAGATTTCGATATTTTTCTTGACCGATTTTTTTTTATAAATGAATATCAGGGTCCTAGCTGTTGTCTATGATTTAAATAAAAAGGAATCATATACAACGGAACATAATAAATGTATAAAAACTAGTATTTAAAACATAGGCCTATTAATATACATATATAACCTAACTAATTCCGAAAAGAATTTAAAAAAAAGGTCCAAGCTGGAATAGGAATCACGACCCTTTGCAGGAAAAATCCCTTAATTAAAAAAACAAAAAATTAATCACAAAATCACTATTTGAACCCAAACAATCACATAAAAAAATATCAGTCACTGAAAAGTATTACAATCACAGCTTTACATTCGACTGCAATACCAATTTGCACATGCGTCAACGGAAGTGAAAACTCATTTTAATTGGACATACTAATATATATACAATACTTAATAACAGTAATATTCAGTACTGAATACCGTCCATAAAAATATAAGTTTCTGAATATTTATTTTGGCAATTGAAGCAATGGATTTTTCTTTGTCATGCAGACTGTGCAGAAGTTGAGCAACCATATTGTATTAGCAAAACAAAACCATGTATTATTTTTCATAACCAGGTCAACCATCAACAACCTATTATCATATTTTAGCAACTGAATAGCAAGTGAATCAGATTTAATACATTTGAAATGCTGGAAATTTCCACTACTGAATTTTATAAAATAAAATAGTACAGTCATGTAGTCTTGTAGTATGGGAAGAAACATTGTGAATCTCAGTGTTACAATGTCCCTTTACCGCATAAATATTCATGAACAAATTATAACTTGATAAATATCAATTTACTTTAACTGTTATTGGTATATGAAACATCATATTTTTCTTTGCTCTTCAGGCTGTGAAGCATCTGAGCTACAATATTGTATGAGCAAGCAGAGGAGACGGCATAAGTGAGTATAAAGCTCCATGCTTTGTTCTCATTGTTTTAATAATAATTATTATTATTATATTTTTATTATTCTTGGCTTTATTCTGTTGCTTTTGTACAGTACCATTCCTTTAAATGTTCTTCTTCTTATATTAAATGTTCTTCAATTTAAACCATGACAAAATAATGGTTCCCGGAGTATGTGGGTTTGGTCCAACGTCTTACGAAACACTCAACAGTTTGGCTTCCTCAGTACGATGACGATATATGTATAAAGGTCTATTCGTGAATTATTTATTTAGGAAGTGCTTCCGTAAGTAGGTCAACTGTCATGGCTGCCAACAGGGAGTTATATGTGATCACTCTGCTTTCAATATTTACTGTCAAGTGCAGTGGTAAGTAATTAGGGTTAAATATGTTTGAGAAGATAAAAAATAAAAACATGTATACTATAATATTCAAAATGTAACCGCATATCAAGGAATAAACAAGAATTAACAAATTGAACACTAAGGTTGATTGTTTTGTTCGAAGGTAGACTTTCTGTCTCCAATGTAAATACCACATATAAAGTGGCGGAGAGATGTCTTAAATTAAAAGAAAACAGTTAACAAAAGACATGATGAAAGCAGATGATCACAAGCAGAATTCGTTCAGGCATTCTAAGTGGAATCTCTTAAAGGTTTAAGCCTTTTATTTTAATAACACCACCTTGATAAAGGACGAGCGAAGCAGCCAGGACTTTTTAGACTACAGTATTTATAATCTATCGTCGGAGGTCCTAACTGCGCCCTTGTCCTAACTCCGCCACCTTCCTTTTTTATTGTAGTCTCACTAGATTTTATCACATGCATGAAGGACTATGAGATTTTTTTAACTATGTTTCTGTAAATTAACAGATGATTTTTGTATGAAAGTTTGATTTAAACAGATAAATAATGCAAAGTTTATCTCGCACCACTCTTTTTATGTGTTTTTTCTTAATACAAAATGATTTCCACATGGAATGACCCTTTTACACTCATATTTTTTAAATAAAAGTTTCTCGGAAATTCCATCTGCTGTGTTTACATATTTATAAATGGAAGTCATATGTGTACAATTCGCAACTGCTATTACGTCACCTAGGGAGTAGAGTTAGGAACACACAAAATGATGGCATAATATTGGACTCGAAATGTATTAAATTTGCATTGGGAAATTTGGGCACTTGAGGATATATGATGGGGAATGATAGCATTTCATTGATAGAAATATAAGGGGGTTCATTAAGGAGCAGTATGTGTTATATATTTTGCCCTTTTTTTTCTTTTAAAGTTTTCTGTAGGAATGTCATATTCTAAGCAGATTTTTTCTCCAAAGGGAGTCACTATTAAATTAAGTAGCATTTTGGGATGTCTATTTGTCTAACAATACTATACTCACTCTAAAGCATTTTGAAATTTGACAGGTGAAAAGATGACATATTTCTTTGATCTGATGCAAATAATAAAAGATATATCCTATACAGATATAACCCAATGAATGTCTGATCTAAAGAAAAAAGAAACATCTTGTATATTCACTGATGGCATATGATAGGAACAAAAGATCAGTGTTTTACTACCTTCCTTCCTTCTGCAGTAGATTCCACCATCCATTGGTGCACAACAACGTCAATTTCTTGCGTCGTTTATCATATAGTTTATTCAGTGCAGTATTTAGTATCAGTACTGTAATAATAGTTATTAACACTTGTTAATGATACAGTAGCAATGCACAAGTAGCCAGATAGTTTATGTTACGTATTTTGTAGCTTTATTTGACTTACAATCAGGTGGTGTTAATTAATACTAAATGCAGCTTAATTTAAATGAATAAAAAAAATAATTTTGGGATTCAAATATCTCAAAAATGTGCGTCCTTGGTATTACATTGGAACATAAAGTTATGCTGTCAGGGTTTACCCTGGCTGAAAAAAAGTTTGCGCCACAACTTTCGCCAAACGAGAAAACTTGGAGCCAAATTAAGGAAGTTTGTGCCAAATTTAGTGCCAATGGCTCAAATATATATTTTTATTATGTTTATTTTTTCTCCCTTTAAAAACAGGTACTGTATGTATTAAATTGTATTACCAGGTATATTCAAACTACTCACACACACATTCACTCAGGATATAATATTTAATTAAAGAGATGTTATTTATTTAATAATTGTAAATTTTAGGAAGGGAGGAAGAAAAACTTTAAATTATTATGCAATTGATTTGTTTCCCTTTTGATCTATCTACCTGTAATAACTGAAAAACCTCAAAAATAAAACAAATAAAAGAAAAACATGTTTTAGAACTTTGTCTTAGTAGTGGAAATATTTTTCAATGGAAAAAGACATTGATAGAAAGAAAACTCGGTGCAGCAAAACTAGTCAGCCTTGTGACCAAACTTAGCCAAGTCAAGAACTACTTGGATATATCAAAATCTCAATCTAAACCTCTACGACTATTGCATTTCATACTTCAATATGTTTTACTTACAAAGACTTATTTACATGAAACTGATCATGGCTGGATCTGTAAATTAGCAGCCGACAGGTCAAAATCAGCTGATCAAACACTGTCCCGGAATTTGCAATTTGCTGTTTGCCAAAGTAAGTGAGGTCACATGCCCTCTGGTCATTAACTGCAGCATGATTACGTAATCGATGAATGGATAAGAATAATCTTTTGTCACCTGCTGTGACAAACAATAGACCCATCATTAAGATTACACGATAACGGTAAACACGCTTGAGTAAACTGATTGGTGATCCGCTTTTTTTCATGCTTAATATGCGGAGAATGAAAAATCGGGAACCAAACAAAAACACAAGTTTATTATGCGGCGCCAATTATGAAAAATAAGTCGTCATAACCTTTCGCCATTTCAAATTTTTTGGAGCCAGATTTTTTTTTCTGGCGCCATTGGCGACAATGGCGATGGCCAGCGGGAACCCTGGCTGTGGAATGCACCATTTTCTCAGACAATGAGTCCAGGGACTCATGAAGGAGAATTTGTAGATAAAACACTGAAAAATATCCCATGTGATGTCCTGTGTCTATTATCATACTTAATTTTGTCAAAACTGACAATAGAATACTTTGTGTATAAAATTATTACTTTGGAGTTTGAAACACATTAATGAAGCTTTTATTTGGGTGGGTGGATGGGGTTGGAGGAGGTAAATAAGGTAATAAACCCTGAGAGAGGCACGGTTGCATTTTTACAGCATTCCGCAAGCCTGCAGAAAACAGCATATAGGGTTTGTTATGTTTATAATTCATCTCATCTTTTTCCAACATTTTTATGAGTTTATTTGAATATGTTGCCAATGTCCAAGCAGCTTGAAAATTTAAAAATGTCAACAAAAAAGTTTGAATTTTTAAATTTGGGTATCTTTAATTTTCAATGACATCAAATGGTGTCAGATTTAATGTCAACTTCAAAAATTTGTTCATGCTCTACAGCCATCAATTCTGGTCAGATTGTCTTGAAATTTTCACAGAAAGTCTATGTGAGGATGTAGAAGTGCACCTTGACATTCAAATTTCCAAATTCAAAAAGATTAAGAATTCATGGCAAAACCCAGAGGTCTACTTTCTATTTTCTAAAAAATTCTCTCTTAAGTCACATGGTTATGAGGTCATTGAAAAAAGAAAACAAAATCCTTTTAAAAATTTCTCTCGCTTGGCATTATTATTTTTGAGTCAATCTCAATTAAGTTTTCAGACTTGATAGAGTTAAAACTGAAGTATTTCATATTGCAGGTAATATCTCTTTTGTCACATGGTTGATGTCATGTATATTGAAGCAAGAACTATTAAAAAATTCATACAAAATCATCAATTTGACCAATGAACTTTTAATTTGCAAAAATTTCAAAACCTATCATGTATAATTAAAAAATCTCGAAAATTCCTAGTGATTATGTCCTCAAACATGGCAGATATTCATGTTTCATGGGATATCTTACTGAAAAATTGAAAAAAAAAAAAACCTGTTTGCACTCTCAAAACAATATACTGAATATCTGATTGCAATAAAGATATTTTTCTTAAGTCATGTGATTATGATGCCATTAAAAATATAAAAATCATTCATTTTAACTAGCATCATGAGTGTTGATGCAATCTTAATTATATTTTCAGCATGAACAGAATATCGACTAAGGTGGTGCATACTTCAAGGAATTTGTTGAAACACGTGGTTATGACAACATTGCTATTTAGGCAAAATTACTAAAAAATAAGGGTGTAATGATACGCTAGCCAAACGATATGATACATATCACGATACAGTGGTGATAATACCATACGTATCATGATACAGGCTTTTAAGTTTTGTCAGCCTTGTTTCCTATCTTTAAATGAAGAATAAATAATTAAGAAACAAAGATAATATTAAATACTTAATTGTTTAATATATTAGTTTTTATTATGATAAATACAAATTAACCCTTTCCCTCATATAGACTCATTTTGACGCACTCATTAGGTACCACATAAAGCCTGATCTGCAGAAAAACACAGTTAAACCTTACCAAATTTAATTACAAAATCCTCATTTCCAGACCACTGAGGAGCAGCAAACAGCATAAAACCTGATCAGCCTGCGAGTAAGTCGCAGGCTGATCTGGTTTTATGCTGTTGGCATAGGTCTTTTCATGGTATCCTCTATGAGGGAAAGGGTTAAGTTGTGCTTTCTGTAGAAACAATGTTTTTTTTGTGTAAATTATTAAAAAAAAAAAAAATCGGTAAAGTCATTAACATAAAAACATGTTTTATATGATTTAATTTGTTGTCTACTGATAAGAATCTTGTTTTAAGGTCATTAAAAAATCAAAGTAATATCAAAAGTACATGATAGTGCCATATATATTACAGAAACTTAATTAAACTTATATGACTTATTTTAAATGCTTATTCCATAATAGATGTCAGCATGACAACAACTTAAATATTTTCATGTAGTTACCTGTTGAAATTTCGCTCTTTTACTCAAAAGCCAAACTGATCAATCAATCAAATTGATTAAAAAATACAGAGGTCATCAAACATTATTGATGTTTATCGCACATGGCTGCCAGTGTGATGATTATGCAATTTTAGCAGTAAAACAGTAGCCGGTAGAGAGCGTGAAAGATGTTAACCAACATTATGAACCATAATATCAGAATATTTCGTATCATTGCATAATTTGAAAGCATAAGAATGAGTGTTGATTGGATAACATTCCAAGAATGACTCTGCCTTTTTATTAATTTTTTTAACTGCCCACAGCAAGTGCTTTCATTTAAGTAATATGCAATGTAGAGCGATGCGTTATTTACTTTCCCTTTGGTTGTCTTAAGTTAATGGATTAGAAAATCGTATTGTTGGGAGAATTTTTATTTCTCGGAGGGTAAAAATATCACTTTTTTACCAAGGGGAAGCCACTGTAATAAAAGAAGAAGAAAAATAAAAAAAAAAAACCTGGAAGTTAACAATACAGTACTGTACCGTGCAGACCAGGGAGCGTACCATGAACCGTACTGTACAGAAAATATTGCGGTATATCGTCGTAAGGTATACCGTTACACCCTTACTAAAAAATTCATACAAAATCGACAATTGAATGTATGAACTTGAATTAGCGAGAATACCATCCCTGAAAATTGCAAAATAGTCCTGAAAATTTCAAGTGATTACATCAAAAACTTGTCAGATATTCATGTTTTTTTCGATAAGGGCTAAACTGCTTATACATGAAAATCTATCAATTTACGGTACAAAAAGAATCCTCAAGATTTTATATTATAATGTTATTCTATCAATTTTATATAATCTTATATTCTTCAATATCTGCAACGTCATACCACATGACTGTACAAATATTCCTTGTATATGTTCCTGCCCATAACATACAGATTCATTGCCGTGATTAGAGAAAAAGTTTTGTACATCCGGATTTGTAACACCAAACAAACGTGGGACATTCACTTTTATCAAACATTGACTCATATTCTAAAATGGCATTTGTGCAACATCCTTCTGTCCTTGTAGTACATCAGGTTGTGTATGAATCATCTAGCATGATTGAATGTAGAAGCCGGGGGGGGGGGGGCAAAAATCAGCATACAAACTTTTTTTCAACTACATATTTATTTTGTGCCCAATGACCTTTAAAAGGAATGCTGAGCAGGCTAAGAATCATGCTGTTATCTAGTGGGGTCCAGTGGCAAAGGTTATGGTTAAATGTGTGTTCACAGGTTTTAATTTTGAATTATTTCTGTATCTAAGTATGGTCAGGCCAGGCTTGGAATAAGCTATAAAATGGGAGGTAATCTTTCAGTTTTTATATGAATGTGCATATAAGTCGTCTCCCTTGGTTTCTGTTCTCCTCATCTTACTAACGCCTAAAATAGAGTCCTGTTTTCCAAATTGTTGGAAACGGACCACCTGTTTTTCGGAATTTCCTATGTAGCACCTTAGACCAATTTGAATATATGGTAGGACTCATTTTCATGGATAAGTTACAGAATCTTAATGAGAAATCTGAGTTGACTCCTTTGTCTAGCAAATGTCACTCATGTTTAAAATGAAAGAACTGTAAATCTCAAATGCATATAGAAAGAACTGAAGAACTGTGAAAATTTACTAATTATAAGGTGTCATAGGTTTATAGATATGATAAATTGTGATAATTAACTTTCATTTTGTTTAATAAAAAGATAATCATGCACAAAACCATTTCACTTTTGCAGGCAATCCTTCATTAGTTCTACTGTTATTCTCTCCACAATGTTGTTTCAATCATAGATCCCTTGAGGTACTTTTTGTGAACCATCTAGCAAGGTTTGTTATATGATATATCTCTAGATGAGTAAGTCTCTTTTTTTTCCATCTCCTACAGTGATTACATACATAGCTACATGTATAAATGGAATTGTTTCTCACTCAGATCAAGTAATGTCACGGAATAAGACAATGTAATGGTTATAAATTCCTTTTTTCACATGCACACTGAATATGTTTAAACTTCTGTATTATCAAAGATAAACTGCTTTGATCCCAACTGGTTAAATCATATTGATTTTAAAGTTATTCTTTGCCCATGCCTGTTTTTTTTATGAAAAACGAAGCAAGGAAATGAATACTAATCAGGTTTTAAGTTGTCTTATAATGATAACTATGCTCAGCAGTCATTAGCCCATAGTATTTCAAACTGAGAAATCCTGACTCTAACAAGACTCACAAGGCTGACAAAAACTCTCACATTAGGCTGATAAAAACTTTCACAAAAACTCTTACAAGGCTGACAAAACCTGTGGCTGACAGAATCTCTTACTTGGCTAACTAAAATGCTTAAAAAAATCTTAAAAGGCTCACTAAAGCTGTCACAGTCTGAAAAAACAACAACAAAAAAAACAAGGCTGACAAAAACCAAAAAAAACTCTCACAAGGCTGACAAAAACTCTCACAAGGCTGACAAAACCTCTCACAAGGCTGACAAAAAACTCTCACAAGGCTGACAAAGAAACTTTCACAAGCTGACAAAAAACTCTCACAAGACTGACAAAAAACTCTCACAAGCCTGACAAAAACTCTCACAGGCCTGACAAAAACTCTCACAAGACTGACAAAAAACTCTCACAAGGCTGACAAAAAACTCTCACAAGACTGACAAAAAACTCTCACAAGGCTGACAAAAATTCTCAGAAGGCTGACAAAAAACTCTCACAAGACTGACAAAAAACTCTCACAAGGCTGACAAAGAAACTTTCACAAGGCTGACAAAAACTTTAAGCCTGACAAAAACTCTCACAAGCTGACAAAAACTCTCACAAGGCTGACAAAAAACTTACAAGCTGACAAAACTCTCACAAGGCTGACAAAAAACTCTCACAAGCTGACAAAAAACCTCTCACAAGCTGACAAAAAACTCTCACAAGGCTGACAAAAAACTCTCACAAGGCTGACAAAGAAACTTTCACAAGGCTGACAAAAACCTCTCACAAGCCTGACAAAAACTCTCCCAAGGCTGACAAAAAAACTCTCACAAGGCTGACAAAAACTCTCACAAGGCTGACAAAAACTCTCACAAGGCTGACAAAAACTCTCACAAGGCTGACAAAAAACTCTCACAAGGCTGACAAAAACCTCTCACAAGGCTGACAAAAACTCTCCCAAGGCTGACAAAAAAAACTCTCACAAGGCTGACAAAAAAACTTACAAGGCTGACAAAACCTCTCACAAGGCTGACAAAAAATCTCACAAGGCAGACAAAAACTCTCACAAGGCTGACAAAAAACTCTCACAAGGCTGACAAAAAACTCTCACAAGCCTGACAAAAAAAATCACAAGCCTGACAAAAACTCTCACAAGCCTGACAAAAACTCTCACAAGGCTGACAAAAATCTCACAAAGCTGACAAAAAACTCTCACAAGGCTGACAGTTCAGTGTGATAAACCAATCATATTTTTTCAAGAGGGCCTCTGTGGCAGAGCTTTATAGGCATGGGCTTACATTCACTTTGCCAATAACTGCATACTGTGGGTTGAGTGCCAGTTTGGTCACTTGGATTTTTTCCTGTGAGGAAGTGTGTGGGTTTTAACTTTTACGCTTGGGGTTCTTCCCCACCTGTGCTCATTAGCTATTTGTCACTAAGTGTGGAAAAAAAACTGTCTCGCTAAAAACAAAATCATTTTCTAAAGTGTAAAGGGATAAGTGATTTATTTATATTATTTTAGTCTGTCCTCTAAGCTGATTTAGTTGTTATGTAACTATAACAAGTTATGGAGGTATTGAAATTATTTAATAAAATATCGAGAGTGTGGCAAATACCAAAGTCCTGTTCAGCACAAAGCTTATGTTGATCAGTCCTTGCATGGTGATATAGCCACTCCAGGAAAGCTCTGTTGATACCGGCTTGCAGTGAAAGAGCCCATGTGAATAAGGCCTCTTGAACACCTGGGGTTTATCCTGGACTCAGCCAAGGTGACATTATAATTCCCTTATTGTTCTGCATGATTATATTCGACCATCTTGAAACCTCGTTGAGGACAAGCTGTAATGGAAATAAAAATGCTGGTACCTCAGTTAAGAGGTTTGCTTTTCTATTGTTCTGCACATGTTTTTACATTGAAGGTGTGAAAATGAGTCGATATACTTCAGTACGCTTCTGTTTGCCAATATCTCCTTAAACGTTTTGAAGCAGCAGGTGATCTATTTGTTTAGTTCAGACTCTGGTGAAAAAATCAGAGTTTCTTAGAGAACAGGAGAGTGAGATTGAACACATATGAATCACTTCACTGTTTCACACTTGGTAAACAGCAAGGTTAAGTGCAGGGAGCAGACATTTTCCTTAAGTTCCTTAGCTCTTACCATGCTAAATTTCTTCCATTTTGGACTATACCATTTGTTCTTTACTGGGTTGTTTGTTACTGGTTGTGCAGGTTGATCTTGGTCTGCACTTGATGCAAAAGGCAGTTACAAGTGCCCACAGCATAGCAAGTGTTAAAGGAACCAATGAAAAGTCAGATCTTTCTGAAAGGAATAAAATCTATAGGTGTCGAGGAAAAACTTAGTCAACCTGCATCTCCAATTGTTCAATGGGTTGAAATTATTATTCATTTTAATGCCTGGTCCCCAAACAAACATGCTAGACCTTAAATATTGCAATGTTTTGAGAACAGGATTGCATGAGGCTCCGCCCACTTTGACAGTGTATATGAAAGTTCAGTTTTTATTTCAGAACAAGAATTAGATTATTTCTGGAACGAATGTATATTAAGAGTAATGACACTACCGTAATGCTTTTCTACCAGGGCTGCTTTCCTTTTTTTTTCTTTTTTTTTTATCAGGGGCTGTATACTCCCCTCCAAACATTTCTTTAAATTCCTGCAGTTTTTCCCCAAAATTGCTTTATACCCCAGGATTGTTCTCTCCCCTAACCCAGAAAATGGTGCTTTTTCACCCCCTTCCAGTATTTTGGTATGAAGTGTAAGCATTTTGTTTCACTCTTCTGTTTCCATTTAAAGCTGGACATGCCATTGCTTAATATTTTATCTTAAATATTGATAAGCACCAATAATTTTCTATAACTTTAGACAGTTAACTTAAATTATCATTGACTTTGTAACATTTATACATGATCAATACTAATAAATGTCACTGTGTAACCCAGACCCCCCCCCCCCCCCACCCCCAAACTGTGGTATAATTTCTATAGTTTCAGATTAATTTGCATTTATAATGAGCAACACATTCAGTCTGAATTACTTATGGTTGATCAGTTTGTACTTAAATGTTCGAAATAAGGAGAAATATGCCAGTTCAATAGTTCCAGTTGTTTGAGCTGACATCAGTCAATTAATTTGCATTTATAATGAGCAACACATTCCGTCTGAATTACTTATGGTTGATCAGTTTGTACTTTAATGTTCGAAATAAGGAGAAATATGCCAGTTCAATAGTTCCAGTTGTTTGAGCTGACATCACGAAATTAATTTGCATTTATAATGAGCAACACATTCAGTCTGAATTACTTATGGTTGATCAGTTTGTACTTTAATGTTCGAAATAAGGAGAAATATGCCAGTTCAATAGTTCCAGTTGTTTGAGCTGACATCACGAAATTAAAACCGTTGTTTTATTGTCAAGACCTCTTAAAGTTATGATTGGTCAAAAACCTAATCACCATGGAACCATTAATTTGTAACTCAGGGACTTTTGAGAAAGATTTGTTTGAATAAGTTTTAAGTACTTTGTGTTATGGTAAAATGAGGTTCTGTTGAACCTTCAAGCTCATGTACAACTTTATGACTTGATGGAGTTTTAAATGGTACATGAAACAATGGATTTTTCTTCAATAGTGTGTGACCAAACAGAGGAGACCCTGATCAGACAGTTTCTTCCATGAGCTGTATGAACTGGGTATGCTATGATAACCAATGCATCAAAACACATCAAATACAAGGTAAAGGGTTTTTAAAAGTATTCTTAAGATTCAGAAAGATTTTTTTCACCAAATTATATGTGGAGGTCGGAGCTCATTATTGACTGCACATGTTGACATTTAGACAGCCAGGTTTTAGCGGTCATTTGAAGTTGGTGGATGTGGTTTCCTGAATAAATATGATTAATGCTTGACAAATATGTACAGTTGAGTTTAGTACATTGTATCGTTAGATGGAAATGCCAAACCATCATTGGTGAGAAGAAAAGCATATGGTTAAACAGTTCAGTATGACCGGCTCATTAGAAGATATTGTGTTCCAAACTTTTGTTGTTATGTCAACATCCTAAGTGTTCTGTATATCTGAAGTTTTAGTTAAAATGAAGCAACTAATTTTGTGTGATCCATTGTTCGTATTTCATTTCTTTTGAAGAAAATACTGGTATCATTTGACTGAAACGCGTCCCAATGGTTGTGTTGTAAGAACGTTTGCTGCTTTATCACTTATCAGGTGGTCATGGGTTTGATCCCTGGCCGTTGTATCATGCCACTTGTCTATGACATGATATCTTAGGGAGGCAGCATGTTGGTCAGCAAGTCTCCAGTTGACTGAAAAGTTCAAACCAAGCAGGTAGTTTTTACAAACAAAATTTAATTGGAAAATCAATGTTATCATCAAAGAGTTGAAAAAATTACATAAGAGATTTCTATATCAGTTAACCCTTGACCTCATGAGTATTCATGAGGTAGTTCAGGTAGTTTTATAACTTGATGAATATTATTTGACTGAATTTTAACCCTTTCCCTCATATAGACTCATTTTGACGCACTCAGTAGGTACCACATAATCTGCAGAAAATCACAGTTAAACCGTAACAAATTTAATTATAAAGTCCTCATCTCCAGACCCCTGAGGAGCAGCAAACAGCATAAAGCCTGATCAGCCTGCGAGTAACTCGCAGGCTGATCTGGTTTTATGCTGTTCGCATAGGTCTTTTCATGGTTTCCTCTATATGAAAAAATGGATTTTATTACAAAATCCTCATTTCCAGACCACTGAGGAGCAGCGAACAGCATAAAACCTGATCAGCCTTTCTCGCAGGCTGATCTGGTTTTATGCTGTTCGCATAGATCTTTTCATGGTGTCTTCTATGAGGGAAAGGGTTAAGCCCAGATAAATGCTTTATTTTATTTAGAAGCAGTTTTTGTGGTAGATCTAAATTCATTCAACAGCTTGTATTTCTATGGTAGACTTTGGCAAAACTTTGGCGCTAGCTTTTTATTTAAACATCCAGAAGATCATTGTCAAGCCTTTTCCATTTCAATTTCCAGTCACCATTATGGAAAGGAATTTGGTATGTTTAAACTTTATACTGACTATTTAAATGATTTGTTATATTTATGAGTATTCTTAATGCATGTGTGAAAAAATAAAGTTCTGAAGATATTGCAATAAATAGCTATTTACTTAAATTTACCAATTTTATCAATCATAGAATATATATGTCAGTTTGATAAATAGAAAATAAAACTTTTTTTTTTATTTATTCATTTATTCTTTTTTTTTTTTTTGAAGTTTGCAAAACTAAAATCAGTAGAGATCCTATAAAGTGACTATGCCTCAGTTTCAATGTTTTTACGCTCATTGTTTTGATGGTTTTGTGTCGGAGGAGGCTTTAAGTGCAGTTTGTGTGAGAACTCTGGAGAAAAATCGTGTGAGAGATGTCCTGACACCAACCCAGCGCAGTGTAGACCTGCAGTTGTTTGCTGTACTTTGTATCCCGTCCTGTGTGTCGACATCTCAGTGTCAGAGGCGGATTGCTTACTCATATGTCATGATTTGAATATTAAGCCATGTTTCAAAGTTCAATAAAGTCAGTTTGTTTTTGAAAAACCACTTAAAAGGGGCAGATTTCATTGAAAATAGGTATGAGTAGTAATTCTTTCATAGGAGATGAGCCTGTTCAAATAGTATGACTTCTCGTATTTGTTTACCTGTTCAAACTGTCGTCTCAATTAGGGGAGAATGGAAGGAAATCTACAGAGAGTTCTTCATAGTGTTCCATTTTGTGATTGTGCGGTAGGGCTCACATTGAGATTTTTTTTGTAGTAATAAAGTATTTTATGTGGTGGACTGTTTATCCATGTTTAGTTGGACTATAAAAAGTATGGCATGCTATTTTAGTCATCTTGGTGTCAGCATCAGCTTAGATTTTGCATGCAAGAAACTGTCATGGATATATCTTAGTAATCCGCAATGCTTATTCATTTCATACTTCACTAATGTCATGACAGCTCTTGACCAATTTAATGCAAATTATGGTCATTTTATGAAGAATATGAGAGCTATTAAAGTCACCCTTGCGTCGGCATTGGCGTTAGCTTTTGGTTAAAGTTTTGCATGCAAGTAATACTATCAACCTTATATTTCAAACTTATATCTCAATAACCGTGCATGGTATTGACTTGAAAGTTGATGAATATGTTCAGTGGCATCAAGCAACCAAGGTAGGTAATAGTAAACTCTTGATTGAATTTATTCCAAATAATGGCCCCTTTTTAGCTTGGATATTTTGGTTTAAGTTTTGCATGCAATAGAAAATTTGGTTAAAGTTTCACATGCAAGCTACTATCCAGCTTATATCTCAGTAACCATTCATGATATTGACTTGAAAGTTTATGAATATGATTAGGGGCATCAGACAACCAAGGTAGATAACTCTTGACTGAATTTAATACAAATTACGGCCCCTTTTTAACTTTATGCTTACATCTCAGTAACCATGCAGGTATTGGATTAATTTGAAACATCTTAAATATGTTTTGGGTATATAAGAAGGTAGATAACTCTTGATGTAATATATTACAAAGTATGACCCCTTTTTAACTTTAATTTTGGTAAAAGTTTTGTATGCAAGGAATTTCATGCTTATATTTCAGTAACCAGGAATGGGATTGATTTGAACTTCTTTAATATGTTCAGTGGTATCATACTATTTAGACAGATAGTTTTTGACTGAATATAATGCAGATTATGGCCACTTCTTGACAAAGACCAAGAGTTAGATGTTTTGGTTAAAGTTTTGCATGCAATAGAAAATTTGGTTAAAGTTTTTCATGCAAGCTACTATCCAGCTTATATGTTTATGGTATTGAATAGAAAGTTTATGAGTGTGTTCAGGGGATCAGAAAACCAAGGAGGATAACTCTTTGACTGAATTTAATACAAATTATGGCCCTTTTTTAACTTGGATCTTTTGGTTAAAGTTTTGCATGTACAGTGTATAAGTAACTAGATATGAGATTGATTTTAGACTCCATAAACATATTCAGGGGTATCAGACTATCAAGGTATATCTTTTTAGCTCACCTGAGCACGTGTGCTCAGGATGAGCTTTTAGGATCGATGAATGTCCGTCGTCCGTCCGTCCGTCCGTCGTCCGTCGTCCACAATTTGTTCGTTTGCACTCTAGCATCTTCATTTTATGAGCAATTATCTTCAAACTTTAAAACAATGTTTATAACCATAAAATCTCGGCCAAGTTCGATTATGGCTGATATCGGAACATTAGGTCAGGAGTTATGCCCCTTTTAAAATTCAAAAAAGCCAGATTTCACATTGTTTGCACTCTAGCACCTTCATTTTATGAGCAATTATCTTCAAACTTTATATCAATGTTTATAACCATAAAATCACGGCCAAGTTCGATTATGGCTGATATCGTACTTTTAGGTCAGGAGTTATGCCCCTTTTAATATTAAAAAAATGCCATATTTCAAGTTGTTTACACTCTAGCATCTTCATCTTTTGAGCAATCCTCTTCAAACTTTATGACATTGTTAATGACCATAATGTCTCGATTGAGTTCAATTGTGGCTGAGATTCATCAATTAGGTCAGGAGTTATGCCCCTTTTAATATTCAAAAAATGCCATATTTCACTTTGTTTACACTCTAGCATCTTCATCTTTTGAGCAATCATCTTCAAACTTTATGACAATTTATGACCAAAAAGGCCAACCCCAAAAAAAACAATTTCATGATCTTCCTTTTTTTAGCAATCATCTTCAAACTTTATGACATTGTTAATGACCATAATGTCTTGATTGAGTTCAATTGTGGCTGAGATGGGTCATTTAGGTCAGGAGTTATGCCCCTTTTAATACAAAAAATGCAAGATTTCACTTTGTTTATTCTCTACCAACTTCATTTTTTTAACAATCATTTTTAAACTTTGAGACAATGTTTATGCCCATAATCTCACAATCGGGTTCAATTATAACTGATATTGACTTGTAAATTTAGGAGTTATGCCCATTTCACCATAAAAAAAGCCAGATTTCACTTTTACACTCAAGTATCTTTATTTCTTAAGCAATCATCTTTCTCAGGTGAGCGACCAAGGGCCATCTTGGCCCTCTTGTTTGACTATTGTTATATACAGGGTGTGTGAGAGGCAAGAATTGAAATAGATTTCATTTGATTTACCAACAAGCATTTCAAATAGTCAAGCATGCTGTCCTCTGTCAGCTCTTGTTTGACTTAAAAGATTTGCATGCAACATACCATTAAGCTTATGTCTTGGCAATAGGGGTTCAGGGGCATCACACCATCAAGTAAGATTACTCTTGACTGAATTCATTGTGAACTGGGAACACAGGCCTGTTCTTATTTCCATCACTGTAATGTACTCGAATTAAGACTTATACACCGAATAATCCTGATAATTCTTGTATTTCATGTTACAGGTTTGGATAGTAAGACTCCAAAGACAGCCGTTGTCGGGGGTAACCAGGTGCTGGAATGTTCGGTAGCGAACTTGAACTTGAACTCGCCTATTATCGCGGTAGAGTGGAAGAAAGAAAATTTGTCTGGGGCAGTCCTGGCATGGAACGAAAGTTTCCATACCAAGGTCCATCAGAATTTCACGGACCGCGTTACTCTTGTAGATGCAAAGTCCTTGGCTATACAGAAAATCCTAAAATCTGATGAAGGATGGTACGGTTGCTCCGTCAAAGTGGGAAGTGTCACCACCGGAGACTGGAAGACCATGAAGGGAAATTCTATTTACCTCATTGTGACAAGTAAGTCTTTTTGTTTTGTTTATCCCTTTCCCTCATAGAGACTCATTTTGACGCACTCAATAGATACCACATAAAGCCTGATCTGCAGAAAACCACAGTTAAACCTTACCAAATTTAATTACAAAATCCTCATTTCCAGACCACTGAGGAGCAGCGAACAGCATAAAACCTGATCAGCCTGCGAGTTACTCGCAGGCTGATCTGGTTTTATGCTGTACGCATAGGTCTTTTCATGGTGTCCTCTATGAGGGAAAGGGTTAATGGTTTCTCATTTTCATGTATTCTATAAGTGCTTTTTTACCCGTTTGATGACTGATATTGGTTTGTGTTCCCATTTGCAAAAAATATGTTTTTTTTCCCCCCAATTTTAAGGAAAAAATTCCCAATTCAAGGATCAAAAAAAATAAATAAAAAAATCGCAAATTTAACAATGTGTTTGGGGTTGAAAGTAGCAAGTCCGAATGATACAATGATAAATAGACCAAATATTTGATTTTTTTGTCTTTTTTGGTATTATATAATACAGTGCAAGTATTTCACAATTTTGTTTGAAACAATGCTAAAATTTCCCAATCCTGGGGGTTGGGTCATGTTCCCAAAATGATGAGATAAAACCCTGTCTATATTAAGTTCAATACTGTTTCATTTTAGATACTTATCTTGATGGTGTTTGTTTATTTTGGAATTAATGGTGTTTTCATTGCTCAGTTTAATCTGCTGAACTTTTTATTATCATAATATAATCGATAACACTTGATGTTCTTGATTTATCTATTAAATATTTTATTCTTTGCCCCAAAATGTAATCTGTTATTCAGACATGACACGCAGTTTGTCCACTTTGACCCTAAATTTGAAAGACGCCAAAATATTCCTCCCCACTTTCTTTCTCACTGTTTGCCTCAACCACCTAGAATTTTCCACAGATTTTACCAGGTTAATTTTCTGTGGGTTTAGGGCAATAAAAATAAGTCAGTTCCCTAAATACAGCTGTTGCAGGAGTGTTTTAAGAAAGTTGACATTAGGGTACAGAGAGCCAGGTAACAGACCAGTTGAGTGAGCTGCACCGTAGAAGTGAGGCCAAACCTCCCCCTGTACTCGACCGTAGTTTACTTTGAAAAGATTAACTTTCCTACCATGCATGGCAAATCCCCAAACAAAGCTCCCCAAAGTTTGCTTTAAAAAGGTATTTTCTTTAGAAGCTTTCAGTGTTTCACGCGAGAGGTGTGATCAGTAGACTTAAGACTTGTAATTTCAAAAAAACTCGCTGCGGAGATTTTTTTTTTTGCACCCAATTTTTTTTTTGCCTCTCCTGTTTGGAACAATTTGATATCAGTTGAAGTTCAACCAAGTTTCCATGTTGTCTTGGGTTAGAGAGAGAAAGAGAAATATGTATTAAAGTTTGATTTGAAGTGTTGAAAAAACAAGATTTGTTTAGTTACAAGAAAATAGAAATGGTGATGAAGTGATTTTTCAAGGAAAGTATCAAAGAGTTAACAAATGAAGTAAAAGGAATATACAGTGGCAATTATTAAGTGAAATTTTAATTAACAAAAAAAGAACAACATGAGGATTTTAGCAGGTAGTGTATGTTTTTATAAGAATTTGGAAGAAAAAGTTGTGATATTTTAAACATAAAAAACTGGCTAGATTTAAAGTATAAATTTATTAAAATCAAAGGAGTTAACCACGTAAATTGGAGGAACTTTGCTGTGATTAATTAATTTCATAAATTTCTCATTGGCTGTTATCTGCCATACTATGCTGTGTGTAAGCAATGAAGCAAGAGCATAGAAAAAGTTCCAGCAAGTGTCAGTAGCCAACAGTGGACAATTTCAGGGGATTCATTTGTAAACTTGGATGATGATAAAGTTTTACCTATTCTAAAAGTTTGAAGGAAATAATTAAGTCTTCCGAAAAGAAGGAGTCTGAAGCTAGTCATCCAACGGAAACTATGCAACTCTTATACATAAGGACTCTTACCTGAATTGGCAGATCCTAAATATTTGTTGTGCACCTGGATTGCTTAAGTTGCCTCAATTGCTCCAAAGGAATGGGAAAAAAAACTCGACGATTGCGGCCCTCTCAGAGAAGAAGGAAAGGTAACTCAAAATGGTTGTGATTTATATTGCTGTCACGCCTCTTAATGCAGTTGACGATACCTCTCAATTTCCTCAACTCAAAATTCTTCACTTCCGACTTAATAGTTTTGAAGATTTGACCATTGCTAATGGTAAACAGATTCACTTTGAGAATTTCCTGAGCTCAAAATTTTCAAGTTCCATGTTACAACAGTTTTGAAGATATGATGTAATTACATACCATATTCTGTCAGTTCATGCTTTTGGTAAACAGACTTAAGAATCTCCTGAGCTTAAAATCCACATGTTCCATGTCACTACATATTTGAAGGTTTGACAATATATATATAAATTTATGTGGGCTTATTCTGTCAGCACATGGTAATGGTAAACAGATTTAAGTTGATATTTCCTGAGTTTAAAAAATGTATCAGACCTGAAATAGATGCTTGTTTAGTGATCTTGCTATTAAAACCACCTTTTCGTTCTAGTGAATAATGGGTCTTAATATAATTTTAAAAGAAAAAGGCGGTCTTAATTTCATTGTGGTCTTAAAACAAGGTTCTAAACAGGTTATATAGTCCCTGTAATCCATATGTCATGGGTTCAACACCGGATGTAAGAAACTTAAGTTTTAAAAAAAAAATGAACAGATAATTGTTCCCGTACTGCAGGTAATTGTTCCCATACTGCTTGGTTTTCAATTCTAAGGATAGTTTCAGGACTAGCTCTGCCACGTGTCAAAATATTGCATCTGCAGTTTGGTATCATACCACTTGTCTGCTGCA
>CM037789.1:30327898-30377898 GCA_021229015.1 Solen grandis | reverse complement strand
TCATTACATTAAATACAGTTCGGTAGCATCTAAGCAACATCTGCGTCTGTTTGCAAACACGTTCCCCTCCCAAATCCTATTAGAGGTGAAGTTTAATCTCCACCCCATCGGTTTATGACGGGAAGTTACGTAATCTAATCTTACATCTGGTAACTACAGGCGAAACTGCAATATAACACTCAGGATGCCACATGATCAACTACGCTGCATTATTATTTTCGGATTGTTACCAGGGCAATCATTTGAACTAAATAATATTAATAATAAAAAAAAATTTGAATTAACTGTTGAAGGTGCGTTGATAAAGATCAGCGCGGAAGATGTCTTTCTTATCACTAAATGATTATTAAATCAGCAAACCGTAAGAAAATCCACTTCTGTCATATAATAATATTTAACTTGGACGTTATAAAATACAATTATCTAAACTGAAACACAGGAAGACTGTAATGATGACAAGATGATGATGTCTTTTACTGCAGAAAGGCTTTAATGATAATAGCAGATTTTTTTTCTTCTGAAAATTGTCCTAACATTAGAAATGCAGAATGAAAATATGACTTGAAACAAAACGAAACTCTGTATCAATAGAACAAGAATGACTTAGGAAATAATAATGAAATAAAATACGATATTACATCCAAAGCTTTAAAAGAAAAAAGAAAATACAATAAAAACACAAGAAGATATTCAAAGTGGAAAAATATGTAGATGGTGATTACAAATCAAGATTATGCGAAAACGATTCTATTGAATGATAAATTAGCAAAGTATTTCCCTCGAATACCTAATGATCAATATACACCTGCACAAAGTGCAAAAGTACTATGTATTATGTATTATTAAATACATATGAAATATATTGACTTTGTACATAATACTGGACAATTATTGATAACGCCTCCCTTTTAACATTCAAAAAGAAGTTCAAGCTAAGTAAATAATCTTCAAAAAATAAAACACTAACATTGATATGCTTAACTACGCCTGTCATTGAAAAACTACTTTTTACACAACCAATGCATTTCACCAACTCCTACAAAGCACATCCACGACACACAACCCGAATCATAATGATTCTCAAAATCAATGATCCATTACTGTGAGCAGGCAGCGAACATTGGAAAACTCAAGGAAACACTCTCCTCTGCATTCATAGCCTGACCTGCATAAATCAAATTTCACTGAAAAGGGCACCATGATCCAGTGGTAACGTACATGGTAACGGATACGAAGGTTGTTGGTCCGAGCTTCGTTGTGGACAAAGGGTTTTCATGGTTTTCCCAGGTGCAAAGTACTGGTCAAGGCCAGGTACCAGTCGAGAGTGATAAGTGTAAGGTTTAAGAATTTCTTTCCCAATCGACTTAATATGCCGTAAAAGACAATATATTTTAGCGTTTAATTTGCTCGAAGATCGATTGCATCCCTTACAATAATTTCCAGTCCAGTCCACGTCTTAACCCGAAAATGTTCAATGTCGGCTATACCTACATGACTAGCCCATGTCTTTACTTTCCCTTGTCGGTCGTGGGTACAATACGTATGTATGATTGGTGATTGGTTAAACTACATTAAATTATGAATCCTGTACTGGAAACAACTCATAAAAAAAACACGATTAACAAATGCAGGGAACATAAATCCAGATAGGATGAGTTTCCGACAATGGTAAATGTCCGTTCAACCTCTGGTAATTCCATATAAGAACATAATTATATTACCGAGGTGTTCTGCTTGATTTACGTCACGGAAGAGACGAAGAGATATATTATGCATGTATCTTCGAAAGAGCTTAATTTTGATAACAACTGAAGTCAAGAAATATAACGAGATGCCGCAGCCTTGTTTTATTTTCCTGGGTCTTTTTTCAGATTGAAAGAGTGCTCTCTTAAACAGATTGCTGCTGCCAGATGATGGCAGCAGTGCTTTTAAAGATTACTCCGCCGATTGAGTGAATGAGAATGAGCAGTCTCATATGTTACCGTCACGTGACGACTGTAAACGGACGATGTATGACTCTATTTTGAGTAAATGAACTGAAGCCACTTCCACTGATGACCCCTGTAAGAATTATCAGAACTCTTTATACTTCGGCTGTCAATGTACACTGGTCAGCTTCGAAAGCAATGTTTGAACACGTTTACGTGTTTTTGCAAATGTTTTATCTACACAAACACGATGACAGTCCAGAGAAATTACCACGTGATGTCATTCATTTTCGCTGCAACTCAGCTTTGATTCATATGACTTAAATCTATGAAGGTGTCGAAAAAGATGCTGAAATATACTTTGTCATTAAAGTCATTTTAATATATTCAAAAAGAATTTTTGTCAAATGAATTTCCCTACTAATCATGTTCAATTGAAACGTTCATATCCATAGATATTTATAAAGTTACTGTATTATATTTACTTATATTCATTCATTATAATGGACCATGGAAGTCTCGTGGAAGATTTGAAAGACATATTGACGTAACACAAAGTTGTGGTACTTTCACAAAGTATAAAGTAAATAACAAACATATTTTCCATGTCAGGAGCGGACGAATGCGGTATCTATCTGCGGCTACAACATACCAATACCATCAACCTTGGTACTGGTAGATCCCTTGCTTGTAGCTCAGCATATATACACGTTAGTTCAAGGACTGGTTGTCCCTGTGTCAGGATAATTTGACTGAGTGTGATTTCATGCCACATGTCAGCGGTGTGATACTGCAGTGTGGCGGCATTACATCAGTCTCAAGTAGTCATAGTCTCCAAATGACTGAAATACTGTCAGTGGGACCTAAATCCAACAATCGAGTAATCTTTAATATTTACCCTACGGACAAAAATGTAAGAAATGACATATTAACCTGTAGGTACCTGTATATCTATAAGAGAATCACAATTAATGAAATGTGTCTCTAAGTATTCAAGTATTACTTATCATTTAGTAAAGATGGTGGAATTGGCTGAGACTGACCTGAAATGTGGATAATGTTAATTCAACGAGGTATCAAAATGTTAAATGTTCTAGGTATAACCAATTTTTTTTATTAACTGACTACTTACTGTGCAATATTTCATGTCTTATCACCATCTCAACACATTTCAAGTCAGATATATGGTTGTATTAATTCCTTTAAATTTACTAGCACCTGGCCAGGTATTTTTTCCATACAGAACGTCCACCTTGTTAAGTCCACGGCCGTGCACGTTATATTACGTGCAGGATAGTTACATTCTAAGTTTGGAAATGGGTAATAAATCACGTCTTGTTCGGGAGGCTCCTAAAGGAAAAAACTAAGAAATAACAGGACCAGAGAAACTGACGCTCTTAACGTCGACTTTCTCTCCCCTTACCTACACCGGAGGCGACTACTGTCGCTCCAGCGCTACTTGTAGCTCTATTCCATCATAAAACCTAGAAAGACGGTGGGGCGATAACCGAATATTAAATTGAAGGATAACACAAAAAACCAACGATATTTTCTCTTTTAACTTTTTACTTAATCAAAGGAACCCTAAGTATGGCGGATATGGGCGTGACCCCGTTTAGATGAAAATTACAAGCATGACAAAAATTACACCAATTAATGCAAGCGGCGAAGCACACACATTTTTATAAGCAGCATAAGTACACTTATGGAAGCTTCTCCTTATTGATGCGCCATCTTGTATCTCAACCTACCCATGAAAGGAGGCGCCGCACAAAGCAATATGGCGCCTATATAGCAGCAAAACAAATATCCCGGGACCCGTACGTGCACATAAGTACCGGCATGGTATCCCGTTTTTACTAACCCTAAAGGAAAACCTAAAATTCACTGGCGCCGCACAAAAGCAATATGGCGCCTAAAAGCACATATCGTTCAGGGACCCGTACGTGTACGTAAGTACCGACATGGTATCCCTTTTTTACTAACCCTAAATGAAAACATCTATACGTGTATATATGGCGCTTTAAGTAGCAATATCAAAGCAATAATAATAATAAGCCATGACCTAAAACCATTGCACAAATTGCATATAAAAAGTCTTTATAAATCACTATTTGGGCCGTAGCTGATGGCCTAACAGATAGGCGGGTCACGCCGGATTCCTTTAGACGTCATCGTTGTCGAGTCCCTTTCCATTCGCTGGTTGCCAAAACGAAGCCAGTAAAACAATAATGGCTGAAACAGACAATAACACGAACGCAGAGGAAAACTTCCTCTTAATTACAAGGGGCAAGGGTGGGAGGGTTTGACAAAAATTCTTAGGACAAATCTTTTAACTTACTCTTCTGAGGCTACCGGAAGTGAGAGAGAGCGAGGAGGTGTTACGTGACATTAACATGCTCGTGAGGATGACCAGAGTATCAAAGTACTGAATGAAATCAAAACTTGAAGCTACGGAAGGGGCCCCCGAACAAACCGCGCTATTATATATGAATAACGCCCCTTGTTCGGGAGGCTCCTAAAGGAAAAAACTAAGAAATAACAGGACCAGAGAAACTGACGCTCTTAACGTCGACTTTCTCTCCCCTTACCTACACCGGAGGCGACTACTGTCGCTCCAGCGCTACTTGTAGCTCTATTCCATCATAAAACCTAGAAAGACGGTGGGGCGATAACCGAATATTAAATTGAAGGATAACACAAAAAACCAACGATATTTTCTCTTTTAACTTTTTACTTAATCAAAGGAACCCTAAGTATGGCGGATATGGGCGTGACCCCGTTTAGATGAAAATTACAAGCATGACAAAAATTACACCAATTAATGCAAGCGGCGAAGCACACACATTTTTATAAGCAGCATAAGTACACTTATGGAAGCTTCTCCTTATTGATGCGCCATCTTGTATCTCAACCTACCCATGAAAGGAGGCGCCGCACAAAGCAATATGGCGCCTATATAGCAGCAAAACAAATATCCCGGGACCCGTACGTGCACATAAGTACCGGCATGGTATCCCGTTTTTACTAACCCTAAAGGAAAACCTAAAATTCACTGGCGCCGCACAAAAGCAATATGGCGCCTAAAAGCACATATCGTTCAGGGACCCGTACGTGTACGTAAGTACCGACATGGTATCCCTTTTTTACTAACCCTAAATGAAAATATCTATACGTGTATATATGGCGCTTTAAGTAGCAATATCAAAGCAATAATAATAATAAGCCATGGCCTAAAACCATTGCACAAATTGCATATAAAAAGTCTTTATAAATCACTATTTGGGCCGTAGCTGATGGCCAAATGGGAGAGGAGGATAAGGGACAAACGCTGCGACGCAATCCAACTCTCCCACCGCCAAAAGCGGCAGCAAGGCCTCAAAATAAAGAAAAGGGAGGGGGTCACGCCCCTGAACTTTCACAATAATCTCATGATTTAAACCAGGGTTGATTTCCCTGCATAAAAAATTGCAACCCAACTTTTATGTTGTCTAAGAAAAGGGCGTTCCCTGCCTCGGTCAAATGTACCCCGTCAGGTTTTAAATAACTCCCACTCTGAAGGTTCGTGTGGCGCAGGTAAAAGCCACGCATATCTTTTGTACGCTTAACCGCCAATGTGTTGAGCCGCTTCCTGGCACTATGCAAGCCCCTCACATTGCCCCACTGCCGCGGAAGGATTTCTGACCAAATGACCTTTGTGCTTGGCATATAGTAATCGATATACCCTAGGAAACCTGCTAGAATGTCTTTCAAAACCTTCAGTGGTGTGTGCCCCACATCATTACCGCCAACATGAAGAATAATGAAGTCTGGTGGGTCTTCTACCTTCATTAACGTGATAAGTTTCCATTTTGCCCGTTTCAAAGTCAAACCACCGTAACCCTGCCACCAAAGGCTGGCTTTAAGACCAAGGCTGCTGCCGCTGGGCTGACCCCTTGCGTACAAGAAAGCGTGTCTTATTATGGAGGAACCGAACAGCCATACTCGAGGTATACCTGGAATAACTTTGACAACAGTCAGATCTCTGCTGTCCTGTGTAGATTAAGGTTACTTGACAAAAGAAGAAAATGAAAACAATAGAAACACAAAAATAAAGCCATGTAATCAGCGTTAATCTAGCACATTTAGTGCAGCCAAATGGAGACTCATGAGTAAGGGGAAAATTTTGAGATTAAGTTGAAATATATACTTTATAAGCGTTTGATGACCACCTACCAAGGGCCTTTATTTTTTCCTCTGATAAACCTATTTTTGCAGCTGTGGTCGCGGCTCCTAACCGGAAACTGTGTGAGGAATAGTGTTGGAGGTGCGGGTCGAGAACATAAAGCACTTTCTTAAGAACGGCGGAGAATTGGTACCGTGTAAGAGCTTGCCAGTCGAGGTGGCAAAACAAAGGCCCCTCGAAAGGCGGTCTGACTGACATGTATGCCAAAAGTGCGTTGACAGGGCAAATGGAGGGGTCTTGTTGTTTAACCAAAGTGATTGATATACCTTTGCCTGACTGGTCTGTCTTTGAATACCTTAAATGAATACTGGCGTCCCCCACTTGTGACCATTGGATATCAGTAACGTTTAGAATCCTGCAACGATTTTTATCATTTTTACAAGAAGCTGTAATCTCGCCCACACGAAAAAACCCAAAAAAGGCCAATGTATATGCAGACTTAAACAGTAAGGCTTCGTAATCATTGTGACACACCACCGGAAGCCTTAACAACACGCCCTGGAGGATTGCAACGGTTATGGGGAGACGGACCCTTTTTTTCTTGGCTGTGCGTTTCAGGCCTTGGAGGGTTTTTGTAACTAAAAAGTGCTTGGTTGGGTCTTGTATGGATTGTATTTTGCACTGAAAACTAATTGCTGCTAAATAAGTCTCCGCCGTCCTGAGACTGAAATTTTGCAACGATAAGAATGCTACATATAAGACAATTTCGTGTGTAGACGGTGGCCATACTTCTGGCCAACCGTTTGATTGCCGAAAAAGGCGGAAGCTGGAAAGGCCTGTCGCATAAGCCTTCTTGGTATTTGGGGCTAAAGAAGCCTCCATTAACCGACCAGCCTCAGCTCGGAGATCATAGTACTGAAGCATGGAGGGACTTGAAGAGAGCGTGCGTCTGCTTCTGGAGCTGCAAGGCGGAACCGGGCCCACTGTTTCCGAGAAATTGAATCAGCTATTACATTATTTTTTGATGAGATATGAACCGCGCGGAAAATTAAATTTTTGATCATGCAGGATAGAACAAAGGGGCGAACTAGTTGCATGAGAAGTTTTGATCTCGCAGACTGCTTATTAAGTACCCGCACCAAAGCTTCATTGTCGATAAACAATGTAATTTTCTTGTTTGATAGCTTTTCCCCCCACAGGTAAAGGGCCAGAAGGACCGGAACCATTTCAAGAAAAGTCATATCCCGCATAACTGGTAGCCCAGACCATACATGTGGCCACTGGAAAAAACACCATTGACCGTCTAGGAAACAACCTGCCCCCAAGTTGGAAGAGCCGGCTGCGTCAGTGAATAAGCGTAATGCATTACTGGAGAACCAAATTGACTGAGGAATGTACGAGACCCCATTGAAATCCCTTAAAAAAGTTAACCAAACCTTAAGATCACCTTCTTTGGTTTTTTAAGGGGATCATAGCATCGTAAAACCGACGAAGAAAGGCTCTACTGGAACGGACGGCTTGACCGAAGAAATTAAGTTTGCCGACCAAACTTTGCATCTCTCTCGGGGATACTTTTTTCCTTGACAAGAACAACTCTAGCAACGATTTCAGTTCCAGAACCTTATTAACTGGCACTCGGACAGACATCTCATGAGTGTCAATTTCCAGCCCCAGGAAGGTCATGATAGTTGTAGGGTTGACTGACTTTTCCTCAGCAATAGGGACGCCTAGTTCCTTACAGGTAGACTCAAACGTGTTAACCAAAAATCGACAATTGTCAGAGTTACTGGGACCGGCCAGTAAAAAATCATCCAGCAAGTGAGCTATTGTATCTAACTTTGCACGTTTTGCCACGAGCCAATGTAGAAAGCACGAAAATTTCTCAAAAAGGGAGGCGCTCTGGCTAAGACCCATTGGTAAGAATTTATCAATATAGTAATCGCCGCCCACTTTAAAGCCAAGTAAAGGGAAATCCTTTTTGCGGATGGGAAGTAGGCGGTAAGCTGACTTTAAATCCCGTTTAGCAATTAAAGCCCCTTGACCTAAACCATGGATCATATCAGTAACATAATCAAATGAGGTGTATTGCACGGAGCAATATTGAGCTTGAATACCATCATTTATGCTGGAGCCCTGTGGGTAAGAGAGATGTGTAATCAAACGCCAACCCCCATCTGACTTTGGCACCAAACCTACCGGTGAAATGCGTAAATTGGAGAGAGGTGGAACTGGGAAGGGGCCAGCTATTCTGCCTAACAAAATTTCCTTATTAACTTTCTCTAATAATTCCTGTTTATGGTCATATGCCGACTTAAGGTTTCGGCACTCAAATACAGACCTAGGACCAGTATATTCTATTTTAAAACCTTGCTCAAAACCTTTTAATAATAAATTGGCATCTTCTACATTATGGTAAGCTTGCAAACCTACCCTAAGGGCATTAATATTAATAGGAGAAGAACCCAGGTCTAAACTCATGTGGTTAAAACTGCGACCTTTAGAAACGACTGGGATGGCGGAGGACTTGACGTTGCCTGAGCATAGGCCTAAAGAATCCTCTCTGGATGGACTGTCTGGGACGGAAATGGATACCCCCCCCCCCCCTGCCTGCTCCAGACTGGGCAGGGTAACGGTGTTGCATGCAGAATCGGGAAGGATGTGACCCGCTGCAATTGAGACATATATGTTGATACTGGCAATTAACACGGTTGCATGAGGACAGATTGAAGTTATAGCATTTTTGTACGTTCAAACCGGGACTCGAACTAGGACCCATGCAAAGCAACCAAAGCTCCTGGTCCAAGGAGGCAAATGAAATGTCGGGGTTGGCCGCCAAGCGGAGCCGAAACTGTACATCATAACTTAACCAACCTAAACCCTTGTGCCGCCTGGCCGCCAACCGTATCAATGACAAGTACTTTAGCAGTGCTTGGGTTTTGGAAGGATGTGCACTTAAATATATACTGGAAAAAATGAGGAATGCATCCGACCAATCCTCAATATTAGAAATTCTTTTGACAGTCGGAGGGGCCATAACCAAAACCCCACCTCTACCCAGGGTTAACTTAGGTGCCTGGTGGGTGTGGGGCTGGGCGTCAGACAGCAAAGACGCTAAATCTACAAACTGGTTTTGTATTATTTTTTCGCGTAAGGTCAGAGCTACCCCAACCCCCAGTTCTGCGTTAGCTGAGACAATTTGGGGAGGATGTGATAAAATGTCAGGGAATACTATACCCTGGGTTTGGCAGACTGCCCCTGCTTGGTCCACATTGATCATAGACGGTTCAGAAACTTGAAAAACCACAGGCTGTGGAATTTGTTCGCTGCAACTTGGAGACGGCTGTGGTAGCTGACCCTGAGGCGGTTGGATGCTGAAACCTGGCTGTGGTAGCTGACCCTGAGGCGGTTGGATGCTGGAACCTGGAAGAGGTAGCTGACCCTGAGGTGGTTGAGTGCTGGATGCTGGCTGTGACAGCTGACCCTGAGGCGGTTGGATGCTGAAACCTGGCTGTGGTAGCTGACCCCGAGGCTGAGGCGGTCGCATGCTAGAACCTGGCTGTGGTAGCTGATCCTGAGGCGGTTGGATGCTGGAAACTGGGTGTGGCAGCTGACCCTGAGACAGTTGGATGCTGGAACCTGGAAGAGGTAGCTGACCCTGAGGTGGTTGAGTGCTGGATGCTGGCTGTGACAGCTGACCCTGAGGCGGTTGGGTGCTGGAACCAGGATGTGGAAGATGACCCTGAGGCAGTTGAGAGCTGGAACCTGGATGAGGTAGCTGACCCTGAGGTGGCTGGACGCTTTGGGGCGTCCTCTTTGGCCCTTTTGAGGGAAGCGCTGCGGCTTCTGATAGCCTCGAGGGAGCCTTTCTCTTCCTTGCAGATCGCCTCGTTGTCATATTGGCGTGCAAAACCGAAAAGAAAGAAAACAGTACATTAGAAAACTTTACATAACATGTTGTTAATAATGACATGTAGAATGTTTATTTCAGATTATTACTATTTTTTTTTTTTTTTTTTTTTTTTATTATTATTTTTTTTTTTAAACCAACAAACTTAACGAAAACTACGATCAACAAAAATTCATAGCATTACCAAAAACACAAAATTTTTTTTTTTTTTTTTTTTTTTTTTTTTTTTTTTTTTTTATATAATTATTTTTATTTTTTATACGCCCATTCATCTTTTATTTACGTGATGCAATCTGCTATCACTTCTCAAGTCTCACGTATTATATATATATATATAAAGATATATATATATATATTGAAAATATATTAAGGTAATAGGTTATTACCCCTTGAATCCCCTTCATATTTTATTGTTTATTCCATAGTTTTTGTTTTGTGTTACCCCATGACAGCAGCAGCTGTCGTTTTTTTCTTGATTTAAATGGGCAACTATTACTAAATCGAAAAGGCCGCTTTTCTGGAACTCTATTAAATGCAACTGTCTTCGATCTAAACGCTTACCCCTTTATTGCCATATTTTTTATTTTTTTTTTAATTTTTTTTTATAATAATATAAACGTATATTTAAATCTTTATTTTTTTTTTTTTTTTTTTTTTTTACTAGTTTCAAGTTTTTATTTTTAAATTCCAGAAGGCCATAGACCCATGTGGCAATTTAACATGAAACATGATGGTAGATAATGTGAATACAACATGTATAAAATTTTATAAACATTTACTAAATGGTCCCTCGATCAACAATCTTTGCTGATCGTTTTAGCATGTGTATTTAGCATCTCGATTTTATCATGACATTAACATTTATTTATTTATTTTTTACACACAACAATGTAACATGTTATCTTTAACGTCATTATGATGAAAATAAAAAATGTTCTGTAATATTTAAGAGTACTAGACCAACATCAGACCTAATGCGTTTTTTTTTTTGTTTTTGTTTTTATTATCATTATTATTAGTATATCTAGATATAATTGATGTCTAAGCTATTAATAATTTATTTATCTTAATTTATTATTTTCTAAATGCTATTACAATTATTCATATGAACTAAGTTTCCTATTGGAATGCAACTATTTGTTAATTTAAGTATTCTCCGATTCAAACATTATTTTGCAACGCAAACTTAAAAATCCGGCAATGGCGAAGAAAACCCTGCAATCGCCACCGCTCTACAAAATCCAACCAAATCAATGTGAAATAAACGTCATCGGCTGGAGCCTTTTGCCGAAGCATAAAACTAACGCTAAGGAAGACTATTGGATATGTATTTAACTGAAAACACGAAGAGCAACCATAAAATTTGACAAAAATTCTTAGGACAAATCTTTTAACTTACTCTTCTGAGGCTACCGGAAGTGAGAGAGAGCGAGGAGGTGTTACGTGACATTAACATGCTCGTGAGGATGACCAGAGTATCAAAGTACTGAATGAAATCAAAACTTGAAGCTACGGAAGGGGCCCCCGAACAAACCGCGCTATTATATATGAATAACGCCCCTTAAATGAGGGACAGAAACTGCTGGAAAAGGAAGATATTTGATCAAAATATGTGACACTAGTTAGTCATAATTATATCCGTTTTCTGTAAGTGAAGATATGTCGAAATGAATTCCAAATGATGAATAGCTACAAGTATACAAAAAGAGTATTTAAGACATTTATAAGTAAGAAATCATATAAGGTAATAATAAATGATATCATCTTGACATAGAATATCTGTCAATGGCGCTCATTTAGCAAAGCAATGGAGATAATCCAAAGATGCTATAAACTTTTGAATAACAAGAGTTAGCTTTCTTCCATTGAGATTTTAACACAAAACCAATTAAAAAATGTAGGAGTTTCTTAACATATCAACCTCAGTCATTATAAACAATAATGGACGGTATTTTCGGTCATAAAATACATGTCAAATGCCCTTTCTTAAATGAATTCGAAAACTGAAGGATACTCAAAAACGAAAGTAGGCAGTGCACTAGTTTGAAATTAAAATAAAAGTAAGATGCCTACATCAATTTTTTGAAAAAGTAATTAGGTATGCAATGGCAATTAAATCAAATCAAATCAAATAAACACTTAATATAATAAACTTTGTCGTGGCGTGAAGGGAGTGAGCTTTGTAATAATTCAACAATCTTCAATCAGAGTTGTCGTTCGTTCCTCACTAAACCCTCTCTGCAATAGGCTCAATGACAAGAATCTCGTCGAAACGGAGATTAACTATTTAACGTCCATTGGATTATTTTAAGGATCTAAAGTAGAAACATTGAAGAATTATATAAAACTTACAGAAAATAATTTTTTTTTTATTTTTATCATGGGAACTATTTCCTGCTTTGTTACGCAGATGTGAATAATCCGCAGATTTAAATAAATGAAAAATTCCTTAGCCCCGCAACCATGACTTACAGTGACACTATATTTAACGGAGTATGCGGACAAAAAATAAAGGCGTACGGAAAAATTGTCTTACTATGTGAGCACAAGGCATGAAAAGAAGAGTTGAGTTTCAAGTGATGGACACCTTAAGAAATATTATCCTATAAGGAAGACATGAACTTTGATTTGATAATGAGAGTGAATGCGGTGAAAATGGAGACGGAAGCAATTATTATATATCCCTCAGAAATTTGCAAAAACGTATGTTTTAATGGTCTATTTAAACACAAAACTATTAATGTAAACTGCATTATCACCATTTCATATATTTCCTCTGTTTTACTTTTCTTATTTTCAGAACACTTGTGGAAATATTTTGTTGGGTTGCCATGATACAACTCTCGAGATACAAACGACAAAAATTAAACGCCTCTTATCACAGGTGTGTTTAATAGCTCTTGATGCAAGTTAAATGAAAACAGTCATCCCTGCTTAAGTTTGCATTTAGATAAACAAGGCACACACAAGATATCACTGGTATGGCAAGAAACCTTTAAAGTTGTAGTTTTGTTATTTATACACGCTACTTGTATTAAGAGACGAAATTTTGCCCTTACCAAAAGTAAAAAGAAAATGAGGAAAACCAACACCATACATGTTCGCTGGGTTTTGCAAAATATTCCCGTTCTGCAATTTTATCAATTCAAGGGCGGTAACACTCTTGAGTGTCTTGAGTGTCTCGAACAAACTGGATGGTCATCAAACTTGGTTGAGATATTGTGCCAATATGCATTGTGACATTTTGTTTATTTGCAATTTTTATGCTCACCGAAGGTGACGCATATAGTCGTCGCTTCGTCCGTCCGTCCGTTCGTCCGTCACACTTTCCTTGTCCGGGCTATTTCTCAGGAACTAACGGCTTGAATTCAACGAAACTTTATGGGAAGCTTTATTACCAAAAGGAGATGCGCATATCCTCAGCATAACCCGGTTCCTAAATTTTTCAAAGAGTTAAGGCCCATTGACTTTTCGGCCTATAGTACATATTGCATGATTCTTGTCCGGGCTATTTCTCAGGAACTAATGGCTTGAATTCAACGAAACTTTATGGGAATTTTCATTACCAAGAGGAGATGTGCATATCGTCAGCATGACCCGATTCCTAAATTTTTCAAAGAGTTAAGGCCCCTTGACTTTTCGGCCTATGGTACATATTGCATGATTCCTGTCCGGGCTATTTCTCAGGAACTAATGGCTTGAATTCAACAAAACTTTATGGGAAGCTTTATCACTAAAAGTAGATACGCATTTTCGCGGGGTTGACCCGATTCCTAAATTTTTCAAAGAGTTAAGGCCCCTTGACTTTTTGGCCTATGGTACATATTGCATGATTCTGTCCAGGCTATTTCTCAGGAACTAATGGCTTGAATTCAATGAAACTTTAAGGGAAGCTTTATTACCAAGAGTAGATACGCATATCGTCGACGTGACCTGGTTCCTCAATTTTTAAGAGAGTTTTGGCCCCTACTATTATGTTGTTGACTGATATTCATGTCATTTGCCTAATTTAACAGGAGATATCATTTAAACAAAACCCCACAAAATTCAATATGCTAGTAATGTCAATCATAATCATGTCAGCTAATTGTTGTTTAGGCCATTATACACTATTTCAAATATCTAGTCATATGTCAAGAGTGTTGGTTAACCTCTTTGATATGAGCACACATTGAAATGTATGACTGGAGATCTTAAGCCATTGGTCCATTTGTCAACGCCATATTTCAGTAATCATCAAATTATTTGGAGGGGTATCAATCTTCAGTCATTGCTATAATATAAAGGTAAATAAATTGTATTTTGTATTTGATTTTTCCCTTTCTTTGAATTTGAGGACATTAACTGGATTCTCTACATGATAAGCATGTGCTGATCCCATTCCGGTCCTTAACATATCCTCCCACCCATTGACCAAGGCCTTATTTGTAACAATGACGTTCTTCGGGGAGCATCTGTCAGTTCTACTGACTTTCTTGTTCATAAAGTCAATGGCCGTAACACTGGAGTGTCAGAGACATCCTGGCTGGTTATCGAACTTGACGAAGTTTCGGCAGGATGGGCTTATGGTTTTTACAGTAAGAAAGCGGATACTTAAATTTGTATTTTTTCAACAATTCAAGGACCGTATCTCTAGAATATATATGACATTATGGCTTGTTATCAAACTTGGCTGAGATACTGTACCCATTCACATTGAGACCAAATTTAATAAATATTATTTCATGATTGTTATAGTTAAAAAGCGGAAACTTAATTTTGCCATTTTGAATCCGTTCAAGGGCCGTAAATCTGGAATATCTGGGATACTCTGGCTGGTGTTAGATTAAATTTATTTATTTATGTTACGTCGATTGGGAAACAAGTTCTTACAACTTATACTAATCCCTCTCGACGGTACCTGGGTTGTACCAGTACTTTGAGCCTGGGAAGGTCATGAAGTTAAAGTTCTCGCCACACACAATCTTCGGATCCGTAATCGGGTACGTTATCTCTGAACCACGGCGCCTGGCTGGTTATCGAACATGGCCGAGATATTTTGCCCGTACACATTGTGATTAAGTTTTGTAACGATCGGTTATAACAACCTCCATAATACGTCCCGTAATTAAACAGGTGTATGAAATTGTCCTGCACATATGATACAAGTATATATTCATTCATATTGCGGCAAGAAATTATATTGCTATTCTCGCCATTTAACGTCATACCATGGATGATAATAAATATTGTAAGAGAATCCATGTCTAACATTTATTACAAGTCCTAGAAATTACTTATGGGACCATCAGATGAAAGTGTCCAAGAAGGTGATGCGGCATACTGATAAGCGCTTAGATAATCGAGCGCGCTATCTTACGGACAACTCTTGTTTCCAATATACAGTTATGTAGCAGAACCTTGTGAACAGAACTCCTCTTACACTACTAGACAGATTTTGTTCAAACATTCCCACACTAATTGCTTTTATATGTTGATGTACATAAAGGTTGGATTTTGTGCTCAAATGAAATTTGCCAAAATTATCACTTTTTCTATATATAGAGTTACGTAGAAGAATCTTATGAACACAGCCCCTCTTACACTACGGGAAGGATTTGATTCAAACTTACGCACAAAACTAACCATTATATACAGTAGTACTTGAAGGCTGGATTATTTGCTCACATAAAACTTTCAAGAAGCATGGAACCGTGTGAACCTATCTTCTTTTACAACAGGAGCAGTCGGACATAAAAAGCGGAGAAAAAAAATGGAAAGACGATGAGTGATATGGTAAAAGACAAGACAGAGATTTTGACAGATTTGAAAGGAGTTACAGGGAAGGCCCTGAGAGAAAGAGCGGGGGGGGGGGGGGGGGGGAATTTGAAGGAGACACAATTTAAAAAGGAGCTTTGAGAGAAGTTTTGGTGAAACAACGTCGGGGAGGGAGAGGACAGAGAAGAGGAGGAAGGAGAGACCGGAGGTTTATGGCGGAACGAGAGATGATAGGAAATTGAGGAAAGAGCGAAAGTTTGGAAGAATGGACGTGTACGAGGATGAATTTAAGGGAATCTGGAGGTTAAACGTGACAGGGGTGACTTTGAAGACTAATATAGAGATCAAAGGGAAAAAGCGCAAGGAGGCTTCGATAAATGGGTCGCGAATTCTGAGATGAACGAGGGAGATTTGATTTAGGTGACATGGGTTGGGAAAGAGATATTGAGATAAGATGTAAAGGAAAGGATGGCAGCCCCAAGAAAGGAGAGACGTAAAAGAAGATAATGCCTTTAAAACCTGTTTTAGTTGAATAATTATTCGGTTTTGACATAAGAGTCACGCTAACAATGTTGTTTTTTTCTACATGAACAATTGAAATGTGTTATGTAAAATCAGAAATTTTATGTAAATTTGTCGAAAACAATAAAATTGTACGGTCTTGTAAAAGGTAGCTTTGATGTTGAAGCAGTTTTTGAACTGTACTTAAATCTAGTTCACCTTTTAAAGAACCAATGAATTATATTCAACCAACGTTTAGTTGGTGTTTTAAGACCTGTAATAATTAAGATAATCAGACTGAATTCAGTATTGAATGAAGAAAAAAATGAGTTTTACTGTCAGAGATGCTTTTTTCAATCCTATTATACTCGTATGCTTTGGAAATGAAAAAGATACGATGTTTTCGAATTAGATTTGTAATACGTATTTTATATTTTTCAAAAAGTTAATTAAAGCTCAAAAATACTAAATTGATGGAGAACTGCATTTATGAAAAACAACAACAATAACAACCATCTACATTTGAAAGTATGATTACACAAAAAATCTGACCTGTAAAGATTTTCATAAATGTAAAAAAGATAAAGCCACAGTTGAACTGTATTGGATTACCGGCAAATATGCATAAAGTTAAACAATGTGCAAACAGTTGAATTTATTGAAAGTTTAAACGCGATAAAATCTCTTAAATATGAAATCTAGATTTTATCATTGAATTTTATTTCCTGTATGATTTATGATGGTATGAACATCGTTGAGAGCTAACACTCCTTTAAAGAAAGGTTCCTTCACTGACAAAATCATTGGTCCCGGTGGCCGAGTGGTTAGAGCATCCGCCCCAGGTCGTGTGTTCGATCCCCGGCCGCGATACCAAAGTCGTAAAAAATGGTACTGGTATAGCTCCTTGGCTTGGCCTTCCAGGGCTGGTTGACACAGTGTCAGGATAATGTGACTGGGTGTGGTATCATGCCACAGGTCTACGGCGTGATGTTGCAGTGTGGCGGCACTATATCTGTCTCAAGTAGGAATCGTTTCCAAATGACTGACATACTGTTGTTGGGGTGTTAAATAAAACAAACTGACCAAATCAGTAACAAACAAGTCATTTCAATACAAATGTTTTATTGAAGCAGCTATATATTAGATACACTACCTTGTTCATTTGATTAAAATACAGACAAATGAATGCTTCTTGATGCTCTGTAAACAAATATATTTTGCAAACATTAATCTCACTTTTTTGGAAAGTTTTCACTTTATGTACTTGAGGTTTTCTCACCCTAATAGCCATCGAATCCATCAAAGCAATCTTGAAATATCAGACAATGGTAATCTTAGGGGAAAATTGACATTTTATAACAATTGACAGAAGTTCTTTTATTACCTCCCTTTGATGAATTTTTGTGCCCTGAAAACTAAAAATAGTGACTTTCTCCAGTTTCTATGGTAAAGAATAGATTTTTTCACGGAAGTTGATACATAATAAAAAAAATGCATCTTTCTGCCATTGGTTTTTCTTATAAATCAAATTCAGTTTTTTTTTCATATTCACTGAAAATACATATTTTCCATAGGCTTTATTGTTATTTTTATATAGAATGACTTTAATTTTTTATAGATTGACTATTAACATAATATGGAGAGGGTTTTACTTGTTTTAGTAATGGTTTTGGTAGGGAAGTAGTGGTTTTGGTAGAAAATTAATGGTTTTGGTATAAAGTTATTTTACAAGCTCGAAGACCAGTCTGGATGACACAAGTAAAGGTAGTGTACCAAAATGAAACCAAATATTGGTTGGGGCATCCAATACCTCAATGTTCAAGGTTGCAATCAGCGATTATATCTGTAACGTGGTTGAATTATTAACTGTAAGGTAAATTTTCGAAACGTATTGTAACTTTTGGGCCAGTCATGGTGGAATATATACATAAGAATAGTACAGCATAAAAAGGAACTCATGCTACGGTCTTGCTGGTCAGAATTTAGTTTGTGTCAAATAATTACTTTGCGGCTTTTCGTAATTGCTGAAACAAGGTTAAACTCTTCACAAAACTGGATTTGTAATGAAATATTAAGTAAGAAATACCAACATCATTGCTAAATATTAAAAATATTGCGACCATTATTTAGAGAATCCATTTCTGTTATACGCTCAATTTATATATTTTGCAAAATATCATAACAGCAGCAATACTCTAACATCTATATAAGTTATTTAGTGTTTCTACAATTTACGTAATGCATACAAATATACTCGTACACAAGATATATACACACAATACACAATTTGTTAAAATAGTAAACAGCATGTTTTACTTATTCCGTTTTTATAAAAGGACCAATTTAATATTTCTGTTGCACACACACACACACACACACACACACATATATATATAGAGAGAGAGAGAGAGAGAGAGAGAGAGTATTGCGGAAAGATTTTCCACACTACGGGAATGGAATAGGCAAATATAAGTGACGACAAGCCTCGTTTACAAGTTTATTTTTCATCGACCGGTTTCATAAAGTAAATCTTCAGGAGGTACACATGAATAACAATAAACAAAATGCATTTACAGCATGCATTTTGTTTATTGTTATTCATGTGTACCTCCTGAAGATTTACTTTATGAAACGGTCGAGAAATAAACTGTAAACGAGGCTTGTCGTCACTTATATTTGCCTATATTATATATATATATATATATATATATATCAATGATGGTTTAAGGTGTATACACGTTATTTTATTTGTTTTTACATAGTAGTTAAATCATATTAGATTGCTCTTTATCTCGATTGATAGTTCGTGTGGTCATGTTTACTGCAGCTCGAACACCTTGATGGTGTTCCTGTGACTGGGGTCAGCACATGTACTACTTATATACAGTCTGCACGTGACCGGACAGAGGGCTGCTGCTGCTGGATACTCCAGCCTGTGTTGACCTACTGGGATGACCTTCAGCTTCACACAGTCCGGGGTCAGCACGTGTATACTGTCTGTATCTCTGCTACACACCAGGATGTGACCATCATCATCAACAACAATACCACTAGGCTCCTTCAGCTCAGTGTCACGGTACACAGATTTGACCTCACCATCCAGCGACAGACTCGTCACGGTATGATCCTCATCGTCAGTGACGTACAGCATGCTCTGGTCCGGGCTGAGAGCAAGATGACGTGCAAACTTAAACAGCGGATTTCCCGAGGTGTCGGTGTAATCTCCTTGATCACTGTACCGGTCGTATCCAGGACTTGCACCTTCTTATGGTAGGAAATGATCAAGTGTCCATGTTGATGTTCTTGAATGACACTTCGACATGCGGTATCAACCTTGATATCGTGATCAACGTCGAGTCTGTCGTCTGCTGACAGCAGCTGTACTGTATTGTCTCGAAACAGAGTCACACCTACCTTACTGTTATCGATGAGTGCAACATCATTAGGTTCTACAGTATACTGCCTGGTCTGGACGATCTTGTTGTCTTTAATATCAATTACCTTAACATTTTTATTTAGAAAATCCGACACGATCATCCTACTGGGAGAAACCAGAGTTATTCCGTTTATTGCAGAATCCATCTGGTCAGATGTTGACTTCACGTTGATCTCACCGACGTAATTCAATGTGACCTGTGCCTCAGATAACGTACCTAGAACAGACTTGGCATTTAACAGAGTATCTATCTCTTCTGTAGGATCGAGTCTTAAAGTTTTGATGGAGTTGTCCTTCTTTACTTGATCCATAATCGATTTCATGCCTACAATCATACTTTGAGAATTTTTCCAAGCTATGAACACCCGTTCCGGCTGCTCTGTTTTCCACTTTCGACTTATATCGTCTTGAACACCCTGAAGGTCTGAATCTAGTCCTCTCAATGTATCACCTATCTTTTTCAGTTTCATTTCATTATCATGCTTCCTTTCGTTCACTACGTTAATTGTGTTAACTTTTAGTTTATCAATACAAAAATGAGCCTTTTCTGCTATGCTTTCAATTGATTTCAGTGTTTTAACGTGTTCCGATTCCTTCTTCTTCTTATTGGACTTAAGATTTTTTTCTTGTGCTAACTTGTCGCTTTGCAATATGTATAGGTCAGTTTTAAACGACTTA
This sequence comes from Solen grandis, assembly GCA_021229015.1. Taxonomy (NCBI): domain Eukaryota; kingdom Metazoa; phylum Mollusca; class Bivalvia; order Adapedonta; family Solenidae; genus Solen; species Solen grandis. Next base: position 30,357,526 of record CM037789.1, on the reverse strand, counting down.
ATTCCTTTTTGTGTCAAAATCTTTTGTCAAAGTCGATATTGGCACAATGTCTGGACAGGTCTTGTGGTATTTTCTTAAGCAGCTCAAACAGCACAATTTATTGTGGGATCGGCAAAACAAATGAATTGCCATCCCTGCATGAACGGACACTCTTGCCACCGCGGAACGTGGTTTTCCGATGAAGTGTCAACATCCGGAATATCTTCAAGTGAGTGGCTTTTTGTTGATGTTGCTCTTGTGTGAATTTTACTGCATGCAATACAGAGGAATTCCTGACATGTTGGACAAAGCTTTGCTGCTTGGACGGAATTTCCGGCAATCCTGCAGTGGTCGCAGTATTCCGTTTTTACTTCATCTGAGCCTGACTCTTTCATAGCCATCAGGAACCTGTTTTAAAATATTAAACTGCTATATCTAGGCAGAAACTATCATAAATACATCTACAATAACTGTGTTCTATATTTTTATTGGACACGATCAAACAACATGCACATCACACATACATTTCATACTGACACAAATAATTTAATTTAAAAAAAAATTTTAAATACACAAAAAAAGAAATTACAGTGGATTATGCTTTTTTTTAAAAATAAAAAATGAAATAATAATTTTTTAAATGTTTTGCCTATTTCTTTTCTAAATTCATAGAATGTGTTAGTAATTACTTTGATCTCAAAATACAAGTTTTTCTAAAACATTTCTTTTTACGTTCATTGGGAAACAAATTCTTACAACTTGTACTGATCCCGCTCAAAGTGTTACTGGGTTGGACCAGTACTTTGCGCTTAAGAAAATCAAGATAGATTATTGCCCTAGCAGTGTTTGAGTTCCAAATAGTCATAAGCTTCTTTAATATATACCGGTAATGAAGATTGCATATATATTTGTTGTGTAGGAACATTTTGGTTATCGTGCTTGTAAACTATGTAGCTAAGCTAAGGTTTGAATTTCAGCTATTTGCATGGGCCTCCATGGCCGAGAGGGTAAAGTCGCCGACTTTAACACCCACTCAGTCCCTCACCGCGTGGGTTCGAGTCCCGGCAGGGTCATTCGGATTTTCATGTGAGGAAACGTTCCAGGTGGCTTGCGGTAGGTCGGTGGTTCTACCCGGATGCCTCAGTGCATTCGGGATCATCCTCCACTTGTAATTAGCTGGACGTCACTATATGACTGTAATACTGTCGCAGCGACTGTAAACTCTATCAATCAATCAGATATTCGCCGAATGCATTATTATCTTATGTAAAATATATAAAAAGAATAATTGTAAGTAATACATCCAGGGGATCTTCAGACCAAACAAACAACAGCTTTATGACACATTTGTCAACACTGTTATCATTATTTGCAAACGTATCGTTTAAGGAAAGGTGATGATATTTGTAGTATTAAAAGATTAAAATTTGGATAATATTTATGATTTATTTTACCTTTGATTCATACCACTACCCGATATGTTGAAAATAACTAATGTAATAAAAATGACAATAATAAAATTAAAAGTTGTTTTCTTCCTTTTAAACCAATGATTAAATTTGTTATTGCAATAATTATAGAGGTAAAATATAAATAACATCATTTGCGTATATTTTATAGTGAAATTATAGATCGGTAATGTATCTTAACACGTCTATTAACAAAATAATTGGGTACCTAGCCGGTCAACTGTAGACTCTAAAGTCATCCGAATCAATGACTAAAATGCACATGTAATAAATATCTGAAACTCTGCATTCCTATTCGAGTTTTACAAAAGATATACACAAAATAATAAAAGTCTAAATAAAGATAAGGAAATGAGAAAGGACAGAATACAAACTATTATGATATCGAATTTGCTTGGATTTGAAAAATGGGAAGCAACTAAAACAATTTTTCGCATCAACCTATGTGTTAACATCGGTTTGTATGACCAAGCAAGTGATGTTACAGTTTCTATTTATAGATTGTGCGACAACCAAGAGGGGCTCCTATTGCAGAGAACAGTGAAAGAATATGTAAACATTATCACTCAAAACCAAAAGAAGGTTTTACTTAACGCTGTGTTTTGAAAAAAAAAATAATAAGAAGAAAATGAACAATTATACAAAGAATAGTTTTAAATAATCGGTCTGGACAAATGTCGGATATGAAAGTGTCAGATAAATCGAAGTACCATAAAAGTAATTCCTTTACCTTGGTGAGCGATTTAGAAAATATTTATATTGATTTCGATTCGCAATAAAGCAGGGTCAAAGCAAAACAGGAAGTAAATTGATTAGTTGCCAAAAATATTCATATGATTAAAATTATTTTACCATCAATTAAATATTCATTTAAATCATTCATGCAGGGTTCAATTATCTTATAGATTTATTATTATGATCACAAATATGTAGTTAATACTCACGTTTTCGTCTCTGGTTAAAAAAAAAAAGCTTCTGTTGATTCGGAGTTAACCGAGGTTGCAGATGTACCAATCAGATCAAAATCAGCTCCTTAGTGACGCTTCGCTATACCACACTGTATTGGTAACCTTAGGAGCTGATTTGAATCAGACTGCGGATGTACATAAGTCTTATCACGAACTCTTTATACATATACATAAAGAGTCTCAGGAAGAGGACATCTGAGGGGAACAGATGACTTAAAGGGAAAGTTTTTCTTTTATTTAATAACATATTTTCATGTTGATAAAACCGGTCAATGTGGTATAATAAAATTTCAACCAGGGGTGGGGGAGGTGGGGGCACACAATCTGACATTGTGATGTCAGAACTAGGGGTTTCCGGGGGCTTGCTCTCCCGGGAAAAATGTTTCTAGTATGATGGAAATGCATTCTGAAGGGTATCGTGGGTGGGGGGAGGGGTGTGAAACTTCAAAGTGAGTTTATTTTTAAGGTAGTCACACACCCTGATGCATCACCTCAAATAGGCAAAAATTACAATCAACTGCCTTGAAACTTGGATTTGTGGGTTCAAATCCCTGTAGGGTCATTTGTTTTCTTTCTATTCTTCTTGTTGGTCATTATATCTGAATCACTCCGATCAAATTTAGAAAAAAATATTTTATTCTGTTTTTTATAATTTGTATAGGAATGTATTGGATAAATCATATTCCCCTTTACTTCATGTAGATGTCATAGGGTGTATAATATTTATATTTAAATATAACACACGAAATCCCACTTCAGGTTTTAGCCATTTAATAAAACAATAAAGCACATCGAAAACGTCTTTGTTTTATATAATGAATTACCCTTGATAATTTACTTGTAATATTCACGTACTGTGGAGTAGCAAATAGGTATCGTAGTGCTGTCGCAATTCAGATAAGTGTAGCGTAATTGAGTTTTCTCCCTTTAACCATTCCTTATTTTTGTAATTGAACTTTCTAACCTTTTTAACCTCTTTAACCTTTTTCAGCACTAGATCGGTAACCAATCGCAATCACTTCCGTAATTTATTTGAAAAGATAAACATCGTCATTTTATATATATATTTATATATATACAGGTAATAATCTTGTGTAATCTATTGTTTTATTGTTGTCTTTTATCTTGTATTTTCGATTGTTTCGCATATATTTCTTCGTAATTACTTTTAAACTGTATTGTCAGGAAATGTACATGTATCTGAACTTGTACATTCCAGGGAAGAATGGAGTCATATACACCATAACACCATAAACACGATTCTGTCGTAAAGATCCGATGAGTTCTTGTGTGTCCTTTAAACCCACATTCCGACTGAACTGGTCTGCGACATAGACTCATTTTGTCGCATTGAAAACATGGAGCAGACCCTGATCAGACAGCTCCTATAGGTGTTGTCTGATCAGGGTCTGCTCTGTTTGCTCATACAAGACTGCAGCTGAGTTTCCACACAGACTGTGCCATGGCAAAGAAAAATCTGTTATTCTATATATGATATTTTGATTGTAGTAAATTAATATTCATCATATAATAAATTTATTCATGCATATTCATGAGGTAAAGGTTAAGTTTAATAACAAATATTGTACCTGGTATATTGGAGGACAAAAAAAACACACACACACACACGCAGTAAATGTCTATTCAGTTTTGCATGATCAATCAAAATACTTCGTAGAAAATTCGGGTAAACTTTGAAATATATCTCTCAGTTATGTATATTTAAGCAATAGGGCCTATTTTGACTTGACTTGACTATTTGAGTTTACCGTCGCTTCGACAGTATTACAGTCATATAGCGACGTCCAGCTAATTACAGGTGGAGGAAGACCCCGAATGCATGGAGGCATCCAGGTAGAACCACCAACCTACCGCAAGCCAGCCTATTTTGAATTAAAAAAAAATGAAAACGGTTCGATCAGTGTGTTAAATGGGCTTGTTATGGTAAACAATCATGGTTTGTTTGTCGAATGCAATTTTTTTGTTTATAATAAAAAAAACAATAGCAAAACATTTTTCGTAAAGGAGATATAACATATTTTTTTTTCTATTTCTAAAAATTATACTTTAGATAAAAGAAAATAATGAAACTGGACAGCAAATGCATAGAGATGTACTTTTAGGCATACATCACAGTAATATTGTTTATTTTTCAATTTTTCAAAGTGACCATTCGGGTGTGACTCCCGTAAAGTTAGATAATATAAAAGAGAGAGAATGGATCTTAGCCTTCGATGATAAAATAATATTGCTAGGGTCGAAATGTTTACTTAAGCTGTATCTGTGCAAAGTCATTTTACTAAATAACTGCTGTGTAATAAAATTATTTTCTTCGAACCATTTTCGTTACAACAGTTGTATTTGGCAATAACAAAACACATCCGCGTCCATGTTTCATATGGTGCTACCGACACTCTTTTATGTAGCACGCTGCAAGGCAAACTTCTGAGTTCGAATACAACTGGGGAACTTTGTAATATTGAATCTCAATACAATTTATCTTTACAAATAAATATAAAAATAAAATGAAGAAAAAAAGAAAGGAACCATCATATAAAATATAAGAATGAAAGTAATTGATGAGATTATTTTTTACTTGGCACAATGCAGTAATGAAGTATTACATTTATATTTTTGTGCTTAATTTAAAAACAAAAATAACAAAACCATTATTGAGTTATATTCTTATAAGATTTTAAATACACTGATTTAACTTTTCTTGTGCGTTTGTTATTTCAAATTGCTTCTTTTTTCCATTAACATACATATTCCTTAAAATTGCAATTTTAAAAGGCGTGCTCATTGTAGTAAAAGGTAATAATGAAATGCAGTCGTTAATATTTATACAGTTTATTTCGACATATTTTCACCTTGACAAAATGGATAGACGTAAGACTAACTGGTGTCACATTCATGTTTTAATCATATCTCTTTTTGTACTAATTTCTGTCCCTCGCTTGGCAGGTGATTTATGATTCATTTCAAAACATGTATTGTAACTATTCTGCCTGTAATATGACGTGCACAGCATTGGACTGCACAGCATTGGCCTTAACAATATGAAGGTTTTTTTTTTTATTTTTTTTTTTTTTTATCGAAAGAGTACCTGGCCTAAGCTGATAATGCTACATGAATGAATACATCCATATATCTGACTTAAAATATGTTGGGACGGTGATAAGACGTGAGATATTGCACAGCGTATACTCAGTTGAGATATCAAATTTGGTTATACCTAGAACATTTAAAAATCAACATGTTTCCAACAACATGATATTTTGGTTATACCTGTGTAAAAATATGCAATAATCATGGACTTAGCCAAATCCTTGTTGAATTATCATTATCCACATTTCAAGTCATTGTCAACCAATTCCACCATCTTTACTTGGTGCTAAGTAATACTTGAATACTTAGGGACACATTTCATTAATTGTGATTCTCTAATATATATACAGGTACCTACAGGTTTATATGTCATTTCTTACATTTTTGTCTGTAGGGTAAATGTTAAGGATTACTCGTTTAACGTCCTTCCGACGGTACTTGAGACAGACATAATGCCGCCACTCTGCAGTATTACACCACTAGCATGTGGCATGAAACCACACCCAGTCAAATTAGCCTGATACCAGGACAACCAGTCCTTGAACTACCGTGTATATATGCTGAGCGCCTAGCAGGAAGATTCCAAGATTATTTCCATTGTTATGTTTTGGCTGGGGATAGAACCCATGACCTACCGCCCCTGACGTGGAAAATATCTTAGTTATTTACTTAATACTTTGTAAAACAGTGTCCCTACTTTGTGTTACATCAACGAGTTTTTCACTGCTTACCGGAGAATTGCAATACGTTTTAAGAGACGGCAAAACATAATTCAACTAAATCATTAACCTATGATCTCATGAATTTTCATATACACATTTATTCCTTAAAGACTATTAAACTCTTCGAAACTTTAATTTTTTTTTTTTTTTTGCCGTGCAGACTTGTAAAATATGAGCTACAATATTGTATGAGAAAACAGAGGATACACTGATCAGGCAACTTTTTGTTTGCCATTGCGTCAAAATGTCTATATGAAGTAATCAGGTTTATTTCATTTAAAGGAATTTGTCCAACTTTGATTGAAATCTGACTGACGGCGAATAACAATAACATATTAACCAATCATTGGAAGAACACCTTGTAGAGATTTCACAAGCAATTAACATTTCATGGTCTATATATATATATATATATATATATATATATATATATTAACGTTTTAATAAAACATCATTAGTAGGAAAATTCATATGACAAAAATATCCTTTTTGATCATACATGTACTTAAATCACTTAAATGCATGAGTGTATTAAAGTTCTGCATTTTCTTTCGACATCTTCATATAGATTTAAGTCATATAAATCAAAGCTGAGTTGCAGCGAAAATAGATGACATTTCGTGGTAATATCCCTGGACTTCATTATGTTTGTGTAGATAGAGCACATAGCAAAACCAAGTCACAGTGTTCAAACATTGCTCTCGAAGCTGACCAGGGTACCTTGACTGCCGAAGTAAAAAGAGTTCTGGTACTTCTGGCTGGGAATTGTAGCGGAGGTTCCTACAGTTCGAATACTCGAAATAGAGTCATACATCGCCCGTTTACCGTCGTCACGTGACGGTGAAATATGAGACTTCTCATTCACACTGTCGGCGGGATTGTCTTCAAGAACACTGCTGTCGTCTTCTGGCAGCAGCAATCTGTTTAGGAGGGGCACTCGTTCAATCTGAAAAAAGACCCAGTAAAGTTTAGTGTGTGTTCCTGTCTTCAATTGTTCTTTCGAACATACATGCATTATTATAAAAATTGCTATATAAATGTGGTATAATATATAACAACGAAATATCTCAGAAAAACCTTGTATATTTTACCACAATAGAATAAGTAGTGCTCCATCTTTTCCTTCTCTGCATCTATTCCGTGACCTAAATCAATCGGATCACCTCGGTAATTTATGTTTCTCATACGGAATTACCCGAGGATTAACAGACATTCACCATTGTCGGATACCCATTCTTTCTGGGCCGCTTACGTTTCCCTGAATCAGTTAATAGTTGTTTATTAACAATTTCATTATGAGTCGTTTCCTGTACAGAATTCACGATTTGATGAATGGTATAACAAATCACCAGCCATAAAGACTTAATGAAACAAACTATTGTACCCACGACCGAGGAATGAGAGTAAAGAAATGGACCGTTATGTAGGTATGATCGACACTGAACACCAATGGACTTGACAGGAAACTTATTATAATGAGACATTTCGATTTCAAACCCTAACTTATATTGTCAGGATTTACTGCACTTAAATCGATTGGGAAACAAGTTTTTAAAACTTAAACCAATCCCTGTCGACGAGTACCTGGGTTTGACCAGTACTTTGCGCCTGTGAAGGTAATGAAAAACACTTGTCCGAAACGGAGCCCTAACTTTGGGGGGCCTTGGTGCCCTTTTCAATGAAATCTAATTTATGCATGTCAGGCTGTGAGTGCTGACAGTATTTTTCAAGTTTCTCATGTTTGCTGCCTGCTCACAGATAGAGTACCTCTATGAATGGGGAAATTGTTCCTCGTATGCTGCTTTCTGGTGATATTTTTATTGCAAACCCAGAGTGTAATAAATACTATTTATTATTAAAATACTTTACCCAAGTCTCTATTTGCTCCACAGGCACTTCCTTCTCCGTGCGGTACAGCAGAAATAGAACAAGGACAAATATGAGCGCCGTTACTATGGGAACAACGATATTCACCCAATTTGGCACCCCGCTGTTTGGGTTGTACTCCTCATCGTCCGACATTACGTAGATATCTCACAGTGCATTCTCCTTATTCCTGTTAATATACAAAATATTTTCTTATAAAATTTAACTATGACAGAGACTAGGTTACCAAATATATATATAGAAATATATACGGCAAATAATGATGATTGATGTAAACTAAGGATAATGTAACTGTTTAACAAAACATCAAGTAAACGAATAAAGCATGAAAAATGACTACTATCATGTCCATCAAATATCCAGTCAGTAAGTCACCATGTGCAACTGTGAATATGGAAAATTGAAACCATAATTTGATAAAAAAAGATCCATTAACTATGCAAAGCCAAAATATAAGAACCCTGAGACCAAGTGATAAAGTGGGTCCTTAACTGTGCAAGGACATATACCAGAGACTTATAAACATGTTTAAAAATCTCTGCATATACTAAGAGCTAAGTGATTTATTGATAATTGAGTCTTTTACTGCGTAACACATAACAAAGAACCATGTGATCATAAAACGTGAGCATTAACCACTTAAACATATAAACAAAGGAAACATGTCATTCATCGAATTTTGTCAGAAATCACATGAACGCATAAAGAAACATACAAATAGATAATAACATAAAAAAAATTAATCATAGACACAAAACAAATAAACCATGATCCACATAGTGACAAATTAATCATATGAACTCAAAAACATAGAACCATTTGACCCACAAAGTGACAATTTAATCATATGCAGACATAATAAAAAAATCAATGTGACCCACCGATTAAGTCGGAATTAAATTATATGAGCCCTCAAACAAAGAACCATGTCACAAGAATTTTGCGATCAATGAATTCATTTTTTTTAAAATCTAACATTTTTATTTTACATAGTTTTGAAATCGGAAATACGGGAACTTACGTATTTCCAACGTAAACAAGTGATTACCTTCCTTTAAATGTGATGCAAATTAAATCCATTTGAAAGAAACTTCAATTTGGTTTCATCTATTCCATTAAATAGAAATATGATCATTTGACCTTATTAATTACAATTAATATGCATTTTGTATATATGATGATCGAATGTATTGAACACTAACTTTTTATATGTTATTCATTTGTATTGGGGTTTACCGTCGCTGCGATAGTATTTTAATCAAATAGCGACGTCCAGCTAATTACAGGTGGAGGAAGACCCCGAGTTCACATAGGTACCCGGGTAGAACCACCGACCTACCGCAAGCCAACCCACAGCGGTGAGGGGCTGAGAGATTTGTAGTCCACGATTGTAACCGCTCGGCCACGGCGCCACTTTATTAAACGTAGTACGATTTTTCTTCAGTTATTTACCCGTATGATTTATAAAATAAAGATATATTAAAAATAATTTTTCAGTATTATACATATTTTGAATAAACTTTACCTTCAATCCATAAATATGTGTAATGCTTAGACGATTTCTTATATGTAAAATGACTGTAGTGATATGTATATCTTCAATATTCGTACCTAAAATAGTTTTTGCATATACACATGATAGCGGACATGAAGTCCGTAAATAGGCCTACAGTACAGTGTACCCCGAATCAGATACCTTTATCCATTATGTATATGTTCTAGGTGCACTTTTCCAGCAGTGTTTAATTGGCCTCTAACAATGTCTAACTGTGCAAGTAAGAAGTCCGATTAAAACCAAGTATACACTACATTTAAGCTAAGAAACCTCTGATAGCCAGATAAATTTGTGATCACAGCTAACGCTTATAAATGCTTAAAAATCATGATATTGCTTTACATCATAGAATTATAAATAAAAATTTAAGACACTGAAAAAGTTTTAAAAAAAGTCATTTTCACAACTATATTATTGGAAAACACAGAAGGGTATGCACCTCATAAATTGATGTATCACACATTTTAGAGGTAAATATCTCTCACAATGACCCTAAAACACACAAAGTTGTGTTCTTACGAATCTGTATGGTATATAAGTTTACAGTTACCATAATTTGTAACTCTTCATGCATACTTACATATGCAGGTATTATATCCAAATCAAGTCAATTTTATAAACATCGAGAAAGTATTATATATGCGTAAATGTACATTGTTATCTTCCTAGGTTAAACCTTATCACATACTTGAATTCAGGTGGTTTGTGTATGTAAACACAAATTTGTAAATCTTTCGCCTGTCAAATTTTCGGATCAGTGAGTCACACTGTGTGTGTGTGTGTGACCTCCTCATTTTCCAAATCTACTGCCAATGTTTATTATATATTGTTTAATGTCAGCCAGTTGGGATTTGTTCTAATATTAATTTAAAAACTACATCAATGCAGGAGTGACAGACCAAACATTTATAGATCAAGCAAAAATAAGTACATTTTCTTTTGCATTTCAACCTCCTTTTTCATAAAGCCTCCCAAACTTGTGCTTTATTTAAGATGCCATAAGCTGTTGTTAATTTTCTCAGTGGTTTTTGGTAGTTATCTACACAAGGGACATGTAGTGAGAACAACATATTAAGGATAAGTGGCATGATACATGTACAACACATACATAAACTGAAACTCAAAATGTGTTAAATAAATGTTTAATATCAGGAAAAAACAACATAAAATCCTTCACACCCCGATTATGTTTATGTGTTTAACCCTTTCCCTCATAGAGGACACCAAGAAAGACCTATGCAAACAGCATAAAACCAGATCAGCCTGCGAGTTACTTGCAGGCTGATCAGGTTTTATGCTGTTCGCTGCTCCTCAGTGGTCTGAAAATGAGGATTTTGTAATTAAATTTGGTAAGATTTAACTGTGGTTTTCTGCAGATCAGGCTTTATGTGGTACCTATTGAATTCGTCAAAATGAGTCTATATGAGGGAAAGGGTTAAACATCCCACCAACAGTAAGTTATTTGGAAACTCTCCTCCATGAGACACACATTAACTATCCCTTTACCTCATATAGACTCATATTGATCCATTGACAAACAGAGCAGACCCAGATCAGACAGAACCTCCCAGGGTCTGCTCTGTTTGCTCATACAATATTGTAGCTCAGATATTACACTGTCTGCATGGCAAAAAATAAATCCATTGTTTCATATACTTTTTAGTTCAGTCGTGTGTTAGCAAACTGAAGAGATCCTGATCTGAAGCTGCTCTGTTTGTCAATGCATCAAAATTAGTCTATGTGAAGTCAGGGGTAAAGGCATTGGCAAACAGAGCAAACCCGGACCAAACTGCTCCTAACTACTGTACACAGTCTACAATGCTTTTAAATTCATTTAAAGTTTGGTAAATCAATATTTATCAGGACATTAATGTATACATGAAATGGTTAAACACTCAAATACTTTACTACTTGGGACCATGACCGATTGATTGACCTTTAACCCCTCTGTCACCAGAAATGGTTAATGCCAGTATGAGGACAGAATTAAAAATAATCAAGACTGACTAGAATTTTTCTGAATTTATTCTAAACAATTTTACAAAACAATCATAAATTAACAAATCAAGAAATTCCAAAGGATTTGTGCAAATCTATGATAATAACTACAAATTAACAAAGAAGCAGGTACAAAAATGACTGACACCAAAAAAATCCAAAAACCCGTTTTACCTTTTAGTTGAAATGTTATGAAAAGTGCATATATTTTTTATTTAATCATAAGTTGAGGAATTAAGATTTTGTTTAAGTTAGATGTTATGTTTAGCTTTTGAATATTAAACTTAAGATGTGTAAAATATTTTTTCTTAGCAAACTTTGAATAGTGTATGTCTTAAAAACACATTCATCATTATTAAGGTCCATGATGAAATCAAAAGTTAATAGAGCAAGCGGTGTCTGCTGCAATGTTTTAAGTTCTCAAAAATAAGTACAGTAGTCAAGTATGATATTCATTCTCATTCTCAAAATAGCTATATTTGATTCACTAGTGATATGAATATGATATTTGAGTTTAAGCATGAGATCGTACTTAAGGTAAAGTCCTTGTAATGGTTCCGCTACATTTCGGACTTCATGGCCTTTCACGGAAATAACCAAGGCTTCCAAATGTTTCATTAGGGTACCTTAGTTATCTTGATAGAGGTAAAGTGGTCCAAAATGTAGCTGAACAATTTCAGGGACATTAAGTATTTTCCATAGTACTTAGGGCTAGATTTGCTTAGAAATATTGGTTCAAATTATGTTTAGTATCTGTATTAAATAATAACCTATCATAAGCTTTTCTTATTATGATCAATTTTGGATAACTTAAATAGTTTTAACATGTATTTAGTTTTAATCTGCAATTCACTGTAATTGGCCAGTCACATTTGAATGAATATTTCTGGGACAGTATCTATATACACTTGTTCCAGGGCACTGGAAAAATGGAGGAGACCAAGATCAGACAGCTCCTGGAAGAAGCTGTCTGATCTGGGTCTCCTCCGTTTTCTCATATATTATTGAAGCCCAGATTCTACACAGTCTGTATGGCAAAGAAAATTCCTTTGTTTCATTTACTCTTTAAATAACAGTAAATCAATTTTCATCTAGTTATAAAATTTGTGCATGAATATTCATGAGGTAAATAGCTAAAGTCCTGACATTGCATCGGCCGCGACATACCAAAGACGTAAAAAATGGTACTGGTATAGCTCCCTTGCTTGGCGCTCAGCATGTAAGGGTAGTTACAGGATTGGTTGGCCCAGTGTCAGGATAATGTGACTGGGTGTGGTATCATGCCACATGTCTATGGCATGATTCTGCAGTGCGGCAGCACTATATCTGTTTCAAGAAGACATTGTCTTTAAATAAATGAAATACTGTTGGTGGGATGTTTAAACCCAATTAACAAACAAACAAAAACTGATATTGCAGGGCTTGTTTTCATCATCATTATAAAGGTCCAATAGCAACAAACAATCTTTGGTACACCTGCGTGTTTCAAGTAGTATTCCCAGACCTCTATGACTATTGCTATAATAACAGGTAGTCAATGGTTGACCTGGTTTACACAAAGGAACACAAGGGGTGTGTTAGTGATACAGTTTGTGTTCCGGTCATGAATGGAAACAATCCCTTAATCTCTGGGTAAATATGGGGCTCAAACATTCCGAGCTAAAATTTCAAAAGGTGCACTTGCAAGGAAATAGTAATAATCAACTTCACAAAAAATATCCAAATCTAGTCTTATGTAATAGCTATGTGATTTTAGTTCAGGGCTAACATTATTGTTATAATATTTAACTCATAAAAGGTATCACTGGCTATAACAAGCATGCACATGGAATTTAAAATGTGAAAGAAAATCAATTTAGTTGTTACATGTTTGCTTATGTTAGAATGAAGTTTGATATAACAAAACAAATATCTTATTGTTAAAAGCAGCTTGTTCACAGACAATCACTAAGAATTTGATTTTTAACTAAATGTGTGTATTACGTCTATCAATTTCCAATGCAAACCAATCTTGATTGTGAAAAATGGGTTTTATCCCCATCACAGGCAAGACCATCACAGAAGGTATTGAAACAATATTAAAAATTATAAAACCTATACTTCGATTTTATAATCAGAAAACAAAGACTTTCCCAACAATAACAAGGGAGAGTAGAAACTTATTTTTTTTCTACTGATCATCTGCTGCTAAGTATGTTTTCCTTTCTTAAATGCTTAGTACAGGTCCTGACACATGAGAACATCCTGAATGGTCAAAAAACAGAGGATCTATCAAAGTAGAATTAATCAATCAACAAATAAATAAAAAATTTTCCATGACTTAAATCATCGTCCATCTTACTGTTATTTTGTTTACTATCCAAAACATTGATTGAAAGAACAAAAACAGACAGTAAACTGATATTTTCTTTGCTGAAAACATGTTGTTAATGTAATGTTGTAATTAAAAATAATATAAAGTTTTTAGAAGTGTCATTCAATGCACAAGAGGCAGGATATGTAATAATAATGATTTATGTCAGTTATTCTGAATATTGTCATGAGTATAATGATCAAGGTTCATTTTGGCCGACTTCATTATATTGTCCCATGTATTCTGGATGAAAATAAAATCTTCTTCTTCAATACTCAGACGAAAGGTTGCTATAATGAAAATCATGAAAAGATAATAATGAAATCATAAGAATTAATGAAAGGGAATTTTGTCAACTACCATCAGAAGATTCTCTGCACTTTCAGAATCTTCAATATTTAAAAGTTTATAATCCTGATCATCACATACCTCCTTCAGTGCAGCTTTTAATCGCAACAAATCATATTGGATATATTGTAAACCCTTATGTCCTTCAGTATCAACACAGGCAACTGTATCAGTACTTTCTAGCTTACTTTTAAACTCAACTGCTGACTTGTGAGAAACATCAGTACCAAATTCAATGTTTACAGGCTCTGAATCCTTATCAGACACGGCAGCCGAATCCTGACGGATATCTTCATCAGTTTTTTTCTCCATGCCTTCTCTATACTCTGATATTTTATCAGTTTTATCTTTTGATTTATCCTTTAATGTATCACTAAATTTATCATCATATTTATCACACAATTTATCATCACATTTGTCACACAATTTATCATCACATTTGTCACACAATTTATCACCTTCTCCACCATATGACGTACTCCACACATCCCTAATCCCATTATATTTATCAGAAATGGATCCTTCAGATACAGCAGGATCTCTGCCTTCCTTGGACATACTTTCCCTTTTTTCTCTGAACTGAACGATTCTTCTCTCTGTTATATGCTTCAGGAGGCAGAGAAATGTCTTGTAGTCAATCCCTGCACTGGCATTTAGAATCAGCTGGAAAAGAAGAAAAGACAGTCTCAGTCCTGCCATCAAAATACCCTTCACACCTTAGACATGCTACTTTACACCATGTCATACCTTAACAAAACAGATCATACTAGAGTTTCTAACATGATCAACAAAGTATGGTATATAAACCAAGAAGGAGTGCAGTGTGCATTATTTTCCAATATATACACGGTAATACTGATGAACTATTTCGTTTGTTGGTATTACCTCCTACATGTGAGTCAATTCTTTAACAGTGATTCGGTTTTGTACCATGTTAATGCATTTGGCTAATAGTCATTTCATGTTCATGTATTTTATATCATATTTAATGAAAGGTATGACAAATCATTTAAACTTGATTTTTGTGTGTGTGTGTGTTAATATTAAAATCAAGTCAAAAACAATTTTATACATCACCAAAGATGACCTGTATTATATGGTAAAGTAGTAGTTACATGATTCTGAAAGTAAATCATACAAAAGCTTCATAAAATAAACCAAATCAATTGTATCCCTTTTAATACTTCACTGTCTAGTAAATGTCTGTTTGTTGGGTTTAACGTCCCACTGACAGTATTTCAGTCATTTGGAGACAACGTCTACTTGAGACAGATATAGTGCAGCCACACTGTAGTATCATGCTGTAGACATGTGGCATGATACCACACCCAGTCACATTATCCTGACACCGGGCCAACCAGTCCTGCAACTACCCTTACATGCTGAGCGCCAAGCAAGAGAGCTATACCAGTACCATTTTTTATGACTTTGGTATGATGAGATGGGGATGGAACTCACAACCCTAGAGAATGTGTTGAATGAACATAAGAGTTTTGTTTTGCATGATGTATTGCAGAATAATGCTTGGAGCTGTGTTCAGATGCTTTGTAATTAATTACTAAGGCCTACAGCCTATATGATGTATTGCAGAATAATGCTTGGAGCTGTGTTCAGATGCTTTGTAATTAATTACTAAGGCCTACAGCCTATATGATGTATTGCAGAATAATGCTTGGAGCTGTGTTCAGATGCTTTGTAATTAATTACTAAGGCCTACAGCCTATATGATGTATTGCAGAATAATGCTTGGAGCTGTGTTCAGATGCTTTGTAATTAATTACTAAGGCCTACAGCCTATATGATGTATTGCAGAATAATGCTTGGAGCTGTGTTCAGATTTAATTAATTAAAGGCCTACAGCCTTTATTTGATGTATTGAGAATAATGCGTGTGTTCAGATGCTTTGAATTAATTACTAAGGCCTACAGCCTATATGATTATTGATGTTGGTATATTATTGTATGATTAAAATTGATAAATTAAAACAAACAAATCTCTTATTTGACAATGACCTTTAACATCAAAAAAAAAGTCACTAAAAAACAAACAATCCTTCTATCTGACAACCATTAAAACCAAACAAACCTCTTAAGAGCAAATCAACCTCCTCCTATCTGTCAATGACCATTAAAACTCCTATAAGCAAACAAAACCATTAAAACCAAACAAACCTCCTATAATCAACCTCCTTTCTGTCAATGACCATTAAAAGCTCCTATAAGCAAAGCAACAACCATTAAAAGCAAGCAAACCTCCTATAAACAACTTCCTATCTGTCAATGACCATTACGACCAAACCAAGCTCCTACCTGACACTGATCCTCCCAACCTTCCATGTCCCTGCAGTCATGGATCTCGTGTTTCACCTCTTTGAGACAGTCCTGGATATGATGCCAGCAGAGGTCGATGTTACAGCCATTCAGCCAGTTGTGGTTGATTGAGATCGTGTCTTCCTGTTATGGTATGGGCTTTATTTGTTTTCATTAAATGTGAGTAATATATATAGAATCTGACATGAATTGTTATTTCATATCAAATTTTACTAAACAAGTTCATGAAAATGTTATTAAGCAACCTCTGGCAAGCTTAAACCTATACTGACAGTAAATCACGATTAAAACATCAAACAAAAACATGAATAAACGGCCTGTGAACCGTTACTATTTGTTATCTAGCACCAAGAATATAGTTTCAAATAATAACTGTAATTAACAATTTAATATGTGTATTTCTCATACATTTTCAACATCATAATTATGCATCTCTTTTATTAAAGTTAGTTGCATCAAACACATTTAATCCAGCTGCTTGAGTTCAACATACTATTTATACACGTGCGTGACGCTGTGTGATGTAATTCGGCCTAAAAGGTATATGTAATGTGTTAAATATAAGAAGATATGTGATGGTTATATGAAACTGGAAACAGCTGTTTGGGCATAATGTCATAAGATAAATGAACTTATTGCTATATTTCATAGGAACCGTTGTCCTATTCAAGTTGTTCTATTCAATTTGTTGCTATATTTTATAGGAACCATTGTTCTTTTCAATTTGTTGCTTTATTTTATAGGAACAGTTGTTCTATTCAAGTTGTTCTATTCAATTTATTGCTATATTTCATAGGAACCGTTGTTCTATTCAATTTGTTGCTATATTTTATAGGAATACTTGTTCTATTCAAGTTGTTCTATTCAAGTTGTTGCTATATTTCATAGGAATAGTTGTTCTATTCAAGTTGTCCTATTCAATTTGTTGCTATATTTCATAGAACTGTTCTATTCATTATTGCATATTTTTATGGGCTGTTCTATTTAACCTTTATATTTCATATATTTAATGGAGAAAATATATTGCGCATAGATTATAATAATTTCCTCCTACATTCTAAAAAAAAAAAAAAAAAAAAAAAAAAATATTCAACTAAGAGGGCTTTAATGGCCCTAATTCGTTCACCTGAATTCAACTGCTACAGAGAAAATGCTTAAGTAAGGATAAAATTGTGCATTATATTTTATGAAGCAAAGGGTCAAAACTCTGTGATAAATCATCTCATTGAAATGTTGATATGGACAACTGGCCTTGATACAGATTAATCATGCTCCATTAAGTTTCATCAAAATCTGCCCTATAGTTAAGGAGATTTAAAGATATTTCTACTTTTATCTCTGGCAGCCATCTTGTTCAGTGGACCTTAATTGTTTTAACTATTTTTGAACAGTACTACCAAATGATCATTTCTATTCAGTTTCAACAAAATCTGACAACAGTTCAGCAGATGCCATTTAAAGTTTTTCCTATTTTTAGCTCTGGCAGCCATCTTGTCAGCAGACTGTTTTAAATTTAACGTTGATTATAAGCTAAGTTTAGAGTGATATATAAAACATTGTAACTCATTCGCCCTCTATTGATCACAAACTAAGTTAATGTTGATTGTGCTTTGCATTTCTACTCACCACAAGGTAGCTATATTCATTTTAAATCTAATGCATTCAGTTTCCAAAATAATTCTGGACAAAAAAAAAATAAACAAAGGGAGATAACTAAAAAATAACACTGGTAGAGTTACAGTTCTGGTGCCATTTGAAACAATTTCTTGCCTGGTTTACTGACAAGCAGCTGAAGCCATGACGTAAAACATATTTCACTAAGCCATAGTAAATTACATGTAGCAAAAATTTAGTTTTCAGACAACCTGCAAGGTTAACAGGAAGAATCATTATACAATGAAGTTTTTTTACAATGTATATTTGCCTTTATTGAGGGAAAGTCTTTTTTCAGAGGAATAATAAAGGAAATTGAAGACAAACTTACATACCATATTAAATACTTGATGATGCCAGCCACTGGGTACAAAGATGATTTGACCTTGTTCTTGTATGACCTCCAACTGTTTGCCCTTGGCCTTGTGAGCATTAGGGTACTTAATAGGGTCATCAAGGTCAGGTGAGGTCACATCGTAAACCAGCCGACCAAATCTGTCTTTCAAACTTTCCTCACAGCCTTTGAAGAAAAAGGGAGAACAAATCAACATGAACCTGATTGAATGTAGTCATTTACCCCTTTTCCGTGGCACACAGAGCAGACCAAGATCAGACAACTCCTTCATGGATGTCAAGGTCAACTGATCACAAACAAACTTATGTATTTCTATGTTTTCAGGTAAACCAGAGCTTTTTCCCCTATCTTATCAGGAGCTGTCATAGGTGTCCTTCCCCCTTAGAAAGTGTCTTAAAATTCATGCTGTTTTCCCTATACTGCTGTTTAACCAAAGATTTCTCTTTCACAAATGAAAAGAAAATGATGCCTGCTCCCTTTAGCAATAAGCCCCCTTATCTGAAAAAAGGTCCCTGGGATCACATGATATCCCAGTATAGCTTTTGGGTGATGTAATTACAGGTATAATAATAAGTTTGAAGCAAACTTTGTATGGGAACATTGGACTTAAAATCATGAATTTAATAAATAAAGTAACATTGGAAAAGCACATAGCATTCATACAGCATTTAGGCTTTTCTCTAGATACTTTCAGAATGCAAACTTTTCCACTTAATTGGGAAAAATTCCCTAAAAAACTGTCAGAATGGGAATAAGAAATCCAGACATTAATTGCAAAATATGCGACTTCTTCCAGATTTGAAATAATTTTCAATTTGGAATGGGTCAGAATATCTGACCGGTGGTACACCTAAAGAAAGACCTGGCATTAAACCAGATATATGGCAAAAAGCCCCAAAAATTCTTTTAATTCAGTACCTGGGGGATAGAAAAGCCAGCGTTTTCTACCACAGATATTTGCCGACCAGCTGAAGGACCTGTATACATCTGCATGGAAGGGAGTCCTGTAAAACACCGATCATACATTTCTTACATATATGTTGCTATAGCAACAAGTGTTGTTGTGCTAAAGTTTAATGTCATTTCCACAGTATTTCATCCAAGGACAATGGCCAGTTAATTACAGGTGTGTGAAGACCCAGAATGCACAGAGGTTGAACCTGTGAAAGTGTTGTATATTTTAGAGAAGCAACTCATGAATAAAGAGTAACAGTGTCTTGAGAAATTACCTTTTATTTCCAAGGAAAATAAACAAGAAAGTTCTTTAGAACACATGTGTCACCTGCTGAAGCATAACGAAAAAAGTGTGACGGACAGACAGACAACAGAAAAGTGATTCCTATGTGTCACCTCTGCTTACAGCAGGTGACACAAAAAAGTGTTTCTTTTATAGTAAGGTGAAATCTAATTTCAAGAGAATGTATATCTAAAGAAAATGAAACAAAGATACATACTAGAAAATATATATTTTACATTCATGCCAAAATATCTGCCAAATAAATGTTTTTCTTTGTATATGAATGAGATAATCACGACAGGCACGAATCTTGAGTACTCTGTACTTGGGGTCAAAACTACAATGTTATAAAATGGCTCATGTTGAAATGAAACAGAAAAAATTAACGACTACAACTATCAGAAGGGAATTATAATACCCTTGTATCCCACCTTATCTTCATGTAAGACGAGTGTCTTAACCCTTTCCCTCATATAGACTCATTCTGACGCACTCAATAGGTACCACATAAAGCCTGATCTGCAGAAAACCACACTTAAACCTTACCAAATTTAATTGTAAAATCCTCATTACCAGACCACTGAGGAGCAGCGAACAGCATAAAACCTTATCAGCCTGCGAGTTACTCGCAGGCTGATCTGGTTTTATGCTGTTCGCATAGGTCTTTTCATAGTATCTTCTATGAGGGAAAGGGTTAAGTGACAAGAGGAGAATGGTTTCTAAACAGCCCCCACTTCTGTGAAAATGGGGTATAACAAGCAGATATGGAGCCAATGGTTTGAATCCCTTGTTATATTCCATGTTCTTTTATAAAGAAAATCAAAACAAACTTCAGACATAATAAATCACATATTCATAAACAAATTATATATAACATATCTCCCCCCCACCAACCACACACAAAAATATGATTATCATGTAATCATTACGATAGTATTTTCAAGTTTGCGTATTTTATAGAAACACCACATTGATTAAGCTGGGATGTTCAACTGGTAGACCATTTGCCCTTCTAAATATAAGGCTCCCGGTTTAAGGCACAGTAAGACTGCTCATTCTGTTACAAAGCCAAATGAATGTAAATAAAACCAAGTTTTTTACAAATCTGTTCTAAATGTTCCTTGTTTCGTGATATCATTAATTCTTGATGTCATGTTTTTTTCAATTAAAAGGTTTGAAGATTTGAAATTTCCTTACTTAATTTTAACTCATTGACATTACGCTGATTGAGGAACAAATTCTTACAACTGATACTAATACCTCTCAATGGTTCCTGGGTAGGACCAGTACTTTGTGCCTGGTCATGGAAAATTCCTTAAGTAATGTATCAGTATACATGTATTACCAGCAGACAAGAATGCCTTTCCTAACATATTAGATTTTTGACTTGCGACTGTGGCTATTATTTTATTCAGATTTGTAGTTCTTGTAACATTTCGTACAAGTTGCATTTGGCAGATAGCCAAGACTATCCGTTTGTGTACACGTCATTATAATGCCGGTTTCCCAAAAGTTAAAATGAATTTTGAGAAACAACTAATGCTGTCGTACTTTAACCCTTTCCCTCATAGAGGAAACCATGAAAAGACCTATGCGAACAACATAAAACCAGATTAGCCTGCGAGTAACTCGCAGGCTGATCTGGTTTTATGTTGTTCGCTGCTCCTCAGTGGTCTGGAAATGAGGATTTTGTAATTAAATTTGGTAAGGTTTAACTGTGGTTTTCTGCAGATCAGGCTTTATGTGGCACCTATTGAGTGCGTCAAATGGAGTCTATATGAGGGAAAGGGTTAAGTGAAGGTGACCATTAGTTTACAATAGCTATCAAATGTGATTTGGTATCCTGCTTACATTCTATATACTGTGATAAATCAGGAGTGAAACTACTCACGTTAGCAACTGTTACGATCACTCATCACTCTACAGAAACACAAGAGAAAAATCCATTGGACGGTGCTTGGTTATTATACTGGGGCAAAGACTTGAGCAAAAACAGTTAGTGGCTAAGCTACAGTTGCTTTGGATTGACCAGCTAATAATAAAACTGGACAAACCTTCCTTTTAAAAGGAAATTTTATATACTGACAGAAACATTTGCATATGTTTATATGTGTTACATATACGTTATTATTTCCAATTTTAGATCTCATCTTGTTAAGTTCATCAGTATGACATCTTCACATTTTATCATTACTAATTAATCGTACTTAGAGTACAACTGGATGAATATAAATACTTTGTTTTACACCAAATAGTGATATTATCTGCTTTTTATTTTGTCATATGTTTAGACATTAAAACTGCACAAGTATATCTACGGGAAGTTGTAAGAACTTGTGGTCAGACCCTTTTGCCTATTTTCAATGTTGTAAAACTATCATTATTATATAGGCAATAAAATATGTTTAAATTAAACTATATGTTACAACTAGCATGTTCTTATGACATATGAAAATAAATTATTCAAATTGGACAGGAAAAATGATCAAACAATAATTTTGGAGACTCTACATAATAAATAAGTCACCATATTGTTAATGTTATGAACAACGTCATACAAGTTTTGCCAAAATATTGATGAAGAGTGAATTTAACCCTTTCCCTCATAGTGGACACCATGAAAAGACCTATGCAAACAGCATTAAAACAAGATCAGCCTGCGAAAATTTGCAGGCTGATCAGGTTTTATGCTGTTCACTGCTCCTCAGTGGTCTGGAAATGAGGATTTTGTAATTAAATTTGGTAAGGTTTAACTGTGGTTTTCTGCAGATCAGGCTTAATGTGGTACCTACTGAGTGCGTCAAAATGAGTCTATATGAGGGAAAGGGTTAAACATTTATAGAAGTGGGTGTGTTACCATGTTCCTTTAGGGCCCATGTATACAAATCTGTAGTCACCACGGTCACTGGAGTCCCAATATTCGTTCAGCCAGTCTGATTGGAAGTACACTGGAGTCTGGTAAGCTAAATAATCTGGGAAGGCTCTGGAATAAACAGGGAAAGAATATAACACATATATGTACACATTGTCCAAAATTATTCTGCAAGTATTTATATTTTTAAACTGAACAAAAAAGATACTGACATGGTTCTAACATAATTTTCAGTTGCAAGGTGAAATTATGAATAATAAATTAACTGTGCATGTTGGGCATAAGATAAGATTAAACAAGATAAAATTCAGTCTAAAATACAGAGACAAGAAACTAATAAATGCAACAGTATTTTCTAAGCCCCAATATCGCATAGCAAACAGAGAAGACCCAGATCAGACAGCTCCTATAGAAGCTTTTGATCTGAGTCTTCTCTGTTTGCCAGTGCATCAAAATGTGTCTATATGAAGTAAAAGGTTAAACAAGATGAAATTTCCAAACACTGTTTCAGTCTAAAATAAAGCTACAAGAAACTTATTACCAGAAAAAGCTGGCTTACTTAGTGAAATGCCAATCTTTTAAGTACAGACATCTTTCCTTGGAATTGTATCCGCCTTCCCGATATCGCTGCCAGTAGCGGAGATACTCTCTCAAGGTCATGTCCTCCTTGGGATGAGACGAATATTCCTCCACATTACAGTCAGCTACTGGAACAACCGCTTCACCTGAATATATAGACAATTTAATATGAGTTGATAATGAAAATATGATTTAAAAGTAGAATGAAAAACATGAAAAAATTCTCCAGCTGTCAAAAGTCTCATATTATTTTAATGAATACAAGTATTAGACCCTATTTTAATATACTAACTCACACATTTATACAAGATTTTTCAAACACAAAAACATTCAGGACATCCAAACAGCATGTAATTATGCAGTGACACCATCAAAATATTCAAGTTTCATTAAATAAATTTTAAGAAGCAAATTACATCACAGAATTCAGCATGACCCTATTTAGTTGGGGGGAAAAAATTGGCAAGACTACGTGAACCGTTTCTATCTTCATATTAATTATGAAAGCAATCATCATAACTTAGGTATTTAAAAAAAGTTCATTGACTTCAATGATATGTTAATCACCATGTGCATTTGGATCTACATGTATGATTTTGGCAGATTCATGTGTAAAACTGGACAACAACTGTCAAGGTCAACTAAGGGCACTTCAGATCACTCCAGCCATTTTGTTTTAGTCAACAATGAACACTCATGTAAGATCCTATATCTATCAGGCCACACAGGAATATAAAGAATAACTAGAACTATCACTAAATGTGATTAATACCCCCGCAATACTGCTTTAGAAATGATGAAGTTATTAGGATTAAGAAGAAGAGTATGAAAAAGACATTTTTACATTAGTTTTTTTTCCAGATTTTTGGCCGGGTTACACAGGTTGTGCTTGACCATTGTATGAAATTGTTTTGAATTCCAACCTGTAGTTTTAAAGTTAAGCTCCGGACAAGGAAAAGTAACAAAGGGCTTTTAATTGCTGGACAAGGAAAAGTAACAAAGGGAAATAACTCTGTAATTACTAGATAGAATTATGGTTCTTGTGCACTGCACTTCCTCTATTGTGGTTGACCATTGTATGAAATTGTTTTGAAATCCAACCAGTAGTTTACAAGTTATACTCTGGACAAGGAAAAGTAACTAAGGGCAATTACTCTGTAATTCCTATAGATAGAGTTATGGTTCTTGTGCACTGCACTTCCTCATATTGTGGTTGACCACTGTATGAAATTGTTTTGAAATCCAACCAGTAGTTTAAAAGTTATACTCTGGACAAGGAAAAGTAACAAAGGGCAATAACTCTGTAATTCCTATAGATAGAGTTATGGTTCTTGTGCACTGCACTTCCTCTCATTGTGCTTGACCATTGTATGAAATTGTTTTGAAATCCAATCAGTACTTTACAACTTATACTCCGGACAAGGTTACAAGTTATACTCCGGACAAGGAAAAGTAACAAAGGGCAATAACTCTGTAATAAGTCAAGATGGAGTTCCTCTCCATGTGCTTGATCATTGCATGAAGTTGTATTGAATTCCAATAATGCAACGGACCGCTGGACCGACCGACCGACTGACCACCGGGTGACTCCTATATACCCCCCCAAACTTCGTTTCGGGGGTATAATGAACTGCTGAGAACATTGAAAGAACTGTCATTGTTTATCTTTATCTAAATTAATATATGACTCTCAACAATCAATTTGGATGGGATGGTAGACAGTTATAAAAAATTAAACCTGTGCTGTCATGGGTCAAACTGAATGAAAATACGTAGAAACTTACCAAATTTTTCTTCCAAATAGTTAAAATCTGGCCGATTATTGCGAACCCATAAACGTCTGCAGGGCCAATGCTCTGTAACATTTTGTCTGAAAATACAAGGTCTATTTGGTATCAGAAAATTCCAAAAGAAATCTGAGTACGAAATGTCACTGATCTGACTGAACTGATTTTCAGCATATGATGTCACTCTTTTGAAATCAAGGTTTGCACCAAAAACATCTTCAAAAGCCATTTTTAAACTGAAGATTGAAGTTGTAATTGATTTAACCGAGTCTTCCGAAATATCCGAAACTACTTTCAGTTTAAGACTGGTTCCCAATTCTGACTGGCCAATCGGAGTAATTCGGTTAACCACTACGAAACACCAACCGGGACACCTCGGGTAATTCTGCCACGCTTCAGATGTTCTGACTGTCAGAACACATCTGGGTATATACCGGGATATGCCGAGTTAATGAGATTGATATCCAAACACTAAAACCGGAAAATACCGTTTTAGTCCACGCGGGGTACCAGAAAGCACATATTTCACCAAACTGCCCTAATTAGCGATTAAGAATGAAGGGGAGATAACTGCGTGGAGATTGATATTTCACAAGAGCGTAAAACAGGCATGATTGTTCCTCTGCATTGTTGACACTTTTTCAAGATGTTCACGGTCCTCCTTTCGATGCACTGGGTAAGTGATCAGAGACACTGGTTAAATGACGAGATTAATAAGAAACACAAGATTTTACTGGGAGGGTCTAAAACGCGGACGTCTTACGCGGACAATATAAACAAAGAAGGAAAACGCGGACAATATGTAACATATAGGGAAAACGCGGACGATATGTATCATATAGAGGAAAAGCAGACGCTGAAGTTTTTATCATGTTTATGTTATTATTATTGTCTTTTTGAAGTATTTATGTAGTTACTCAACTTGAACATTTGAAGATAATATGTTGTAGGTTGTAAGAAAAATAAAAATGAGTTTAATATTAGGAAAAAAGTCGGAAAATATGTAACATATAGGGAAAACGCGGACGATATGTAATATATAAGGAAATGATATTTGGCAATATGATAAATATTTGTTTTTAGTTTTAAATGATAATAAAAGTGTATGAGTATCAGTTTTGTAGTAAATTGAATTAAATAGGTTAGTTATATTTGAGTATAATGCAGAGAGAACATCGTTTGTCGTCACCTTTAATGATATTATAGACATAGTTAGCACAATCCACATGTAAATCTTTGATCGCTTGTCGAAATATCAAGAGGGGCATTTATACAAGATCTGTGGTACCAAGTGGCACATTTATCGCACTCAACCATTACAGTATCAACACATGCAGGTAAATTACAAAGGCAATAATTTTCTATTTCGATGTGTACTGGTTTTATTTTCCTTCTATGACTTAAAGTTTTACTAGTCAATGGAAATTCTGTTAAGTCTTGGTTTTCAAAGCACTTTAACAAGTGTGATCTCATTTTACTGCTGTCAGATATTAAATCAAAACAGGTGGATTTCCGTAGGTAGTACGATGTTAAAAACGCTATTGCGTAAAGACCACAGTCAATGCTATTATTTTGTTTCATTATGTTAGGAACTGTTATTTTGATTTTAGATTTATCACGGCCGTATATTTGGGATAATTGTATTTTGAGTCCATTTGGTAATATTCTATCCATCGGTCTATCACTGCCTGAACTATCAAGAAGATATACACTATCATTATGATAAATTGAGGCGACCCAGTGATCATTGTGATTGTGGTGAATCTGACAAGCAGGAGACTGAACTGGATCCATTGGCAATTTTGTTTTCCATCGTTTCTCCATATGGCAAAATGTTGGTACTAGTTCCGTTTGCAGGCCATTTATAGCGTTCTTCATTTTTTGTTTTAATAAAATATTAACAGCTTCCATATGGTTAGAATTTAGTTTTTTATTTTCATTTAAAACATTAATGTCTTCATACCTTAAACCTAAAAATTTATTCCATATCAACGCATTGTCATCATCAGTAATACCACTATTGTCCCTGCTGCTAATGTCAAATGCTGATACTTCATTATCTTCGTTAATTATAGATAACTCTGGTTCTATTTTTGGAAGTTTATAAATAATGTTATCCTTTTAATCGTATTTTCGTTTTTTGTTGGAATATTTTGGCGTTTGAGGCGATTTATCGTTTTTAGGGGTTGAACTCTCAAATTTGAGTGTCTTTTTAGCCTTTTCATTTGTTTGTTCGCGTTTGCAAGTTGATTTTGGTATATTACAAGTTTGAGCTACGGTTTTCATTACAGAGTCAGGTGCCGCTATTACTTCAAAGTCTGTGTCGCCAATCCTACCTTTTTTAGTTCCACACTTTTTAGCATGTTTAGGTCTAGCATTTTTTCTTAGTTGAGTTAAATTGAATACTTTCTTTTCATTTGGAACCTCCATTCCTATTGATAGCATAGCTGCTATTATGTGGTAGCATCTAGATGTAGCAAATAACCAAATAACAGTAGCCGATACATTAAAGAATGTCCGGACCCCCACCCCTGTGTATGTATACGGGTGCGACAGGCATGTCCGTGGGGTGCCCCGTATTAGGCACTGTCAGCGGCGCGTGTCAACAAGATTGGCACGTGCCGGGTGTTTAGGTCAGGTAATTATTATAAAATGAATCTAGAAAACAACATATAAGAAATGCGGACGGTATGTTACATATTGCAAAAAAGGCTGACATTGCAACAAATTCGGGTCTTTAATGTTAATATTTATGATACATATTGTTATCTGCAAAACATGAAAAATAGGAAGATTATTTTGTGCACTTAGACGGTTCGCGGACGGTATGTAGCATATTGTGAAAACGCGAACAATATATACAAAGAAGGAAAACGCGGACGATATGCAACATATAGAGAAAACGCGGACGATATGTAACATAGAAGGAAAGGCGGCCGGCATGTTACAAATTGCAACAAATTCAGGCCTTTAATTTTAATATTTATGATACTTATTGTTATTTGCAAAACATTAAAAAGAGAAAGAAAAAAAATCCTAATTATTCTGTGAACTTAGACGGTTCGCGGACGGTATGTAGCATATTGTGAAAACGCGGACAATATATACAAAGAAGGAAAACGCGGACGATATGCAACATATAGAGAAAACGCGGATGAGATGTAACATATAGAGAAAACGCGGACGATATGTAACATAGAAGGAAAGGCGGACGGTATGTTACATATTGCAACAAAGGCTTACATTGCAACAAATTCAGGCCTTTAATTTTAATATTTATGATACTTATTGTTATTTGCAAAACATTAAAAAGAGAAAGAATAAAATTCCTAATTATTATGTGAACTTAGACGGTTCGCGGACGGTATATAGCATATTGTGAAAACGCGGACAATATATACAAAGAAGGAAAACGCGGACGATATGCAACATATAGAGAAAAAGCGGACGAGATGTAACATATAGAGAAAACGCGGACGATATGTAACATAGAAGGAAAGGCGGACGGTATGTTACATATTGCAACAAAGGCTTACATTGCAACAAATTCAGGCCTTTAATTTTAATATTTATGATACTTATTATTTGCAAAACATCTGTACCTAAAATATCCGTGAACGTAATAGGGTACTTGTATTTTTAAAGGCTGACATATGGTATTCGAACTGTATGCATTAAGCCTAAGGAAAACACTGGTAATTCATATATCGAGACCTGCGTTCACCCATCCAAACGGTGACCCTACCCAGCGTTGTTTAACAAGTTGTTTAACTAATTATAATCTATTTACTGCTCCAAGATTATAAAGCCGAAACTGTTTTGAAAACTACTTCATGAAGTTCATGTAACTGTGTATAATTACATATAAGCTCCTTGCTTGAATGTTACTTTCAGTTCAGTTGATCATTAATTGGAAAGTTATCTATTATAACCTATCCGATTGAACCAATAATTGATTGTGACAAATTTCAACTTATTTATATCACTTAAATTAGGTATTATAAGTGCGCATTCCAACTTTTGTTTGCTTATCTGATTGTAGGCCTCCTTTACAAGACTTCTCAGTAAAACAGCAACTAATTATTGTATTTATTAATTAATAAGTATTTAGGGGACACATGACCCCAAAATAATAAAGTCAGTATTAAACCCTGAGTTCATATTGTTGCCACTAGTTTATGTAGATCTCTCAAGACATACATATATAAAGGCCTGCAGGGCCTGCTCGCCAATTTGAGAAATAGAATTTCTAAAAGGTAAAAAAATGCATTAAAAGCATGTGATAATATTAAAAATGCCGGAAGACACACCTACACACATTGTAGAAAAAAATTCCTGAGGTAGCATGTCCCTGATTCACCCTAGCTTCAGTTTAGGCCCTGAGCCACACCCATGGTTGCCATTCCTTCATTCTTTTACTCTTGATCA
>CM037789.1:30277798-30327798 GCA_021229015.1 Solen grandis | reverse complement strand
GTTGTGCATCCTTACTTTCTTTTTCCAAATATAGAAAAGATCGAGATTCTGTGGTGAAATCAAGTTTCGAAAATATGACCTCAAAATTAATTTAAGTATTACAGAGCCCCCAGATGGGGTAAAAAGCTGAAATTTGCACATGTTGTAATTTTAAAAGTTTTCATTTGACGTCATGGTTTTCTTATAAGTTTTCATTTCTCGTGCAAAAATTTCGATGTGATGCCAATGGTCCAGTATGATGAAAATTTTATGGCATGTATTTTTGATGCTGAGTTTTTAAATGCAATGATATTCTTTTTTACATGACGTCAGAATTGACGTCTGGTCAAAAAAATTGTATAAATTTTCCTAAACTTTTCACAGTATGTAAAGGTTACAATCTAGATTCCTAATGTCTTCTTCGTATTCTGTATAAACTAGTTTAAGTTTGATCAAGATTTAAACGGATTGCAGAAAGTCCTATCGTTTTCCGTGCAAACAAAATCTAGTTCCTTTTTTATTCTACTTTTTTCTTCCTTTTAAGATTCAAATTAAAATAGGTTGCCGATGAGCAAGCAGCATGAAATATTAACAGTAAGCACAGTGACTTTGGCGCTTTTGATTGCAGTAAATTTTGTTTTCATGTGACGTCACGTCACATCAGGGTTGAAAAAAACTCCCGATGTTTTTACGCGCTCTACAGCCGTCATTTCTGCGCGGAATAGCATGATCTTTTTACAAAACGTATGTATTACATTCTAGATGTGCACCTCCATATACGTTTTGCAAGATTCAAAAAGCCAAAGTTCTATGGTTAAACTAAGTTTCGAACTTTGACCTTGGAATGTATTTAAAGTACTACGAAGCTTACAGATAAGCTAGAAACTTGATAATTGGTCAGAACTTGTGATATCAATTTCTTTCAGCTCTACGAAGATTTACGTCACATGACGTCAAATGGCGTTATGACATGTTAACCAACTTTTATTCAAAAATGTTTTTTCAGCACTGCGCGCCTTAGTTTTTGACCGATTTGCATAAATTTTCACTGAAGGTGCAACATAGCATTTTATTGTAAAAAATAACTTCCGTTTCCGGAAATCCAGAAAGGTCAAGGTCACATGTCAATTATCGATTTTTTCTTTGGCCTTAAGGATTACGGACCCTAATAAGCATTGTCAAGAAAATAATGAAGCCTTATTTTATTTTAATTAATATTATAAAAGCAATTTATTTCCAGATTTAAAACACTTTTTACCATGTAAAACTTGAGATATTCATATTTGAAGATGGTGACCCCCAAGCTCGGAAAATGAAGAAAATTAAGTGGATACCTACATTACAAAACAAGGTGTATTTTTTTCAAATGTAACTCTAGAATATCCAAATATATGTTTTTATAGTGTACATTCATCACTCTCATGAAAATAATAATCAAATAACTATAATATGTTCAACTTTTTATTTTTCAGTATCATAAATGCTTCAAAAAGAGTCCCGACAATTCTTTTTTTCCCTAATTCTAAAACCTTGTTCCATTTATTTTCTCTTTTTGTAAAAAGTATGTTTTATTTCAATCAAAATAAAATTGATATTTCATATCTACAATATTTGAGAAAATAACTGACCAAATTACAGGAGATTTTACCATGGATATTTCATTTAAAAGCTTATTTAACAAAATAGGTATCAGGTTTCAAAATGTCGAAAATTGGCCGAAAATATTCTTGATTCAATATTAATTAAAGATCTTAAATTTTATACATCTTTTGGAGAGCGGAATCATCGTTACCACATTGAAAAGAAATGTCGTTGGTATAATTATGCTCAGTAATAATCCTCTGATATCTCACGCTATGAATATCTTTTCGTTTTGTCGCCCACCGACCACGTTTGTCTCGTATGCGAGCGGCCATATTGGTAGTTTCCAAATAATGACGTCACAGTGGAAAACACCCTCTCACGTGACAAATAATTACTTAAAATAGATTATACGGAGCCTGTCGACAGAGGGCGAAAGCGGCTTCCGGTTTATTGCGATATTACCCGACATTTGTCGATGTTAACCGATTTATTAGGGTCCGTAATCCTTAAATACATTGTATCTCTATCTGTATCGAGACACTATGGGGAAAATTTGTAGTGCTTTGAAAGACCTTTCAGATGATATTTGGATGATAAAGTTATTTATTTTACGTCGATTGGGAAACAATTGACATAAACAATATGACCCGATCTATCGATTCAATTTGATTCTAAATGTTGTAAAAATCATTGATTTTTTTTTTTAAATCTGAATTCTAATCTTGTCTAAAGTTTAACCGTTTTCCATATACAATGTGCATATTCATAATTTTATCATACGAATTGCCCGAAATAGAATGCATGAGGCTGTATTTTCCCAAGGTTACATCATCAAGGTCATCCTTACATGACAAGCTGCAACAGCCACTTGCACAAATAGGTCAGCAGTATGTTGTTGTCTATATCGGTTTAGATCTGTGGATTTTGATTAGCAAAACCCGATTTAATTCATACTTGCAATTCAAATAAGGGCCGTTTATCAAGATCGATCGACAGCTGGATAATATACCTAGATTAAACACCCTGTTCCTAAAAGGATCTCAGGTGGCACCTAGACCCTCGGCCAGAAAGTGTGTAACATCCAGAACGTCCTACCTACGTCCTTGTATTCTCTCTCACCATAATGTATATAGTAAGACAACTAGTATATAGTATTATCATGTATTCTAGTAACTAGGATTACTAGTTTTCACCCACGCAATCCGTGTTTGATGCGACATCGGAACGATTTCATTACACTGGCCCTTTGGTGTTTTCTGAAGATAAGTCGGAATGGGTCGAAAATATTTCAAGACCCTCTATGGCGCAAAGTAATGGTCGTTGTAATGTGTTCCCTAAAGACGTATGAGACATACCTCTCCCTATGTTGGTAATAAAGCATGCATGTTAAGCTTTACGTCCAAACGACAGTATTGCAATCAATTGGTGATTTTGTCTCTATGAGACAGAAAAAGTAGTGGCTCACTGCCACATGATGCACGTGGCGTATACATGTGACAACATACCACGCAGTCATAATATCCTGACAAACAGTTCTTGGACTACGCTGTATTTATGCTGATGTGTCCCTCCTTTCTCTTTCTCTCTATCTTTTCATTTGTCTGTTTTCATCTGTCAATGTGTCTTTCTCTTGTCCTTCTCCTATGATTTTCCCCTGTCGCTCTCTTATTCTCTATTTCTTTCTTGCATCGCAATTAAACAAATTCCATTTTAGATTGACATACATTATGATATTCAGAATTTATATTAACCTTTTCTTGCCTTTTCTTTCTTGTTTCTTCACCCTTTTATATCGATCTCATTTATCTTCCTCTACCTTATACTTATCCCTCTTAATTAGAAAACGACAGATACTGATACTTTTTTTTTTTACAAAACTGTAAATTGTACAACTAGATTACTAAATTGATCAAATCGAGGACACATCCTGTGCATATTATGCAGGTATGGGGTATATCAGCTGAATTCAACATCGATGTCAGTTTAACATTTCTACAAATGTTATCTTTACTATATTTATGACAATTGACTTTGGATGTCTAAAAATAACCAAAACTGGGGGAAAGGCTACCGAATTACACATAAACATCATTCTACGAAAAGTTGATCACTGAAACGTGCAAAATATTCGTATTCATATTATAATTTGCGAAACATGTCACTCATAAAATACGGATAGGACACGTTGACATGGCATACCTGAGGCTTATACATGACATGCCTGAGGTTTAAAATTTTTAATGGACCACCTTTCGACACAAATGTGATATATTCGTAAATATGATAATATTAAACAAACGAAAATGCTTTTATGTGTAGTAATGCTATAAGGCCAACAAAGTATTATCTATTATTTTTAAAAGTCATTATTGAATCTCCCAAACCTTTCAAATTATTTTTAAACAAATATTCAGAAATATAAAAATCTCAGAGGAACGCCCCAGACCCATTCTTATATTGATAAAAGACATCATCTCCAAAATCCACCCCTATCGCCCCATTCAACAACTTCCGACATCTCTATGACGTTTATCTTTTTTTTTTTTTTTTTTGTTACCCTAGGTTTAACGGCCCACCGACAGTATTTCAGTCATTTGTGGACATTATCTACATATATATATTTCGCTGTAGACAAGTGAATACCACACAAGTGACCATACCCAGTTACATTATCCTGACACTTGGCCAACCAGTCCTGACACTGTCACTATGTTGAGCCTCATGCAAGAGATATATCTATATATGTACCTTGTATAATATACCAGCTTTCTGATGCATACCCATTCACTTCTACCCGGGGGTGACCGTCCCCGGTGGCCGAGTGATTAGAACGTCCGCCTCAGGCGTGTGAGGTCGTGGGTTCGATCCCCGGTCGCGACATATCAACGTCGTAAAAAATGGTACTGTTAACTTGTATCTCCCTTGCTTGGCGCTCAGTATATATAGGTAGTTGCAGGACTGGTTGGCTCGGTGTCAGGATAATGTGCCTTCGTGTGGTATCATGCCACATGTCTACGGCGTAATACTGCAGTGTGGCAGCACTATATCTGTCTCAAGTAGACATCGTCTCCAAATGACTGAAACACTGTCGGTGGGACGTTAAACCCAACAAACAAAACAAACTACCCGGAGTGAGACGGATGTACACTACATAAACAGTTCATTGAAGGCAAAACTAAAGCTTCACGCTTGACAGGGGGACCACAAATCAATACGTACAGGATGTTACCATGGTTCGTGGATGTGACTCAATGTGAATTCAAGGTAACATGAGGCCCCATTCAGATATAAACATATTAAAATGACAGTGATTATCCATTACAACAATTATCAATATCGTGTTACTGTATAGGTAAAATAAACATTTTCTTTTTAATTGGCGTAAGTAAGAAGAAAATGCGAGTAACAAAAATAAACGCTTGATATTAAAAGGCAGGACAAAATCAGCAAAACACTGAGTAAGCCAGCTACTGTTTGCAAATACAGATCAGTCATACAAAAACAAACAAAAAAAATCACTTCCTTAACTTAAATAGAGAGGTTAATTGGCAGATGAATGGTTTGGGGGCTTTTTTGTATAAGAGAACAACAAATCCTGCAGTTATTAAGAAACTTGGATAATACAGAACAAAGATACCAAATTTAAAGCAGCTCGTTCACAGATGATCGGTAGAAATTTAAAAAAAAATCTTTACTTTCTCTGCATATATTGATGATCGCCCCATTAATTACAAAGTTGTCGGTCGAAAAGAATCTACATAAACACCTTTTCGCCGTTTTGTTGAGGTTTGGCCTTCTATAAAGATACAAAATATAAAGCAAAAGTAATGTAAGAAATTGTAAAACACTTCAAACTGTACCTAGGTTTTTGAAGAAAGGACATTTAAGAAAGTTTCATGGAAAATAAGAATTTCTGAATAATCGTTTTTACCAAGTCCTTTTGTATTTGGTCCTACATATTGTACGAAATGTTTATAGTAACTAGGTTTCTACAGGCTTAAGATAATCATTGAAATTGGAAATTCCAGTATCTGAAGTATATGCCATAAAAAAATCATGGTCCTGGGACCTTTGCAACATATAGAGATTAAAGCGTACATATAAAACTCTCTTTTTGACCTTATGATGTCATATGACGTTCATCCTCACAGACTGAAAAGAACTATTGAAGACTAATATTCAATCCAAATATTAGCTTTCTGACACATCTGGAAGCGATGTTATGTGTATTTGAAATTTGCGGACCTATTTATGTGGCGTATATATATTACATATATACCACCACATATATTGGTTTGATATGACCGCACCACTTATTTAGGTTTTGTGCGATCTTGCAAGACAGCATTATATCGATCCTTGAAAAGAATTAAATGGTCTACAATTTAATGTTAAGTGTGTATTGTTAATGTTAGTGTTAAAGTTGAATGAAATTTGGATAATGCAGGTGAGCTGATATATAATACTTTTTGAATGGTATTGTCAACTGCTGTTTGATAAGTTTCTCGATTCTTTTGGACATTAACTTTGTCAGCTATGATTGCTTCTGGTGAAGCGTGGTCATCTGCTAAACCTTGCATCTGTCTCATGGATATTCATTTAATTGAGTATCAGTTTGCGTCGTCTATGAAAGAACAAGGTCTATCAGCGTGTAACTAAAGAAAGCGTTCATAGTCACGATATGAGAGAACATGAATTAAATACTTTTGCATAAATGTCATTTGTTAAAATTTTATGGAGTAAACTTGTTATATCTGACCTTGGATTTAACCTATATTTCTGATCAAAATCAAACATAACCTATAAATTAAGCCAGAAATCACACAACGCATTTACCGAATTGCGGGGCGAAAGATATATATTCGCAGAAAAAATATATATACATTTATGCCCAACATTTTCAAATAAACATTTGTTAGTAATATTTATCACAACTGTAAATCACTGAGTGCAATATTGAGCTTGCATCATTATTCATTTAAACAATATTGAAGAAAAAGAATTCGTGTACATTGTATTGTCTTATGTTTTTGCATAAATTTAGGATTAAAACTAGATATTTGCATATTTTGGTCAACACCTCGCAATATATTTATTACTGGGTTGACATTGCAAGAATATAACATTCTGTCATTAAAAAATATATTGGTTTCAACCCTACAGACAAAAGCGTTACGAATTATATTTAACCTTTATTCCGTGACTGTCCACATTCTCTCTTTGCGCATGCGCTCACCTCAAAACCTGAAAGAAAATAACACGAATTTGCAAACCGGAACTGGTGAAAATGTCATGTTGCAGATCGCGTCACTTGGTACAACAAATACCTGCTTCTGTGTAACCGTATTCAATTTTATATTTAATCATAACATAACATAACATAACATAACATTATGTTATGTTTATTTAATCGATATCCTTGAAGTGGGCATGTACGCAAAAGGCGTTTTCCTTGCAATGTGACATAAACTTGCTGAGTTTATTTGAAACAAAGGCTTTACCTACATTACTGAGAAAGAGGTGACACTTTTTTTTTTCACCGTTCATCTGTGAACGAGCTTCTTTGAAATGTTAACGGAATTCGAACAGGCCAAGTAATATTTTGGATTTTTTCACAAGAATTTAATTCGAAGTTGTTGTAGTTGTATTGGAGTTTTCCTTCGCTGCGATAGTATTTCAATCACCTAGCGACGTCCAGCTAATTACAGGTGGAGGAAGACCCCGAGTACACAGAGGTACCCGGGTAGAACCACCGACCTACCGCAAGCAAGAAGAACTCGAATATTTTTTTGAATATATTTAGGCCGTGAGAAGGGTGTAGTTCTGGTCTCACTGGGGTCCAGGGGAACTCCCACGCGAAAATTTTTTAATTCAAAGCTGTGCATTCTTGTGAGTGCATGGGGAGGGAGTTGTGTGTAGGGTTGTCACGATACGCCAGAAGTATACCACGATATATTGCGATACGCTAGCGCCACAATGCGATTCGTACCACGATATATTGCTTCTTGAACCAAGATATGACTTCATATTCTTTATAAATTCAACTCTTTTAATTCAACTTTATTTCAAATTTAATTCCAATAATCTCAATGTATTTTCATTTTATACCTCGTAGAACCTCTGGACTGGCTCTTTTTGGGCAGATTCAGGTGAAACAGATTCATCAGCTCCTATGTTAGATATCACACTAGGGAGATTATGTGCAATGTGCGCTTTTAAGTTTGTGGTTCCACCACTATATTTAATTGCAAAGTTGACAGCAATCTCGTCTATGATTTTGACCCATTTTTCATAAGACCTAAAAAATGATGTCCGAATTACTACTCAATTATGAAGTTTGAAAAAAGGAATTTCAATATAAATGTCAATGAATACGCTCTACCTACCTCATTGATATTGTCTATCAATCTTATTCCAGTGCATGATAAGATTTTTCTTGTCATATTTTTTTTGTCTTCATTTTAAACTAGTAAATAATAATCACGATGGAGGCGGCCATTTTGAAATTAAGGATTAGTTTCATTTTTTTTTATTTTTTTTTTTGAATACCGTATGGACATCGATTTTTTGTCAAACCTAGGCATATAAATAAAAATCAGTGACAAGCATTTCATGACAAAATGATCCCGATTATGTTTTAACAATGCAGCCTCACTTGCACTGCAGCTGACTATTAAAAAAAATACGAGCACAATACGGGACATACAGAAAAAAGAAACAACTCTTTTCAAACAGGACTCTTTTATCATTAACTTTGGCAAGTAGATCTAGCAAGGTACATTCAAAATTAAGTTTTACTATTGAAAAATATCGCTAAAAAAATCCGGTACGTTTTTTTTTTTTTTTTTTTTTGTTGTTGTTTTTTTTGTATCGCGGTACAATATCGTTCAGCTGCATACTGTAATATACCGGTATACCGGTATATCGTTACACCTCTAGTTGTGTGTCTACATTTGTGTATGGTTGGGGAATTTTTGAGGGGGCGCGCGAAAATGAATTTGAGAATATTTCCTCCATTTTCATATTCTCCATCATGAAATTAAAATAGCGAACTATTTCTTCCTCTTCATCATCACCATCTTCTTCAATAGTAATAGCTATCAATCATTTTCTTATTATTATGGTCATAATCAGACATTGCGGCCAAAGATAACCCACGAGGTTTTTTTGTTTTTTTTTAGTCTGCGTGCGATACTATTGTAAACCAGTATTGATTACACCGAGTTCCCATAGTACCTGGGTCATAACATACTGGCATATTATTAGTCAGTAAGCACATAACATCTAGCATTACACACTTGACATTAAAACTCGTATAACAGAAATGCAATAAGGCATCATGAAAATGAAAAAGTATACATACATGCAAGCACATGTCATTTTCATAAGCATTCGGAAGTAAGAATGTTGTAATATTTACATAAATAATCTTCCATAGATATGTCTTTGTAAAAATGTTTGTTCATAAACCCATGTGGCATCGTAGATACAGTGTCGAATAAAAGATGTGTTCTATTATGTTCAAGAAAAACGGAGTCTTAAACAAACATAAAAAGAAAATAACGAAATATAGTCACAATATCACTTACGTGAGCTGATGAGAAGATTGAAATTGTTGACAGTATTATACATTATATATTATAAATCTAGGTGTTTAACTCAAGTAGATTTCCATTGTCTACTTTAGCTGAAGAAAAATAATGTCTGAGTTGTATAAATTCTGTTACTGTGAAATCATTAATTTTCTTTGGACACAATTTTTGTCGATTTCGTTGAGGGATTTATCCATTAACATATTCATAAGCAGCTAGGATACTTTAATTTCCAACTAGAACAATGAGTAAAAAGTACCCCTGATTGACGCCACATGAAAAGATTACGTCATATTTCGCCAATCAAACATGATAAGAGGACTTAATTTGTACCTTATAATGGCTTGCAGTATACTGCAATGGCACTTTTTTTCAGTTCGAGCCTTGCAGTAAATTCAGTGTTAGATCCAGTAAAATTTTAGTAAAATTAGTCATTGTTCTTTAGATATGTACTACGGGTTCATTAGTAGAAATGGCGAATTACATTTGGGTTAAATGCCATTTTATGATGCCATATCACAAGTTTCCTTACTGTCGCCTTACCAAATTTTATCTGTGAATGGTCTTACAATCAGTCTATTTATTAATCTTCAATCCAATCGCAATTTTTTTATTTGATACTCATGAAAGAAATATACATGGTAGGCACAGTGATGATGGGTTTGGCTCAGCTGAATGATATATATCCTATGACACATTAAATGAATTATTCATTTTTTTTCTCTGTGCAGTATGCAGGTTTTGCCAATGAAAGAATTCCAGACGTTTCAAACCCAGTTTCCGTCTTGGGAGAAAACGACTCGGGAGGAAATGACTTGGGGGTGAAACGTCTAACAACCCTTATGAAATGACACCAGTCCTTATGTCAAATATTTTTGATCAGGTTAATTTGAAAGACAATGCATACTGTGTTGCACAACCACTCACCTAAAATACTACAACATTTACAGAAGACCAATCAGATCAGTTCTTTTATAGTGGTTATGAATATATTGCATTTCCAGTCCAGTATACTGATGGAAGCAATCTGATAAAGTGATGTTCCGATTAATCGATCGGTTCATTTTGTACATGTATATACATGGAAATTAAAGCTTTTTCAGTCTACATGTTCAATGTTCGTTAAAAAAATGACAAGTAAAATGTGTACTCGATTTGCCAACCGGCGCACTTGGGTCGGCTAACGGCGAGTGCACTGTTTTCAATTCTGGTCGGACAAAAAATATATCTTTTAGATAATGAATTTAACATTTCGCCAAATATACTCATATATCTTAGCCATTTACTCCTCTTTTTTGTCTTTTCTTTTACTCTCGGCAGGGTAACAATACTGATTTAAGCCGCCACGTGATCGGTTTAAGCCGTCGTACGCCGTTTGTGACAATCTAGTATCCCCATTAAAATGGCAGACGATAATGAACTGATAGTGGGATACAATACGACCATCCCAGAGCACCACTCTCCAAAGTGTGGAAACATTTTGGTTTCAAGAAATTTGAAAACATGAAATCCCGAAAACTTGATATGCCAAGTACGTTTTGCAGAAAGTGTGGACGGTCATACAAATACAATCGTGTTCGGAGTCATGGGTTTTCACGCACTTATGTATTTAGCTCGTTGCGGATGATATTATTTAATTGAAATTAACTGTTTAACTACCTTGGCTGCAACTTGATGTATTTGCTGTCTTTCAAA
The DNA here is from genome assembly GCA_021229015.1 of Solen grandis. Lineage (NCBI taxonomy): Eukaryota > Metazoa > Mollusca > Bivalvia > Adapedonta > Solenidae > Solen > Solen grandis. Next base: position 30,316,948 of record CM037789.1, on the reverse strand, counting down.
AAATATCATAAGTGTAGGCCGTATTTTCACGAAGCAGCAGACATTTTTAGGGGATACCCCAAACTTAGGTAACTTGTGTATTACGTCATATGTTTTCGCGCACTACATGCTATGCTATAAAAAGGGGGTTTTCTGGCGTTCAGCATTTTTAAATATTGTTTCCAATACTTAAATTATCTCAGTTGTATGTTAAGCGTAAAATCATACAACTATTAAGTTTATTCACACTGTTTAAGGTCATTTTTACGTATCCTTTCAAAATAAAAAAAAAATGAGTTTCCTCTACTCTAAACATGGCATATGTCCAGTTGGCTATACCACGTGATTTTGTAAGTAAAATTGTTCTGATAAATGACATTACAGAGTAAATTAGTATTAAAAATTTTCACGTAGGATTGGAAACATTTTTTCCAGCTAATACTGATGCTACCACCTAGAGTATACCATAAGCATAAAAATATGTAAGAAATTATCCTAATATTAAAGCTTGTTACTTTCCAAAAACGCAACAATATGCCATATGATAATCACATGACCGGTTTCAAACAGAGATGTTGGTGTAAATTTGCTCCTAACTTATTACACAATATTATTAGAAGCAGTGATGATACAGGGATGAATTTTGTATCAGCGAGAAGAACAAAGGCTATTCTTCAAGATTAGAGGATTGTTTTAGAAAAAAAAGAGTTATAGAAAAGATGTTATAGATGGATTAAGTTTTTTCCCTTTGTCTGTATATCATGTTGTAAACCTAAACAAGGGTATGGTCACCTGTGTGGAGGCAAACAATAGGACAACCTGGGGCAGTTTTCAAGGACTTAATAGAATTACACTGCTGAACACAAATCTCACCATTTTGCTAACATTGTGCTAACAAAAACATTGGTACACATTTATTTGCTCTAATTGATATGTTGTACAAATCAACATTATCATCATCATCATCATCATCATCTCCATTCAGCATGGCTAGTAAGACTAACAGCAAACTGCAGAAGCCAAACACACAAATTAATAAAACTAAGTAAGAACAGAAAGTTGAGCAGGCTCCAAAAAGGCAAAAAGGACATTTTCGGATGTTAGTTATGAAAGTACTTTTGACATGTCATCTATCCAGTCACAACTGGATGATATTTCAGCAGAGACTGGAGAACTTAAGGATGGTTTGCAAAAAATATTGAAGGTGGAGGACATAGAAGAGCTAATTACAAAAACAATAACAAACATAATAAAAACTTTTGAAGACAAGTTCACCAAAGAAATAAGCCTTAAGGTCAAGGAGAAGGAGAAAAAAATCAGGGAAGAAATTGACTCTCTACAATTTGAAAAAAAAGCAGCTGTCAGATCAGTGTGACACCTTAAAAGCAGAATTAAAGAAGAAAACTTCAGATATTGAAGCTAAATTGGAAACGATTTCTATCAGAAGTACCGAGGCTGCAAAGAGGTCCAATTATAATGAACAATATTCAAGGAAAAATAACTTCAAGCTAATGGACCTACAGGAGGAGAGGGGTGAGACAGAGGAGGATTTGACAGAGAAGGTGTGCAGTCTCTTACGGGGTCATGGGGCGAGCCTGGAACCACGAGAGATCCTGGCCATACATAGGATTCCATCAAGACGCGGAGGTGTGAAACCAGTTATCATAAAAACCATTAATAACAGTGCCAAAATGAGTGTCATGAAAAGACGCAAAGAAATGAAGGCAGCAGGTCATCGCATTGTGGATGATGTTACAAAATTAAATACAGGGCTAATAAACAGACTAGTGAACCATCAAGAAATACTGAGTGCCTGGTTCTTCAATGGATCGGTGTATGGTAAAACAACCAGAAGTGAACGAGTCAGGTTTGACATCTATGACAATATTTCACAGGTGATCCTGGATTATAGATCCAGAGGTGCGAGGAAAGACTGATTTGTCTGAGAATCTAGATATTGTGTGAGTATCATCTTGTACAAAACACACTTGCATTATTCATACAGTTTTCATTTTGTTTTTAACATTTATAGGTTGATGTTTACAAATGACTTTGTTTAAAATGTGAACTTTAATTGTGCCATTTGGAGGATATAGTCATATAGTTTCAAACCCCTCTCTCTCTCTCTCTCTCTCTCTAAAAGTTTCTATATTTTGTCTATATAACAAGTATATGCTGTCCTAAAGATATTACCGGTAAAAATAAATTGAGACAAAATTTTCTTCTTAATTCTTTTATTTGTCTATTCACCTTTTTTTTCTCTCTCTCTCTCTCTCTCTCTTTCTCGTCCCCTGTCACTCATCTATATCTCTCTGTCACTTATTAAATGTATTCTCTGACACTTATAATATGTATTGTTATTATGAATGCTATCTCTCTCTTTCTCTGTTTCTTAGTCAATAAATATTTCTCAAAGAGTTTAATATTCATACTATCTGTTGCACATTAAATAGATATGTCTGTTTCTGTCTTCCCATCTTTCTCTCCTTCTTCTTCTTTTCTCTCTCTCTCTCTCTCTCTCTCTCTCTGTAGTTAATAAAAAGTATTACAAAGATTTAAATTAAATCTTTGCTTACAGGAAACCCACTTTATACACAATATTGAAAAAAGTATATATTGTGATTAGAATAGTGAGTGTTTCTTTAGACATGGGAAATCCAATGCCCGGGAGGGGGTAGCTATTTTTTTGAAACGAACAACTGGAATTACAGTAGTAAACATCAAAACAGATTTTGATGGAAACCTGCTTTTATTGGAGCTATCTTTTAATGATATCAAGTTTACAGTAATAAATATCTATGCACCAAATAATGATTCTCCAGATGATTTTTTTTTGTAAAATGTTTGATATGTTAGATTCACTAAAAAAAATAATGAATCTTATATTATCTGTTGAGATTATAATTTGGTTCAAAATCCAAATTTAGATTATCAAAACTATTGATGTATGAATCATAATATCAAAGCAAGAAATAAATTATTGTCTTTTATTTCTGATAGAGGCCTTATTGATCCATTTAGGGAAATACACGGGGACACTAGAAAAAACACCTGGAGGAGATTGAATCCATTACAGCAGGGCAGGTTAGATTTTTTTTTAGTAACTGATATTATAGGAAGTTATGTTAAAAATTGTGACATAGATGTTAGTTACAAATCAGATCACTATCATATTTTTAGAAATATCTTTCTCAGAATTCAAACATGGAAAAGGTCTGTGGAAATTTAACAATTCTTTGCTACATGACATTGATTATGTTAATTGTATAAATGATACAATAGATAAAGTAATTATACAATACTGTATACCTGTATATAATACTGAGACCATTTCTGAATTGGATAAAGAAAACTTACAATTTGTTATTAATGATGAACTATTTTTAGAAACTCTACTAATGGAAATACGGGGTAAAACAATATCTTATGCTAGTTTTAAAAAGAAAGAAAATAAGAAAGAGGAAGAAAAATTGTTAGAAGAAATAAGTTAGAGACAGACTTAAACGAGAGTAATAAAAGTAGGTTAATTGATATACAAAATGAAATAAATGAATTAAGAAATAATAATCTAAAAGGTTTTATCATAAGGTCTAAATCAGAATGGATAGATAATGGTGAAAAACATACTAGATATTTTTGTAATCTGGAAAAAATCATATTTGTAACAAGACCATCAAGAAAGTTGACTCCCACTGGAAAAATAACAGTTGTTAAAACACTCTTATTACCTAAATTTACACATTTATTTATAAGTTTGCCATCACCTAGCAAAGAATCCATAAAAAACACTTACAGCTGTAAAGTCGGTGAACGTGCCCAAGGCATGAAACTTAGACTGTAAAATGCATTTACTTACTATTTACTTTACAGATTTATTGTATAATTTTGTTTGGAATGGCAAAGTAAAATTTAAAAAATCAGTTTTTATAAAAGATTATAAAGAGGGAGGTTTAAAGATGACCGTATTGAGTTTAAAGATAAAATGGCTGAAAAATTACACCCACCAATAACTATGATAGTAAATTTTACAAATTAATCAAATCTGTATTTAAGATAGACAAACTTTTTAATTGTGGTAAAATGTTTCGTGATGTCATCATTAGAAAGATAAAAAGTAAGTTTTGGATAGATGTCTTAAAGGCATACATGATGTATATTGACAGACTATGTGTAACAGATATATAACAAATATTACACATGCCATTATTTTATAATCACAACTTTTTGGTGGGGAAAACATATGTATTTATACCACCACTATATGAAAGAGGAATAAGAATGTAAAATATATATAAGTTTCAAATGACAGTTTTGTAACTATTGACTATCTGAAATTAGTGACAGGAAAAAATATAAACTGTATACAATATTATGGTTTAATAAATGTTATTAAATGATTCATAAATAAAAACATCATATTTGTTGTAACTGTTATATCAACCCTATTGTAATTAAATCAGATATAAATAAATATATCTATAATGTTCTAATTAGGAATGAAGAGGAACCAACAAGTAAAGCAAAATGGGAGTCTATATATAAAAACATTGATATCAACTGGAAAGTTATTTATAGCTATGTTTTTAGATGTATTTTCATACAATGATAAAAAGGTTAAAAATTCAACAAATACTTTATTATTTAAAATGAAACTTACTGATAGTAAACTGTGTTCTTTTTGTAACTGTGCAAAAAAAACTATTAACCATTTATTTTGGGACTGTTCTAAAGTGAATTGTTTAATACAAAGTCTGATAAATAAGTTAAAAGAAATTGAACCTATGGTTAATATAGATAGTTTCTTTGTTATATCAGGAACATATGATAACGTATTAGACATATTATTTTTAGAATTTAAGATATATTTATTTATGCAAATACAAACACATAATGCCATCTGATATAGGGTTTAAAAAATTTTTGAAATTAGCATGGGAGGTGTATAATTCATCAAATATGTCAGATAAAGAAAAGAAAAATTGGACAGTTGTAAGGTTGTTTATATCATAACACATCTTTCTTAAGGAATAATGTTATATAGTCTGTATGTTAAAAACAGGTCTCTTTTTTAGATTTAAATAGTGAGACTTCTTCTTCTTCTTTTTTCTCCTTTTAGTTCCCGTAGTTTCTTCACAATGAAAATGCTTTTGTAATTTTTTAAATGAGGAAATTTTTAAATTTATTACTATTTTGTTTGCCATTGTTTAAAAAATTGAATTAAATCAACATTGCATTTTCTTAAAAAAAATGTCCCTACATGGTAATATGTATGCAGTAAGAAAAACCCTGTATTAACTATATATATATATGTGTGTGTGTGTTTGTGTGTGTGTGTAGTAATTTCAAATGTATCTATTTTGTAAGGTCAGCTGGGGATGGTTCCCCGACCCCTGATGTACCTATTACGGGGAAAATAAACAGGAATACCCATAAAGGGACCTCAAAAAAATTGGGGGGTAAATAATAAACTGCTTTAAAAGTAATGTTTTTTTTTATTTAAACAGACTATGCCTCTAATCATTTTACTTTTTACTACTGACAAATGTATTTTCCACACATCTAATGATCTGTCTATTGTTGCAAATCAGATAAAGAAAATCCCGACGCTAATGACGTAATCAAAGCTTGTGCTTTGTTTGTGGCAAAACAGAAATGCAATTCATGATCGATCAATAGTCGATGATTGGTCACTGGCTAGAAAGTGGTGATCGATCATGGTTTTACACGTGATTCCCAACACTCAACTGAAGTGTTCGACCAGTATAATTCACAAGCGTTTCAAATATTAATCATACGATCTCATACAGTTCTAAAGGGTATACTTGGGTAAGGTATTACCGGTGTCGTATATTACCGGGGTATTCAGAAATAACAATAATATAGGTTTCGTGAAATGCCTTTATGTCCCTGAAAATAGGATTAGGGTTAGTGTTTGTGTTTGGTTTTTGTTCTGAAATAAAGGTTGGTTTCAATTTTGAATTAAATACCGCGGTAAACGATTGATATCTATACACCGATATGGTAACACTCTGCATACAGTCGAGGTACAAGCTATACCAGTGAAGTAAGTAGTTATTTACATCATATATACATATATATTAAGAGATTAAGAGAGAGAGAGAGAGAGTCAATACAATTTGAACCAGACATAATCACTGGATAGATATGAGCGCTAGAAACATGAACATGAACTTTACATCTGCAATGAAGTATGACTGAAGTATTGAAACGTGATATCACTTGTAAAATGTCGTTGGCTGATTTGCATTTATTCTTTGCTTAACTTATATACGAGATGGGAGTAAACACAGTAAATACAGACGGCTATATAGAAAAGGAGTTTACATTGACTTACATGATATACGCGAAATAAAATTTTCTGATTAGACGTGATATTCGGTCGGATTGGGGAAATTGTTTATTTGGAACAAATATGCAACTGGAATTTCCACAAAAACGGCTATTCGAATCATAATTCTAAACAAACCGCCGATTAAGCATTTGCTCCGAAAAAAGGCGGCGTTGTAATGCATTTAGGATAAAATAATTGCACGACAAGCACGACGTTTCCAGTGAAAACAATGTAATCATAATTTTCGATATACCGTACAAAGGTTGTTTTTTATTGCTCTAGAAATATTTGCATGTTCATTTATTTAATGAATAAAAAAAAAATAGGTAATACAATGACTGATTTTGAAAACAACAACCATGCCAACAACCATTATTTTCATTTGGGGAAATATGGTTACAGCATGAATAGTGTCAAACTTAAACTCAAAAGCGAAGCCAAATAAAAAGTTAAAAACAATATGGATCGCTTTATTCTGCCGGACCGAAAAAAAATATTTGTAACTTTGTTTAATGTCGCAAGAAAGCAGTTTGATTCCCATGGAACAGTTTTTAAATTGACAGGTTTTGGTAATCAGTGGTAAGTACCAATTATAACCGAATTTTTACAGAATTTGTCAGTAGTTTGCATTAAAAATAAATCTGATCATCATTTTATTATATTAGTTTCTAAATTCATTTATTTACCACTTTAGTTAAGTTCTTACAGCTTACACTCAGCCCTCTCCACGGTCTCTATATTGGACCAATACTTGCGCCTTTGAAGGTCATTAAAATCTTTGCTCCAAATAGGGTTCGAATCCACAACATTCGGATCTACAGTGGGGTACATTATCACTAGACCACGGGGCCTTTCTAACATTAATATTTGGATGGACAATTGTTTTACTTGAAAGAAAAGCTGAAATCTTAGTAGGAAAAAAATATACATATAAATTAGAAACAAAAGACAAGCTTCAACATTTTTTATTTTATTGTTTTACTTTGCACCAGTGTTTCGGCCTATTGTCCTGAGTTTGGTGTAATATAAAGAAACAAACAGGATATGGTGTTGACGAAATACAGAATAACAGCAATCACGACATCAAAAGTATACATATAATTTGGAGAACTGATAAAGTATATAGAACCAACTTCATGTAAGATACGATCACTAGCATAATAAAGGAGCTGACATGAATTATCATTTCATATCAAATGTTATTAAACATTAAAGGTTATTAAACTCGTAAGCTGTTCCAGCATATTGTTCTATGATAAATGATAAAATTTACCTGCATTGTTGCAAATACATTCAAGTAATGTATCTAAATTATAACTAACTACACATTCTTCTTAGATTGGCCCACAAATTTCTCCGCGATCCTTTCAATCAAAATCGTAGTACTAATATCCTGAAATTCTGACGTTATCACTTTAACATCTTTTGTCCAGTTTAAACTTCTCTTCAAAGACTCAACTGAGTAGTCTGCGCCTTTGATGATAATGTCCGGGTCCAATGTTTCCACCACCCATATTGGTCTTTTCTCCTCGAAAACTACAATAAAATCAACGCTTCTAATCTCTTGAAGCACGCCCAACCTTTCTTTTAAATTGCAGATAGGCCTTTTATCTCCTTTCAGCATCTTAATGGAGTTATCCGAATTTAAAGCCACAACTAAAATGTCTGCTTCCTCCTTTGCCTTTTTTAAGAAATCTGCATGAATGGCGTGAAACATGTCGAAACATCCAGTTGTCAAGGCAACTCGTGTATCCCTAGGAATGGTGGATTTCAGTCGTGATACATCCTCTTTTGTCCACATAACTTTGTCGATTTTTGTTAATTTTTCGCCAGCTGCAACTTTCTCGAGACCGTTCATTTCGTAGATTTATCACACTTTCTTGATTGGTTAAAAAGAATACGCGGCCAACACTTATCACTATGTACCAATGTGACGCTATGACAACGTTTTCGTCATGCTCGGATAGATGATTTCATGAGTGGTACTTAACAGCTCGAATTGTGGGCTGTTCAGTATGTACTTTAGTTCTCTTTGTTTGCCACACTGTAGTATCACGCCATAGACATGTGGCATGATACCACAACCCAGTCACATTATCCTGACACCGGACCAACTAGTCCTGGAACTACCCATTTGTGCTGAGGCCAAGCAAGGGAGCTATACCAGTACCATTTTTTACGACTTTGGTATGTCACGGCCGGGGATCGAACCCACGTCCTCCCGATTCCGGGGCGGACACTCTAACTACTCGGCAACCGGGACCGCTAGTTTTCTATGTATACGTTCATACGGTTTGTTCCCATTTTGCCAACTTCACACATTTTACTAGTCTCACTTTGCCAAGTTTTAAATTGTTGGCTGTATGCAGTCAAGTGAGTCGGTGATGCTATACAATGTTCCCTATACAATTAACCCTGATTATATAATTAGTGTCATACAAATAATATGATCAAACCTTTCTTTTCTTACTTATTATTTTTGTTTTTCTTTTTCCTTTCTAAAAATGGTCTCTTGAAAACACAACTCAAGTTTCTAAACAGGTAAAAGTGCATAAATCAGGGATTTTCTGGTACAGTGATTTTTGCAAGAGTTATGCGGAGAAAGAAAACAGGATTCATATTGATACTGCTATTTGACCTACTTTCATATTGGAAGCCTTTTTAGGGTTCTATCTCTGTTCAGCTAAATTAATTGGTCTCACAGACTTCATTATGAGCTTATGCTTACAGAAATGTTAAAAGCAATAACTAAAGGACACTCTTGGTCTTTATATTTTGTGGCGGAGTATATTGTGGCAGAACTGGCACTCTTGTTATATATATAGACACAATGATCTCTTTCGTCAATGATTTGGAATTAACACCGTTATCGAATATCTCTATTGAATAGTGTACACAAGTATAGTGAACTCATGATGTATGATGGTTCAAAGTTTTAACTGCTTCAGAAATTTCATGTATGGAAATAGGGCAATCCATTTGATCGATATTCCATCTGTTATCACGTGATACAAAGTACTCACTAGGATATATTTCGATATTTTTCGGGAGCGAGTTACACTTTTTTCAGATTTTACATCACATGAAGATTTTCATTTCTTAAAAATATATTTCCAATTTTTTCTGGGTGACTCTTCTGACTGATGCTAGCTTTTTTTTTTATTATATTATATGGCCTTTGTTTTTCACTAAGTTTTCTTGAATTATTTCTAGCAGCTATGAAACTTATTTTCATCACATTTATTATGTAATATCTTCGTTTTGCATTGAAAATATAATCCTTTAAGTTATCTTATCAAACCAACTAGAATTATGTTTAATATTTGGAAAAAAGAAAAAAGAAAAACAAACAGACATACATACATTCATCAAAAGAACACTTTTCTGAAGTCAATTTTTCATTTATACTGTCAGATCTAGGTGTTAATTTATGAACATTTTCTAATTCCTTTTGGATTCATCCCATATTATTTTTTCAATGGTATTGTAGTAATTAGTAAGTACAGCTTTGTACCTAACTGAAATAACTAGGGCAATGATCTGAAAAATCAGTAATATCTGGGACTATAGTATTAGAGTGCAATTACTGTGAATACAAATCAAGTAGTCAACAGTATACTAGCTACATATTTCTGCCATCGGGCAATAATGGTCAAGGTGAATATCTTTTATAAAATCACGCAAATTTCAAACTTAATAAAAAGGTCAATTAATGATTACATGCATTTACTTTAAAATAGTGTGTAAGTGTAGACTGTTTAAACACTTATATTTGTATTTTATACATGTATATCAAAGACCGGAAGGTGGGTAAGTGTGAAAAGGAAAATGATAAGATTGTTTGTAAACTGATAAAATTTATCACTTAATTATATTTAGCAACTTTATTATATTTGTATGTTTATATACAACTTGTACATTGACAAAATGATTTCTATGTTGAAAACGTAAGAGTGATTTTTCAATATGACACCGCTTGCATTTAACACCTTTTCACTACCTGGTCAAATTCCCACTTTGCCAACTTTCAATTCAGTACCAGAATATATAAAGTTGGCAAAGTGGGAACACCCCGTTCATACTTGCAATAATGAAAGTCAGGAGAGTATTCCTTAAACAGATTGAAATACACTGGAAGCCCCTAAACTTATTTTCCAAAGATAAAAATGAAAGCATGCCAAACAAGAACTATCTTTAAGTATGATATTCAGCTTGGAAAAAAAAGCATGTGAAAGGTAAAGAATGTAAGTCTTACAATATATTTAATATAATAATGCTGGCAAGTTTTAAATGGTTTTTAAAATAATACTAGAAAACGTACTTGTAGCTAAATTTAGATGTTATAGAAAGGGACAAAATGTTATATTAGCGAAACATTAAAAAAAAACAACGTCCCGTCAGTGGAGTTCGATCTAAGAGCCCTTTGTTTACCAGACGAGCACTTAGCCAACTACACCACAGATGCTATTACTATAAATAGCTTATGTTAGCTGCGAGCTTCGCGACTTAGAGGGACGAGTCCACTAACAAGATTAATTGCGTTTTCTAAAGACTCACAACTATATACTTTTTCAACTGGGTGATTTTTATGTTTGAATTTTTCAATTGGGTGGTTTTTATGTTAGTAGCACCCTTTGGTTATTAAATATGCATTTTAAACCGGTTTTAGTTGAGTTCCCTTCACTAACACGAATGAAGTCTTTAGAAAACAGAAAGGGCAGTAAGTCCCTGAAGCACCATTTTGACAGTGACCTTATTCATTCCCCGATTTTTTTTCGCAAAGAATTTGAATACAACGAAGGCATAGGTCATGATCGAAGCAGAAATAATTTATCTTTACGAAAATGTACACGTTTGTCACTCTGAAAACTCTTTGGACCTCACAATTGTCTTTTATTCAATAAAATTACCAGGTTTTTGGCAAGTCGAACAAGAAGTCGTAAAACCATAACAATCATGCCTCTCAACGCAAACTTCATAAAATACGAAAGTACTCACTAAAATCGGACCGCACATCAATAAAATATAATGAATCTCACCGACTGCATTTAGAAAACAAGCCCGAGAGTCCCATGACAGGCAACAGTCGGCGAAAGTTTTTGATATCTGTATGTTATATGAAATAACAATGGAGGGTGAAGGACATTTTACATGCAGAAAGCAAAAACTTTCTTAAACTGTTGCGTGGTATGGGACGCTCAGTCCTCCTTTCTATTGAATTAGTCAAAACGTACTTTCGACTGTTTATTTCCTTAAACACATACGGAAGTTTTGTGCCCATTGTTAATGTTTTCTGAGAATAACATTAATCATAACGAGAATAGTCACGACACCATTCACTCGCACGTAATGAATAGAGGCAAAGTCTCATTTTTAAACTATAAAGTTCATTTTCATGACCGCTCGTGATTTGTCTAGTGGTTTTATATAAAGTTAATCAGCACAATTACATGCTTTGCTTCAAGTTTTCTCATCGTTTTTGGAGCATATCTACATTTTTACTTAAATGTTATACGCAAGTGCGTAAGTGCGTAACGCTAGCTACGTCACCGACAGATACTCTCTGGATTAACAGCAGGTGTGTGATGATAAAAGTACTTGCTCCGTAACGCAGTTTCCTTCATAACTTCTTTCAGGAAACACGGTCTATAAAAAAGAAAGATTTACATATTAGTTCTACTATTATTATTACTTAGAAAACGGGAGTTTTAAACTAACCAAATTCTACATGTTTGAATAGTTCATTGAACATGGATCCCAATAAAACAATGGCGCTGGAAGACTTGAATGAAGAGGAGGCATCTAAACGACTAGGCGCAGTGATCTTCATTGTAGTTCTATTTCCACTAGGCGTGATAGGGAACCTGCATGTTTTGCTGATCTATGGCTTCAGAATCAAACCTTCCAATCACAGGATATATATAATGGCGCTGGCGAGTATCGACTTAATCACGTGTTTAATTTCAATGCCATTAACAATATCGGCGTATAGGATCCCAGTGATGTACACCAACAAAGCAGGCTGCAGGGCACTTAGATTTCTGATCTATTTCGTCAGTACGACGTCCGTAGCTCTTTTGTGCTTAATATCAACTGACAGGTGAGAGAACACACAGTCACGTTTTCTTTTCATTTATACCCATATTATCAATTGCTTTCAGTTAAGGTAATCTATGCGACAAATTTTATACTATATTCACTCGTGCAAATATATATCAATTTTCTCAAATTATCTCCCCTTTTTCAAGAAAAATGCAATATATTTCAAGTTTAAACATAACAGAACTTCTTTAAGATCAATTGGTTTCAAATTTTGCATAATGATTTGAAATGGATTCACATACATTAGCAAGAAATAATGTAAGGTATCAGTAAGATGTATTTTGAGTTATCTGCCCTTGAATAATGGCCTAAAAATGCTAAAACATCACAATCAGGGGCTGAGATCTCAAAAAGTAGGACGGTGGCCCCCATTTTTTTCCATAAAAATGAATGTTTCTTTTGTGATTTTCTATAATCATGCGAAGTTTAAAAGAAATCTATGGAACAATTTAAATTTTCCTTTCTTGTCTATAGCAAAACTCTTTAACAGTAACATACGCCCTTAATATGTGTTTTGTTTATATATTAATCATTAACTATATATGTTAGGTGACAATGAAAAATCAAGTGTATTTGCTGCATTTACATTATCAAAGGAAGGCAACCTGTGTATGTCACCAATAGTTGAAACCTGAATAACGTTAAATGTCGTACCAACGCTAAATGTCGCACTTGAATTCATATGTCACAAGGCTGACGCTAAATGTCGCAACCAACGCTAAATGTCACAAAACATCCTGACGTTATATGTTGCATTTGTGACAAATGTCGCAAAAAATTGTACAACATCGCAACATCAACGCTAAATGTCGCACCTCTTGATGAGCACACTTTTTTAGTATTACTGACCTGGTTTAAGCTCCCGACGTATCCCGAAACAGTGAGCTAGGGGTTACCGGGATGAACCGGGCACGACTGTAAAGGCCCAGTCCTATTGTGCCAGTTTTAGATATAGAAATTGTTTGTTTTGAGTAGATATGGAGTATACCTCACCGAAAAATATATTGATTTCAAATTAAATCACTTTGAGGTTAGATATATATCTACCAAAAACAAGTACATTTTAAAATAGGTCATGGAAAAAAAACAAAAACAACGGTGGTGATGGAAGAAATAGTTTTGCACAATTTTTTTCTTTTTATTTTCGTTCTTAGAAAAAGAATATCCACAAGGCTATGTTACGTTCACAAACAAAACAGTATTACTGTTTTTAAGTTTTCTTTTCTGCATTTTTTCCTGCTCACTGATAATGGAATACGATAAAAAAAATTAGCCATTTCGACAAAATAATCGATAGCAAGTTGACTATTTTATTCCAGCCAAAAAATAATTAAAAATACCAAGATTACAATCTTATCAAATACGTATATTTATATTGTGATTTCACTTAAAAATGAGGGAAACATAGCCATTTTCTTTCACCACGGCAGACCGGTGACGGTCTGACCACGACAGACCGGTGACAGTGGTGAAATGAAATATATCACTCACTGCACATGCGGTAATGATATATATTAAACTGATAGAACTAAGTACTTCATTAGTTTTCATGAAATAAATTGATGTATCCCGGAACCCGGCGTACAACCCTAACAGCACCGTGGACCACCAAAATGTGTTATGTATCGAGCCACCAAGAACGATTACCCTTTTAGACATGCAATAAATTAGGGTTTATTGGCATTAAAACATTTTTTTTCACGGAAATAATTTGAATTTGAAATCACAATTTGTTTATCTGCTATGTCACCAATTTATGCACTCGTGATTCGATAACGGAGACATACGGAGAGTCTGTGGAAAAATTTACGACGATATGCTGTTTATGCATACAATGTATTTGGTTTATTTTTGTAAACAGTTGAAAGAACTTTAGTAAAAGGTTCCATTTTTTAATAAATTAATACCTAAGTATTCAAACGAGTCAACTCTATCTAATATACTATTATTGTATATGAAGTTATAATTTGATTGTGCACCTTTTTCAAAAATCATTATTTTAGTTTTCTTAATATTAGCTTTCAGATTCCATTTCTCACAATAGGTGTGTAGATTGTTTAGGAGAGACTGTAATGCTTGAGGGGTATGGGCAAAAAGTACTGAATCGTCTGCGAACAATAGATAAAGATCTTGGTTGACGTTGCAACATATAGCGGCAGTGCAATTTTTTTTGCGACATTTGTACAGATGCGACATTTTTGCAACCATTAGTGTTGGTTGCGACATTTAGCGTTAGCCTTGCGATATATAACGTCAGGGGTTTATTTGAAAATCACATGACATTTACCCTGTTATTATTCATTTACATGTAATTTGAGATGTATACCTGTGTTGTGTAAACAGACCATTATTACTATTATACATTATATATATACCTCTGTATATCCTTGTGTAAGTATAGAAATGTCCATTATTATTTATTTATTTATTATTATTTGCTTTTAAACTTGTGTGATGCGCTATAGGATTTGTCTGACTGCTACTATGTAACGTCTTATAAATAGTATTTAATGCCCTTGTCAAAATGAAAATACTATATCATTTGAAACATCAGTGTAAAACATACCTTGCCATTTCTGTCCTTCTTTCTTGTCTCTCTATCCAGCTCATTTTCTTGTGTATCACTTACTAAACGGATACACACACTGCTGTCACGAAAAAACATCCATCAGTTGAACAGAATACTGTTAATTATAAAATATATCCATAAACTATCCTCATATATTGTGATTGCAGACAATTATTTATCATAATTTTCAGTTTACCATGTGCCTCCGGTCCTTGTAATTTTCACACGATGATAAAAATCAGTAAAGGTGCCAGTTTAATTGTCGGATACTTAATAACACATTGTTTTTCACTCGCATAATGTTTTATAGAAATAACAGAGATGTCTATACCTGGATATATCTAAATTTAATGTAGCTTCATGGAATTATATATAGTACTCACCTGTTTCGTATTTCCTGTTATCCTGTATTTTTGTTTCTTTCTTTATTTTGGGAATCACCCTTATATTTCGTTTAAGGGAGGTAACCACTGAGTTACTCGATTTTAAATTTTTTTTTCTTTCTATTTGTAACTTCCTCTTATGTTTCGTTTCGATAAGAGAAGTTATTCGAAATATTACGACATTGTTTTGATATTGATATTTATATATATTTATATGATGTCTTATGTGATTTGCATGTTACATGATCGTTTACACTGCTTTCACTTTTCGTTTGTTCATCTCCGTCATGTTTTGTACAATTTATGTAATATGTTTTGCCGCATGGGTCGTACGACCTTCTGGCTTATGGTGAATAAAACTTTCAAACTTTCAAAAAAAAACAAAAAAACTATATAACGTCAAGTGCGACATCTAGCGTTGGTGCGACATTTAACGTTGCTACAAGCACCCCAGTTGACCCTTTTGCCAACAAGCCGTTCCAAAGCGATAACTGTTTGTATTTCTCCTGTCTCCTTTTTAAGGGGGTGGGATTTTTTTTAATTTATTTAGCAACAAATATTGTAACGTTATTTCGTTGGACAACGTTTTATTTTCAACACTGACAAATAATCCTTGGCTCACATTTCAACGGACGATAAGTCCACATTTAACAATAAAAAAACACTGACCATATTTGTTATAGCCAATAAGACCTTAGAAATCATAAAGCCTGATCTGCAGAAAACCACAGTTAAACCTTACCAAATTTAATTATAAAGTCCTCATTTCCAGACCAGTGAGGAGCAGCGAACAGCATAAAACCTGATCAGCCTGCGAGTTACTCGCAGGCTGATCTGGTTTTATGCTGTTCGCATAGGTCTTTTCATGGTGTCCTCTATGAGGGAAAGGGTTAATAACAAATAGGCCTTATTTCAACGTTGGTCATTGATGTTAACTCACGCTGTATATAGTTAAAAAGACAATAACTCGTTTCGTTAATGTTTTTGCTTTTAACTGCAATGATTAGTATTTAAACACAATATTCTTATTTGATTTACGCAATATACTTCGTAATGTTAATGGTGCTTTGAATTGAAATGAAACATATTCAATGCTTACTCATAAATTTTGGACTTACATCGATAGGGTATGCTCATGTAGTGCCAGTGATTTTAATTCAGATTTTTTTTACTACCTGTGGCTTTCTTATTTGGAATCAAAAATGGGAAATCAAAAATAATGAAAACAATTAAAAGTAACAATAAAATTGCCTATTTATAGGTGTATATACCATAGAAAGTTTCAAATCAACATTAAAATTATAAGAATAACACAAATTTCATTAAAAATTCCATGAATTATTTATTTTGAGAAAAAAAAATATTTTATAGGAAAGGTAGGTGTTATTTTGGAAAAAATGTCGGTTTTTGGCTAGGAGAAATACGTGTAAAAGGTGGTTAATTTACCAAAGTGAAATCACTGGATGTACCAAACGATGCAACTGAAAACCATGTATGTTTTCAGCATCAACATCCAACGCATATTGACTATATCATTGATAAACATTACCTATCACTTGGAGCGGAAGTATTGTGCAAAGTGTCAACGGATCCGGGGTTATTGGTTCTAGCACTGTTCCAAATATAGTCCTATACTGTCACTTTGTGATATTTTCTTTCGCAAAGCGACGCTTTGTCCCACCTAAAAAAATCACAAAGCGACGTTATATTTAAGGTAAAGTCCCTGTAATGGCCTCATGGCCTTTCACGGAGATAATCAGGGTGTCTTAATGTTTCATTAGGGACTTTGGTTATCTTGGTAGGTTAAGTGGTCCAAGACGTAGCGTAACCATTACAGGGGCATTACCTTTAAGGATTATGTTCCATTCGTACCATGAATCCGTCTTAATCTACAAAACACGTACTTTTTTTTTCTTCTTTCTTTTATTGTAATGGCTAGCAATCATTTTCTTATAATGGTCATATTTTTAGACCTTACAGTCAAGGTCTTCCCACGTATGGGTCCTGTTTTTTGCTGAAGAGACAGCATCGGAAGAGACAGTAGTTGGATAGTCCTAAGGAAGTCTGGTCGTGATTGCGAATTTACGTGCCCGGTGTATAGCACCGATACACGAGAGACAAGTTCCTTGGTAAAACCAGTACTGGGTACTCCGAGTTCCCATTGCAACCCCACATTGCCGAGGCAAGGGTGCATCTGGTACCAATTTTATACGTCTTTGGATTGACGCGGTCACTGGAGGAAGTACCCCGGCTGGGATTCGAACCCCAGACCTCCCGAGCGCAAAGAGAACACTCTAACACTGAGCTATTGCGCCGGTTTAGTTTGATTTCAGATTCCACATGCCATGATTTATTCTACTGGTGGTTATTCATTTGAAATCAAACCTGCTCAAACAAAAGATCGACATCATGCAGTAAAACGTTTTTGTACTTGCAGGTATCGTAGAACATGCAAGCCCCTCGGCAGACAGTTCACCCGACGGAATGCTCTGCAACTTACAGGTCTGACGATCGCGACTGGAACCTTCTTCTCATGGCCGTCGATGGTTCTGAACGGACTCCGAACTAAGATCACATTGCACTCCAATATCACCACCATTAGTTGTGGTATCAGTGATAAATGGATAAAAACGCCGTATCCGCTTTTGTATCATGGGATTCTGCTTATAATGTTATCTATCGCTTTATTCGTCATGGCTGTCGGCTATTATCGGATTTTGAAGGTCATAAAAACATTAAAGGCTTCAACAAACCTACCGAATGTCTGTCTAAATACCGATGCTGCAGCAAAAGACCTTGATACCACAGATCCTACTGGAACGTCTGAGTGTAGTGTACAAGCTAGACCTGGTGATATAATTAGTCAAGACTCCGTGTGTAACAAGAAAAAGAAATCCAACACTATTTCTCAAAAACATGCAAGTTTAACAAAAGGGTTCAGTCTTGTGTCGCTTGTGTTCTTCTGCAGTTACACGCCTTATGTTGTCATTAGCATTATAACGTCGCTCGATAATTCATTTGTGGACAACCTTGCATTTAGCAACAGAGTTATTATTCATATTCTGATCGTATCGATTTTCTTCAATAATATTGCTAATGTTCTACTTTACGCGATGTTTGACAATCGCTTTAAAGATGCAGTTAAAAGATTTTACATAGACATGTATCAAAAGTGTCGTGCGAAACTGACGCCAACTAAAATTTTATTGGTTTTAGTTTTATTGCCTGTCTCGGTGACGAAAACCAGATATAGTTCAATCTTTGAGACTGAAATAAACACAGATTCCGGCATCAGACAAGGAAAATACATGTATATAGATATTCCTAGATATGTTCGTTGAGCGTTAAAATTATACAAAACTTAACTCTCTCTCTCTCTCTCTCTCTCTCTCTCTGTATGTGTGTGCGTGTGTGTGTGTGTGTACCTGCTCGTATATATATATATATATATATATATATATATATATATATATATTGAAATAAACTTTATTACGTAACTATTATCTTATTATCAGGCGTTCCCAACAGAAGCAGTAACGGACTTTTAAAACATACCTTTCGTTTTCAAAGATGACGGCTTTTGTTTACAAAATGAAGGATAAGACGCAGTTCTTATTTCTAGCCCTGTAAATGTGGATAAAGGAAATAAACAGGTGAAAGTATACGCTTGTGATAGGATTACCAGCAGGAATTTAATGTATACTATTAAATCATTAATTTTCGTTGACATTTAATTTCGTTAATATGTACCTAAGGGAATTTCGTGGGTACATTTATTCGTAGATTCATGTTCTAGAAAACGTGAGATCTATATAAAAGACAAGTTTTCGTGGGGATTAATATTCGTGGATAAAAGCCTCCACGAAATCGACGAACATTAGTGTCCCACGAATATGAATGATTTCAAAGTAATCTGTCTGGGCAGTGTGGATTTATCGTGAATGGAAATAAGGAAAAACTTATTGCTTACTAAGAAATGCATTTCAGCTTTAAATACTCGGACATTTACGAGTGTATAAATATTTGTATCCTTCTTGATACTGCTGTGTTTTCACGGACTATATTGTTGTTATTAAATCAATTTGTTGTTTCCCACAGAGAAGGAAAAGAAAAAAAGCAATGAATTGAGTTAACCATAAACAGACTTCATTATAATTGTCTGCAAACGCCTAGTGAATTAAATGTCAGCACACTCAACATTTAAACTACATAACCTCTTATGTATATGAACATTTATCTCACCGACATGACAGGTTTTAACTTTACCAGCAATATTCAACGATATTCAACCAAAGCTTTGGCGCACAACACAAACATATCCGAGCCGTGATGTATTATTTCTAATCTTACTTTAATGTGATGCGTCGAAAGTCAAGGGTCCACACACGCGCGAGCGTGCTTACTTCCTTATTTACTATAATTTAGAGGCCCCATTAAATCAGATACGTGAGAAAATGAGACGTATAAAATTATATGATTAAAATAATTAGATCAGCGGTAAGTAAACAGATCACACTGATGTTCTGGTGTCGACCCATGTGGTCATTATTATGGGAGGAAACCGGAGAGTTCTAAGAAAACCTACGTGTCTGGACGGGCGACCTCTATACCTTCTCACGTACGTGACCAAGAATCGAACCCGGGACGCATTGGTGAGAAGCGAAGCACGTTACCACTACGCTATCCAGGAACCCAGTGGTTATAATCGCTGACTAAGCTACATCCGGTTCCTCCTCACCTGTGTGTGTTCGAACTTCGGTCTGGTCACTCATGTACAGAAGACTTCCTGCTGGTTTGGGGTAGGCCTATGATTCTAACCTGGTGCCTCTGTACACTAGTGACTTTCCCCACTTACAATTAGTTGGATGTCGCTATAGGATTGATGACGCAACAAAATACGATCTATTTTTTCCATCTTTATATACACATGTAAATACTAGACATCAGATATAGAGTTATAATTTTGGCCGGTTATAATGTTTGACTAGTGTGTTTTACTTTTTTAATTCACATTTAAAAAGTTTCGTGATTTGTCTTTGAGATTCCAAGGCTTAAAAGTCCGTACAGTGTATTTAAATTGGCAGTTTTACAGAATCATGCGAGTTAACAAACACAAAATCAACACATGTGTTCGATAGGTAAAACGCTATCATATCTGATATGTATTTTGACAAATCCTTTAATCCGCCGTTCTTTTCACAAGTATCCGTGATGAGTTCGGCAATGACATAATCTGCCTTGTTCTTGGCGCTTCGTACCATTTCAACCTTTCTCTTAATGTTGTCTCCAGCAGAATCTGCCACGAAGGTCAATTCTTTTTCATTTGATACTTTATCTTTAAGCAGAAGAAAGTCCTCTTTATCTGTGATGACGGGAAAGTCGGCCTTTAGTATCTCTAGCATGTCTAGGTGGACTGTTCCTTTTCTTTGTATGACGTTAGCCGCACATTTGTTAGCGAATGAACATATATTGCCAATGTCCCAGTCATTGGCGATTCCAAACACAATTGCAGCCATCACACTGTCACCTGCACCATTCACGTCTACTACAATCTTTACATCTGTTGGTACCATCGCAAATTCAGGTTCATGATTTTTACTTTGCACAGGTACATAGTATGCCATACCTTCCTCTGACAAAGTCATTATACAAACTTTACAATTCAGCCTCTTGCAAAAATACTCACAGACTTTTTCAATCTCAGCTTCATCGTTAACGCTTTCTCCACAGAAATAAGCTGCTTCATCCCGGTTACATTTTATGTAACTGCATCCTCTAAATTTTTCATAATCACCAAATTTTGGCGGGTCTACAACAACTGGTACGCCTGTTTCATTAGCTATTACAATGAGTTTCTGGACGACATACGTACACATCATTCCAGCCCGATAGTCACAAAGAAGCACAGCGTGGTAGTCGTTCTTAGACATAAGTTCTGCGAACTTATTTACAATTCTTTCTTTTGTGACTTCGTCCAACTCAAAAGCCTCATTCCCTTTGTTGACGCGAAAAGAAATGTGTCCATCTGCAAAGTACCTTACTTTTATTGGCACACGATACTTTGGGCATTCAATGACATTCTCGATTGGTAAGAGTTCATTTTTAAGCGCTGATAAAACCTGTTTATCCTCTTCTCCAATGATCGTCAAAAAATCTAGATTCAGTCCTATTGCCTTGACATTCTTAGCAGCATTCCCAGCACCACCTATTATGATCTGTTTGGACTGCTCCTCAAACACAGGTATAGGGAAGTCACTGGATATCCGCTGACATTTCCCATATATGTTCTTATCTAAAACAAACGGTCCAACCACTAGAACCCTTCTTTCAGAAGCTTTAGCAAAGCTTATCTTAACATTATTTTGTCCCTTTTCAGTCTTCCTAGTGAACGGATTTGCCTCCATCGTGCTGAACGAACAATAAAGTGTTTTACCGATGACTAACAACAAAGTACACGTTTTATGTATATGACTTGATAGCCAGTCGGCCGAATTGCCCGATTATCATCGTTACAACTACACAAATATTTATTCAAATAGAGACGCAGTAGACCATTTAGATATACACAGTCGGGGATAAAGAGATTTGCTGAACGTTTTTATAGTACGAAGGCGTATCAGAAACTGTCTAATGGAAATGAGTTGTGTTTTATACACATTGGATAAATTGTATTTCTCTGTTTTAAAAAAAAAAACGTTATTGGGATGAACGAGGAGTGTATGAAACAGAGCGTATCAAAAAATTTGACGAGCTTATTTGAATTTAGACGAGACGTTTATCCCATTTCAAATAAAGCGTATATTGATCACATAACGTAGTCAATCTTATCTTCTACCGGTCCCCGTGGCCGAGTGGTTGGGGGTACTGCAAAGTTACCGGGGGTTGTCAGTTCGAACCCTGTCTGTGTGGGGTTCTCAACACATAAGTGCAGTTCAAGGACTGGCTGACCCAGGGTTAAGATCAAGTGACCGGGTATGATAGTATACCACCTGTTAATGGCGTAATTCTCCAGGGAGGCAGCTTTTTATTTGCCCATATAGACAAAAAAAGTCCCTAAAATACTGTTGGCGGGACATTTAACCCATGCAAGCACGTTTCTATATTGAGCCACTATACTGAAGACCGGGAAAAACTTTCACTTGAATTATTTTAATATTTTTATTTAATTTCAATCGAGGTTATTTTTTTCTTCGAGGAATTTAATATTAAAGCGTTTTAACTTTCTTAATAACCTTAAATTCTTGATTATACTAGGAAACCATTCTAGTAAATAAATTGCCCTCACAATTTTGTTTTTTGTGTGTAGAATCTAGGCAGCGTTCAGGCTAACGGTTGCTAGTTGGTACCCAGCTTACATTCATTACACAGCGATAAAACAGGAGTCAAACCGCTCACGTTCGCTCCCAGTGTGTTGACTGAACGTGCGGCTGAGCTTATATTTTGTACAAGGAAATGACCGAGACCGTGATCAGACAGCTCCTTCCAAAATCTCCTCCGTTTGTCAAAGCATCAAAACACATCTACAGTCAAACCTGTCTTGAGCGGTCAGTCAAGGAAATAAGAGAAGGTGACCGCTAAACATGTGACCGCTGAATGAAGGTAGAATATATCAAGGGGTGAGAGCGAAACTAGTCTAAATGCATATATTTATAAACACTTAGACTAGTTTCGCTCTCACCCCTCGATATTATAAAATACTGTAGTTTGGTAATATAAAATGGCCGCTGAATTAGCAAGAGATTCCCTCAGTCCGTCTTTGATGGAATGGCCCTAGAACACTCTCGAGAGTACAATAAGCCTAATTTAAAGTTTAACAAGTCAAGTCACTCGATGTTACCTGGCTACCTTTATAATAAGAAAAAAAAGATTGCTATGTAAAGGGAGATAACTTCTTACTGTATAAAAATATTCTTTCCCAATTTCAGAGAAACAAAAAACAAACTTCCCAAGACAATGCATATATAGAGTGACAGGCAAATAATCCAGGTGCAAAAATACTGTCACCTATACAGTGAGTTCCAACTTAAAAAGACATCCCTCTTTTCCCCGATCAATTCTTTTTTTTTTTTTTTTTTTTGTTTTTTTTTTGGGGGGGGGGGGGTAATTCTAGCGTGTTTCTACTTACTTCCTCATTCAAATACATGTATATTCAAGAAATAAGCTTCATAATGTTCTCTCTTTCTATCTAGTGTGTCACCTTATTATGTGAAGTACGAGTAAAAAGGAACTTCACATTTGTATTTTTTTTGTAATGGTACATTTCACCCCGAAAGTATACGTAAACCTACGTAAATCAACGAGCACTTCCCGAACATACTGGCGTTTGTTTGGTTTAACGTCCCACCGACGGTATTTCAGTCATTTGGAGACGATAATATATGCTGGTGTTCCAAATTCCAAACAATGTTCAATGGGAAATAAACACACATTTGAGATCCCCCCCCTCCCCTGATTGGTCAGTTTCAGTCGTTGTTGATTAAGTTGATTGTTGATTGCGAGTCCGAGCCTGTAATCATTCTAAGTGTGTGTGTGTGTGTATGTGTGTGTGTTTCCTGAACTAGAAACTTTATCATCAAAATTATGGACATTCACAAAAAAGGCAAAGACTGGCTTCTTTTACAAATTATTTAATGACAAATTCATTTCATTCACCACCGTGTCTTGTGGCTGACAATATATTCTATATAAATTCAACAAATCAGTCTAGTAACAAAAGACCCAATTCTTAAAAAACTCGAATCGTACAACTGCTACTGCAAACAAAATCAAAAGGTTTTTACAGCCGTATTAAAGACCATGCCCAGTGTTCTCAAAAATACTTTAGTGTGATCTCAGATTCAAACTCAAATCTCAAATTCTTATATTATCTAAAGGGCATATTTTGAGTTTGAGCAAGAAAATCATTCTACATGTTTAATTTCGAGAACAATCATGCTATATTCTCAAACCTCCATGAAAAACATCCAAACTTCCATCTTATAACAATCCCTGTATTTCAAACGTTAAACCTATTGCTCGTCATACATTACAGGGATGAACTGACAGATTTTTTTTTTAATCTTTGGCTATTCATGGCCAAAAAGCTGGGGTGGGGGGGAATCAATTATATAAACCAAAGTTCACAAACTTTCATTGTTGTTGGTCAGTCAATTGCATCCCACTAGAAAGTTAAGGTAAAGTTAAATGCCAAATTTGACGAGCAATACCATGCTGAAATACATATTCATCTGTATTAAGGTGAAGTCCTTGTAATGGTTCCGCTACGTCTTGGACCACTTAACCTCTACCAAGATAACCAAGGTACCCTAATGGAACATTAGGAAACCTTGGCTATCTCTGTCAAGGCCATGAGGTCCGAAATGTAGCGAAACCATTACAGGGACTTTACCTTATGACAAGATTGGATTCTTTTCCATCACACCTTCCGTTGTGTAAAAAAACCAATACAGTAAAATCTCGATAATAAGACCACCATTGGGACTGCTGTCATCTGGTCTTAATAATGAAGTGGTCTGATAATCGAGTTTCAATGAACAGGAATTAAGGAAACAGGGACCTGAAATAGTGGTCTTAATACTGAGGTGGTCTTTATATGAGGTTTTACTGTATTGGGATCACAACGTAACACATTCAGATTCAGATCATGGAAGAAATAATTATTTCAGCTACAGTTACGGTCACAGCAGTTGTCAGTTACTTATCAACAGATACCCCATCTTTATTGCAAGAACCCCATTTTCCAAATTAAAAAGATGTACTCGAGTACGATTTTCAAACTCATACACTAAGTATGTCAATAAAACTCAAATTTAGTTTAAACCCTAGTGATGTACAAAATATAATGGCCTGCTTCTTATAGGAACAGTGAGAACAAATGATTAACTCGTTATATGACCAAATAAGTTGAATAATGGTGTCAAACCTCATAAGTATCAAAATTTACATTTTCTTTAAAAATGTTTCGAAATGTATATTTACAAGACATGATGCAAAACAAAGATTCATAAAGTATTTCCCTAAACAAAATATTTAAAAGTTAGGGGTTCACGATACAAACAAGTTCTTTAAACCAAACCATAACAAGTGACGTGAATTCTGAGCTTAAAAAAAGTGCTTTACATAACAGTTAACAATTGAAAGATAAACAGAATGAATCTCTCTCAACACAAAAACAACCTAATGCAAGACGGTTTTTAAATGACTGCCTTGACACCAAAACCTCAGCACCGCTTAACTCACATGTACAAACTTCTTGAAATGAGTCTACACAGCAATACGAAGAAGACAAACGATTTCTCTATAAGAAAGTTTAGCCTTGTATGTGCACGCTGTAAAGTAAAATACTTATGTTAACAGCCTTAAGCCTGATCAGACAGAATCTTGAGGTTGAAGAGTCTCAAAGTATCATAAATGAGCCATTCAGAAAAAATGCCTAAATTAAACACAAGTCACCAATATATTAAGCCAGTTTTTTCTTCTAAAAACTAAAGAATATTACACACTACCAGTGCATAATTGCATAAAAATCAGAACACAAAAACAATCTATTTTAAGACAATATTCAGACAATAAAATAAAAACCTCACTCAAATAAAAGTTAGAAACAAGTGTTACTTTTAAACAAAAAAACAAAAAACAATAAAATGAGGAAAAGTGCATATTTTTCAGGGTTTTTTATTAAGTCTGCTGATCCAGCCAGCCAGCTGTGTCCATCTAATGAATATAATGAAATTCCTTATTATGACCATTAATTCTCAAGCTGATTGGCATTAAAAACATTTATATCAAAAGACCATTTTACTGAACTTCTCAAAAAAAGAAGTTCCTCACCTCAACTTTTTTTCCTGAATATAAAACTAAACATATTGACCACCAGAAAAGCAATTTGTATATACAGTATTATCGTTGTCAAGACCATTTCACTCCAAATGGACATGTAAACCTACGTAAATCAATGAGCACTTCCCAAACACCTAATCTACATGCGGCCGTGCATTCAGTCAACCTAACAGGAGCTAATGTGAGCAGTATGACTCCAGTTTTATCGCTGTATAATGAATTAAGCTGGGTACCAACTCAACCATGAGAGACTGAACGCACCACAAGTTTAATTCCACACAATGACATTGCTCAATGGGAAAAAAACATGATTTTTTCCACCCAGTAACTGATTGGTCAATTTAAATCGTCGAATTATACAGAGTATTGCTGAACCCTTGGTGCTATGGTCCATTCAAAAAATGACTTAACGCAGAAAAACAATGTAAAATAAAACTGCTCTTGGTCACTCAACTCTAGCAATTATCTGAATTATATTATTTCATACTTTCGTAAAATAATGGTCTACCTTGCGTACCAAATTTTGTGAAACAGGTTTTGAGATTTTCAATTGAGGAAAACTTCTTATTGAGAAGGTTCATATAATGAAGGCTCGAGACCCGTTCCACCACTTCACTACATCCAGACTGGTATTGTGGGAATGTCCTACATAGTGTCTAATGATTTATTTGCAAAATAAAACAAAAGGTGACTAAATCCATTGCATTATACAAAGTTTTTGTGAGGAAAACATAACAAGAACAGGGTTTTCATAAATAATTTTAACAACAGACTTTTTTTTTTTTTTTTTTTTGAAAAAACTAATTTGGCAGTGGGTCAAGGGAGATTTTGAACATTCAAGATATCAAAAATTGCCCAAAATAACAGATTTTCATTTGTTTTTAAACCGATGATTTTAATCTGCAATCTGTTAATAATGAAAACCCTGCATTTGTAAATTTATATATACACATCTAGAGATTTTTGTTGTAGGAAATTAAGTGAATCAGGCCCCTGGTACTTAAAGAATGCATCTCGGTAAAGGAATGAAGATCAACTCTCAGTATGTACCTTGATATACATTTAATGATAATGTGACTGTACATATGAACACAATGGGGGATGGACAGATGGAAGAATGGAGGAAAAGATGAATCACAAGGTCCCAAAGCTATCAGTCCGACTCAGGCTCGGCCTTTATCTTCTTCTTTTTCTTCTTCTTTTTCTCTGAACTGACTGGCTCAACTATTGAGGTATCTGAAATAGAAACAAATAATAATTGTATAGCTATTTTTAAGAACTCTTGAACAATCACTAAAGGTGATTAATATCGCCACTTCCTATCTTGTCATAATGTGAGAGTAGGACAGAACATGTGTAAATGTCCTCAATTCTGTATAATTACAACATTTCCCAAGATTCAAAAGCATTTTATCAAGAATAACAGATTGTGAGTAATTTTTAAATCGGACAAATTTCAAGAGATTCTTTGAATACATACAAATTCAACTTTGGGAATTCAAAGACTTTCCGTGATGTTTTTCTGTCCTATTTTGCAATTTATTTGCAAAAAATTTTTCTTTCAATTCATTCTTACAGAGATAAGGGTGAAATAAAAACAGGTTAGTGGAAAAAAGAAACCAACACCACTATTACTCTAACATCCCATTTAGGTAAAACCCAGCTCACGGCACTTTTTCATGTGCGAGTACATTTTATGTAACCATTTCCAGATGTGTCTTAAAATATTTTAAGTAACTTCTTAGTTCTATTTTTTCAAGAAAAAAAGAAAAAACATTATCTTCTGGGCAAATTTATTAATTTCCAGATGTTTCTTTTGAATAGAAAAATTGCCAAGGCCCAGGAGATACTAGATTCATCTCCTACAACAACAAAACGTACCTTCTTCTTGTGTTGTATCTAAACTCTTTCGCTTGTCCTTTTTCTTCTTCTTTTTCTTTGAATCCCCATTTTCTAAAACAAGAGAAAAAACTACATTAATTAAGCACAAAGCTGTTCCAGCTATCATTGCTAGTAAATCTTCATCAGCCAAATAAGATTTAATCTTTGTTACAATAAGGTTTTTTTTAAAATAAGAAAGTAGTCTGTGTTTCTGGTCCATATGCATAAATCTAGTACACACTTTGAAACTTTCCCACCTACAGGAATCTGACGTGGCATGCTACCATGCTTGGTACTTTTCATCCTTTCCAAGTAATGACTTTTATCTTATGTACTATATCCTTGCCAGGTAATAACACCTATTTCACCTTTCATTAGTCCTCAAATCATCCAATCCAAACCCTACGATCAATGACCGACCAGGTTTACACAAAAGTACACAAGACTATTTTGTTATACTGCTTAGGTGCAACTGATTTAGTCAAAAAAAAAGGAAATTAATCCCATAATCAACGAGGTAAAGGTGTACCTAAAACTACTGGCAAGAACTTTAAGTGTGCATTCCACTTAAGAGTGTACGAGTGACTCACCGAGAGGTGCCTCCTCAGCTTCCGGCAACTCCAGCTTGATGGTCTTGGGTTTCACCTCCACCTGCTCCTCTTCATCATCAAACTTCCTCTTTACAGGTACACTGGGTAGAGTGGAGTCCAGGTTGTTGTTGTAGGTCCTCACCTGGCTGGAGTACAGGTGAGTACAGGTAAGTATACACAAGTACAAGTAAGAACACATAAACACAAGTACAAGTAAGAACACATAAAATCAAGTACAGGTAACATGGTTCAAACAGGATTTCCTTACCTAAGGACTTTTCAAGGATTTTTCGAGGCTAAAACTGGTTTTTTTAGGAATCTTTTGGAACGTTTTTTTTTTCTTTTATCCTTCATGGCCAATTTTTGAACTGTTTGAGTTCTAAAAATTGTCTCAAGATGTGGTAAACAAACAATAAAAGTACCATTTACACAATGCCTGACAACGTTTTTATGCAACACTTATTCGCAATTTCAGTTTGTTCCAAGAGGATTTCATTCACAAACATACAGCAGTTTCTAGTTGGATGAAGATCTTGTTTGTCAATTTCTTTCCATATTACATTAATTTTTGTTTTAAAAATGCACTGCTAATGCAGCTCTGAATATTCAAGGTTGTTTACTAAAATTCAATGACTTTTATGAAATTCCAGTACAATTTTTATGTTTTCTCAAGGCAACACTTAATAAAGTATTTCTCAAGGTTAAAGTCATTTACAAGGACTTTTCAAGGCCTGTATAACCATGGGTAAGTACAAATAAATACACTCAAGTACATGTAAATACATGTAAAGACAAGTACACATAAATACACAGATGTAAAGTACAGGTACAGCTAGGTAGCATTCCCATTTACGACCTGGCAAGAAAAGATAACATACAGGTCAGTAAAGATACAGCAAAATACATACAGGTCAGTAAAGATACAGCAAAATACTGGTAAGTCCAGGTAAGTTGCAGCTAAATTACAGTTACTAAACAGAAATAGCTAAAATCCGACTCAAAACCAACACTTCATTTTTCTAGACGTTTGGCTGATTATTTCAATTTGAAATGACCCTCAACACATCTTTGAAAGAACAAATGCTCATCTTCAAGATGGAATGTGCGTGTGACCATGACAATACAGATCATCACGTGTCAGGCTGCTTGAACAGACTGATAAAATACTGCGCTATCAACTGAACCAGGTGACGATCAAGACACCACCTCATAAAACTTCCATGCATCCAAATTCTACAACAGCTATTTCAGTCCAAGCCCCCATGTTCTTAAAAATACATAATTATGTACAATCTCAGACTCAAATTTGAACACCATACTCAAATCCCTACTGAAACTGATGGCCATTGTTTGAGTACAAGTACGAAAATCATACTTAAGCACCAATTTTATTTTCAAGAACACGGGGCCTGATTTATATGCAACAAGGGTCTGGACTGCCACAAAATACCCCCATCACAGTATGGGGACTCTCAGAAATAGCTCAGAGAAACAAGCTATTGTCTCCTAAATCCCATTAGTTAATGAATGTTACTTATTAAAACAATCATGTTGAAACATTTCCATTAATTTGAAGGAAAATGTCTCTTCTGACTTATTCAAGTGTTCAAGGGCCATAACTTCTAAGTCATTCACGCGATAATGCTGAATATCGAACTCATCTGCGATTTTATGGCCATGCACATGTGTGGAAAGTTTAAAAAGGATTGGTCTAACGGTATTGAAGTTAGAGCCCAGACAATCACAATTTCAAGTATTTTGTGTACGTCAAGGGCCATAACTTCTAAGTCATTCACGCGATAATGCTGGATATTGAACTCATCCGCGATATTATGGCCATGCACATGTGTGAAAACTTTGAAAAGAAATGGGCAAACTGTATTGAAGTTAGAGCCCGGACAATCACAATGTCAAGTATTTTGTGTACGTCAAGGGCCATAACTTCTAAGTCATTCACGCGATAATGTTGGATATCAAACTCATCCGAGATATTATGGCCATGCACATGTGTGGAAAGTTTGAAAAGGATTGGGCAAACGGTATTGAAGTTAGAGCCCGGACAACAAATGTTCCACGCCCGCCCCCCGCCGTGAGTGTTCACATAATACGCCCCATCTTAAGATGGGCGTATAAAAATGAAATCAAGTAACTCTGAGTATATTACTAGTTAGACATGGGTATAATTGAAGGTAAAAATCAAACTAGAGTTTCTATTACAGGTGAGCCCTGTATCACCTCTACTTACCTTTTGTTCTCATATTTCTCCCATTTTGGTGTCATTCTGCCTGCCCCGCTGATTCTTCTTGACTGAAACAAACAGTTTTTTATTTAATGCTTCCAATATTAAGATACCAATAGCTCTTTAAAAGCTCATTAACTATAACAAATACCCTGCAGGTTTCTGCCAGTTACAAGTCAATGACACGTGTTCTTTCCTCATGCAAATACCACATCAAATGATATCTGATTAGAGTCATTTAAGCTGTATCAGCACAATTTTTAGGCATTAGTTTGTCAAGACAGGCACTTAGTGAGGCGAATTACTACCACGAGGATACAACCTTATACCACTCGACTCTAAAGAGTCTATTCCTTAATTACATTAATGGGCTTTATCATCTGAAAGATAAATACTTAATTATCTTAATGACCATTTCTAAGTATGTAATTAAATAAATTAAAAATTTCTGACTTTATTGTTTGAAAGAAGAGGAGATAAATATTTTATTTTTTCTTCAAATTTCACAAAACGATGATATAAAGTTCCTGGGGGAAAATCCAGTAAATGAACATTATATAGACATTGATTCAGGTGTCATACATACACACACACTATCATATTGGTACCCAAGTTGTTATTTTTAATATTGGGAATATACCAGAATATTAAAATATTAACTATTGAAACAGCTGAGGAAACAAACAAGAGGGCCAAGATGGCCCTGAATCGCTCACCTGAGAAAGATGATTGCTTAGGAAATAAAGATGATAGTGTGTTAACAAAGTGAAATCTTGCATTCTTTGTTATTAAAAGCGACACAAAACCTGACCTAATTGGCCCTTCTCAGCCATAAATCAAGACATTATGGTTATAAACATTGTCATAAAGTTTGAAGATGATTGCTCAAAAAATGAAGAAGATAGAGTGTAAACAAAGTGAAATCTGGAATTTTTTGTTATTAAAAGGGGCATAACTTCTGACCTAATTGGCCCATCTCCGCCATAACTAAACTCAATCAAGACACTATCATCATAAACATTGGCATAAAGTTTGAAGATGATTGCTAAAAAAATGAAGAAGCTAGAGTGTAAACATAGTGAAATCTTGCATTTTTTTATATTAAAAGGGGCATAACACCTGACCTAGTTGACCGATCTCAGCCATAATCGAACTCAATCGAGACATTATGGTCATAAACATTGTCATAAAGTTTGAAGATGATTGTTTAAGAAATGAAGGTGCTAGAGTGTAAACACTAACATTGTTGACAAAGCACGACAGACACTCACAGGATCACAAAAGCTCACCCTGTGCTTTGCTCTGGCGAGCTAAAAAAAACTAGAACTGGCCCAAATACCCCTCCCCCCCCCCGCATGTCGCTTTGTCACAGATTTTATTACAAAGGATAAAAATTAAGTATGAAGATTTACAAAGGGAAATTACTCCTAAATTATGCAACAGAGAGTTATGGTTCTTGGTCACTGCACGCCCCCTCAATGAGATCTATCCAAATATGAAGTTTCATCTTGATATCTTATATACTTTTTTAGTTACGGCCCGGACAAAAATTAAGTATGAAAATTTTCAAAGGACAATAACTCCAAAATTACGCCACAGAGAGTTATGGTTCTTTGTCACTGCAAGCCCCCTCAATGAGATCTATCTAATGAAGTTTCATCTTGATGCCTTTTATACTTTTTGAGTTACGGCCCAGACAAAAATTAAGTATGAAAATTTAGAAAGGACAATAACTCCAAAATAATACGACAGAGTTATGGTTCTTGATCAATGCACTCCCACTTAATGAGATCTCACTACATATGAAGTTTCATCTTGATATCTTTTACACTTATTGAGTTACGGCCCGGACAAAGAAACCGACAGACGGACGGACGGCCAGACAGACAAGCTGAATCCAGTATACCCCCCTTTCAACTTTCGTTGTGCGGGGGGTATAAAAATCACTTGACCCTATAAGCATGGTTAGAAGGTCACTGTATGGTTCTGTCACTTCAGAGGTAGTGACGAATAGCAAGGTTCATCACAAAGGATCAGATTTGATATGAGGTGCATCATCAGTGACAGATTCAACATACGCTTGCCGAGAAATACATTAATCATTTGTCAAACATAACAGCTGTATTTAGGCTCCCAGGTCCCCACCATCTTTTCAAGAACCTGGTAGTTCCATTCAAAGACCAAGAGGGAAAATCAAGAGGTGTTCCATTCGATCATGTGTCACCTGCTGAAAAAAGCTTGACGGACAGACAGAGAGACGCCAGTGAAGTGAACTCTGTGTCAACAAATGCAGATGACACAAAAATTAAAACCAATCTATATCAACTTATGATATAATCCATACTGGAAATCCTTATAGATTATTGGTAGGCTCGGCAAATGTGAGGAGGAAGGGAAACATATTTTAACACACTTCCACCCCATCAAGAACATTAGATGTCAGCCCCCACTCCAATACTAACATTGCCTTCCTCCAGTTCCCGAACCCTCCGCTCTAGTTTGGCTCTATGTTCCATCCCCATGTCAGCATTTGTATCCTCTCCTAAAGCATCTACACGGATAGCTAATGATGTTTTGGCTGCCAGCATACGCGACATCTGAAATTTGAATTTCATATCGTTAGTCCTTTATCTGGTATAAAGAGTTATTAACATTCCATATTTTCTAATTTTCATTTCTTAAGAAATTAAAGAAACAACTCTACTGCAGAATTACTGACTTTGCTCTTCATATTTATTACCATATTCAATCCTGTAGATTTACAAGTTTTATTTCATGAAACTTAATGCTCAATACAAGTGAAACTGACATTTTTTTTCCTCCTTTTTTTGGCAAACCAGCCACACACACCTTTACCCAAATTTCAAAAAATCTTAATTCACAAGTCTAAATTTCCTGGACCTTTATATAATGATTTCTTTTGATTTCTCAAGTTGTCCAAATGACCCCCCACATACACAAAATGTGTTTTATCTAAATATGAAGATGTCACCTGTCCCTCATTTGAAAAAATAAACAACATATATCTATACCTTTCCCTTTATCTTCACATTTGCCGAGCCTACTAATGATGCATGGTATATCAAGCCATATTTGGGCGTATCGTGTTTTGTTTTCAATGCTCTGAACAAAGCCTTCTCAGCTCCAAGGATCTGTACTGTGCTGGCCGGGTGTTTAGCCAAGTTGAGAAGAGATCCTGCAAAATAGAGCAATAAACATCAGGGATTTTTTCCAGCTTTTTTGTAGCCGGATTCGGGCTATATTCTCAATGTCCATAAATTTAAATGCAGAAATTCCCAGTAGTACTCAAAACAAGAATTTCTTTGGAACATGTGCATCAACCTACTAAAGCACAGGCCTTTTTTTTTTCAGATGCCGTAAATATCATATTTTGAGGAAAATATTGCCATTTTCTTTTCATTGGGGAAAGAAAATCCTAGAGCAAGATGCAAATTTGGAGAAAAGTGCATGAATTTAATGAATTTTTCAGAGGAGAAGGCACCTATGAACGGCACCTGATAGAGAAAAAAAAAGTCCTGAAGCGTGACAAAAAAGTGTGACAGACACAGACGACGGATAATGTATCCCTATGCATCACATCTGCTTACAGCAGGTTACAATTTGAACAAAAATTTCTACCAAGTCAGGCCTTTTATTCTGATAATGAAAAGAGCCCTAGTCATATTTTGGGGAGTAAAAGCACCATTTTCTTAAATTTAGGGAAAGAAGTTTACTTTGGTAAGTAGTATTACTTCGGTAGAAAGCTATTTTGGGGAAAAATACTTGAATTGAGAAGACACCAATGAGCAACCTATGACGAAGAAGGAAAAAGTCTGGTCAGTGGTTTCTAAATAGTTTATGAATTGATCAATCATTTGAAGTCATTCCCTAGGTTTGTGTTATTTCTTGACCATTTCTAATCATTCCTGCTTTATCATTCCTAAATTTAGATAAAATGTCTATGATGGTCTCTTAATCTGGAATTTAGCTGTTTAGTTCTAGAATTAAATATTTCAGAAGATAAGAGATTATTAATTTCACCAAAGTTAAGCCAATCTTTAAGACGTTTCATGGATGAAACAAGCTGAACTGAAAAGCATTCCATATATGAATTTCTAAAAGAACTAAATTTGTTCATATCTGTTGTAAGTATACTTTATCCCTTTACCTCGTGTAGTTCTGTTTTGATGACATGGCAAATGGAAAGTATCTTTTAACCCTTTCCCTCATAGAGGACACCATGAAAAGACCTGTGCAACAGCATAAAACCAGATCAGCCTGCGAGTAACTCGCAGGCTGATCAGGTTTTATGCGGTTCGCTGCTCCTCAGTGGTCTGGAAATGAGGATTTTATAATTAAATTTGGTAAGGTTTAACTGTGGTTTTCTGCAGATCAGGCTTTATGTGGTACCTATTGAGTGCGTCAAAATGAGTCTATACGAGGGAAAGGGTTAAAGAAGCTATCTGATAAAGATTTCCTCTGTTTACTACTGCAGTATTGGAGCTAGTATTATAGTACTCTAAACTGTCCGCACAGCTATTTCATACACCATTTGAATTTCAGTAAATTAATATTCAGCAAGTCATAAATCTGTATGTAAATATTCATGAAGTAAATATCTAAAATTACCAATCCTAGAGTTTATAACCTAGCCTGAAAAACAGCTGTTAAATCTGCCATCAACTGGTTAACCATTTGACACAATGACACACTATGGTTCCGGCACTAAGAGTCATGTGACTGATTTATTAATCTCTTTACAACAGTAAATTTGACTTCTGGTATCGGCAGCAATTCTCGATGCATCGGTGAAAATGAGATTTACAAACACTTCTAGTGTATCAAGGGTTGACTGTACCATAGTACAACTTACCTGCATGCGCAATCAGCCGGGCACCAACCAGCTCCCCTACCAAGACTGTGAGGTTGGGCGCTATGGCAACCATTCTGTTCTTAATGTAGTCGTAGAGCTGGCCTCGGTATTCTGTGATCTCAATCACCTGCAGGAAACAACAACTCTTAATTCTGGAAATGAATTTACTTCAACGTGACATCACTAGGATGACCCATGCTGAGGCTATATCAGTACAAATATCTACCTGTCAATATCCCCCTTGGTCAATTATCAATAATGAAATGTCAAGTTTCAATTACAGCTACTCCAAGGAAATGTCAATGAACTGTTAGGATTGTCGACAGCAAACAAAACCACCTCCCACAAAGCATAAAAGAATGGCCATCATAAACATGTGTTAACATAATCAAGGCCTCTGTTAGGAATTGGTGTATTCCCTAAATTTGAAACAAATCCCTGCAGTACAGAGGAGTTGTCTCTTCAAGTGATTCTGCCTGTATAGAATAATAACAGAAGTGATCACCAGGCTCAACAGACAGACAGACGGATAGATTGATGGACAAAAAGACACAGATGACTGAAGTACAATAAGACTCATTTGGCTTATGAATATTAGGGTATCAGCAGCTGTTATTTTCTTGGTTTTTCAATTATTTTTTTGATTTTTACTTAAATACAAACAATACCAAAATACCTTAGGTGCCCCAATCAATATTATTTCGACCCACCTACCCCCACCCCCAACGATTTTAAATTTACAAACTGCATTTCTATTTGCTTTGAACAACTGTATTCATAATTAGGACAAACTGGTTGAATAAAGCAGTACTGGTAAATATGAACAGATTTTAACTTGAATCAAAAAAGATGCCAACAAAAAAGGAAACAAGAGGGCCAAAATGGCCCTTAAGCCCCACCTGAGAAATATTGCCAAACACCCTGGGGCAGACAAATTTAAACCCCAGGGTCATCACAGGTAATTTTCATCAAATTTGGCCCAGAGGTTTCAGTGGAGATGTTTGTTTGAAACTGCCATTGACAACAATTTCCGATGGGCAGCCATTGATCCTAAAAGCTCACATGAGCACTATGTGCTCAGGTGAGCTAAAAATCCCAATTAAATTTTGTAACCAACTAACTACACTGAGACCTCTATTTAAATTTTTTCTGGAAGGGGCATCAAAAAATTTGTGGGGTTAAATTTTACAATTTACAAATTTTATCATATCTATAGTCTCTAGAACTACCAACTAACCTGGTCACACAGGTATCGGACGTTTAAGATGTCTTCTTCCGAGATCTCTGTTCCCATGGAGATTTCTGCTGCATCCTTGACCTCTTGTTCCACCTCCTCCGGGCAGAATATCAGAGAAATCTGTATTGACTGCATTTGTCCGGAATCCTATTAACACATACACCATATAACATACCGGTATATAGGCAATTAATGGCTTTTTAGTCAAGATACCTGTTTATTGCTATCTGCATGCCTGTCTAGGTGCCAATGGACATACTATTTTATTTCTATGGTAAGTGTCTGCGTGCACATAGGCTTTGGTGATTGGTTGATAAAAAAAAAAAAAAAAAAAAAAACTTTTATTTTCTGTGTCCTTCCTATCAAACCAAAAGTATGCCGGAAAGCACAAAGATGACAATGTTTGGGCCAGTATTCAAGTTATACTTCAGTAAATATTAACATATAAAAGCATTATTTAGTCATTTTTATTGGTACCCAATTTGTTATTTTTTAATCAGGAATGAAGTTGAATATTAAATATTGACTATTGAAACAGATGTGGAAACAAAAAAACACTATAAGCATGGTTAGAAGGAAATGTATGGTTCTGTCACTTCAGAGGTAGTGACGAATAGCAAGGTTCATCACGAAGGATCAGATTTGATATGAGGTGCATCATCAGTGACAGATTCAACATACGCTTGCCGAGAAATACATTAATCATTTGTCAAACATAACAGCTGTATTTAGGCTCCCAGGTCCCCACCATCTTTTCAAGAACCTGGTAGTCCCATTAAAAGACAAAACCTGAATAAATCCTGAATTCTAAGTGGATTCATACTGGGAGTCCAAACATTAATATATTTTAAGTAATCCCGATAAAAAGTATAGAAAGATGTGAAAAACAAGGATCAAACAAACCACATTTTTTTTTAATCTCAAATATCACCATTTGCTCAAATGATGTTTAGAGTTTGAGATGGTATTTTTTGACTATCAAATGTCAAAAACTTCATCATTTTTACTATCAGATAATGAAAATCATGAGTTTTGTTTTCATTCTTCAAATTTTCTGTCAATACAAAATACTGCAGCATCAACAGAACAAGAAATTTTAATTTCAAGTTCAACTTTGCTGATTTTAGACATAGAAACCTTTCAAACCTTTTGGAAATCTTTTACAGACTTTTCTATACTTCCCTTATTTTTCTTAAAATAACAAATATAATGAATCCATGAAAATTAGTAATGAAGTTAACTCAAGAGGTAGTGACGAAATGTTTGTCAAATCACTGACAATCATACAATTGAAAATGTATCCATCATCGTTAACTCCATGTTCCGCCCTTAATTTACAATTGGTAATTGACATGCACCAGTTGTTGAGCATGTCAAATTAAGCTTGCTAGTTGGGTTTAACATTCCATCCCACACACTATATTTTTGTCATTTGTGAACTGTCTAAATTCTTGAGATAGACTTCATGGGTGTAATATTTCAAGAGTTTTAACATCAAGAAAAATACAATGTACAAAAGAACGTCATATTTTTCACTCACCTTGCACTAACATTCACTCGACATATCAAGTAGGCAAATGGGCTTAATACACCTTGATAGTGCCGTCACCTGCATTACCATGCATGGAAGATTTTGTCTCCCAACCATAATAAGGACAGGATTTATATATAACATTCCCTGTAAACCATTTAGAGAGACAAGAATGAAAAATTCTGTCACAAGTCTACCTACCCATAAGCTTCACCAATTTAGCGTAGGCCAGATTGTCTTGGACAATTTTGCCGAGTTCCGGGAAATGCCAACCGTACCATTCGCGACCCCTCATCACATAGTTGTTCAGTTCCTTGTCCAGATCATCCAGTAAGGCTGCACGTGAAAAATTGACTTGAAATATATGCACGTTAAACATACAATTTTAATACATGCACGTGAAACACACCTGTAATACATGCACGTGAAACAATCATGATCAAAAACGATCAAAATGTACCTGGCAAAAACATATTCACTCACATAATTTACACAATTTCTATTAAATCTCAAACCTGTTAAGATCTACAGATGACCAGGCTCCATGATCTCGATATACTCGAGGAAGATCTTAG
>CM037789.1:30227698-30277698 GCA_021229015.1 Solen grandis | reverse complement strand
GCTCAAATTTTAGTATCTTTAATATTTTGGGCATGAAAATCATACTGAAGTAACTTTTTTATTTTGGAGATCAAGGGGCAAGATTCTTACAGCTGTGAACCAAGCATAATTTGAAACAATATCTTTTAGTATAAATATGGAATCTGCCATGACTCGATCTATCACCACTAGACAACACGGACTCAACAAAATGTAAAGTTATTGAAGTTTTGAAAAGCAATATGACCAGGTGTGCACGATTCCCATTTAGTCCTGTCAAAGGGGTTATAACAAAGGGGTAAGCTTAGTTCACAAAGGTCATACTTACATATGGCCTGAACAATCATCGTGTCAACTTTGTCTGGGCTGAATTTGAGCTTGTACCGGGATAAACTGTGAACACAAGAAATGGCATGAATGAAACAATTGCAAAACCATAATACAAAATTTAGAGTCTTTATTATAGTGCAATAAAAGCTTAATACAACAATTTTTTTCATGTTAATATACTTTGTCAATGATTTCAACTATTTAGCTAGCAAATACTTATTCTACATGAAATTTTGTTCAACTCCAATCTTTAATAGTTATTTTCAGGAAAAATACCCATTGCAGGCAGGGCTCACAATTAACACTTGCATTTCAGCAAAATGTGAGTAAAAAATGAAATTTGCGTGTTATGTTTTTAATCCACTAGAAATTTTTTACAAGTGAAAATTTTGGCTTAAATAATCTGAAAATTTTGGCTTAAATAATCACTTTTTCCTTTTTTCATACAATGTTTTTTTTTAAATCCATTAATTTATGAAACAGTGATACTGATGATATACAAGCCCATTGGAAGTAATTTCCATGGAAGTAAAATAATTTGCAAAGACTGAAAGTCTGAAATTAAAGGCACTGGCATTTAGTTGCGAGTGGGAGAAATTAAATTTGAGACCTGGTAGGGTTCTCCCTAGACTTTCTTTTTCAATGGGTCTCAAGTGACCCTTTAGAAAAAAAGATAAAAAAGCAAATTTTATATATTTGGGGATCATTTAGACATGGTTTTCCCTGGTACACAAAATTGCCCATTTTGGCCTTAAAATTGCATAAATGACCCCATATATTTCAAAGTTTGTCTCTTTATCTATGTAGCAAGGGGGAGAGATCATTTGAAGGTCAAGGACACCTGGCAGGTTGTGTGCATGCACCTGTGAAGTTTGGAGGCTGTAGGTGGAAGGGCTTTTGTGTTATGGTCAAGGTTATGTTTTGTGACAGACCAAAAACAATAAAGTCTGATCTTTCGCCCCAGGGACACAAAAAAGGGCACTGACCTGTGAGCAAGACCAAGTGCCATTGAAGCCATCTCTTTCTGGGGTAGGGCGATCAGACTGTCCATCTGGTTTCGGATCCCTCGCATCAACTCCTGGACGTTGGAGTTAGCCACACAGCTGATGTTGAACTTCTCCTGGACATATAGATACACAGAAAAAATAATATTTCTGTCCCCCAAGTTATGAATAAAACCCATGCATAATCTTGATTGAACTTAAATATTTATCATTCACAAACGTCACCACATAATGGCCATATATAAGCTTGAAAATCATAACATACCTATATTTCATAATTAACTGTAATAAAAGGGGGCAGTTAATCTTGTGAACAATCAATGAAATTCAGATATTGGATGAACAAGCCAAATTCCTTATATTTTTATTGTTTGAAATCTGATGTAATCAATCCAGACATCCGGTCTACATACAATTTCAAATTGAACAGCTCTTAAGGAAATATTGACCACTGACTTTTACAGAGAGAAACACCTTGCAGGGTTTTCATTATCAACCAGCTGCTAGCCAAACTGGCCACATGAGATGACATTTTGGTCAGTTGGAATTTGCAAAAGTGTAAAAATACTATGGTAATATTCAACTGGTAATTAACAACTTTTCTTTTCATTGAATGCCTTTCTGCAACGCTTTGTACATTGTTACTAAGTTCATCATAAATTTAGATTGTCACCTCGGCCTTTTGAACCAAAACATGATGACAATCCTGTTCTTGATAGATTTTGTTTCCTAATAATTCATGGTCTATTAGAGACATATTTTCAAACTACACTGTAACAAGGAATAACCACACAATTGCACATGGGTTAATCATATAACATAACCAGTAAGAAACCGAAAGATAATGAGATGCGACAACTTCCATAATACTTCCTTTATTTGGGTAAAACTGCAAGACTGCTTCAATACATGTACCTAAAATAAATATTAGAACCATAAAATCATCTCACCTTTTACCCCTCATTTCACACATACTCTCATAATAACAAAACGTCCAAACGTGGACATGTTATAAATTTTGTTAAATCACCGAGTATGGTGAACGAAGCCCACCTTTATGACATTTCCGAGTTTCGCATCAGCAACGGCAAGCTCTTCTTGTGCCTCCTTAGCGACAACTTTCTTCATCAGAGATTTCAGGGCCTTGCTCATCTTCCCCTCAACAGTAGCAGTAACAGCTGAAACAAGAGCGATATCAGGGTTCATATAGGATTTTCTAACCTAAATTTAAGGACTTTAAGGATTTTTCAAGGGTAAACTGGTTTTTCAAGGCCACTTTTGAAAGTATTTGACCACTGAAATCAGGTCTCAAAATGTGGTAGACAATCAAGAAAATTACCATTTACACAATGTTCAACGACATTTTATGCAACACTTATTCACAATTTTTGTTTCTTCCAAGCGCATTTCATTCAAAAATATACAGCAGTTTGTATTTTGAGGAAGATCTTTTTTTAATTTCTTTTGATAATACATTGATTTTTGTATGAAAAATATATTGCTAATGTAGCCCTGAATATTCAAGATTGTTCAAATTCAACACTTAATTCAAGTATTTCTTCAAGTTAAAAGTTATTCTCAAGGACTTTTCAAGGCCTGTATGAACTGTGGACATTGAGCATCCTGACGACAGTATTTCAGCCATTTGGAAACTATGTCTACTTGAGAGAGATTATCAGATATAGTGCTGCTGCTACACTACAGTATCACACTGTATACAAGTGGCATGATACCACACCCAGTCACATCATCCTGACACCAGGCCAACCAGTTCTGGCCCCATGCTCTCAAAAATACTTAAGTACATTCTCAGGCTAAAATTTGAACATCATACTCAAATTCCTATTGAAACCATTGGGCATAGTTTTGAGTATGAGTATGAAAATCGTACCAATTTATCTCGAGAACACGGGGCCTGGAACAACCATTGTGTTTTTGTTTGGGGGTCCTATTGGAAATCAGTATTGGGAACTATCAGAACACAAGATACAAAAGGGGTTAATTTTTACATTTCATTATTTCAATTTCCCATCTTATTTTAATAGTGCACTGGGCCTCATTTCTTTCTCCCCTTAATATTCCATAATAAATGACTTCTTTAGTTCAACAGTTAATAAAAACTTGAGCAATATCTGAGTACAGATGTATACACAGCAATAAAGCAAAACTTCATTAAAATGTTTCCCCAAAATTTCTATTCAACCAAGGATTTTTCTTTTCCCTCAAAACTTTGGTATTTAGGCCCCTTCTCCCATCATCTGGAAAAAAAGACCCAGGGCCTTTTTTCCAACAACTGGGAAGGGACCTTAGCCTTACACTTTAGGAAATTAAAGCATAATTATCAGCCAACTTGGGAGACATCAATAAACAAATTGCAGTCTACATTATTTTGGGGAAATTCTTTCACCAAAATTGATAAAAGAAGAGGCCTTTTGCAATTGGGAAGCCACTCATTATAGAAGAAAAAAAAACTGTCAGACCTATGGTATACATACCTGCTAAAGCTTCTGTTGTGTCTTCAAATTTCTTGAAGTGTTTAAGTTTGACGCTGAAATATCAACAAAAAATATAAAGTGTGCAGGCACAATTATACATCATCAAATTTTCATGCTCAAAAATATCATCTTTACAGTTAAAGAACAGTTAAAAGAATTTATTGCAATAATATGAAAACATGTTGGTACTTCATACACATAATAAATGAAATTTAAAGCATAGAAATAACAATAAATGCTTATCCACTCAAAAAGCAACTGCCTCACGTTTTTGACAAGCATCGTTTTATACGAACATTTCTGACAAAACTTTGGATTGTGGTTATACCAGATTTGGTGATTGGTCAAATACTATCATTGCATTATTCAATGCTGGCCTAAACTACACAAAAGGCATGGCTACTTACAC
Organism: Solen grandis; assembly: GCA_021229015.1. Classification (NCBI taxonomy): domain Eukaryota; kingdom Metazoa; phylum Mollusca; class Bivalvia; order Adapedonta; family Solenidae; genus Solen; species Solen grandis. The sequence goes on along the minus strand of CM037789.1, from coordinate 30,273,481 downwards.
ATTGCTTGCTGAATCTGGAGACTCAAAGTCAAGGTACAAGTTCTCACTCTGTTGCAATTTCTTTTCATCAAGAAGCTGAAAAAATAGCACATAATCATTTTTACTAAAATGCACAAAAGTTACATTAACTGAGAGGCAGTATTTCTGCACCAACATAAACTGAAAGGCAGTATTTCTGTACCAATGTCAAGTTTTCCAACAAAAGTTGATATTGATTTTCCAAATGTCAATGCTGAAAGTGCATCAAATGAAAGCTACAAATACGCTTATTTCCCCACCAAATAAAGATAAATGATTTTGTTGTAATCTATACATTGCATTACAATGCCCACCACTATTTCACGTCTGAGAACAAAATCTGCTTAGATAATTTATATTTAAGAGGAGTTGCCAATCGTGAATGCCTGTCATTCACTGATCATATTTTTACATCTCCTCTCTGTTACATTAAAAAAAATGCTGTATTTAGCATGTACATGTTATTTATTTAAAAACAACATCACTTTGTAACCATGCTTTTTTCACTTTTTGGGAAATGGCGGAAGGGCCCATGAAGGAAAATTCCATTATAGAGAAATAGCCAATTTTATTTTACATTGTAATACAATACCATTATCATTTCAAACTACAAAGAAATGTCCCTCTCAATTGATTGCATTCCTGCTGCTTACGATAGGAAAAATGGTTCACAAAATATTTTTTTAGCTGGAGATTTTTTTTGAATAGGGGAATAATATACTTTTTTGGAATGGGGAATAGAGTCAAATTTCAGCACCAAATCAGCCCTTATGTTTGTTTGTCCACCCAGAGAGTACAGGGCTTTCCCCAGGCCCATATCGCTAGTCGCATGCGACGAGCCTTCACTTCCGCTAGCCTATTCGCGACACGCTTTAATCTTGCCGACAAGCCTTATATCCAGCAGCGACGATCCTTCCTAATTAGTGCGAAATACACACACAACTTCCAGCTGCGACGACCCTTCCTAAATCCGTGTGAAATACACACACACAGCTCCCTTTGCAAGCCTCCTGTCAATTACATAGCGCGTGCCTTACCATACACAAACTGCGTACGTCACTTAATTACGCGCGTCGCGTGCCATCAGTTGACACCTATCGGATGCCGAAATTGAAGTCCCCTGACCAGGTGAGACAAACTGGAGTAAAATTCATAAGAATTCATTGTGTTATTGTCAGTTTTTGAAATTATTAAACAAACAAGTAGTTAGTAGTAATTAATTTGTTCTTAATATAAGCTGATTGCAATGAAACGTTATCAATCTTCTCTGTACATCCTAATGCGAAAATGTCGAAAAGGAAGGCGTCGGAAAGGTCAATCTTTGACTTTTTTTCGAAGAAACCTAGACAGGAGATATCAGGAATCTCTTCCGAGACAGGCGATACTGACGAAGAAGTTTCGGCACCGGCACCAGTACCGAAAGGGCAACGTAAGACGGGGATCGACAATAAATGGAAATCAGACTTTCCTTGGCTCACTGAAAATTCCAATGGTAAGTTTCTCGCATTGCCTGTCTTTTACTTGCTATAACTTCATCCCGTTTTTCTTTTTATTATTATTAGATTTTCTTAGGTAAATATCCGAAAAATAGCAGTTCCTGTAGATCTACTTCTATATATGAACAAATAAAAAAAAAATCGAACAAAGTTCATGGACTAGATCAACTGGAAGATCACTACATAGTTCTATTAAATTTTAATTATTTTTAAAAATAATTAAAATGTAGATCTAGATGAAATAAAAAAACCAATGTTTAATACTTTCTGAAAGTGATAGTCTATGTAAAATGGTTTTTTTTTAACTTTTCTTCTTTGATTTTCATAAAAAAATTGTTAAATCCGATTGGAGGCCAACTTTTTTTTTTAATCATTTTTTTTTAACTATATAAACTCAACAACTTTTCTAATTGGTCACCCTTTGATTTTGATATTTTTCAATACTGGTGAATATATTGATGGTAAACCATCACAATTGAGTTACCATGAACATAACCTTGAGGTATACATGGATTTTGCCAACAAAAAAATTAAATAATTTTTATCTATTTTTTTGTGATATTTTGATGTAATTATCAGGTGACCAATTAGAAAAGTTGTTGAGTATATATTCTTGTTCCACATGATGAGAAAGATTAATTGTATTTTTTAGTATCCAGGGAGTGGGGATGGGGAACTTCGTTTTGGAGACTTAGTAACAGTTCACTGTTCAGGGCTTTTTCCTGCTATATAACAGAGGCCTGTACAATCCCAAATTTCTTTGAAATCATGCATTTTTCCCAAATGTTACACCAGCTTTTTCAATTCCCAATTCCTCAGCTTTATCGATAATTCTTCCCAAAATCAAGAGGCTAGGGCAGAAAAAAACCTGCTGGTACAGTAATAACTTGTTTTAACTCTGGCTTAGCAGTGTTGGTTGCCAGGTCCAAATTTTGAAATTTTGAAATTGTTCATTTTTGCAGAGAATGGGATGCTATGTGATATCTGCATCAGACATCAGAGACGCCCCAAGAAGTGTGTACCAGGGAGAGCTGTCTGGGTTGACATTCCTTGCACTTCTATCAGAAGAGCATCGTGTGTTGCCCACAAGGCTTCAGACTCGCATAAGGAAGCATGTGCCTTCGAAGCAGCAGCAGCAACATCACGGGGTGGAATAGAGGCAGGTTTTGTGCGCGAGGAGGAGGTCAACAGAGCTGCCATGATTACAGCTATGACAGTTCTATACATGCTGTGTAAGGAGGAAATCCCACATACAACCAAGTATGGACCCGTGCTAGATGTTGTGCAGCATGTTGGTGTTGACGCTTTGAAGTTGCTGAATGCTGGTGGGAACCAGAGGTACACTTCCATGCGCCACATAACGGAGCTTGTCACGACATTCTATGAGGTTATATGGGGAGGAATTTTAACTGATATAAAAAATTCACCCTTCTATAGCATCATGGTTGACGAGACAACAGACATATCAACAACTAATCAGCTGATTATCTACATCAGGTATCTGAAGATGGGCAAGAGCTGTACAACATTTGCTGGAACTGTTGAACTTCAGAATGGGAGAGCGGACACAATCAGGCAAGCAATTTTGGATTTCCTACAGAAGAACAACATTCCAGAAGATGTGTGCCTTCGGAAGTGACGGAGCTGCAGTGATGGTTGGAAGAACCAATGGAGTCAGCACCCAGCTAAAGAGTCTTGTGCCACATCTCATATCCAACCACTGTGTTGCCCACCGACTAGCCCTTGCCAGTGCCCAAACTGCAGCGAAAATCCCATACCTGGACAAGTTTAAGAAGATAGTAGAACAACTCTACAGATTCTACCACTTCTCCTCAGTGCGGACAGCAACACTGAAAGAAGTCCAGGTATGTCATATGCATGAAAACAATGACCGGTTAATATCAAAACAAAAACTATGAATTCAAAACATTACATCTTCAGCTTTAGCCTTAACTACAAATTATTATTTTAAGTTTTAATATGAAATAAATATTCAAAGTCTGGTCATCATAATGTCCAGTCTTTATAGAAAATCTGTAGCAGATGTCTCCAATATCTTGATCCAGTTATTAATTATATGGAATTGTGTGTGCCAATACTAGCTTATCGTCAACTTATCAACAAGTTAGATTATAAAAATATTTTTATTTTTAGAATGTGCTGAATGAGCCAAACATCAAGGTCACCGAGGCAAAGGATGTTCGATGGCTGTCACATGATAGAGCAGTGTCAGCTATCCGGAGATGTCTTCCAGCCTTGGTCACCAGCCTGGAGTATGAAGCAACAGAGAAGGCGGATGCTCAAGCAGAGGGACTCTCCATGTTTCTACAGCGGTATCAGTTTGTTGCAGCTGTACACATGCTGAGTGACATTCTGCCCATTTTGTCTGCACTATCTCGGTGTTTTCAGGTAAATATTTATCATATACATTTCATTTTGCTTAGCAATCAAATGATCAATTAAATTGAAGTGAATATAAGAGTAAAAAATATATTTAGCAATTACCGGTACGTCTGTGTCTGGAAGCAGTATTTAAATAGTTCTTTGGTTGCTATGATAAATATTTTGCCCTATATTACAATAAACAGAGTATGCTTTATGAGATTTTCATTTGTGTTTTCAGACAAGAGATGGTATGTTCAGTGCAGTAGGAAGCCTTGTGGCTGGAACAATATCATCTGTGAGAGCCTTGAGAGACCACCCTGGGACACACTACAGGAGTCTCCCTGGTGTCATGGAAAGCCTGGAAAAGCAGCCCTTCAAGTTCAGGACTCCAACCACCAAACAGGTCCAGGACTTCCACAAGAATGTAAGATCATTATCTTGTGCTTGATAATCAACTTAAAGTATAGCAAGTGTTATAATAATGCTGTTTTTTCTCAAGATATATTCTTCCTGAAAACACTCTTAAAATAATAATCATTTTATAATTGAATTTATTTTCTAATTCAATGTATTTTTCACACAAAAAATCTTGTGATCACAACAAATAAATGGACTTATTTTCAACAGGTGTACATTAAGTTTGTTGAAGCTGTGGTTGAGAACCTGGAAAGGCGATTCCCTGATACAGCAGAGATGGATGCTTTCAGGGTCTTCAGTGCAGCAATGTGGCCAGAAGAAGAAACCCAGCTTCAGGATTATGGCAACGAGGAGATCAAGGTATGGGAAAATAATAATGGAATAATATTTGCTAATTAAAAAAAAAAAAAAAAAAATTGATCACAATTTGAGCAAGGCTACAGATATAATTGAAATATGTTAATACAGTTCAGGGAAATTGCTACATTGCAAACAAAAGTATCTCTTCTTCTTTTAATACATTTGATGCACATTTAATACTTAGAGCTTCTTATGAATGATTAATTATGCTTATCCCCAAGGGCCACCCTATTATTGACTATTATTAACTATTTGACAAAATGTTTCAGATGCTGGCTGACAGGTTCAAGACCAAACTCTCTACGTCTGACGAGACTGTTTCAGAGTTTGTCCTGGTAAAGAACACCATCACAAGCCAGCAGAACCTGTGTGACCGTTCTGCTTCCAGGATCATGGAAGAAGTTGCTGGACCCTTGGCACTGAGCTGTCCAAACCTGGCCAAGCTGTCAGCAATTGGCTTGCTGATTCCAGCATCAACTGCAGGTATGCATTGCAAATCAGTGTGAAACAATACCAAATATAATTTTCATGAATGCCAGATAAGTAAAAACAAATTTCAGACATTATTAAAGATGCCATTATAAGAGAAGCATTTTAAACCAGTCTTAGAAGAGATTATTAATCCCTAATGAATAGTTATAACAATATAAGATCAAGTAAAATGCCAGATCCTTATAAAATCTTTATTTTCTTCAGATTGTGAAAGGGGGTTCTCAGCCCTGAAGAGAATTAAGACTGACCGAAGGAACAGCCTGACGACTGAGAACCTCCAGTCACTTCTGATGATCTCTCTGGAGGGACCTCCAACTCTGGCTTTTGCATATGACCAGGCAGTTTCTCTGTGGGCAGAGAAAAAGAAGAGACGTCTCCTTGTGTAAAGCCAACATTAATGAACAACATTTCTAAAAAAAAAAATTCTAGAAAAAAACCCACTTCAAAACAATTAATGTATTTTAAGATGTAATGAAACAAATATTTAAGTAAATTTATATGCATCATTCTTTCATCTTTTTGGGGGGGATAAATATGTTTTTCAAGTTTAATCTTTTAACTGTATACATGAACATTTTGTTAAAGAGTTGAATACGGAAAAAAATATTCTCTTGATGCTATTGAGTTTTTATGAAACAGATTAGAAAAAAAATGTTTTCATATTTTGCTTTCTGGAATGAAAAAATGTTTTCAAAGACATGTTTTTGTATATATTGTGTATAAATATATTGTTTACTTGTATTGAAAATGTTTTTTATGAAACAGAAAAAAAAGATGTTTTGCTTTCTGGAATGAAAAAATGTTTTCAAAGACAAAGTTTCAAAGTTTATGTATATATATATTGATTGTTATATTGATATTTTATATTAATATATTCATTAAAAACAAATATTAATACATTAAAACGCTAAAATATTTAACCTTTTTTTGTCTCTTGTTTAATTTTTTTTCGCTGCGCGAGCACGGGAGGGGACACCCCTCCCGTACCCACCCCACCGCACATTTGCAACATGCCTTCTGAAAATCCTGGGGAAAGCCCTGGAGTATTTCTGTCATTTGGAGACAATGTCCACTTGAGACAGATATAGTGCTGCCACACTGCACCTCTCAGGTTATGCAATATAGAGTCGTGTGTGCCTTTATCTATAAATAAGTAGAACATATTTCACGTAAAATTTATTTTGAAAAATCATTTTATACAGCATAATCTTTGATTTTGTCAGGGCAGACTTATTGGCAAAGTGCATTTACCTTTTGTTGTAGTAGTCGAAGCTGAACCGAACTGTAGTTTAAAATGCTCACTAGTCACATGATCAAAATTTACAAAATGTCTGCTTACTATAAGGTGAGCGGTTTGGCGTTTTCCGTCACCGTATTTCATGAAATCGGTAAGCTACGACAATTATGTTGAATGAAATGGAAAGTAAACAATGTCTTCTACTATATCTGCATGGATTTTTTACGCATACATCTTAAAACAATCGATTTGAATGGCAGAAACAAGGTAGGGGTATCGGTGTAAATTTCCCAAAGCTATTATATAAGGCCAGGGTAGAGATTTAGCGGAGGCGAATACGAAAAAAAATAGCCAGAGTGGATTTCAGTAAGGATGACTTATATGCTGAGCACAAAGCAAGGTAGCTATAACAGTTAGCTAATAAAGTACCATTTATACTATGGTATGTCACGGCAGGGGATCGAACCTCTGACCTCCCTCTCCCAAGGCGGAGCTCTAACCACTCAGCCACTGGAGACTGTAAATCAGCCTTAAAAAGGCACTGTATAATCTTTGAAAGCATCTTCTAACATGTAGCAGCAACTTCAGATACAACTTAAGCAACATTTACCAAGAATGTCATTCGAAATTTCTAGTTTAAAAATGAAAAGAAAATGGAGATGACTAAAAGGTGTAGACTATAGACAAGAAATCTGCTTGAACCACGTCAAAGGCATGGCATAGACGCATGGCCAAATGTCGATGTAAACAACCCTGCAGCTGAGCACGTGGTGCACATTTTTATGTTGAGTAGAAAATTCAAGTGGAAAACAGACTGCAAACTATTTATGATGACAGCTATCCTCAAACATCATTTAAATCATGTATTTCATGATCTAAACATGACAAACCTTAAATACTGCGTATCCTGCCGCAGTTTCAAAGAGGACCAACATCTTGACTTCTCTTTAATATTTTCTCCACGAGGTTCTTCTACTGTTCTACGCATGCGCATGTATTTCTGGTGTTCCCGTAAGAACTACAATCTATGATTTCAGCTTTGTGTGTGTGGTGGTGATATTCCTGACTGATCTAACAATATATGGGTCAATATATAGGTGCTTTAGAAACGCAAATATATACATACCCGTCTTTCTGAAATTAAAGAAAAATAAAAAGCGGTTCATAATAAACAATCATAAAACATTGTGAAAGAATTTATTGTCTGGTAAAGAGTAGGCATTGCGCTGAAAGATCGAACATTTGGGGAAAAACAAATGCACTTTATTTTAACCTTCATTAATGCAACATCCCTGGTAGCAATCCATTATATAGAATCAATTCATGTTGCCATTACTCTTAGGAACATATCCTATAAAAAAATTCATATTCCAATTACTCTATTTTTCTGCTTACTACAAATTTCAGACTCAGCTTGTATCTTTATTTATTTTTCTGACAAATTATCGAAGTTAGAATTACTCCGTTCCAGCAGGACATTTATATTTATAAAATATCTACTGGTTACAGTAGAATTTAATGGACATAGTACTAAACTAGTATTTTAAATTAATTGCTTTAAACAAAATAATCTATGCTGTATTTGATTGTCTTTATAATATTTCCTGTTAAAATTTAAAAAAAAAAAATTTTAATTAGAATTTTATTAATTTATATATTATTTGTTAAAAAAATTTACTTTTGTTCTTATGTAGATCTACATAATATTGCAGTTCTAGAGGAAGTATGGCTACTTCTATCTATTTCATAAATGTTTGGTTCCTTGGATATATCTGCATTTTAAATTGTGTGCTACATAGTATGGATTATTTTACTGATGCTCTTAAATTATAATGTTACCAAAATTTTTCATGTATCTTGTAGTTTGAGTCTAAATTTGTTCGCTGTAGATCCAATGTGTTCGAAAGCACTGCTGTTTCCCCACGACATTTTTAAAAAGATTCAGTTAAAACTACTAATCACAAGTATACAGGCTTAGTTTAGGTTCCATGTCCAGACTCGAATTCCACCAACAATACTTAGTGCTGAGTAATACTTAAATACTTAGGGGCAAATTTCATCATTTTTGTTTTTCTAATGAAAATATCTAAATATTTAATACGAAATATCAAGTACATGACCAAATTGACGTACATTTTCACTTTAATCATTAACCGCATTTGCTAAGAAATGAAAAAAAAGATAATTCGAATTTAATATTAAGTATTTCTTAGCGCTAAGTATTGTTGATAGAATTCGAGCCAGATGGGTAAACACAGAAATTGTTTACTCAACATCACTCAGCCCCTCTCTGATGCGGGTTCGAATCCCAACACGGTAACTTGGATTCTTCTTGAGAGGAAGCCTTCCAGCTGATTTCTTGTATGTCACTATTCTACCCGGGTGCTTCTTTGTAAGCGACGTCTTCCTCCACCTGTAATTATCCTCTAAATATTTCTCTTTTTTTTCATAGAGTGACTGAGGAAGCATACATCACGATTTTTAGTGAAAGGACAAAAGTAGGACATAAAGCACGCACCAATCTATTGCTAATCTATGCCTTAAATAAATGGTTGGAAAACATGAAGTAAAATACTCGACATTTTTCGAAGCAATTTAAAGTAAGTATATATACATTGCTGTATTATTGTATTATAGTCTAAAATGCACATATAGATATGACAGGAGACTTAACTAAATCTTAATGTGTGCGTTGGGTAAAAGATCAATGTATAATTTCATTCGTGAACACAAAAAGATGCATTTTCACTCGTGGCTTCGCAACAACTTTTCTCTATAATTTCTTCTTTTTTTTTTTCTTTTTTTTTTTTCAAAGAGTGACCGAGGAGGCATAAAACACGAATTTTTAGTGATAGGATATAAGTAGGACAAAAAGCACGCACCAATCTATTGCTAAACTGTGCCTTAAATAAATGGTTGGAAAACATGAAGTAAAATACTCGACATTTTTCAAAGCGTTTTAAGTAAGTATATGTGAATTGCTGTATCATTGTATTACATTTTAAAATGCACGTATAGATATGACAGGAGGCTTAAATCTTAGTGTGTGCGTGCATGTTTATATGCATTTTGCACACTGGCTTGATGTTGATTCGTGTGCGTGCATGTTTTCTTCTTTATATATGCATTTTGCACACTGGCTTGATGTTGATTCTTATGCAGTCAATATGATTTTGAAGTTTTGAGAACTTGTAGTTGGACCCATTTGTGAAAATTTATGAAATAAAATATAGTCAAACTATAGACGTTAATCCTATCCTGTGTGTATTTAACGTCTCCTTATCAGATACTTGTGACAGGTGTTGTATTGTGGCATTATCGTTCCATGAACAGAAACACTTCTACACATATTTTGGGAATGCCGTTTTATAAAACCTTTGTTAGAAATTATAAAACTATTTTGAAAGATAATAGTTTTGAGAAGGACATTGATAGTAAGCTGATTAGTTTAGGTTCAGAAGGAAGAACAAATGTATATGATATATTGTTTTTATTCGAAATATAAAAGATATATTTATCTATGTAAGAGAAAGAATATAAAACCATCAATTTCAGGATTAAAATCATGTCTTAAATATTCATATAACATGTATAATGAAATAATACCCGATATTTCACTATCCAAAAACTGGCCGATTGTACAATTTTTCTTTTGATTATTAATATGTACGCACCTGAATATATTTTCGTGTTTACGATGTTACGAAGGCTGATAGCTTTTGTTATAAAGACTGTATATAAAAGTATAATATGTTGTTGTTGTTGTATTGGGGTTTACCATCGTTGCGATAGTATTTCAATCGTATAGCGACGTCCATCTAATTACAGGTGGAGGAAGACCCCGAGTACGCAGAGGTACCCGGGTAGAACCACCGACCTACCGCAAGCCAGCTGGAAGGCTTTCTCACATGAACAATCCGAAGTCCCTACCGGGATTCGAACCCGGTATATATAATATATTATGCTAATAATGTAACATGTTCTATATCAAAACAAACTTTTATTAAATTAGAAAATCCTTACATCACCTTTAAAAAATCTTTCCATGAACACACACACACACACAGAGGCATATCAGGATTTGTTTTAGGATGATCATAAGTAGGCCATATTGCCTATTTAGTTTTTAGGTCAGATGTTGACTCCTTTGACTAATCCTTTTATAAGAGTGCTTATTTCACACAATATTTATGCCTGTACATTTCCCTTTTCAATCTTAATTAAAAATTAAGCCAGTGTTAATCTGGCATTATAACCAGGGATTAGATCTTTAGATCTACAAGTATCATTTATGCAATTTCTAATAAAGCAATCACTCCACCCCCCACCCCCCCCCCCACCCCCACACACACACACACAAATAAAAAAATACAGCCGTCAATCCCTAATCGAGTATGCCAATTATGTCTTTTAAGATCGATCTAGAAATATTCAAATCAAGCGATAGCGTTGGCTTCACAGCAGTAGACTGTATACCTCTTTATCAATTTCATAATAAAAGTATTTAAATTGTTTCTTATGTTTGTATTTAAAGCTTTTGTCATCCTTTCGCCCGCCCAAATGAAAACATGTCCTACAAATATACCAGATTGAAGCTTAGGTCACTCATTTGCAGTTATATCCAAATGAATAGCGTAAATATGAAATAAAAATCCCCTTTCTATGTACATGTCGATTTGTTTGAGCTGTTTGCTTTTCATAAGCATTTAGATCAATTCATTAAAATCATCGACACGAGTTCGCCACCGATCTCTTCCACCACGTACCCGTCATTGGTTCGATCCTCGGCCGCGACCAAATTTGTTAAAAAGGGGCACTTGTATGTCTGCTTTGTGCGTGGCACTCAGCATATAAGGGTAGTTGCAGGACTAGTTGGTCAAGTGTCAGGATAATGTGACTGGGTGTGGTATCATGCCACATGTCTACGGCGTGATACCGCGGTGTGGCAGCACTATATCTGTCTCAAGTAGACAATAGTCCTCAAACTGAATAAAATATGTCGCGGAACCCAAGCAAACAATCATTTGCGATATGAATTGTAACTTTTGGACAAATTTACGAGGAAACATTTTAACAGCTAGTTTGCATCAGGTCAGATGATTGATTACAAATGTGTTATCCTTTATAACATTTAATTAAAAAAATTCTGAACGTATGATCTTCAGCGACCTTGAATACTCGACAGAAATAGGGAGGAGCGGTTTCGTGATTTGCATTTGTAACAGCTCATTGTATTCCCTTGTCAGCCGTCTCGGAATTATCATGTACAAGAGGCTCATCTAATTGAGAGGATTTCGGTAAGTTATAAAGTCCTATATGGACCCGGTTGTGTAAAAGTTTTATCCCCCATGCATTTTACATATCCGCTTAAAAGAAAATAAATAATAATAAAAGTGTGTAAGTGTGTATGTGAAACATTATGAAAATGACATGGGTTTAGTATTTAATAAAGTGATAATGTTTTCTACAAATTCCCAATGAAGACATTCTTACTTGGTAAATCTATTTGTATTGGTAATTTTTTATTTATGCGTATTTAAAAGTTGTACGTTAGAACTGAGCACGGGATAAAGATGATGAAAATCTTTCTGTGAAATAATATAATCTGTAACGTAAAAATAAGTTATATTAATGAAATTAACTACAGCATTTCTTTGATCTAGACATACTTCGATGCACGCATGCTTTCCATGCTTCAGACGTTGTCGTTGTTTGCCATGTCTGCGGGTATTTCAGTCTTATAACGACGTACAGCTAATTGTAGATGGGGTTAGACCCCGAGGTCACTAAGACAACAAGATAAAACCACCGACTTACCCTTATAAGTCAGATGGAAGGTTTTTAACACATGAAAATTCCCAGTGACCCTGCCGGGAGTCGAACCCACAACGGTGTGGAGCTAAGTTATAATAAGTAATGCAGCGACAATAGCCGCTTGGTCACGGAGCCCCCCTGCTTTAGACGGTCTCTCTATCAGTTTTAACCCTTTACTTCAAGTAGACTCATTTTGACGTATTGACAAACAGTGCAGACCCAGATCAGAGAGTACCTATAGGAGATGTCTGATCAGGGTCTCCTCTGTTTGCTTATACGTGTACATGTACAATATTGTAGCTCAGATCAGTCTACACAGTCTGCAAAGAAAATCACTGTTTCAAATACTAGTACCATTTAAAGTTAATTAATATCCCTTTAATCATAAATTTATGCATGAATATTTATGAATTAAAATATTGTAGATGAATATTATGAAGTAGTCTAGTGAACAATATTTTAACATTTTTTTCCTCACTGTTCAGATCCATGAGGCCTTGTGAGAAGGTCAAGTTCAACGATTTTTTTTCTTCTGCAGTGCTCTCTCTCTCTCTCTCCTAATATTCACATAACAGACATACGTGTGAACATACATCGAAAACCTCACGAGCAACTCATTCTCTCCACGTGAACCGATACTTGCCTTCTTATCTATATCTCTGTGTCAGCAGGTCAATTTATCAGGGACAAATATTCCTGCCGGTGTACAGCAGGTTACAATTCTCGATTCTCTACTTTCCTTGATATATATCAATACAAGCTAATGTGCCCTTATTGATCATCTAGCTGAAGAAACACGAATAACACCAGCTGATATCCAAATAATACCATACTGGTCTGACACGTTGCTTTTCACCTTCAATCTGGCCAGATCTGTTGTTTTTCTTGTGAAAAAAATCCAATACTTCAAACCCCTCTCTCTCTCTCTCGCAAACACACACATTAACGTTTCATCACATAAGAATCTTGGTGTCATTTCTCCTGAAGACTGCTTAATACATCATCATCATCATCAGCATCATCATCTGAGCTATGTCATTATCAAGGATAATGATAGACATATCGTTAATTAAATGTGATCTGAGACCGTAAATCCATTGAAATATTTTTACAGCCCTCATTCGTCCATTCCTGTGTCTTTTTCTGTTCTGTTCACTTTGGTCCAAAATTTACACTCAGACATATGAAAATTTGTGTAGTCAACGATGGATCCACACAAACACATCACTACCTTTTTTTACAACAGTCACTAAAATATATCTTTAGAACTTTTAACAATATTTACACTTTTTGAGTTCGAATCTAGATATATATTCTCGTGAATTTGATGAATTTAGGAGACGGAGTGTGCCAGATCACGAACTGATCAGATCGCGCGACAACTCAAGTCTGTTTTTCTTTTCTTTTTTTTTTATAATAAAATATCATTGATCTTTAGGCTATTCATCTCTCTCTCTCTCTCTCTCTCTCTCTCTCTCTCTCTCTCTCTATATATATATATATATATATATATATATATATATATATATGACTTTAATTGTCGGTGAAGGTATATCTTATGTTTCCTTGATCTGGTATTTGGTTATTTCATGCGAAGATCCCGCCACTTACCTGCGGGGTGGGTGGGGGGTCTTAGTATAATAGCCAAATAGCCAAATCCCAGGGGGTTCATGACCGATCCACCCATGTATCTTGTTTGGAAAGTAATATTCCAGTAAATAAAATCATGCTTAATTGTTCCTCGCACAAAAATACAACAAATTTCATTTCTTAACAAATAGTGTCAGATATTAATGTAATCATTTATTTTAACTGATTCATGAACCTGAATATTTAGTAAATTAGTGGAATGTGTTTCTGTTCAATTTAAATTTAAAAGGAGCAGCTTTTTCTGTAAATGCGATGTATATGTTATAAAGTGATGTTATTGAACTTTTATTTTTCAAAAAAAAAAAAAAGAGCAAGATATGACTTAAGAAAATCAAGAAATGGATGCAAAACATATATGCCCCCACCCCCACCAACCCCATATAACACAATATGTATATAGCTATACTACATGTACGAGTGATATTTGACTTCATAACGATCACTGTCTCCGGTGGCCGAGTGGTTAGAGCGTCCGCCTTCGGAGCGGTAGGTCGTGGGTTCGATCCCCGGCCACGACATACCAAAGTCGTAGAAATAGTACTGTTATAGCCCCTTGCTTGGCGCTCAGCATATAAGGGTAATTGCAGGACTGTTTGTCCCGGTGTCAGATTAATGTGACTGGGTGTGGTATCATGCCACATGTATACTGCGTGATACTGCAGTGTGGCAGCACTATATCTGTCTCCAAGTAGACATCGTCTCCAAATGACTGAAATACTGTCGGTGGGACTTTAAACCCAACAAACAAACTTCATAACGTGGGCATATCACATATTGGTCCAGAACATATCTTGGTGAAACTAAACATAACTGCAAGTTTATTTGAAAATCCTGAAATCCACGTCTTAGTTACAGCCCAGACAAGCCATTGACCTTTAACCCTGAGCGACATTAACCTGGAGCTGCGCACCTAACTCTTGCGCGTGACATAAAAACCTCGATCCATGTCTTTGTTACAGCCAAGACAAGCAAATCCAACTCCATGACCTTTGACCTCTACGTGTGACCTTGACTTTTGGTCGAGGAATGAAACTCCGACTAACTCCGTCTAACTGCGGTTAACATAACTACCAAGACATTTGGAAATCCTGTCATCCATGTCTAATTACTGTCCAGAAAAGCAAATCCAACTCCTTGACCTTTGACCTTTAAGTGTGACCTAACTAGACCTTTGAGATAGTAACCAGACTCTTCTGCATTCGCCTCACTGAAGTTAATATAATTGCCAAGTTATTTAAAAATGCTGTGATCCATGTCTATTTAGTTACAGCCCGGATAAGCAATTCCAGCTACATGGCCTTTGACCTCTATGTATGACTTTGACCTTTGTGTTATAATCTGGTTCATGTGCGCGACACACCATCTCACTGAGCTTCATAATTGTGTCAAGTTATTTGAGAATCCCTCTATCCATGGCAAAGTAACAACTCGGACATGCAAAAATGAACTCGTTTTTGAACCGTTGACCTTAAGTTATGACCTTGGCCTTTGAGCTACGAATCTGGATCTTGTGCGCGACACACCGTCCCACTTAGCTTGCCTTTTGTGTCAAGTAATTTGAGAATCCCTCCATCCACGACGAAAGATGAAATCCAGGCGGTAACGCACACATATACATACACCTCAAATAATCAGTTATTTCTGAAAAAGAATATTAATTTTCAGCGTTATCATTCATAAATATTGATGAATATGTTTTGTGGACTTATTTTTCAAATTATCATTCATAAATATTGATGAATATGTTATATATTATAATTTGGGACTTATTTTTCACATTATCATTCATAAATATTGATGAATATGTTTTGTGGACTTATTTTTCAATTATCATTCATAAATATTGATGAATATGTCTTGTGGACTTATTTTTCACATTATCATTCATAAATATTAATGAATATGTCTTGTGGACTTATTTTTCACATCATCATTCATAAATATTGATGAATATGTCTTGCGGACTTATTTTTCACATTATCATTCATTTATATTGATGAATATGTTTTGCGGACTTATTTTTCACATTATCATTCATAAATATTGATGAATATGTCTTGTGGACTTATTTTTCACATTATCATTCATAAATATTGATGAATATGTCTTGTGGACTTATTTTTCACATTATCATTCATAAATATTGATGACTATGTTTTGTGGATTTTTTTTCACATTATCATTCATAAATATTGATGAGTATGTCTTGTGGACTTATTTTTTTCACATTATCATTCATAAATATTGATGAATATGTTTTGTGGATTTTTTTTCAAATTATCATTCATAAATATTGATGAATATGTCTTGTGGACTTATTTTTCACATTATCATTCATAAATATTGATGAATATGTCTTGTGGACTTATTTTTTTCATTATCATTCATAAATATAAATATTAAATATGTTTGTGGACTTATTTTTCACATTATCATTCATTAATATTGATGAATATGTCTTGTGGACTTATTTTCACATTTCATTCATAAATATTGATGATATTCTTGTTGACTTATTTTTCACATTATCATTCATAAATATTGATGAATATGTCTTGTGGACTTATTTTTTTTCACATTATCATTTATTTATATTGATGAATATGTCTTGTGGACTTATTTTTTTCACATTATCATTCATTTATATTGATGAATATGTCTTGTGGACTTATTTTTTTCACATTATCATTCATAAATATTGATGAATATGTCTTGCGGACTTATTTTTCACATTATCATTCATAAATATTGATGAATATGTTTTGTGGACTTATTTTTCACATTATCATTCATAAATATTGATGAATATGTCTTGCGGACTTATTTTTCACATTATCATTCATAAATATTGATGAATATGTCTTGTGGACTTATTTTTCACATTATCATTCATAAATATTGATGAATATGTTTTGTGGACTTATTTTTCACATTATCATTCATAAATATTGATGAATATGTCTTGTGGACTTATTTTTCACATTATCATTCATAAATATTGATAAATATGTTTTGTCGCCTTTTTAAAGCAGCAAATCCATTCAATCGCTTTCCGTTTATCAGAGTATACATTTTTAATGGGGGCCGCCGTGGCCGAGCGGTTACAGTCGTGGACTACAAATCTCTCAGCACCTCACCGCTGTGGGTTCGATTCCCGGTAGGGACTTCGGATTTTGCATGTGAGGAAGCCTTCCAGCTGGCTTGCGGTAGGTCGGTGGTTCTACCCGGGTACCTCTGTGTACTCGGGGTCTTCCTCCACCTGTAATTAGCTGGACGTCGCTATATGATTGAAATACTATCGCAGCAACGGCAAACCCCAATACAACAACAACAACATTTTTAATGAACAGTTAACTTTTATAATGTCATCTCAGGTTTTCTTTATTGCTTTATTAATTTGGCAGTGGCATCGGAAAAAAAAATCCAGTTAAAGGGAAGTTATCATGTGTGGCTTTACAAACCTATTTTCTGATTGTTTGTACAATAAAGCAGGAACAAGCATGATAAATGGGGTAAAACAAAAAAACAACAATAACAACAACAAACATAAATACAGATTAAATAAATCTCGCCTCTAAGATTCTTCATATTCAAAATGTTGAATTTTGATACACAGGCGCCTTCAAATTTTATCAAATAAAATATAATCAAGAATTTTATAGGACTATAACCTCGCACTCACAGCGACTGTTGTTAATACATTGCGTACTATACGCACGTGCCTACAAAAAAAAATCCAGAAAATGTTTACAATCTGGACCTCTTAGAACCAAAGGTATCCGGTACATTGCTTTGGCCGAAATAACTGCCGTACTAAACAAAAATCTTTGATTTTTTTCCTTGATGGGCAGCAACGTTCCAGGTACCTTTGCTTAGAACATATTTGAACTCACCGTGACATTGCGGTTCAAAATTCAAAATCTCAGGGGAACTCCCTGGATTCCGGCCCTCACCTTGTGCGTATCTTTATTTCAAACCTGACTACGCCCCTTTTTACAAACGGCAATATACATGTATCGTTTTTAACAAACAGTGTCTTTGTAATTTGTGTTATTTTCATAATTGTTTGTATTTGTACTTTTTCATCAATTTCTGAAAACGAAATTAGTGAAAATGTTATCATGGTCAACCGTATTTCCTTGTATCTAACCCCCGTCTCTTCCTATGCTGTCTCTTCAATAAGAGCAGGAGACCACTCGTGGGTTATCCTTGACCGCAAGGCCTAGATATGGCCGCGGTAATCAGAAAATGATGGCGAGCCATTATGACAGAAGAAGAAGAGGATGTCATATAACGATTGTTTGTTTCATTTCTAATGAGGTATCATCCCGAAGATTATTAAGGTAAAGTCTGCTACATTTCGGACCTCATGGCCTTTCACGGAGATAACCAAGTTTTCCTAATATTTCATTAGGGTATTTGGTTATCTTTGTAGAGATTAAGTGGTCCAAGACATAGCGGAACCATTACTGGGACTTTCCCTTAAGCATTAGCTCCACCTCCACCGCAAACTCCTCAGTAGTTTTTTTATCAACATCATGATTTTTTTCTTGTTTTTTTTCTTTCTTTTTTTTTCCGTGTAACGTTAGATCTAGATCTATCATTAGTTAAGATTTTTTCTTCTTTGTCAATGTGTTTGTATAGTCTCTTTTTTTTTTTTTCTTCTTATTTTGGTTTTTTTAATTTTTTTTGATCCTTTTTCAATATAAATGTGTCAAGGTTTTCCAGAGTGGACTAATACAGTAAACAATTTAATTCATTATTTACCAATATTTACTAATAACTTGCCTTTGACAAGGAAAGAAAGGGCAAGTTTTGCCGAAATATTGGTCAGGAGTGAATTTAATATTTTACATCTACTCTCTATAAAGGGTAATTGAAAATTAATTGTTTGCAGAAAGATTGATTAAAGATGTCTAATAGGTCTTTGGATGGATCTAGTAATCGAGAGAAAAATAATCGTATGTACATCGGGCTATTGTACAATAAAGCAGGAACAAGCATGATAAATGGGGTAAAACAACAAAAACAACAATAACAACAACAAACATAAATACAGATTAAACAAATCTCGCCTCTAAGATTCTTCATATTCAAAATGTTGAATTTTGATACACAGGCGCCTTCAAATTTTATCAAATAAAATATAATCAAGAATCTTAGAGGACTATAACCTCGCACTCACACTGACTGTTTTTAATACATTGTGTACTATACGCACGTGCCTACAAAAAAAATCCAGAAAATGTTTACAATCTGGACCTCTTAGAACCAAAGGTATCCGGTACATTGCTTTGACCGAAATAACTGCCGTACTAAACAAAAATCTTTGATTTTTTTCCCTTGATGGGCAGCAACGTTCCAGGTACCTTTGCTTAGAACATATTTGAACTCACCGTGACATTGCGGTTCAAAATTCAAAATCTCAGGGGAAATCCCTGGATTCCGGCCCTCACCTTGTGCGTATCTTTATTTCAAACCTGACTACGCCCCTTTTTACAAACGGCAATATACATGTATCGTTTTTAACAAACAGTGTCTTTGTAATTTGTGTTATTTTCATAATTGTTTGTATTTGTACTTTTTCATCAATTTCTGAAAACGAAATTAGTGAAAATGTTAGCATGGTCAACCGTATTTCCTTGTATCTAACCCCCGTCTCTTCCTATGCTGTCTCTTCAATAAGAGCAGGAGACCACTCGTGGGTTATCCTTGACAGCAAGGCCTAGATATGGCCGCGGTAATCAGAAAATGATGGCGAACCATTATGACAGAAGAAGAAGAGGATGTCATATAACGATTGTTTGTTTCATTTCTATTGAGGTATCATCCCGAAGATTATTAAGGTAAAGTCCGCTACATGTCGGACCTCATGGCCTTTCACGGAGATAACCAAGTTTTCCTAATATTTCATTAGGGTATTTGGTTATCTTGGTAGAGATTAAGTGGTCCAAGACATAGCGGAACCATTACTGGGACTTTCCCTTAAGCATTAGCTCCACCTCCACCGCAAACTCCTCAGTAGTTCTTTTTATCAACATCATGTTTATTTTTTATTATTATTATTTATTTTTTTTTCCGTGTAATGTTAGATGTAGATCTATCATTAGTTGAGATTTTTTTTCTTTGTCAATGTGTTTGTATAGTCTCTTTGTTAATATTTATTTTTCTATTTCTTTTGCGTGTAGATCTATCACAATGTTGTGACTTTCATTTTTTTTTTCATCTCTTATTCCATTCATAGCGTGTACGTGTAGTTACTTTGCTGGATATTTAATTTATTAATATTTTACCCATCGAAAGCTTATTATTGATTTGTTGATCCCTTTTTCAATAAAATGTGTCAAGGTTTTCCAGAGTGGACTAATACAGTAAACAATTTAATTCATTATTTACCAATATTTACTGATAACTTGCCTTTGACAAGGAAAGAAAGGGCAAGTTTTGCCGAAATATTGGTCAGGAGTGAATTTCTACTCTTTGTAAAGGGTGATTGAAAATTAATTGTTTGCAGAAAGATTGATTACTGAAACAATTATACAATATGACAGTATGTCTACTAAAATAATTATACATTTTACATATGTATCCACTACCATTGATTAACCCTTTCCCTCATATAGACTCATTTCGACGCACTCAACAGGTACCACACAAAGCCTGATCTGCAGAAAGAGATTAAAGATGTTTAATAGGTCTTTTGATAGATCTAGTAATCGAGAGAAAAATAATCGTATGTACATCGGGCTATATATTTTTTTTAAAGTTAGCTAGATTCTATCTGTATAAGTGCAAAGGAAAGTTTGCCCAGTTGGTGTTACGTAACTTTTCTTTCTTGCATATTATATCACTGGAAAGAACGAGTTTGTTGATCACATTCTATAAACAGACATATTAAACTAAAATATATAACAACAACAAAAAAGGGGGAGGCACTGAGAGAGAGAGAGACGGAGAGACCTCATTCAGCCAAATAAGTGAGAACCATCGTGAGTGGATTTTTCTCACATTTAGTTGATTTCAAAGAGATTGAGTCTAGTAGGTCTTACATAATCTATATGAACTAATCACGGCCGTTCATCATCTACATGTATTTGATTAAGTTTTATTCTACCCTCCTATTTTCATTGTTGTCAGAATTGTTTTATTTAATCCCTCGTAGCCTAA
Organism: Solen grandis; assembly: GCA_021229015.1. Taxonomy (NCBI): domain Eukaryota; kingdom Metazoa; phylum Mollusca; class Bivalvia; order Adapedonta; family Solenidae; genus Solen; species Solen grandis. Next base: position 30,252,445 of record CM037789.1, on the reverse strand, counting down.
AAGTAAAAGTTACGATCGGCGGTAAAAATGTGTATGATCGGTTTCTCGTTGGAAACAAAGACCTTTAATGGAAACATGTTAGATGAACGTATAAAATGTAACTGCATTCGATTATTGAAACGATATATATATCTTGTTCAAATATAGGGCATATTGGCCTGCTGGTGCACGTGAAAATGTGCGCCACCCAATTTATTTAGAAACGTGCAAAGTTTCCATTTAAATATGTAAGGGATTTAAAAAGCTATATACAAAATAATTATAATATTTTTCTAGAATTAAAGAACATCTAATAAAGTTCATAAAAGGAATTTAGAATGTAAAGGTAACAGATATACAAGATATGAATATAAAACGTTTCTTATATAGAACATGTTACTAAATATAGTTGTTTACTTCGTAAAGCACATATTTGTCCTTAGACACGTCGTCCTCTATAACACGATTTCTGATTGGACAAACAGTTTGACCCATATATATGAGTTCGCAAACAATCCGGAATAATTTATCTTTAATATTTATATGGATCTTAATTTATTGTTCTTAAATACAACTCAATTTTAGTTTTGTAAATCAAAACAAAGGAATAATACTAAAATCTGCTCACAAACAACTTTTCAACAGCCAATCAAAAGGCGCGTTCTTAAGGATATATCTAGGTCAGTCTCGTCTGATAAATAGGTCAGTCTGTCAACGAGAGTTCATTGTAGTGTGGCGAGACGAGATTGGAATGGAGAGCACGAATACTGACTGCTAGTGATTATTTTCTTTTTCTTATCGGTCTTTCAGGTAACTGGATGTGTAAATTAATGATTTTGGATTCGATTGATGCATTTATAATGTTCTCTATTGATATATTTAAGTCCTTTTTGATTAACTTTCGAAATCTCGGTCACGAAAACAAATGAACATGAAAATTCATTGCCGGTATAGAGCCAAGTAAACAACTAATGCTCGTACGTATTTTTCAAGTCAATCGAGTGTGAATAAATAGGAATAAACTCCGGTCGTTGGACGTGGATTCAGTTTGAGTACCTTTTCTCAAATTTATTTTATGAATGGAAATAAGTGAAAAGAAACGACAAAATATGTGATAACAGAAGGCCTATGAGAGACGTTTTTACAAATCAAGGTCAGTAATTTTGAGGCTCCTCTAGGGAACCCTTCTCTTCATCAGTCGACACACGGACGTGGGAATTACTGGTCATGTCTGTTGTGATGGGGAAAGAAGCCAGTTTAGATGGTCTTGGTAAGTATCAGTTAGTTTGTAAAACTCTCATGCATGCTTTGATAAGATGTGTATTGCCTTGGGAGTATCAAGTGGCCTGGAATTTAGAATTGGTGTGCAGTACCCCAACTGTGTGTCATTCTGACATGCACATGCCTTTGATAAAAGATTGTTGGTGTTCGTGTAGTGTCTTGATGAATAAACAGGTTTAACAATTTTCTTTTTTTAAACATAAGTTGTGTTTAAGAACTTATGATAGGGATTAAACCTAATGAAAGGTAGATATTAATGTAGTGCAATCAATATTCACTGACGTTTAAAATGTACAGACTAAGAGCGCGTGGGACTGTGATTTGCATATGAGTAATGTTTGCGCAGAACAGACAGATCATGTGCACTTTCTTTATGAATAGACTGAATTTACTGGTTTTTATTTTACCAGTATATGATGTTCAGACGTGTAGCCAATGGTAGCTGTTCTGTTTAAACATGGTTTTCCCTTGGATGGAATCAATGAACAGATGGCTTATCGCTATCAGATGATGATATTGCTAATTTTTGTTATCCATTTTCTGGGGAAAGAGTCACGTGTCTTATAAACTGCGCGAGCAGGTAGCGCGCATGATCAAATTTACAGACTGACAAAAACAAGTTTTTATATTTTTTTTCTACTTTCTTGAAACTTATTTTTTCTGACTTTGAATCACTGATGTGTTTTTCGTGAAAAATTTCCTTTTGCGTGGTGATTAAGAAACTCTTTGTGATTATCATTAAATTTTACACGTAGTTTCTTTGGCCGAAGTCATCGTGAAAACTCGATATATATCATCAGTATCATTTTAGTGAATATGAATACTTAAAACTTTAACTTGAAGGATGAGATATCTGGAAATTAACCACATAAGACACAGTATATTTTACTGAACACAATGTTAAATTGTAAGACAATTAAAGAAGCAGGGACCTTAAGGGTCAAGTGGTTAGTCATTGACTTGCTGTCAGTACTACTGACTCATTTCTTTGGATTTGATGTGATTAAACTGCATGGTTTGCACAGGTTTTGAAAAACCCTTGAATATCATGTCCATCTAGAAAAACCCTTGAAAATCACATTTTATCATATAAACCCTTAAAAAACTTAAAATTAATTGAAAGGTCTTGAAAAACCCTTGTTAATTTAATCTTAAAATGAATATCCTTCAGAATATTTGTATGAACTATGAACTGGCTGAGGATCCTCCTATAGCTGTACTGTCTTTTCTAATATGTAATCACTGAACAATGGAAATAAATTGTATATGATAAAGATATCATTGTAATGACTGATAGTAACTGGCACTGCAAGGAAAAAAGAAAACAAAGACAGCAGCCTCAAGTTTGAACAGATTTTCTCTTTATATTAAAAGTATGATCAATCTAAGGACACCTTTTTTTCTTTTTGAGAACATTTGGTTTTTGTTATTTGAATGTATGGGAAACTCTGTTGTTGTGTGTTTTTTTTTTTTATTTGAGAATATTTTTCAAGGAAGGCCTGGATGTTTATCTTTGGGAAAACCCTGTACAATGTTGTCATTATCAGGCCAAATACAAAATAAAGTAATATAAGTAATGAACTATTTTTCATCTAGGCTCTTCGTCTTACTTCTCACAAATAAGTAATTAATGCAAAATGCCAAAACACAAGCAGACGTGTATAGCTGATTTATTTGTAAAAGAAATTATAGAATATTGAAAATATTGGACTGTCAAGCCCAGAACCATGTGTCCCTGAGGTTGTAACTTCCCATGTATCCCACATAGATCGCCAAAGTGTAATCTTGAATGAGTTTGTTAATAAAAATGAAATGATAAGTGCCTCTGTCAAGTCTAGCTAGCAAATACAGGTTGCCCCTTTTCAGAGATGGCATGGGCCACTAGCCCCTTCTGTGGCAATCCTAGAATAAACTCTTGACATACTTAACTATATTATATATATTATATACAGTAACTTACAGTATCGGTAATATACATGTTGTCAGTTGCTGGTTTTATACTCTACTCACATTGATAAAAATACTAACTGGCCAGAGACTTTAAATCAGGTAAATGATTGTTGCAATCAGGTTTTTAAATGATGATTGTTTATTGAATTCTTTTCATGTCTTGATATAGGAGGAAAACAGGGAAAGATTGAGGATATCCCATGTGTCTGAACAGTCGACCAAAGTCTCCTTTAAAAAAAACTTTTTTTCCCAATTTTGGTGAAAGAATTTCCCAAAAATATAATGCTGAAATTCCAAATATGTTGACATATGATTCTCCCTTATTCTATTTTATGAGATTGGTTACTAAAACTAAAATATTTAGAAGCGATTAACCAAAAACAAGCTTTTCATTGGCACACCGAAATAAATATCCATTCAAAATGGCCCAGCGTTGCATTGCAATTATTAAATTGATGCACATTTTTATAAAATTTACTGAATGTGTGTTTATTGATGTATCTTGAAAGTCAGACTACCTTTTCCCAATTTGGCGGAAAATAACATTTGAATTTCTCAAAATGAAAGGCTAAGGCCCCTTCCCTATTTCTGGAAAAAAAAGCCCTGTTTCATAATTATATAACCTGGAATCCAACCCTGGATGCATTGGTGGAAAGTCAGTCTATAGACTTAAGTGCATTGTTTAGGTAGACTAAGACCGTATGAGGTTAATTTTCTTAATTTTTCTTACTGATGTTAGCACTGTGAAAACATCTCGAGGAATCAATATAAAATGCTTCAAAGGAGCAATTTACCTGTTCCATTGGTGTTTTCTGTCTTACATTAAAGCTGTGTATCAAAGCAAATAAGAATTAAGATGGTGACGTCATAGTAGCAATGACTCAGTTAGTCTGTTGCTTAGATATTAATAGATGGCATTTTTTTTAAGATCTAAGAAAATGTATTTAGTACTTTGAACATATGTAACTACCACATGGTTTCTGAAAGAAATATACATTGGTGGCAGGATTTTTCCCTATTTGTAGGGTCCGAATATCGGACCCATTCCCATTTGAAAATTGGTAATTTTTTCCCATTTGGGAGATTTTATTTTTTTAACTCCCAATTGGGGGCTTTTCCAAAAAAGGCAGAAAAAACCTGAGTGGTTGGTACATTCTTGAATTATAATTAACTGCTCAGTTATCTTTTACCCTTTATCTTAGACAGACCCATTTTGACCTTTCCAGAGCTGTCTGATCAGGGTCTCCTCTGTTTGTTCATACACTATTGTAATAGCTCAGGTTCTGCACAGTCTGCATGGCAACGAAAAATCCATTGTTCATATACCATGTATAGTTCAGTTGATTAATTATTGATTTTCATCAAGTCGTAAACTTTTATATGAATATTCATGAAGTAAAAGGTTAAAACTGAAAGGGTAACACACTAAAGTCTGTTCAGAATCTGGTTGAGGGCTGGCTGCAATTAATCCAGTGTTTTCCCGTGCTCTTTTTTTGAAAGGGGTGTGTTTGCGTCATGCTGTGACGATTTGATGTACCTGTATCTAGATGAAGAGACACATTTTGGGATATTTGGGGGACATTCAGATAACTTGAGGGTCAAAATAGGCAGTTTTTTTCCAGTATAGGAATTGAGTCCTGTTATAAATTGAAATCTGGTCTGAAGCTTCAGTGATCCAGTACTGTGTAAATGTCTTGTTTATATAATGTTGTGTAATGCTCAGTGCACTGACCCCGGTGGCCGAGTGGTTAGAGCATCCACCTCGGGAGCGGGAAGTTGTGGGTTTGATCCTCGGTTGGACATACCAAAGTCTTAAAAAATAGTACTGTTATAGCTCCCTTGCTTGGCGCTCAGCATATAAGGGTAGTTGCAGGACTGGTTGGACCAGTTTCAGGATAATGTGACTGGGTGTGGTATCATGCCACATGTCTACGGCGTGATACTTCAGTGTGGCAGCACTATATCTGTCTCAAGTAGACATTGTCTCTAAATGACTGAAATACTGTCGGTAGGATGTTAAACCCAACAAACAAACAATGTTCAGTACACATGCACCCACACTTGTATTTGTGGGAAGTATTTATTATGTGTACTTTTATCAACTGCAATGAAGGGTTAGTGGGCTGTAAAATTGCTATTGTCAAGCTCCAGCAGTTGTTATAGCTCATTGCTGATATACATGTATTTGCCTTTATATTTTCCTTTACCAAAAAGAACATATTTTCCCCCAAAACGAATACCCCAAATTAGAGAAATGTTGTTGTTTAAAAATAATGGAGACTTTTGGTGACTCTTCCACGAAAATAGTTCATTTATAAATAGCAGACAATATATATGTATCCTTTTTTGTTACTTCCCTATATTTTCTGTTATTTCTTAACTACAGTATTTTTCCTAAGTGTGGTTTTGATGCATTAGCAGATACAAAAATCTGCATGTCAGGGTTTTCAGTTTGTTTCATGAATCAGCAGCTACCAGTCAGAATTATGCACATTTGATTTTCATAAGTTTGAAATAGGTTTAATTAGGCAGGCCTCTTTGTGTAACCTAGTTTGTAAGAGGAATCACTTCTGTTACATTTCTTTCAGCATGTGACACTGTTCCAAGGAACACTTCTTGTTTCCTTTCTTTATCTGGGTCCATTTATGGGCGTCTTCCCCTCTGGAAACTTCTTTAAATTCATGCAGTTTTTCCTAAAGTCACTAATTTTTCTCAGGATTTTTCTTTTCCCAAACTCAAGTAAAATGGTGATTTTGTTCCCCAAATTATGCTAATTAGTCCTCTTTCAAAACATTAGGTAAAAAAGGACTGATCTATTTAAATAATTTGCCATATGGTGATGTGTAATGTTTATATGTGTACAGTAAACTCAGTGTCATAGACTCATACAACACTTACATGTTGATGTGTAACCACAGTTTAATGGTTTACTTGGTTTCACTCTCCAGACTGTGGTCTGCCTTGATTATTAACATAAAGATCAGATTTAAAAGATTAAGTATCACATCAAATGTGAGATGTTGTTGATTAGTATGTCATTAAAATAAAGGCGGATAATTGTATGTGGGGCTTAAAATGATAGTTTGGGCCGAAATTGGGCGGTCCCACTGCAGGCCCAGATGTAGCCCATTTGTGGTCCTGGAATTACAATGGTCTTATGTGTGTGTGTGTGGGGGGGGGATGTTCAGATTCTGTTCAGAATTAATTCAGTCAATTGTATTCCTGGTGATATGTAGAGTTAAGATGAATAAAATATCGGCCCATACTGTTTTACTGAATTTATAATTTAATACGGTGTCAGTGTGAGTTTTGTGGCCAAGTGTTCATGCTTGGGAGTAATTCATTAACTATAAATTAATATAAAGTTTTCAGTCCAAGATATGTCATGTCTGATTCTCAAACCCAATCTAAGGATGGAAAGTGACATCTCCTCTCTTACTCTTGGAAAATGTCTTTTTCCTATTTCAAAGTGTAGTGTTCATACAAAGTCATATTTGAACTCAGTAGCACAAGACTCCCATATATTGATATATAAAGGAGCTTCATGAATATTGAGATGTGACGATTTGATGGCCGAGGGTAGACTTAATTCAGGCTCGGCCCTGATGGTCGAGTGGTTATAGTGTCTGCCCTTGAATCGGGAGTCATGGGTTCAATCCCTGGTGCGACATACCAGAGTCGTAAAAAAATGGTACTGGGATAACTCCCTTGCTTGGCGCTCAGCATAAAAGGGTAGTTCCAGGACTGGTTGGCCCGGTGTCAGGATAATGTGACTGGGTGTGGTATCATGCCACATGTCTATGGTGTGATACTGCAGTGTGTCAGGACTATAAATCATCTGCCTCAAGTAGACATATTCTCCAAATGGCTGAAACACTGCTGGTGGGACGCTTAATCAAACAAACAAACAAACAATTCAGACACATGGGAAAGACATTGTACAATGCTTTATCAAGGTCAAATAAACACCTGTCATATTACAATCAAGGTCTCATCTGTTTGCTTATACAAGATTGTTGCTCAGATTCTACACAATCTGCAGAGCAAAGAAAAAAAAGTATTCATTTACCATTTAAAGTTCAGTAAATTAGATTCATAAAGTTATAAATTTGTTCATGAATATTCATGAGGATAGTGTAGAGTATACCTGTCTGTACTGCCAAAGGGAGATGTTAGTTAAGTGGATTGCCAGGGGCTATTGGTACAGTTTAAGGTCAGTATTGAGCTCATGGTCAGCGAGTGGCTTTGTCATGGTACTGATACATGTTTGGACACATATATGTTGTCACTGGTCATTCTCTGAGTGACTGATTATATTGCACATGGTCAAATTGAAGAAATGTTTTTTGAAGCAGTCATGTTTTTCTTGCTCAGGCCTTAAAAATAAAAAAAGATATGATTTGATTGGAGTTTAGGGTTATAGATTTTTACTGACAAAAGTCATATTGTGAATATTAACCCTTCACCTTGTGAATATTGAAGACCATAACGAGACAGAACTGTGATGGAGGGAGCAGTCTGATTAGGGTCTCTTCTGTTTGCCAGGACATCAGAATGCGTCTGAAGAAGATGAAGGGTGAATTAGTTTTAAAAGTCTCACATTTTATGCTATTTCTTTCCCAGGCTGCTGGTCAGGAAGCCTTTGTCATGTTCTGGTTTATTCTACCCAAATCTAATTTTACCAATGGCATTTCACAAGTTTTGTTTTATACCCAGTTGGTTTGTGCATGTCATTTATTGAAAAGGTACAGGATTGCACCGGAATACATAAGAACAATAATAGAATGAAACAAAAGAAGGGTTTGATTTATATATCTAATGAGAATAATTAACACAGGTGAAGCTAAAATTAAATCATGTTTTGAATAATATCCTTTACAACTGACTGTTTAGTTTGACTTTGTGTGTGCTGGCATTGATTGCTTTATACTGGCTAATTTTGTAATCCGGTTATCTGTATTTCTGTGGACTGCCGTAAGATGTTTACCCACTTGTGACATTGACATTGGTGTTAGTTTTATGATTGCTATGGCGAATAAACAGACCAAGCTGTCTTGAAATGAGGTGAATTTGAAGTGAAGACACATCCTCATGTGAAATGTGATTCTGAGAATATGAGCTGGTTAAAGGAAGGAAATCTACATACAGGCTTACAAAGTTACGTTTCATGGAACATTTTCCGCAACTCAAAATTTTAAAGATTTATAACTCCTTTATTCTTTGGCCAAAATATTAGAAACTTTGCATACATGTTCAGTTATTAGCATGATATTAGACATATAGAAAATAGTCTTTAGTTCCTTCAAACGCTCTGTCTCTGATGTGATAGAAAATTTAGATTTACACATTAAGGAAATTCTTAATTTGAGTAATTTTGTGAAATGCCTGCAATAAAACAAAAAGTTTGATATGATTGAATATAATGAACATGTAGAAATTTTTCTCATTTTTAACTTTTGCTCTGTGTGTTATAAATATTTCTTTCTATCTTCTGCATATTTATAAATATCCCACTTGAATTTTGTTAGGGCAGTACTATACAAAGATTTGCCTTATAATACTATTACATGTATTATAGTCACATCTTTGTAAGAGCCTCTGGTCATTTTTCCAGAAGTTGGGAGTCCAGGGTCAAATTCCACCAACATTTCTTAATGAATTAAACAAAAATGCCCAAATATTTCATTTCATAACAAACATTGTTAGTTAGTTATTAACCCTTTCCCTCATAGAGGACACCATGAAAAGACCTATGCGAACAGCATAAAATCTGATCGGCCTGCGAGTAACTCGCAGGCTGATCAGGTTTTATGCTGTTCGCTGCTCCTCAGTGGTCTGGAAATGAGGATTTTGTAATTAAATTTGGTAAGGTTTAACTGTGTTTTTTTTGCAGATCAGGGTATGTGGTACCTATTGAGTGCGTCAAAATGAGTCTATATGAGAGAAAGGGTTAAGGTAGTAATTAATTTCAGTGATGTCATGTACTTGAAAATTCCATAAAATAGTAATGGTGGAATGTGTATTCCCCCCCCCCCCCCCCCTGATGTCACAGAGGAAAAATCTGTAAATTAATCTCAACAGTATGAAAGCATCTGATTGTGCTAGTTTTATTTTTGGTCTGAGTTGTCAAAAAAAAACCAAAAACACTTAAATATTATATGTATTACCTATTGACCTCTTCCTTATGTTTACAATTAATTTTTATATTTTGGAGTGTACTGCATCACTCTGACAGATGTATTTCAGTCATATAATAATATTTGGATCACAACAGGTGGAGGAAGACCTGGAGTGCTCAGAGGCAACATGGTAGATTCACCGAATAAATAAACAAATTTCCAACAATATTAAACTTGATCAACCTTCCTGATACTTGTATTTTGATCAGTGTAAGTTATGCACTTATCAATGTTTTGTCCAAGTGGGTGGGCGGCAGGCATACAGTGAACTTTTGACAGACCATTCCCCAAAAAAGATGGGATATGACTATCAAAATGGTCCAATTTCAGAAATAGGCTTTTGCTGAATTTAGATTCCAGCAAAGCATCTCCCACTCTATTATTTTGACCGATTGCCTTTCCTCTAGGGTGGGGATTTAGACAAAATGTCAAATTCCTCAGGGTCAGCTAAATTAAGTACTTTCTAAGACAGTAAAGTACTCAAGTCGGCACCAGACACTCTCTACCATATTTGTATAATCCACAAGGTATCTGACCTACGAGATGTTCGTTTTGTTTCTCTCCAGCTCTCAGATCCATCAACCTGACCTCTTAACGGGGAGTGTAGAGGCCACAGGGGAAGATCAATATGTGATAATTATGTTCTGTATATGACTTCAGATTTTGTCTAATTTGTATCCAGTGACGTCTCCCCTCCCGCCCACTGACTTAGTCTCTTGATCGTACCAACATCTTTATTATCACATTTTAATTTATCAAACCCTTCTAAGATTTTGTTTGACATCAAATTACTGTACATGTATATGTGAGAACTTAAAAACAAGACTTTGTTAGTCTTTCAACTAGGATTATGAAAGCTTAAGTCTTCGACAAAGATTTGCCCAAATGTTGGAGTTCTCCCATATATGTTAACAGGTTTATAAGGTTTCCCAAGAAATGAAGCTCTTGAAAAAGGAAATGCTACTTTCAGTTTCAAACCATGCCCATTAGTTTCACTAGGAACTTGAGTACATACTCAAATTCTGAGCATGAGAATTTTAAGAACATGGGTCTTGAGAATAAAGATTTTATTTTTAAGTATGATTTTCATACTTTGACCAAAACTATGCCCATTAGTTTTAATAGGGATTCAAGTTTGATACTCTGTGATGGTCTGAGTGTGCTTAACCCTTTCCCTCATAGAGGACACCATGAAAAGACCTATGCGAACAGCATAAAACCAGATCAGCCTGCGAGTAACTCGCAGGCTGATCAGGTTTTATGCTGTTCGCTGCTCCTCAGTGGTCTGGAAATGAGGATTTTGTAAATAAATTTGGAAAGGTATAACTGTGGTTTTCTGAAGATCAGGCTTTATGTGATACTTATTGAGGGCGTCAAAATGAGTCTATATGAGGGAAAGGGTTATGTATTATTACGAGCACGAGCCTGTGTTTCGAACTGCACACCTACACTTACATGCACCTGTGGAAGATACATTTTAAATTAAGATGAACATTAATTTAATATGGCCTTATTGAATGTCCTGTGCCTATAACCCTGTTAGGTAGTTCATTATTGAAACAATTCAGATGCTAGCTTATCAAATAGATCTCAACTGTAAAATTTATTGGGCTTCTTAATTAAATGTTCTATTCATTTTTTTTTTTTCACTTTTGCAAATGTTTGTTTTTTTTAAAATGTTTCCATATTAAGATGAGGGTTTATGTTTTCAGCAAGTCTACATTTTATTGGGATTTTGTGTGGGTGGGATAATGCTTGTTTGTGACGCCAGTCTGAGTGTTTTGTGGTTGAGGTAATCACTCAGTTGAAACGTTCATGTGGGAGGATCATTTCTTGAACCGGTTTTTCTGATCTTACTTTGTCCCTCTGAAACAGTCTCCTTCAGTCACACACACTCTCTCTCTCGTTCTCTCTCCTTCTTTCTCTCCTACTCCCTCTCTCTACCTCTGTCTCTCCTCACTCTCTCTCCTTCTGTCTCTTCTACTCTCCCTACATCTGTCTCTCCTACTTGCTCTCTCTCTCTCTCCCATTCGGCATTCATACAGACATTGACAGTTTAAATTTTCCAGTGGGTATTTTAAATCATGTTCATTCTGCATCATATTTCAATTTGTGCTTAGATTACATTTCCTTCTTTATAATGCTACATGAACAAATCTCTGTTCTTCACCTTCCTGTTTAACACAGGGTTTCCTTTGTTTCCTTTGACCTTGCTTTTTTTTATTTTTTTATTTTTTTAGAAGAAGAAAATGGTTCTTCCACACAGACACAAATAGAAACAAACAGAATTCAGAGTGAAATATGAAAATCTGACCAGGGTCTGTATTATAGAACATCATGTTAAATGGAGTATTTGAGTAAATGATAGCAAAACCATGCACTAAATCATGAGGGCTATTTTGTGAACTGTAAACAGTTAAAAAGTAAATCACAGATTAACCTACAGGTGATTTAGGTGTAACGATCTAGTTGTGTCGCCTGCATAGCATGGCAGACACATAGGGATCACTTTGTCCGTCGTCGGCGTCGGCGTCGTCGTCGGCGGCGGCGGCGTCGGCGTCGGTGTCGTCGGCGTCGTCGGCGTCACACTTTCTTGTCCGGAGCATAACTCGAAAAGTATTTGAGGTATCACCTTGAAACTTAAAACATGGATAGATCACATTGAGGTGGAGTGCAGTGCACAAGAATGATAACTCTGACTTTCGTATTTTCTGAGTTATTACCCTGTGTTGATTCTGAGATTTTATTTTTGTCCGGACCATAACTCAAAAAGTATTTGAGGTATCACCTTGAAACTTAAAACATGGATAGATCACATTGAGGTGGAGTGCAGTGCACAAGAATGATAACTCTGACTTTCGTATTTTCTGAGTTATTGCCCTTTGTTGATACTCAGACTTCATTTTTGTCTGGAGCATAACACGAAAAGTATTTGAGGTATTACTTTGAAACCTCACAGGTGGAAAGATCTCATGGAGTGCATTGTGCAAGAATGATAACTGTTGTATTTTTGGAGTTATTTCCCTTTGTTTATTTTTTTTGATTTAATTCTTGTGTGGTGCATAACTTGTAAAGTATTTGAAGTGTTGCCTTAAACATTTATAGTAGATAGATCTCATTGGTCTGAGTGCAGTACACAAGAATGATAACTCAATAATGATGACTACAAACTTGCAACATATATATAATTAACGTCATAAGTGCTTAATGACGTCATAATTTTTCTTACAGTTAATGTTTTGAATTCATAGTCATTCTGACACTCCTCTGATGAAGACTGTATAGTCGAAAGTGCTCGGGAAAATTATTACATATTGCACTGTTTGAATATTTTATTCCCCCCCCCAAAAAAAAAAAAAAAAAAAATATATATATATATATATATATGTGTGTGTGTGTGTGTGATTTGGTGTTATTTTGTACCTCACAAAATAGATTATGCTTTATCAATAATTTGTCAAAAGATCGATTTTCTAGTCAATTCTTTCATCAAACATGCTTAAATGCAGGCGACACAAGTGTTCCGAGGAACACCCACATCTAGTTTCTTGACAAAATGTTTATCCAATAAGCTATGTTTCGACTTCATGCCATTGTAATGGAGCTGGTATTACAATGTATGTATTTAGGCTGATCTTTGTCAGTGGCCTTTTGAGAGATTAAGATAGAGTTTGAACACGGCTCTTATGTAAATATTAAAAGTTTCTGACCCGGGTAGTAAGTGCCATGTAAGGTTTATAGAAAACAATACGGCAATTTTTGGACAATTGTTTGAACATGATCAGCCATTGAACTGAAATTTGACCCGTCCTCAGTTGGGACCTATGTAAACTTTGTAAATAAATACATTATGGGAAAGGTGAAAGGTCATTGTGTTAAGAGTTCAATTGCCTTGTAGAGCTATAATAACGTAGCTGCATAAAGACGATGACTTGATCAGTGACATCTTCTTTCAGGGACTTTAATTATTTTTGAGGTGTTAAAACAGAAACATTGAGGTCTCTTTAAATCAGTATTCTATTCTGTTCTAAAACAAACTTGGAGGTTCATGTTATGTTTTTATCAAAACGTGATGTAGAGGCAGAACTTAATATGAAAAAAAAAAAATGGAGAAATTTCAAACAGACTTCATAATTATAGACTCATTTTGACACCTTAGCAAGATCACACAGCTTCTTTATATGAATACCCCCCCCCCCCTTTTTAAGGGCGGTGGGGAATATTGAAAAATGGCAAAAAATCAAAACAATCTATTTCATTTATTAATGATCGACCATGCATGGCCCAAAATCATCAAGCCAAACCATTTCATTTGGCTAGAGTAAGAGGGAATTGTACATGCCCAGTGAGAGATTAACTCCCATGTATAATGGGTAATATTTCAGCATGGGATTTTTCTCTTTATTTAGAAGATTTCAAGCAAAAAATAGAGGAATTTTCTCAAAATCGCCCCAAAATGGTTTGTGAATAATTGACAGATGTCCTGCTGTGCCTCTTCATGACATGTTACATGTTGAGTTTGACCTGGTTTTTAACCCCCCATTAATAATCCCACTTGGAAGTGATTATATCTGGACCAGTTTTCCTTTACCTGTCCAGGTGGCTGATGGTAAGAGCGTTTGGGTTTGATACCTGCCTGCGACATACCACAGTCGTAAAAAATGGTACTGGTATAGCTCTCCTGCTTGGTGCTCAGCATATAATGGTAGTTCCAGGACTGGTTTGCCTGGTGTTAGGATAATGTTACTGGGGGTGGTATCATGCCACATGTCTATGGCATGATACTGCAGTGTGACAGCACTATATCTGTCTCAAGTAGACATCGTCTCCAAATGTCTGAAATACAGTTGATGGGATGTTGAAACCCAACAAACACACAGTTTACAACCCTCTACAGGCTTTGACTGTTATTACGGGAACTAGTGACTGATTGGGTGAATTCCCAGTGATGGCATGGTAGCCAAGTCAGTCATTCTTGAGGGACAGAAAGAAGTGAAGTCAAACTACTTGGCTAAGGTCTTTGATCTTACTTACTCAGTCTGTATTATATTCTGTTGTTTTTCTCTTTTTAATTGCGACAAAACATACCGAAACATAATGGTCAGCTATGACAAAAGTTTTGAATTAATGTGGATGTGGATGTAGGCTTGTATACTCTACTGTACTGTACTGACACATTGGACTGGTTTCCCCTTGTATACTTTACTATACTGTACTGAGACATTGGACTGGTTTCTGGTCAAAGACACACTTCAGCAGCTGTCCCCTCAGGGCTTGGTGAGACTGCCAGGCCAGGTGATAGGTCTTGTGTCCAGTCCAAGCTGTGTATTGGACGATGTGTTAACACACACATATTTACATTGAACCTCACCTGAGACTTGACATAATTTACAACCTGTCTGTGCTCTAGAATTTCACCATTATGTTGTGGTGTTTTGCAGAAAGTTGATTAGGTTGTTGTTTTTTTTTAACCCAAATTTATTCGATCAGTAATTTTTTGAAAGTGACGTTTAGCATGGTTTTCATATTTTTTACACAAAATTCTGTGTGACATTTATTATTTTAAAGTGACATCGTTGAAAGTTTCAATGTGACATTTTCTGTTTTAATGTGACTATGGCATATCCGCTCCTTTTCCAGTAGCTATAAGATGTATTTCAGTTGGAATTACAATGTAAGAAAAGTAATATTTTACTTCATTTACAGATCACAATAGCATCACTTTGCATATTCATTCACTATTGATATTAGAATTGCAGGGTTTTTGATGATGCATAGATTATCCATTTTGACTCTCATACTTGTCTAAGTGATTCCCATACATTACAAAATGTTTTTTAATCTATATATCAAGGAGTAACTTGACCCACATTTGAAAGGGGGGGGGGAGCAAGGCAAATGTTACCTTGAGATAATTGTTTTGCCTGTTTTTAGGTTGACAAATTTTGAAGGGGAAAAAAAGTTAATGTAAGTCCTTTTCAGCATCCATTTAGAATTTAGATATTGCTGCACATTAGGATTCGGGGCCGCCGTGGCCGAGCGGTTACAGTCGTGGACTACAAATCTCTCAGCCCCTCACCGCTGTGGGTTCGAATCCCGGTAGGGACTTCGGATTTTTCATGTGAGGAAGCCTTCCAGCTGGCTTGCGGTAGGTCGGTGGTTCTACCCGGGTACCTCTGTGTACTCGGGGTCTTCCTCCACCTGCAATTAGCTTGACGTCGCTATATGATTGAAATACTATCGCAGCGACGGTAAACCCCAATACAACAACAACAACATTAGGATTCAAGTGTTTGTCACTACTTGCAGTATTCCTTCTGTAATATACACCTGATGCCTTGCTGAGTGTACTTTACTATTGATATCACCTCGGCCATTTCTACTTGAAAGATAGTCAAGTAGATACAGTTCATACTTTTCATCCATCTACAAACACGCAACCTTGAGCTTTGCTTTTCCCAAGGTCAAAAAACATTATGCAAATTTATGATTTTTTTTTAATGTCTCTTAACCATGTCAGTAACTGGACATCACTCACTCTGTAAAGATTTTAACAAGGGTATTGAAATTTTTGAGGATGTGGAAGAATCGCCAGATTCTTGCCTTCAAGGTTGTCTGGTATGTCAGCCTAACCAGTAAACAAGAAATTGGTGGCACTGGGTTCTGGCAATGCAGGTTCCAAATCTGCCAGTGACGGAAACCTTGGCAGTGATAAGATTAAACAGAAGAATATGCAGAATACTGTACAGGGTAAGATACTATGCCTGATACTGCAGTTGTGTTAACATGTGATGTTTACCTAGCTTGTGCTATCCAATTTTCATTAACAAAGGCAATAGGAATTGCCACTTATACTGTGGGTTAATGCTGCCAAATAACAGGGGGTGGGGAAAACAGGTGAGCCAGGAATGCGCTTACCTTGTTTACAGTCTTGGGTGATGGTTTTTTGTTTTGTAAGTATGAGTTAGTTCGCAGAAGTGCTTGACAATTTATTGAAGTGTGTCAAGGAAGGAGAGGTCCTGATGGTTTAGTGGTTAGAATGTATGTAGATCCTGGTGGTTTAGTGGTTAAGAGTTTCTGTAGGTCCTGGTGGTTTAGTGGTTAAGAGTTTCTGTAGGTCCTGGTGGTTTAGTGGTTAAGAGTTTCTGTAGGTCCTGGTGGTTTAGTGGTTAAGAGTTTCTGTAGGTCCTGGTGGTTTAGTGGTTAAGAGTTTCTGTAGGTCCTGGTGGTTTAGTGGTGAAGAGTTTCTGTAGGTCCTGGTGGTTTAGTGGTTAGAGTGCCTATAGGTCCTGGTGGTTTAGTGGTTAAGGGTTTCTGTAGGTCCTGGTAGTTAGTGGTTAGAGGCCTGGGTCCTGGTGGTTTAGTGGTAAAGAGTTTCTGTAGGTCCTGGTAGTTAGTGGTTAGAGTCCTGGTGGTTTAGTGGTTAAGAGTTTCTGTAGGTCCTGGTGGTTTAGTGGTTAGAGGCCTGGGTCCTGGTGGTTTAGTGGTTAAGAGTTTCCGTAGGTCCTGGTAGTTTAGTTGTTAGAGGCCTGGGTCCTGGTGGTTTAGTGGTTAAGAGTTTCTGTAGGTCCTGGTAGTTTAGTGGTTAGAGGCCTGGGTCCTGGTGGTTTAGTGGTTAAGAGTTTCTGTAGGTCCTGGTTGTTTAGTGGTTAAGAGTTTCTGTAGGTCCTGGTGGTTTAGTGGTTAAGAGTTTCTGTAGGTCCTGGTGGTTTAGTGATTAGAGGCCTGGGTCCTTGTGGTTACGTGGTTAGGAAGAGAGACAGTATAAGTCAGAAGGAAACATTACCATTTCTTGCCTAATAAAAAATGATAAAAAATTAAAATATTGTTATAATGTTTGCTGATAGAACTTCATTTAGGCATTCACAGCTGTACTATAAAGGTATGAGAGAAATAAGAAGACTCAGAAATCTGAGTCTTTCAGGACTGACCTAGTTTTCAGTCTGAGGGATCATTAGAACATGGAGATAACAAAGAGTCATGATTTGGGGCCAGGGGACATGTTTGGAAGTGTTACAAGATATAGGTCAGAGTTGTTCAAAGTTTGGAGGGTCAGCTGTAGTGGAACATGTTTGTTCAAGTATCACCTATATAATGGATGAGCCAAATCAAGCAAATCAAGCAAATCCACATCCTGAATGTTTGTTGAAGGTTATCGAACAATTAAGTGTAGTATATATGTAAATATGAAGGCAAGGTTCACATGCATAATTATGTTTGTAGGAGCTTTGTTCAGCTTTTCATTGGTTAAACCAATGTGCATATTCATTTTGAAGGTATGTTAATTAGCTAGACATTGTAATATGGCTGAAATACTGCCCAAGTGATCAGGTGAATTCCCAGGGTTTTTTTCTGTCTATTTTGGGAAAGGGACTCAGTCCCCAGTTAGAAATAATTATCAATATAGTTCACCTACCTGATATTTAACAATCAGAAGTTCAACTTAGAATGTGTAACATACTCTTTAAGGATGCATTACCTTGCATTAACACAATTTAAATAATAATAATAAAAAAAAATTCATCACATGTAAAATAAAATAAAAAAGAAACACTTACAAAAAATCCATTTGGGAACAATATTTTTAATTGGGAATAGTTCCAAAATTGAGACATAGCAAATAGACAGAAAAAAACAAACAAAAAACAGTCTCCAGACTACAACAGTAGTATTTCTAGAGTCTTCTTATGACATCATGTAGTGTGCTTAGTTTTCAGTCATACTTATTCATAAGTGAACAATGTTCATGATGCATGATAGATTTACCTGCTAAGTGCAATGTACTTGAAGCATCGCCTGGTCACAAGTAAAAAATCTTATATATGATGGATTTTTTACAGAATTGTGCACATTTCTACTTTCCTTCTGGGCAATAAATCTAAAAAAAATATTTAAGTTCAATCTCTGACTCATCTATCCTTTAACTTAATTTCCTATTAAATCTAATGGCCATACTTTGGGTTTGATACTTAAGAAAAGTATTTATTTTTGAGAACAGTGCGGCAGATTTAATTTCTACTTGATGCTGAATTTGCCATTTTTTTGGTTATTTTAAATGTTATTTTATTTACTTATCTGTAGACCAACTGTGACTCAACCTTTTTGCAAAATATAAACATGTCCTTCTATGACCTGTAACTGTGCTAATTTTTGATAAACAGTTTTGTTAAGTTGTGATAGCTCTGTTATTATCGTTCATTAATTCAGTGGGTATTTACCATGTTATTAGTGATCTGAGAGCCACCACTGGTGTTGTTTCAGGCTTGATACCTGACTTAGACGTCTTGAATGATAATGTCATAATGATCAGAGTTATCACATTGATATTTATCAGTTATCACATTGATATTTATCAGTTATCACATTGATATTTATCAGTTATCAGTTGTCATTTTTACTTCATATTTTTATATGTAGGCTTCCTTCTCAGCATATTCTGGCCGAGAGGGTAAAGTCACTGACTTTAACACTCACTCAGCCCCTTACCACATGGGTTCGAGTCCCGGCAGGGTCATTTGAATTTTCATGTGAGGAAGCTTTCAAGTTGGCTTGTGGTAGGTCGGTGGTTCTACCCAGATGCCTCAGTGCATTCGAAGTCTGTAATTAGTTGGACATGGCTATACAACTGAAATACTGTCGCAGGGACTGTAATTAAAGAAAATCGCACGTTCCTTGTATACTCTGTATAGAAAAATTAGAAAATTTCAGAAATCATCTTCTCTGAAACCAATGGTCAGAATTTAATTTCATTTGGCACACATGTCTTTGTCATATTTGCTTTAATGAAGTTGATCGCTTAAAACATGAGGACTAATACTGGGTTACCATCTGAAGTCAGGAGTTTGTGAAAACACTGGGTTGAAAATCATTGGAGTTATATACTTCTCAAAGTTTGCTAAGCACCATCCGCTATTTTCCCGTAGCGTTTCATGCTTATTATTAGACAAGCGACTTTAAAGGCATGCTACATTAAATTTGACAATAAAACAAATCTTGCTTTTATGCAGAAGTATTGTTTATGTACCAAACTTACTACCAGTTACAAAAAACCCTCAATACTGGGAATTAATCATAATTAGAAAGTGCGAATTTCGAGAATTTCGAGAAAACACCTTAAAATTTAAAGTCAGCTAAATTCAGAACTTTGATCTTCAAATATTTCTGTTTTCTAAATGGAATACTTTTAAGGATATTTGTGACGATGTTGGCCTGTTCATGGTCATTTTTTTCTGTATTGATCACAAGATTTAACTTCCATTTATAAAATGCCATTTCTTGCAAAAAACACACTTTTGTGAATTTTCCAACTGATGACAGGAATTGGCTAAATCGTTGTAACTCATTTTTGAGTCTCTTTTCTATCATTTTGACAAAACTGTGCGTAAAAATGGTCAGCTAACGCTTTCCTTTCAGGTACATAGCATTACATTAAGCATGTGTTTTCATGTGACTCTATGGGAAAATAGCCGGTGGTGCTTAGCAAACATTGAGTTGTATATATAATTTACCACCTTTTCTTTATAATATATATTATTTACTACTTTCTTTAACCTTTACTATGCTTAATTTCTTGATTTGACTTTTCCTTTCTTCGTTTTGGACTGTATTGTAGATGTTTATGAGGGTGCTTACTGAAAATTTATTGATTGAATAATGAACTGTGAAGACAATGGATGTGCAGGCTGATCTTGGTCTGCTTTGGTTGCAAAGGCAATCACAAGTAGTACTACTGTACCCACAGTGTTGTTTGGACAGTATGTAAATGTAGAGGGGTTTTATCACTTACCAGTAAAACCTCACTGCTATTGGTTTACGTCCTGAACAGCAGGTCACTTTTTCTTTCTTTCTTTTTTTGACCCTCTGTTAGACATTTCTTATTTTTCAAGTCACAAATTTCTCTGTTTCAGTCATTTTGGTCATTTCATTCTTGCCGCTGTTTTCATGCCAGTTTTTGTGACACCTACTGTAAGCATAGGTGACTCATAGGGATCACTTTTTCGTCGTCTGTCAGTCCATCACACTTTTCCCGTCCCACTTCTTTATTCTGCTATAACTCCTGCTCTAATCATGCTTAATTTATGGACAGAGCTAGACATGCGTAATTGTCATGCACAAGGTCCATAACTCTGGCATCAATTTGTTTCCCCCTTTTTTCTCATTTTCAAACTTCATTATTCTGCAATAACTCCTGCTTTACTCATGAAATTTCATTGATGGACAGAGCTTGACATGAGGAATCATCTTACACAATGTCAAAATCTGGTATCAATATTATTTTAGTTATTCCCTTTTTCTGTCTGTCTTTCACACTTTTTCCATCATGCTTCAGCAGGTGGAACATTCTCCTTATTCAAACTTGTGAAACAAAAAAAAACCTGCAATATATTTGATGAAGTAAATAAGCGTTATGTGCTCACGGCCTCTTCATGCAAAATTGATTTTTTTTAATTCAAATGTGGGTCATCTGCTTATTTTGACATTGGTTGTACTTTTGGAGATGAAGTAGCTGCACCTTGTTGTTCTTGGTGTATGTAAACACATCACATGCAGCCTGGTACATAAAAATAAGCCTAGCGGATACAGCCAACTCATTGACCTTATTTCTTGTTGGAGCTGCCTATCAAGTGATGTACTTTTTCTCAGTATTGGGTCAGAGAATAAAGCAGTTCACTGGTAGATATTGATTTTCTTTAGTGGGCAGTTCAGCTGTGGTTGATTTCTGTACTTTAAGTCAGTTTTGATGGGGGTGTGTGTGTGTGTGAGAGAGAGAGAGAGAGAGAGAAGGGGGGGGAGAGAAAGAGAGAGAGAGAGAAGGGAGAGATAAAGAGGGTGGGGTGAAAGAGAGAGAGAAGAGAAAGAGAGGAAGAAATAGAGAGAAAGAGGGTGGAAGTGGGAATTAGGAAGTGTGTGAATTAGGGGAGTAAGAAATATTGAGCAAGAGAGAAAAAAAAAGTTAGAGAGATCAGGGTTTGTTTTTGTCCATTGTACCATTTGATTATTTTGTGATGAGTGATTCTATACATTATGGTATCAGAGTTTTCCCTTGGTGTCAAGTGACCTCTCAATATATTTGACATAATTTATTTGAAATATTTGGTTGTCATTTAGACAGTCTGGGCACCGTAATGGACACCCTGTAATAACAATATTTTTTGTTGTTTACATTATGAGAGGATACAGTTAAAAATTGAATGACCTTATTAAAATGAATAATTGCAGACTGTACTTTTCCGACTAGAGAAGGCAGAC
Organism: Solen grandis; assembly: GCA_021229015.1. Taxonomy (NCBI): domain Eukaryota; kingdom Metazoa; phylum Mollusca; class Bivalvia; order Adapedonta; family Solenidae; genus Solen; species Solen grandis. The sequence goes on along the minus strand of CM037789.1, from coordinate 30,230,807 downwards.
TCTTATAATATGATAAGTATTTCCTGCAAAGTACCCGCCCACATGTTGATCTGGAATGATAGGATATGAGTTGCTACTTTAAGTGATGTCTAGACATGTTCTGGACCACATCTGATAGAAAGACAAAAAAGAAATAGAGAGTGAGAGAGATAAGGTTACAGATGAAATAGAGATAGAAATGACAAGGTATGGAAAGAGGAAAATAGAGAGAAAGAGTCTGAAGAGAACAGGATAGGTTTAGAGAGAAAAAGAAGGGGAGATAGATGCGAGAGAAATGTATCCATCTCATTTCTCTCAAAATATGAACTTTTTTTTAGGTGTACATCACTTGTTCCTTCTCTCTCTTCTTTTTCCCTTTTCCCTTTCTATCCTTCTTTATTTATCTTTATCCAATTGTAACATATTTTCTGTTTATCTGATTATGGGATTTAAACAGTCAGTATGGGGATATTACTTGCATTTAAAGGCTTAGTGCAAAACTATTGTAAATGCTTCTTTATTTTAAGCTTAGTTACCATAGTTTTGCCCTAAGCCCTACCCTTTTATTAAGGTCAAGGTCACATGGGAAAATATGGTTATAGGTCACTTGATTGCATTTAATGTCTCTTTTTTTGGTGGGATTGCAACATTCTGTTTGGTATTCAGAGAGAGGTGTAACCAAGATGGTTTCTATAGCAACCTGGAATTATTTTACAAAAATAACCTCTGAACAGATGAGCGTTGGCATGCAGTGCTCTTGCTTTGTTTCTTGCTTAAGATGTTGAGATATTCATGAAGCATCACAAAATACTTCTTGAAAATCACTCTAATGATCTTATGAGTACAACTCAACTAAAGAATGTCAACCTGTCTTTGAGTAACTGTTCACCAGTACCTGGATAGTGTAGTGGTAACACACTTCTCACCAATGTGTCCCAGGTTCGATTCCTTGTCACAGTGGTCACCCATCCAAACACATGGGTTTTCTCAAGGTTCTCCGGTTTCCTCCCACAATAATGACCACATAGTGAATTAATTACATCGCCAGCATTGAGAGCCATCGAGAGTGATTAATATAAGTTGTGAGAACTTTTTTCATAATCGATGTAAAATAAATGAAGTTTAAACATAACTGCTCATCAGAAATAATTAGAAAATTACCACTTTAGCAATGTCTTAGAGATCAGTTTCACCAACACACATTAAAATCATTTTCCTCAAGGTCATTTGATCAATTGGCAAGGGTAGGGCTCTTCAAGGTCTTGTCAAATGCTTGTTCATGGTTGCCGTGACAACACAGTTATTGGTATTGCTGATCTCCGTCACGTTCCATAATTTGCTGCACTTTTGCTCGGTAGCTGTGCATCACAGTTGTGAAACAGTAGTGCATATAAATTGGTGAGAGGAAAGTGACTGTTTGTGCCTTGGGAGGGAGGAAATATAGGTCAGCGCCTTCTTACTGGGTCACCTTGGCGATGCCTCATGGATGGTTTTGTAACTGGGTTATGCTCCTCTATTTCAGTGACCCAGTATCACATTTCCTCATTTTGTAACAAAAGCTGATCAATATGTCTGGTTGTAGAAAGGCAAACATAGTCCCTTGCATTGTTTTTGCAGTGTCTTATTTTATTACTGGCTGAGTAGTTAAAATGTCCAGGATTTGTTTGTTTGTTTTCTCAGCTGTTTTCATAAGCAATATTAAGCTTATATCCAATGCCAGAAAGTGCATATTTTCCCAAATTTTAATGCAGAAATTCCTGATGAATATTTGAAAAAAGGCTCACTTTGGACAAAAAATTGACAAAGTTAAGAGACTTTTCCACACAGGTAGTTCACAAATAGCAAATGTTGATTAATTGATCAGTATATCCTTTGCTTTTATTTCACAAGATTTCCTGCAATTTCTTGACATTTTCTTCCATTTCTAACATGTGCAAAAGCCTGAAAATTCTCAACTTGAAAGGTACTTTCAACTGCTTAACCCTTTCCCTCATATAGACTCATTTTGACGCACTCAATAGATACCACATAAAGCCTGATCTGCAGAAAGCCAAACTCAAACCTTACCAAATTTAATTGTAAAATCCTCATTACCAGACCACTGAGGAGCAGCGAACAGCATAAAACCTGATCAGCCTGCGAGTTACACGCAGGCTGATCTGGTTTTATGCTGTTCGCATAGATCTTTTCATGGTATCCTCTATGAGGGAAAGGGTTAAAACAACAACAACATAAAAAACTTACATTTACCAAAGTCATTAACAATGTAATTGTTTTACCCCCCATGTAGTTTGCATAGAGCACATAAGGGTAGTTCCAGGACTGGTTGGCCTGGTGTCAGGTTGATGTCATCATTTTGTATGTCTATATTTTTGTGAATAGCACTAAATCATTCTGTATTGTTTCTAACTGTAATGTTTGATTCTTATTTCAGAGTTTGACGGAGATACTGTATTATGTCGAGTGTGTGGGGACAAAGCGAGTGGATTCCACTATGGTGTCCATGCGTGTGAGGGGTGTAAGGTGAGTGTACCCTACTATACTGAACACTGTCAAACTTCACCATTGATCCTTATTGTTACCTTGAAATAATTTACAAATAACGTAAATAACAGTAAAACCTATATTAGACCACCATTGGTTCCAGAAAAAAAATGATCTAAATGCAAGGTGGTCTTATTAGTGATTTTTAGCTTGACTATTTAAAGAATATGAGAGCTAGGCCAAAATGAAAAATATATTTGTTTGTAGTGCTACGATCAACCCATCAAAATGGCCCCTACTCAGAATTTTTTGGGGGGTCTTTTTATGTCCATCCTGTAGGAAAGAGGCACTTTCAGCTATATTTTTATTATTTGAAATTAAAAAAAAAACAAACTACCTACCTACCCATCCCTGGAATTAAAAAAAAATAAAAATAATGGTGGTACTATAGCAGTTACCCTTGCACTTTTTGGTTAAAGTTTTGCATGCAAGATACTATCAAGCTTATATCTCAGTAACCATTCATGGTATTGACTTATGAATATGTGCATCAGACAACCAAGGTAGATAACTCTTGACTGAATTTGATACAAATTATGGCCCTTTCTTAATTTAGAAAATCTGGTTAAAGTTTTGCATCAATAAA
>CM037789.1:30197609-30227598 GCA_021229015.1 Solen grandis | reverse complement strand
GTGTATTTTTATATGGAATGCTGCTTGGCCTTGGGTGAACTATGAAGAATTCTCCCTGCAAGTTTTCTCCCTTAGTAAATGCATTGGTGTGAACAGCTGATCTTGATAGTTATTAGGGCTGACACCATGATTATCAGGCTAATTTACATGGTTATCATATTTACACTATCAAGTGAATACCTTTGGTGGTTGTGGAGATCGAATTTGCATGTATAATCTTAACCAGGAATTTCTAGGTTCACAAAGGGGAATAATTCAGTAAAAATCCATGCTAGAGTTATGGGTCTTGGTCAGTGAGCTACAATTATGACCCCATATACACTTAAATTTCAAGTGAATACCTTAAGTAGTTGTGGAGATATAAGAAGATAGAAAAACTTGCACGCAAAACCTTGAGAGTTACACCGATGCTTCGAATAGTCGAGCTTATAAAAAGCTGCCAGCTTGTGGTTACCCTATCTTATTTCGGTAACAATAATCAAATCTTTTTTCAGTACGCAGGTTTTTTCTTCCTTTTTTTTCTTTTAAAGAAAGCTCTATTGAAGTTGTCAAAAGACAGTAGCATGACCAAACAACCATTGACTTTGTACAATCCATTTAGTGTCAGACAGGCATAAATATTTTGCTGGTTTTTGATCTGTAACTTTGTTTAGTTTTTGACTGAAAACTGTTTAGGATTTAAGAATCAGGAATTAAGTTATTCTAACCAAGTGCCTGACAAATTATTGAGAAAATACTAAGAAGTTGATCAAAATATCAAACTAACATGAGTTGTGTGTGTGAAGGGGGAGGAGGGGTTTGGATGTGCATTTTTAATGGGTAGTAAGGGTAACTGCAAACAAACAAGTTTGTAACCCTTTACCTTACGAAAATTCATGAACAAATCAAGACTTGAGAAAGAAATGAAATACCGTCAAACATAAGTGACTCAAACAGTGGGGGGATGATATTAATTTCATACATGTACACTTACATCGGCCTATGTACAAGTTGTAACATTTTCTGCATACTAATTTTACTTTTGCATAAAAAAATTTAATGTATATATACACAGCACAATCAGATGACATAAATATCAGCTCAACCGAAACAAGGAACATTTATCACATGACAATTATAAAATTGCAAAACTACAATGTGTGAAAAACACACTGCATTGCTGGTTGCAGTTAAATCTACCAGCAAACATCACATGTAAGGTTTTAATTGGTTTGCCCAATAGGTGTGAATACATAGCATTTGTAACCTGGGATTGGAAATTAAGTTCAAGAGTTCCAGCATCAGTGTTCGATGTATCCCAGGATGAACAATAAAGAATTAAGAACAGTTTTGCCAGGACTGTGAAATGTGTTCGAGTAAATTATGGTGTTCCAGTTTTCAGAGTTCCAGTTACCGAAGTTTGATTGTATCTCTATTTACATATTTCCACGAACATCCAATTCATCCTCTAGGGAGCTAGTGAGTTCTTCTGAGTTCTTATGGCTGTCATTTCATAATATACAGTGCTTGACTTGTTTCTTTTCAAGAAACAGATTCACAAAGAGAATACCTTCTTGACATACTTATTATGATGCTTTCAAAACACCTGACTAGTTTATTAATAGCATAAATAAATAATACTGTGAACATTTGAATAAACATAACATAAGATTGGTGTCCTAACTTCAGTTTTCATTTTTGTATACCAGTATCATACTTATAATTTCACTTTATAATTGTCTTGTATAGGTTTTACTAGTGATCTTATTTCTACGCATATTACCTGCATCATACTAGTTACCTGCATCATACTAGTACTAACAGACATGTAATCCATCCTTTCAGAATCATTTGTTTGCAATTTTGATGCTATTATGTTTTTTAGGTCTTTATCATTTCCTGCCTGTTCGATTATATTACACCCTGAGCCAAATAGCTAGGTATTTAATAAAACTTTTTAAATTTTAAAACTTCTATAATACTGGACATTCCACACATTTACATCACTCTCACACATAGAATAACCTGGAAAAAGATAGGCATTTAAGGGTTACAGCTAACAATATAGTCTTAGTGTTCATGAATAAACCCAGGGTACATAAAAACTTGTCATATTGCAATATCACTTGGAAGGAAAAATGATGTAAGTACCCGGTGCGTTGCTTTGACCGGCTTTAATTTTCCTGAACACAGAACCAGGCCCTTCTTCTAAAGTAAGGAGGAATCACAATGTAACTACAGACTGCCAGAGCATGTGTCTTGTCTACATATAACCTGTGAAAAGTGATTTGAAAACACAACAGTTACAGCCAGAACACGATTTTAAGGTCAACTAAGTGCTGTGACCCTGACCATTCTAACAAGACTGACTAGATACATTTGAAAATAGGGCTTAACCCTTTCCCTCATATATACTCCTTTTGACGCCCTCTATAGGTATCACATAAAGCCTGATCTGCAGAAAACCACAGTTAAACCTTACCAAATTTAATTACAAAATCCTCATTTCCAGATCACTGAGGAGCAGCGAACAGCATAAAACCTGATCAGCCTGCGAGTTACTCACAGGCTGATCTGGTTTTATGCTGTTCGCATAGGTCTTTTCATGGTGTCCTCTATGAGGGAAAGGGTTAAACACTAAAATAAATGCGGTCCAAAGTTTAAAATCAAATTCAAGTTTCTTATCAAACATTCTTAAAACTTTACATCAGTAAACAGACTAGAGATACTTGACTAAAAGGTTATGGAAGTAATCATTCAAGACAATCTACAATCTTATCACATGACTTTTTTTTTTCGAGAGTCATCCCATTTTTCTATATATGGTACATGTATAACAATAAAAATGAATGCAACTTGTATCTAGCTGTCATTCATATATGAACATTCTCTTCGGCAAAAATATGATGTCACAGTATACAAAATGATGTCATGAACTGTGATGTCAAAAACAATGAAATCATTATCAACCAAAGTTGAAAATGTACTGAAAGTGGTTTTGTTTACAATAAGAATACCTTTTATTTTATTATTGTTTGACTTGATGCAAATAAAGATTGGCAACTAGTGTAAATCTCACAAAAGCATAAAACAAATTGACAGATTCTTACAGTCACATGTTCAGTATTTCCTTTTCTATAAAAATATGTGAACACATTACTATCGAAATGATACCTTGTGTATTAAAATAAGTCAAGAACTAAAACATGAGGGCCAAGATGGTCCTTGATCGCTCACCTGAGAAAGATGATTGCTTATGAAATAAAGATGCTAGAGTGTAATCAAAGTGAAATCTGGCATTTTTTAATTAAAAGGGGCATAACTTCTGACCTAATCAACAGAACTCAGCTTTAATCGAACTCAATCGAGACATTATGGTCATAAGCATTGCCATAAAGTTTGAAGATGATTGCTCAAAAGATTAAGATGCTAGAGTGTAAACAGAGTGAAATATGGCATTTTTTATATTAAAAGGGGCTTAACTCCTGACCTTATTGACCGTTCTTATCCATGATCAATCTCAATCAAGACATTATGGTCATAAACATTGCCATAAAGTTTGAAGAAGATTGCTAAAAAGATGAAGATGCTAGAGTGTAAACAAAGTGAAATCTGGCATTTTTTTTAATATTAAAAGGGGCATAACTCCTGACCTAATTGATCTCAGCCATAATCGAACTCAATCGAGACATTATGGTCATAAACATTGTCATAAAGTTTGAAGATGATTGCTCAAAAGATGCAGATGCTAGAGTGTAAACAAAGTGAAATCTGGCATTTTTTTTAATATTAAAAGGGGCATAACTCCTGACCTAATTGATCTCAGCCATAATCGAACTCAATCGAGACATTATGGTCATAAACATTGCCATAAAGTTTGAAGATGATTGCTCAAAAGATGCAGATGCTAGAGTGTAAACAAAGTGAAATATGGCATTTTTTTATATTAAAAGGGGCATAATTCCTGACCTATATAATTGACGGATCTCAGCAATAATCAAACTCAATCGAGACATTATGGTCATAAACATTGTCATAAAGTTTGAAGATGATTGCTCAAAAGATGAAGATGCTAGAGTGTAAACAAAGTGAAATATGGCATTTTTTTATATTAAAAGGGGCATAACTCCTGACCTAATTGACCGATCTCAGCCATAATCGAACTCAATCGAGACATTATGGTCATAAGCATTGCCATAAAGTTTGAAGATGATTGCTCAAAAGATGAAGATGCTAGAGTGTAAACAAAGTGAAATATGGCATTTCTTTATATTAAAAGGGGCATAACTCCTGACCTAATTGACTGATCTCAGCCATAATCGAACTCAATTGAGACATTATGGTCATAAACATTGCCATAAAGTTTGAAGATGATTGCTCAAAAGATGCAGATGCTAGAGTGTAAACAAAGTGAAATATGGCATTTTTTGAATAATAAAAGGGGCATAACTCCTGACCCAATTGACGGATCTCAGCAATAATCGAACTCAATCTAGACATTATGGTCATTAACATTGTCTTAAAGTCTGAAGTTGATTGATTAAGAAATAAAGCCGATAGAGTGTAAACACTAAAAATTATTGACGCCGCACGACGGACACTCACGGGATCACAATAGTTCACCCTGAGCTTTGCTCAGGTGAGCTAAAAACATAGAAGAGTACCTGCATAATGATAACTTTGTAAATTGTGTTGTTTTTCTGCTATAATGGTTGAATCTAAATCATAACTTAAAAGAATTTTTTAAATAAATTGAACTGAAAATAATTCCTTTGTAGTAGAGAAATGAATATGATATGGTTACATTTTCCTCTAATTTTTCCATACTTTTTTTTGAAAGTTTGCAGTATTCAATGATCTGCTGTGTGCCTAAACAATATTTTCCATTGGCTTTTACAGGAGTTTTCTATCTCTGTTTAATATGTCTTGGCATATATCTTCAAAGCCAGAACGGCTTATCAACATATACAAAAAGAGGGCTGGTGAGCCCTCCTGCCATTCAATGGACAACTATGTTAAACAGGTATAAAGGTTAAGTTTAAAATAAAGTTTTATGAAATTCCAATCTGTAAAAGAAGATGAGACTGAAGCAAATATTATTGTACGTAAACATGAGACAGTCAAGTGATATTAGTTGTCATTTCATATAATTAGTATATCCAGTACAATATCCAAGATCTGAGGACTACAGTGGTCCTCGCTCAAATGAACAAGAGCTGTCCATAAGACAGCGCGCTCGACTTTTCTCAGTTGCTAAGACACAGTTTTATGGATTTTAATAGTATGGTACATATCAATGATGATATGTTCTAGTTATAGTAGAAATTATTCTATCACCTCCAATAAACAAATATGACATTGTTAATTGGTGAAATATACAACTTTGTAAACAAGAGGCCCATGATGGCCCTAAATCGCTCACCTGAGATAAATAGGTTGACCCAAGGAACATCTGTACCAATTTATTTTAAAATCTGGCCACTAGTTTTTAAGAAGATGATTTTTAAAGTTTTCATTTTTTTTTTCTTTTTGTTGCCATGGCAACCAGAGTTCTATATGGATCAAGTTTATTTTAGCAACTTTTGTGAAGGTTGACCCAAGGATCATCCCTGCCAAGTTTAATCAAATTCTGTTCAGTGGTTTCAGAGGAAATGTTGATTAAAGATTTCTCTATATACATATAAGGCAAATAAGCCCCGCCCCTGGTGGCCATGTTTTTTTACGGATCGGAATAATTTTAGCAACTTTGGTAGAGGTTGACCCAAGGAACATTTGTACCAATTTATTTTAAAATCTGGCCAGAGTTTTTAAGAAATGATTTTTAAAGTTTTTTTTTTTTTTTTTTTTGTGGCAACCAGAGTTCTACATGTATCAAGTTTATTTTAGTAACTTTTGTGAAGGTTGACTCAAGGATCATCCCTGCCAAGTTTAATCAAATTCTGTCAAGTGGTTTCAGAGGAGATGTTGTTTAAAGGTTTCTCTATATACATATAAGGCAAATAAGCCCCGCCCCTGGCGGCCATGTTTTTTTATGGATCCAAATAATTTTAACAGTCTTGATAGACATTTAATCAAGGAACATCTGTGCCAAAACAATTTGAAATCAAGCCAGTAGTTTTGGATAAGAAGATTTTTTAGTTTTCTACTTAGACATATAAGGAAAACTAGCCCCGCCCTGGCGGCCACGTTTTTTATGGATCCAAATATTTGAACAATCTTGGTAGACATTACTCAAGGAGTATCTGTGCCAAAACATTTTGAAATTCAGCCAGCAGTTTTGGAGGAGAAGATTTTTTAAGATTTGAGTATAGGCATCTAAGGAAAACTAGCCACGCCCCTGGCGGCCATGTTTTTTTACGGATCAAATAATTTGAAACAAATCTTGGTAGCACTTACCAAAGGAACATCTGTGCCAAAACATTTTGAAATTCAGTGGTTGTTTTGGAGAAGAAGACATTTTAAGTTTTTTCTTTCCATTGCCATGGCAACCAGAATTCCAAATGGAATTCAATTCTTTGAACACTTTGAAAGGGGACCACCAAGGAACATCCCTGTAAAGTTTTATCTAAAATGACCAAGCGGTTAAGGAGATGTCGTTTGAAGCAAAATGTTGACGACGACGGACGGACGGACGGACGACGGACGAAGACCGGTCACAATAGCTCACCTTGAGCCTCTGGCTCAGGTGAGCTAAAAAATTAACCATGATTTTGGCTGTTTTCTAAATATGAAAGGGGCATAATTCAAGAAGTAGTACAGCCAGGGTTATGGGCCTTGCTAGTAAGGCAGAGGTAGTGATGGTGAATAAGTACTTGAAGTTTCAGTCAAATACCTTAGATAGTATTGAAGATATACAACTTTGTAAAAACTTTAACCTTGATTTTGGCTGTTTTGTAAGTATGAAAGGGGCATAACTCCAAAAATAGGGTAGCCAGGGTTGTGGGCCTTAGAAGTAAGGTAGAAGTGATGATGGTGAATAAGTATTTTAAGTTTGGGTGGAATACCTTTGATAGTATTTAAGTTATTGATGTTTGAAAAAAACTTTAACCTTGTGTTGCAACGCCGACGCCGACGCCAACGCCCGAGTGACAGTATAAGCTCTCATTTTCTTCGAAAAGTCGAGCTAAAAATACAAAAAAAAACCCCAAAAAAACTTGGATATGAGGAACACTTAGTAGGCCTTTTCCTTTTTTTTTTACCCCTTTTGGCCAAATTATGTTAACAACTGTTACAATCATTTCCATCTTTGCTAATACAGGTTTTCACACCTTACCTGTCTACCTGACAAGCTTGACTGGCACATAGAAATCTGTCAATACTGCTCAAGCATATATTGAATCAAGTAATCTATAATCAGTTATTGTGTGTGTAAAAAAAATAGAAGTCTCCATTGTTATTATTTTATGTAACTGTTTAACTGTGCCACTGAATTGAATAAACTTGGTAGAGGTCCACTAGTCAATGCTACACACCAAATATATAAGTTTTGCAGAAGAAGATCTGTTTTCATCTCCTGTTACCTACTTTCTCAACCAATCAAAACAATTTGAATAATTTTGATAGAGGGCCTCATAAGAATAAATCCTGTGAAGTTTGGTCAAAATCTATTTAGTGGTTTAGGAGATGTTGTTTAAAGGAAATTGTTGACAACGGGGGCACAGATGCCGGACAAGGCCCATACTAATAGCTCACTATGAGCACATTGTGCTCAGGTAAGCTAAAAAGGTCATAAAATATTCCAAAACTTATTCCAATATTATCTATACAAACGTCAAACCTTGCATTGTCTTCTTTACTTATCACCAAATATGTAGTTTGAGACAGAGTGCTTGAAAAATACAATACCAGATTTCTCTCTGGTTTTACATATGATGCTGGAAACCAGCTATCTGGGTATCTCCACCCTCACCTTCACCCTGGTTTCCTGCTCCACCTTGAGGCTGCCTTTCTGAGTCCCCATTGTAACCATTATACTGGATTTCCTGATCCTCCCTCTGATAAGGATACCTTTGGTTTTCTCCATCTGTCCAGGAATAACTTCTGGCATTCTCCCTCTGCTGTAAGGATATATCTTGTACGCTACTAAATGACCCTTGGTATACCACTGGGCTAGCCCTGTTCACAAACGAAACAGTGTCTGAAATATGGTTGGGCCTATCAGGTATCAGTGGAGTCCTTTCATCGCTGTCCGAGGCAAAAGCAGCAGTATTGTTGTTATTGAGTGTATGGTCAGGGTATCCATCCTCATCTGGACACTGCTGATAGTCATTGCTGGGTCCAACCTCTGGGGGCCTAGAGAAAGGTGCAAAATTCAAATGACTGCTTATTGATCTTACATATATACCTTGGAACGGTAACACAATTTCTCATAGGACATGGATGTCCCTGTTGCTTGGTGCTTATTAGTTTGATATTTCTGATGGTGAATATGGTGAAAATAGAAAACACCAAGCAAATGCCATTATCATTATGACCACCAAAAAATTAGTGTAAACAGTAATATTCACCAAAATGTGTAAGCTGAATTGAAAAACAACAATACAAACAAGATATACATTATAGCTAAAAAGGGCCATAACTCCATTAAGATTTGTTGGATTGCAACCTAAATTAAACATGTTCTGCATTTTTTTCATTCTTTCATGCTGACTATTACCAACTTGGCACTCATGGCCAAGATGGCCCTGAAATAAATTGCCTTTAATGCTGGTACAAGTTACTTTATTATAGAAAAGTCAAATTAAAGATTATTTTAATTCCATAAAAAATCTCTATTTGTGTTTCAAATTTTGAAAGACAAAACCCCATACAAGTTTATAAACAAGAGGCCCATGATGGCCCTAAATCGCTCACCTGAGATAAATAGGTTGACCCAAGTAACATCTGTACCAATTTATTTTAAAATCTGGCCAGTAGTTTTGAAGAAGATGATTTTTAAAGTTTGCATATTTTTTTTCTTTTAGTTGCCATGGCAACCAGAGTTCTATATGGATCAAGTTTATTTTAAAAACTTTTGTGAAGGTTGACCCAAGGATCATTCCTGCCAAATTTAATCAAATTCTGTCCAGTGGTTTCAGAGGAAATGTTGATTAAAGTTTTCCCTATATACATATAAGGCAAATAAGCCCCGCCCCTGGCGGCCATGTTTTTTACGGATCGGAAATTTTTTAGCAACTTTGGTAGAGGTTGACCCAAGGAACATCTGTACCAATTTATTTTAAAATCTGGCCAGTAGTTTTGAAGAAGATGATTTTTAAAGTTTTCATATTTTTTTTTCTTTTTGTTGCCATGGCAACCAGAGTTCTACATGGATCAAGTTTATTTTAGCAACTTTTGTGAAGGTTGACCCAAGGATCATCCCTGCCAAATTCTGTCCAGTGGTTTCAGAGGAGATGTTGTTTAAAGGTTTCTCTATATACATATAAGCCAAATAAGCCCCGCCCCTGGCGGCCATGTTTTTTTACGGATCGGAATAATTTTAGCACCTTTGGTAGAGGTTGACCCAAGGTCCATCTGTACCAATTTATTTTAAAATCTGGCCAGTAGTTTTGAAGAAGATGATTTTTAAAGTTTTCATTTTTTTTCCTTTTTGTTGCCATGGCAACCAGAGTTCTACATGGATCAAGTTTATTTTAGCAACTTTTGTGAAGGTTGACCCAAGGATCATCCCTGCCAAGTTTAATCAAATTCTGTCCAGTGGTTTCAGAGGAGATGTTGTTTAAAGTTTTCCCTATATACATATAAGGCAAATAAGCCCCGCCCCTGGCGGCCATGTTTTTTACGGATCGGAAATTTTTTAGCAACTTTGGTAGAGGTTGACCCAAGGAACATCTGTACCAATTTATTTTAAAATCTGGCCAGTAGTTTTGAAGAAGATGATTTTTAAAGTTTTCATTTTTTTTCTTTTTGTTGCCATGGCAACCAGAGTTCTACATGGATCAAGTTTATTTTAGCAACTTTTGTGAAGGTTGACCCAAGGATCATCCCTGCCAAGTTTAATCAAATTCTGTCCAGTGGTTTCAGAGGAGATGTTGTTTAAAGTTTTCCCTATATACATATAAGGCAAATAAGCCCCGCCCCTGGCGGCCATGTTTTTTTACGGATCGGAATAATTTTAGCAACTTTGGTAGAGGTTGACCCAAGGTCCATCTGTACCAATTTATTTTAAAATCTGGCCAGTAGTTTTGAAGAATTTTTGTTGCCATTGCAACAGAGTTCTACATGGATCAAGTTTATTTTAGCAACTTTTGTGAAGGTTGACCCAAGGATCATCCCTGCCAAGTTTAATCAAATTCTGTCCAGTGGTTTCAGAGGAGATGTTGTTTAAAGGTTTCTCTATATACATATAAGGCAAATAAGCCCCGCCCCTGGCGGCCATGTTTTTTTACGAATCGGAATAATTTTTAAAGTTTTCAAATTATTTTTCTTTTTGTTGCCATGGCAACCAGACTTCTTCATGGATCAACTTTATTTTAGCAACTTTTGTAGAGCCTCACCCAAGGAACATTCCTGCCAAGTTTCATTAAATTCTGTCCAGCGGTTTCAGAGGAGATGTCGTTTAAAGCAAATTGTTGACGACGGACGACGCCGGACGCCGGGCGATCACAAAAGCTCACCTTGAGCACTTTGTGCTCAGGTGAGCTAAAAATCAAAAGACACCTTGGGTAGGCAAATTTTGAACCAAAGGGTCATGCATCGAACAGAACTGGTAGAGGTCCACTTGTTTGTTTGTTAGGTTTAATGTCCCACCAACAGTATTTCAGTCATTTGGAGTCTATGTCTATTTGTGGCAGATATAGTGCTGCTACAGTGCAGTATCACGTCTGTAAACATGTGGCATAATATCGTACCCATTATCCCATTATTCTGACACAAAGTCAACTACCCTTACAATCTGTGTGCCAAGAAATGGAGCTATACAAGTACCATTTTTTACACCTTTGGTATTTTGTGGCCAGGGATCAAACCAACGACCTCTCGCTCCTAAGGCAGATGCTCTAACCACTCTGCCACTGGGGACAGTTTTTAATGTTTACAATGTAGATATGTGAAACACTCCTCTATAATATAAATACCTATAAAACAGTTCAACAATGGACCACAAATCTTTTTGTTATTCTCAGACTGACTTATGGTGCATAACATAATTACAATGTGGTCCAATATAATGCAATATTTAGTAAAGGCGCTGGTTATAACAAAACCTACCCATCCTGCAATTTGATAAATTCAAGGGCCATAATTCTTGAGTGTCTGGGACAAGTGGCTGCTTATCAAACTTGGTTGAGTATTTGTGCCCTTACAGATTGTGACAGTTTGGCAAAGATTGGTTAAGTATGTTAGTGTCAGAGATAGAGATTCAATGTTTCACTGCATAACCATTGGTACGATTCATACCATTACGAATCTGCTATACATTTTTTTTTTCGTACAAAGAGTATTTTTCATCAATTGAACTCCTAGAAAAATTCTATGAACACCCTTCATGATTTACTCTTTTTAATGGGAATACCCTCTCTTGTCTTTGTGTTTCAAAATGGTGACCAATGACAAGTTCGAAGTCGAGGAATATTAAGTTGTTCCAAACAAAACAGCAAAAGCAATATTTGGGCAATGTTTGAAAATGAACCAAGAATGAAGATAGGTTCCAGTTAGTTCTACTTAACTTCAATGTGTATTGATATGTATATACAGAGCCTGATGAATTGCAATATACAGTCAAACCTGTGAACAACGGTCGGGCAGGGGAAAATGTAAAAGTGGCCGTTGTTCACAGGTGACCTTTGTTCGGAGGGTCAGTCAGTTAAGACTTGAAGTTTGATATACTGTACATAATGTACATGTAGATAGACAGGAAAAAAAACAACAACTTTCACTTTATTAATTCGAAGATTGTTATTCGTACGAAGTTAAAATGTGCACAAGCAACGTAAATATTTTTTTTTTTTTAGATTTTATTAAAGAATTAAATAAATTACACACTCATTTTCGTGACTTTCAGTGAAATTTACCTTTCATTTCTTGTGTTAATTGTACGTTTACAAAACCTTCCATGTTGCAATTTAGAATTTGATAATAATAAAGTGATTTCCCCTTAATCATGTTCGTTTCGCCATTAATTCATTTTCTTACAATTATCTCTCTCTTAACAAAACAAAAAAAATAAAAATAAATAAAAGTACCTAGATCTTATAGATTGTTTTGCTTATTAAAACTTTCACGCTTGTTTTATTTTTCTTACTGGGTGACAAATTAATGATATCAGTCATCCATTGATAACAGATAGGGAATAATTGTAGCCATTCATAATTGTAAGAGGTGTTAAAACAATCAAACAGGCCCAAAACAATAAGTAGTTTTGCTCAATTCTCAGGACTATGATCCTGAAGTTGCTTAGTATCTGGTACCAGTTAACCAATGAGAATTCACCCCCTCAGAGTATTACCCCAATCCCAACCCTGTGTACTGAGATGTCTGCTGACACGTTCGTTGTTGTATTGGGGTTTACCGTCACTGCAATAGTATTTCAATCATATAGCGACGTCCAGCTAATTACAGGTGGAGGAAGACCCTGAGTACACAGAGGTACCCGTGTAGAACCACCGACCTACTGCAAGCCAGCTAGAAGGCTTCCTCACATGAAAAATCCGAAGTCCCTACCGGGATTTGAACCCACAGCGGTGAGGGGCTGAGAGATTTGTACTGTAACCGCTTGGCCACGGCGGCCCCTGACACGTTCGTATCCCCAGGTGTTTCCGGAAACTAGCGACACATGCCCAACCCTTAAAAAGGCTTATAGCACATCGGGGATATGAAATTACTGACCGTTGACCATTATAGGCAGGTGACCGTTGTTTACAGTCGATTTTAAGAACAACAAGAGGGCCATGATGGCCCTAAATCACTCACCTGAGATAAATAGCCCTCAATGCCAAACATGCTAAACATACTGGTTTAGAAATAGAGATGCTGAGGCGTAAACAGTGAAATTTGAGGTTTTCAGAAATTGCTTAGAGTGCAAACAAAGCCAAATAAGCCATTTTTATCATTTCAAAAGGGGCATAACTCCTGTCCTTAAGGGCAAATATCAGCCAAAATTCAAAATTTTATGACACTTAACACTGTCACAAATTTTAGAGATGATTGGTTAAGAAATAAAAATGCTAGAAGGCAAACAATGTGAAATATAGCCTTTTTTGCATTGAAAGGGGCATAACCCCCGACATAATGGTCCAATTTTGACTATAGTCAAACTAAGCCGAGATTTTATGGTTATAAGCATTGTCATGAAGTTTGAAGGCAATTGCTTAGAAAATGAAGATGCTACAGTGCAAACAAAGTGCAATCTGGCTTTTTTCAATATTAAAAGGGGCATAACTCCTGGCCATATGGTTCAATTTCAGCCATAATTGAACTTATCCGAGATTTTATGGTTAATAACATTGTCATAAAGTTTGAAGGCAATTGCTTAAACAAGAATTCTTACATTGAAAATGATTATTTTAGCAACATCTGAGAAGCCTCACTCTGTTATCATCCTTGCCAATTCCAATCAAATTATATCAAGCAGTTAAAGCAAGATGACATTTAAATATTTCACTTAATACCATATCTTACATAAAATAGCCTTGCAATTTTCTTAAAGAATCAGAATTTTTTTTAGCAACTTTAGTGATGCTCCACCAAAGGATTATACCTGCCAAATTGAATCAAATCCTATCAAATTTCAAAGGAGATGTCCTTTAAAGATTTCAATATATCAATATAAGGCAAATTAGCCCCGCCCCTGTGGCCATGATTTTTTTACAGATCAAAATGATTTTAGCAGCTTTGGTGTAGCTGCATCCAAGGATCATCCCTGCCAAATATGATCAAATTCTATACAGCGGTTTTTAGAAGAGATGTCCTTTAAAGATTTCGCTATATATAATTATAAAAGGCAAATAAGCCCCGCCCCTGTCGGCCATGTTTTTTAGCAGATCCAAATAATTTTAGCGTCTTTGGTAAAACTTCACCCAAGGATCACCCCTGCCCAATTTGATTAAATTCTGTGCGGCAGTTTTACAGGAAACGTCGTTTAAAGATTTCACAATATACATCATACAAGGAAAATTAGCCCCGCCCCTGGCAACCATATTTATTGGCAGATCCAAATCATTTTAGCAACTTTGAAACAGTTTCACCCAAGGATCATCCCTGCCAAATTTGATTCAAATCTGTTCAGCTGTGTCAGAGAAGATGTCGTTTAAAGATTTCACTATATACATATAAGGCAAATTAGCCCCGCCTCTGGCGGCCATGTTTTTTGGCAGATCCAAATAATTTTAGCAACTTTGGTAGAGGGTCACCCAAGGAACATCTGTACCAAAATATTTCAAATTATGGCCAGTAGTTTTGGAGGAGATGATTTTTAAAGTTTTCTTTTTTTTCTTCTTTCCGTTGCCATGGCAACCAGAGTTCTGCATTGATCAAGTTTATTTTAGCAACTTTTGTAAAGGTTCACTCAAGGACCATTCCTGCCAAGTTTAATCAAATTCTGTCCAGTGGTTTCAGAGGGGATGTCATTTAAAGCAAATTGTTGACGACGCCTGACGCCGGACGAAGGGCGATCACAAAAGCTCACTTGAGCACAAAGTGCTCAGGTGAGCTAAAAATGCATGGGGGGAATCTGATATGACTGTTGTTGTCAGGTGACCGTTGTTCCAAGGTGACCGCTGGTACAGGTTTGACTGTATCTAAATACAATTTTAGATGATGATGTCAGCTCTATTAACAGAAAGCAGAAATTCTAATTGTGCAATTTTTCATCAATCCAACTGCTGTAACTCTATTGAGTCCAGGATATTCAGGCTGTTTATCTATTTTTTAAGGGGTATTGTGTCATTACACACTCTGTCCAAGTTTGGTAAAGACTGTGTCAGATTTATCAGTGTCAGAGAGCAGACACTTTTAATTTTGCAATTTTTCATTAGTTTCAGTGCTGTAATTATGTTTTGGACAAACTGGCTCAAATATTGTGTCCATACATATTGACACTGTGACCAGGTTTGGTAAAGATCAGTTCATGTTAGAGAGTGGAAAACCTGAGTGGATGATAAATGCTGCCCACCCACTCCAAGTGAACCTGGTTTTATATTGTTTGCTTAGGAGATAAGGCAAGTACTCCGTAAAACCTTTTTAAAATGATAATTGCTTTTAGTCTGTCAGAGGACAGCAAGCTCAACTATTCAAAATGCTTGTTGGTAAATCGAATGAAATCTATTTTAATTCTTGCCCTTCATATACCCTGTATATAATTATAGTAAACAAGAGGGCCATGATGGCCCTGGATCGCTCACCTGAGTATACGGTTACCCAAGGAACATCAGTCTGTATTAAAACATTTTGAAATCTGGCCAGTAGTTTTAAAGGAGATGATCCCTGTAAAGTTTTCCCTATATACATAAAAGGCAAATAAGCCCCGCCCCTGGCGGCCATGTTTTTTAATTGGATCAGAATAATTTTAGCAACTTTGGTAGAGGTTAACCCAAGGAACATCTGTACCAATTTATTTCTAAATCTGGCCAGTAGTTTTGAAGCAGATGATTTTTAAAGTTTTCATATATTTTTTTCTTTTTGTTGCCATGGCAACCAGAGTTCTATATGGATCAAGTTTATTTTAGCAACTTTTGTAGAGCCTCACCCAAGGAACATTCCTGCCAAGTTTCATTAAATTCTGTCCAGCGGTTTCAGAGGAGATGTCGTTTAAAGGTTTCTCTATATACATATAAGGCAAAATAAGCCCCGCCCCTGGCGGCCATGTTTTTTACGGATCGGAATTTTTTTTAGCAACTTTGGTAGAGGTTGACCCAAGGAACATCTGTACCAAATTATTTTGAAATCTGGCCAGTAGTTTTGAAGAAGATGATTTTTAAAGTTTTAATATTTTTTTTCTTTTTGTTGCCATGGCAACCAGAGTTCTTCATGGATCAACTTTATTTTAGCAATTTTTGTGAAGGTTGACCTAAGGATCATCCCTGCCAAGTTTCATTAAATTCTGTCCAGTGGTTTCAGAGGAGATGTTGTTTAAAGGTTTCTCTATATACATATAAGGCAAATAAGCCCCGCCCCTGGCGGCCATGTTTTTTTACAGATTGGAATAATTTTAGCAACATTGGTAGAGGTTGACCCAAGGAACATCTGTACCAAATTATTTTGAAATCTGGCCAGTAGTTTTGAAGGAGATGATTTTTAAAGTTTTCAAATTATTTTTCTTTTTGTAGCCATGGCAACCAGAGTTCTTCATGGATCAACTTTATTTTAGCAACTTTTGTAGAGCCTCACCCAAGGAACATTCCTGCCAAGTTTCATTAAATTCTGTCCAGCGGTTTCAGAGGAGATGTCGTTTAAAGAAAATTGTTGACGACGCACGACACACGACGCACATCGCACGACGACGGACGAAGGGTGATCACAATAGCTCACCTTGAGCACTTCGTGCTCAGGTGAGCTAAAAATGATAAACCTTGATAGTCTAATACCCCTAAATATGTTAATGAAGTCTAAAATCAATCCCATGCCTTGTTACTGAGACATAAGCATAATAACACTGTGCATGCAAAACTTTAACCAAAAAGGAGCCATAATTTATGTTAAATTCAGTCAATTCAGTCAAAAGTTATCTACCTTGGTTGTCTGATGCCCCTGAACATATTCATAAACTTTCAAGTCAATACCATAAACAGTTACTGAGATATAAGGTTGATAGTAACTTGCATGCACAACTTTAACCAAAAGCTGCAATGCCAACGCCGCCGCAAGTGTGACTTCAACAGCTCTCACATTCTTCGAAAAGTCAAGCTAAAAATGAGTTGGACATAATTTTCTGTTTTAATTTGATAAGCAGCTATGTATATAGATATGAATATATACATTTCTGAGATCAATTGAGTGGTAAAGGTTTAATTGCAGTCGCAAATTGTGAGCACGTACCCTGTATCATAGATGTAGACAGCTGGCAGCATGATACAGAGAGCAGTTATACTGAGCCACGTTGTCAGGTAAGCATGTGGATGCCACTTCAAGGGGTTCTCATCAAACAGCGTAAAGAAGAGGAACACAAGTGGTGTCTGGATTGACTGAAACGAAGTCATCGGGAGACAAGTCTTTATCTAGTATAATTGTTATACATGATACATATTTCTATATACTGACTGATGGTCCCAATGTATAGGATACAATGGTCTTAAGTTTAAATGCTTCAAACACTTTGAGTGGGGGAAGTTGAAGGTTCAAGTTCTCACAAGGATTTGTGTATTATGGCTGATTGGTGAGACTTATATTTGTTTGCTCGGTTTTGTGTCACTTTGTGAGTAAGTCATTAGGAGACTATGTCAGCATATATGCTATTTCATTACAGTATGAGACTGTAGACTGTGGCATGATACCACAGCCCATCAAATTATCCTGACACCAGATCAACAATCCTGGAACCTTATATGCTTATCACTAAGCAGTAAGCTATAAGTTCTATAGTTTTAACAACTTTGGTATGTTATGGCCAGGGATTGAACCAGTGAACTTCTGCCTCTGAGGTGGATGTTCTTACCCTTTGGCCTCCTGGAGACAGACAGAATGTTTGTCTTACAATCAATTATATTTAAAAATTCCGCCAAATTAAATTAAGGGGGGGGGGGGGAAAGTAATTATATACTGAAAACCAGATCTTATCATTTTATTTATTTTAATTTTTACTCACGAGTCTGATTTTTAGACGGCGATAGCCGTCTTATGCTGAAAACCGAAATCAGGCCTTGCTAATTTGCATATTTTCCACAACAATTTTAACTGTACCTCTCCGCGCTTAGTGCGGATCCATGCAATGCGATTCTGCACTACCGAATACGACTGGAATATGTTACACAGACGCTTAAATCATAACCGTAACCGCTTTTTGTGTGTTACTGTTTGCTAACATGTTTTCTTTTGCCATTATTTTACACTGGAAGCATAAATTTTAAGCGTGAAAAAAATATTTCTTAACCAGAACAGCAACCCATCTTACGTACATGAAGATCTACTCCTGTAAAAAGAAATGTAGTGCTCCGTATGTATGTAGATGACCTAAAGTAGTCCACACAATATTTTGCATGATGTCGAGCTAGGTTCCTCCCAGGGCATTTCTTAACTTTGAAATAGGCAAACATTCTAGTATCTTAAATAATCAAATACCTGGTCAATTTCTACACATACAAAACAACAGATAGAATTCGCTAGTACTAGAGAAAGAGAATGACCTACTTAGGTATGCAGCTCTTTATGAATGAAAGGTTCATGACCTTTACTCCGGATTATTATGTTACAAACAGAACCTCTGTAGCAACAGTGGGTGGAGTTTTTGTCGTCATGTGACTGCTTCAATAACTTCAGAAACGCTGGGTTTAGAATGTTAATCCCGTCGCCATCTCTCAGCGCATTTTGCGCTTTGATTTATTTTCTTATATAAACAAGCTGGACGTGGGATAGCCAAGAATGTATTTCTCCTGTATGTTATCAAATTTACTCACCCAAAATCAATTTCACTGAATAAATTGTGAAAACACTTTAGACAAATGCAAATTTTTGTCACTGTAGTTTAGTGCTCTATAATCATCACTACCTGCACATAAAACTTACATTGATGATCACCAGGTAATTAGCACCCTCTAGGTAACGCAGGAAGTAAGAGTTTACCACCCTGTTCACCAGTAGCAGAACTGTACACACCGCAGCAAATATAACAACAAGGCCATGGCAACCCTCATGTCCAAAGTAACACTGGATGTTGAACCAGAACCTGAAATTACACAATTTGTCCAATTAGGCACCCAAGTTCAGTGATAAGGTCCATTGACTTGGGATCTGTAGTATGCAAGTTCGATAGTGTTTGAAGGCCTTTCCAGGATCAATGAACTGGTACAACCCAGTAAACCTTGACCATGAATGGGTGCAAATATCAGAACAAGAGGGCCATGATGGCCCTGGATCGCTCGCCTGAGTATAGGGTTACCCAAGGAACATCAGTCTGTATTAAAACATTTTGAAATCTGGCCAGTAGTTTTGAAGGAAATGATCCCTGCAAAGTTTTATCAAATTCTGTCCAGCAGTTTCAGAGGAGAGGTCTTTTTAAACTTTTCAATATATACATTTAAGGCAAATTAGTCCTGCCCTTTGCAGCCATGTTTTTTTAATGGATTGGAATAATTTTAGCAACTTTTGTGAAGCTTCACCAAATGATCACCCCTGCAAAATTTAATCAAATTCTGTCCAGTGATTTCAGAGGAGATATCGTTTTAAGATAAAATTTAATTCTATCCTACGGTTTCAGAGGAGATGTCGTTTAAAGATTTCACTACATACATGTAAGGCAAATTAGCCCCACCCCTGGCGGCCATTTTTTTCCCCGATCGGAATCATTTTAGCAATCTTTGTAGAGGGTTACCCAAGGAACACCTGTACTAAAATATTTTGAAATCTGGCCAGTAGTTTTGAAGGAGATGATTTTTAAAGTTTTCATAGTTTTTCTCTTTCCGTTGCCATGGTAACCAGAGTTCTGCCTGGATCAAGTTCATTTTAGCAAATTTTGTGAAGGTTCACCCAAGGATCATCCCTGCCAAGTTTAATCAAATTCTGTCAAGTGGTTTCAGAGAAGATTTCGTTTAAAGCAAATTGTTGACGACGGATGACGATGGACGTGGGGTGATCCTAATAGCTCACCATGAACACTTACTGCTCAGGTGAACTAAAAATATTAGGTGATGAATATTCTTAACTGTACAGTCAAATCTGTCTTATAAGTGGTCAGTCAAGTGAACATGAGAAAGTGACTGCTTGAATGAAGGTTTAACATATAAACTAGATGTGGGTGTTCCTCGGAACACTTGTGTCGCCTGCATTTAAGCATGTTTGATGAAAGAATTGACTAGAAAATCGATCTTTTGACAAATTATTGATAAAGCATAATCTATTTTGTGAGGTACAAAATAACACCAAATCACACACACACACACACATATATATATATATATTTTTTTTTGGGGGGGGGGGGGGGGGAATAAAATATTCAAACAGTGCAATATGTAATAATTTTCCCGAGCACTTTCGACTATACAGTCTTCATCAGAGGAGTTTCAGAATGACTATGAATTCAAAACATTAACTGTAAGAAAAATTATGACGTCATTAAGCACTTATGACGTTAATTATATATATGTTGCAAGTTTGTAGTCATCATTATCATTATTGAGTTATCATTCTTGTGTACTGCACTCAGACCAATAGATATTATAAATTTAAATTTAATTATGCCCACAAAAATTAAACCAAAAAAATAAACAAAGGGAAATAACCCAAAAATTATCATTCTTGCACAATGCACTCCATGAGATCTTTCCACCTGTGAGGTTTCAAAGTAATACCTCAAATACTTTTCGTGTTATGCTCCAGACAAAAATGAAGTCTGAGTATCAACAAAGGGCAATAACTCAAGGAAAAAGAGAAGCAGAGTTATCATTCATGTGCACTGCACTCAGACCATTGAGATCTATGAAGTTTCAAGTCAACACCTCAAATACGTTTTGAGTTATGCCCCAGACAAAAATTAAGTCTGAAAATCAACAAAGGGCAATAACTCAGAAAATATTAAAGTCAGAGTTATCATTCTTGTGCACTGCACTCCACCTCAATGTGATCTATCCATGTTTTAAGTTTCAAGGTGATACCTCAAATACTTTTTGAGTTATGGTCCGGACAAAAATAAAATCTAAGAATCAACAAAGGGTAATAACTCAGAAAATACGAAAGTCAGAGTTATCATTCTTGTGCACTGCACTCCACCTCAATGTGATCTATCCATGTTTTAAGTTTCAAGGTGATACCTCAAATACTTTTCGAGTTATGCTCCGGACAAGAAAGTGACGACGCCGACGCCGACGGACAAAGTGATCCCTATGTGTCTGCCATGCTATGCAGGCGACACAAAAATGCTAGTTTAGTTAACTGACTGCTAAATGCAGGTTGACCACTTAAAAAAGGTGGCTGCTAATACAGGTTCAACTGTATTTAAAGATATTGAGCTTTTTGAAATATGCAATGGGATGAATCAGGCTAGGCCAATGAGCATTATTTGTATGTTATGAGGACACCGGATATACGTTTTTTATAATACAGTGTCTGGGAAAGAATTTTTTCAAAGTGACATATTTTCTGTCTTATTTTTCACAAGTGTGATATTGACACCTTTGAAAATAACAATGTGATATTTTATGTTTAAATGTGACTATGGCACATGGCCTCCTTCTCCTGTCGCTGATCATGATAACACTGCATTTAATCAATCTAATCAACAGTGCTGTAGGCAGGAGACATGAAGAAAACTAATATATATCGTACCAAAGTCAACATACCCCTTAACAAAACTCAAGATGGAATCATGTGTACCAAATCCTGGTAAAAAATCTGTCCAAAACAGCAGTAATAAGGTTAGAAGTCCAAAGAAATAAGACCAAAACAGCATGTAGGCAATGTTGATATTGTTGACAGAATTTGGCCGCCGACCAGTAAACGAGGACTTCACAGCTTTCTCCATGACAACACCTAGCAGTGCAAGGGGCACCTGCAATGTAGGAACTGTTTTAATCTCAAAGTTTTCATGATGCACAACATAGCTCAACAAAGTACATCATCTTATTTAAAACGATTCAAGTCATTTGATTTTACATGGTTTCTTCCAGCAGCAACCAGATTCAAGTTTCTAATACAAAGAATTCTAAATTTAGCCAATCATCTGGAGGCTGTCAATGTTATTTTAAATTTTCATTTTCATGAAAATTAAATCATAATGAAAAATAATGGGCTTTTCATGTAAAATTTGCCCGTCTTGCAATTTCACCAATTCAAGGGCCATTACTCTGAAGTGTCTGAGACTTTCTGGCTGGCTATCAAACTTGGCTGAAATATAGTGCCAGTGCACATTGTGACCCAAGTTTGACAAAGATTTTGCAATTTTTGAACAGGTTTTTTATTGAAAATTTTCATCCTTAAAATTGATGATCGTTTTAGGGTCAGGTTGACCTTTTTTTAAAATCTGCTTTAACCTCTTACCTTCTTTGAATTGCTTTAATATTTGGACAGTTGCTTAAGTGGATGAACCTTTACATTATGCAGTTGAACTTGTGATCTTGACCTTTGACCTACTTTTGATGAAAAAAAAAGCAGTGTCTGGACAGGTTTTTATCTTTTGGTAATCTGCTATTACTTCTTGCTTCACTGAACTGTTTCAATATTTGGACAGTTGCTTAAGTGGAGGGGCCTCTATATTATGCATTTGACCTTGACCTTTGGAATACTTTTGATGAAAGTAGCCTGAAAAAACCTGTCCATAATACCATCAGGTCTTGTTTATTAATTTATTGGCCGCAACTCTGGGATGTCAGGGACTTTCTGGATGGCCATCAAAATTGGTATACGCATTGTGACAAAGTTTGGTAAAGATTGGTTCATGTTTTTCTCAGTAAGAGAACGGACACTTTTAAATTTGCAATTTTCTATTAATTCAAGGGCAACATAAGTGGATGCTGGCTGCCCGCTGCGGGTAAATCCATAATATGCCATGTCATTCTAAGGGCATATAAAAAAGAGGCATTAACAACAGTAACTAAGGCATACATTAAATATTGATATGTACTCACAAAACCAAAAAAGAAACAAAGAGGCCAAAGCAAGCCTGCAATCCCAGGTGCTCCCCCATTATCCTTCCTTGCTTGCTCACCCTCCAGACCCGGGTAGATTCCAGGCATAATAGCAGTAATCTCAGCAAACAGAACAAGGACTGCACACACAGTTTTTCTACATGTTGGCCTTTTCCCAAGCAACAAATATCTGAAAATTATTAAAAGAATATCTATAGAATGTGAAAGAAAAACATTCTGGAACCCATTCATTATTCTATCACTATTAAGGTGATTGATAACCCCGTAGCACATTGTCAAATTTGTCTCCATGTAATGTTGGAGTGGGCTAAGATATGACACGAAGTGACAAGCATTATTCCAATTTTCAACTGGCAAATTGACACAGGTTACAGAGTAATTTAAGCCAATCAAAATGGTGTTTACATTTTGGATTCTCTCCATAAGGAGATAAGATCATCAGCAAAGGGGGTGATATATAATATAGCCTTATAGGATATATCAATACAAATCAAATGTCATTGTATATATTTTATGAAGGCAAAAAATGGGTCAGCATGAGATGTTTGATGTTTTTAACAGACACTTTATTGAATGTATAATTTTTGTCAACATACATACCATGTCTGGTCTGGTGAGAATTGGGACAAATTACAAAAGATAGATTTGAAATTTCCATCCTCATTATAACTTCATGTTTAAATGTAATGCTTAGATTCCCAGCTTTTAACAGTTCTAACTGACAGCCAATAATTTTTCAATTTTTTTTGTTAAGGGGTTGTAAGATCTTGATTATTTTTTTTATATTCTAAAGAGGCTAATAAACTTATTTTAAGCTTTGATATTTTGTTAACAAATCTTACACAAGTATTGGCTATGCTGGTAGCTGACACAAGTATTGGCTATGCTGGTAGCTGACACAAGTATTGGCTATGCTGGTAGCTGACACAAGTATTGGCTATGCTGGTAGCTGACATGAGTATTGGCTATGCTAACAATTAGATAGTTCCATCAAAGAGCCACTCGGCACGACATGGTATTTTTGGTACTGGTTGTCATGCCTCTGTGTAGGGGATATCGCCAAATCGAAAGTAGAACAATATCACAAATTATGGGTACACATATGTAGACTAACAGTCAGACTGTGCGCCGATAGTAGTTCACAAATTATTTACAAAAGTCAGTCTAGGAAGTGCCTATATATTTAAAGTTCAGCTCTGTGCTGTACTTTTTCCTTGTCTAGATTGAAAAGCACATTGCTGATTTAAAATTTGCACTCACATAAAGGAAACAGACTGGCAAAATTTATTATTTACTTGCATTATGTAGTTAGCCAGTGTTAAAATCTGTTACTGTCAAAATCAGGTCAGTATAGCTCATCTTCAGACAGACAGCAACTCTTAAAGCATGTATAAAGAAATGTTAAGTGGAATTTAATGGAACTGCAAGATATAATATTTGAATGGAATTTGTTCACAGTGGAATACAAATTATAGAATTAAACTGAAATAAACTCAGTAGTATACAGAGTGGGGGGTTCTGGACCACTTTTATATAAAAGATCTTTTTTAAGGCTTACTATAGCGTATTTTTTCTTATGGCTACCGCAGTTTTGGCTACCATTTTGGGGGCACATATGGTGATACCAAGGTATACGATACCAAGGTATACAATACCAATGCACGAGGGCATACTAGCTGGCTACCTTTTTTGGCACATATGACGATACCTTGGGCACGGGCGCATTTGTGCCAGCTGGAATTTTTTTCAGTTCCTGCCGGTATCTTTTTTGTAGTGGAATTTCAATATTTTTTGGGCAGTTCCTGCCAGTATCTTTTTGGCAGCACCTGCCGACAGCAGTGGAATTTCGATGGCAGTTCCTGCCATTATCTTTTTTGTAGTGGTTGGATGTTTTTCCTGCTGGAATATCGCTGTTTTTTTTTTGCAGTTCCTGCTGGTATCTTTTTTGCAGTTCCTGCCGGCAGCAGTGGAATTTCGATGTTTTTTTTTTTTTTGCAGTTCCTGCCCATATCTTTTGTGCAGTTCCTGCCGAAAACACCAGCAGTGCACAGATATACTTTTATGCCCGGCTGAGAAATACTACGGTGGGCACCAAAAAAATCCTGGCGAAAATTTCCATTTAGACAATGGTAGCCAAAACATATTTCGCCAACCACGCATTTTGGTAGAAAAACTGCACGAAATGGCTGTGCAAGCAAACTTTCCATTCTATGGGCCTCCGGACCGAAAAAGCCGTGGCGGCCCACATCCTCCTAGAGAACGCATATGAAAACAACCTTCTGCCAGACATATCGGAAGTCAACTACATGGTGGGGAACCTGGGGCCCACTGAGCTGCGACCCCTGGAGGTGATTCTGACGTTCATTGATGACATGTACATGTTCGGCTACCTCCAGTGGAAAGACTGCGTGGTCCACCGGGGGTGGCTCTCGTGCACCACCGGGAAAAGCGGGTCCACGAAGACTATTGGGCTCACAGTGCGGGACATCATGGGGATGGCCCCCAACAGAACCCGGCGAGGGTACATGCAGACAAACCTCCTCCACACACTCGCCAGCCGGGACAGCGTGGAAGGGAGCGCCATCCAGCAGACCATCACCGGATCAAGCAGGACACCAAGGGGAAGGAGCGTGCCCGATCTTCCAGCTCTACGTCATCGCGAAGACCCCTGAGGGGGTGGAGCTGGGGCCCCTCCGCTGCAACACCTAACACTGCGACATGCACACTGTCTTGGCAGCCAGCAAGAGGCTGACGCGTTGCACCGGGACGCCCCCGACCCCCTTCCAACCTGCTGCCGCCCTCGGAGAATCATCCAGGAGATGAAGGACATCTTCCACAAGAAGATCGACTTCCACAAGAGAGAGACGTACTTGCTCCACCCATTTGGGACAAAAGGGCTCACTGGGCTGGAGATCAAGATAGAGTCATCCCTGGCCTTCCTGAAAGAAAGCGAGGAGACCATTTCTTGGAACACCATCCGAGTTCGTCTGCCCTGGACCCCCAGCAACAAGCCGTTCTGCAAGCCTTGGTGGCGGCTGCAGAAAGCAGCAAGACAGCCTCCAGGACACCATCTGAGCCCAGAAAGAAGCCAGCGCCACTCTGCTGGAAGCCCCCACCCAGACCTTCCCCCTGGCAACTACACCTGCTACCGCTGGCCATAGCCCCCTCCAAGTGTTCCTCTTCCTGGTCCCATCCAGGTCAAACGGGGACCCCACGACGGATATTGAGATGGCCACTTCCTCGAAAGGGAGGTGGAGAGCCTCGGCGGGGTCATAGCGCTGCGGAAAGGGTGGGCTCCCCTGCTCTGCAACCTAGGCCTCCCCCGAACAACACCGCAAATAAAGAAAGACCACTTGGCGACTTTGGTGATCTCCTAGTAGGCGACAACACCCATGTGGAAGCAGAATAGCACATTCCTGTACCACCCCACGGTGTAGAGGACCCCTGGTCCCCCAGCCATTTTTTGGCCTTCGCCGGCTCAATTTTCCTCAAAATTTGCACCATGTCCTTCTCTTCCGCCACTGCCCGGTCTAGTTGCTTGAGTGAGTCCCAGACTCTCGGCTGTCCATCGTCGAATTTTCCTAGCTTTTTGAAGCTCTTTGTACTTGAAACGGGGAGCAATCCTCTTTTGCGTTCTAGTTCCATGTTTGTATACTGTTCTTTCCCCTTTTTCTAATTCCAGCCTTCCTTGCCCAGCACTCCCACCGACTTGCCAAGCTCTCCAACCCACTTGCCAAGCACCTTCCCATTTTGCTTAGCATTTAGCTTAGCACCTTCCCATTTTGCATAGCATTTGCCCAATATTCCCACCCACTCCCATCTTTTTGGTCTTGCAAGACCAGACAAACTAGAGATGTGGAAAATTTGTGCATATGCGCAGCCATGCTGCCTAGACAAGATTTGTCCAAGGACCAGATCAAAGAAATCCGCTCCCTCCGAGGCTGGCTGTTGGCACATAAGGCGAAAAAGGGCTATGGAATCTGGTCCTTGAGGCTCTACAAGACTTGGCTGGACGATTCTGATCCGCAAATTGTGCCACAGTCTGATCCGCAAATTGTGCCACAGTCCAATCCGAAAACTGCAGTCGTGCCGCGATGAGGATCCTCTATTGACGAACGGCTGGGCCTACTCGGGACGGAGCCCAGCCCCTTGGCACAAGTCGCATCCTGAGGAAGACCCTCTGTCGAAGACTTCTAAGAGTGGCTGGGCCGACTTGAGGCCCGCGCGGAGCAATCTACAAGCCTGCCGGTGGAGATGCTGGCCCAGTTGGCATACTCCAACGATGATGAAGACGCCTTTCTCGACAAGCTGCTGGCTGCTGTTGGCAAGCAACAAGAAGAGAAAGCAGAGCAGGTGCAGGCGACACAGAGACACAGATGATCGAAACAGCCCAGAAGTGGGCCTACATTTCCCTTGCTGTGGTGCTCGTCTGGAAAGTAGTTGGGGCAACCTGGAAGCAATGCACGCTTACTGCCAGCAGCCAGAAACAGACACCAGCAATACTTCCAGTGTCCCGCAGGGCACTTCACAGATGGTAGAAAACGTGAAACCGGGGGAACCATTCTACATGCAATAGCCACTCCTTGCAGCAGCCGCCATCCAGGGAGACAGTTGCCCGAGTTCGACACTGACATCTGGTGTGTGCCCCAAAAAAGGTAGCCGAAACTGCGGTAGTGCCCGCCGTAGTATTTCGAAGCCGGGCGCAAAAGTATATCCGCGCGCTGCTGGTGTTTTCGGCAGAAACTGCACAAAAAAAACCATTGAAATTGCACTGCTGCCGAAAGGAACTGCCAAAAAGATACTGACAGAAACTGCAAAAAAAACATCGAAATTCAAGCTGGAAAAGCATCAAAATGCCAACCACTACACTAAAGATACCAGCAGGAACTGCCAAAAAAAATCATCGAAATTCCACTGTCGCTGGAAGAACTCCAAAAAAACCCATAAACCAAAAAAAAAAAAAAAAAATCAAAATTCTGCTACAAAAAAGATACCTGCAGGAACTGCCAAAAAAACAACAAAATTCCAGCTGGCACAAGTGTGCCTGTGCCCTTGTTATCGTCATATGTGCCCAATAAGGTAGCCGGCTAGAACACCCTCATGTGTTGGTTGGTATCGCATACCTTGGTATCGCCATATATGCCCCCAAAAAGGTAGCCGAAACTGCAGTAGCCATAAGAAAAAATACGCTATAGTTAGAAGCGTTACATTTTTTGGTGAAATGACGTGGAAGCATCCGTTGGAGATATGGAGTGGTCTATTCACCCCCCCCCCCCCCCACCCCTGCTGCTAACTCATATTTGATTATTTCTAATGCTTCCATGTGCAAATGACCACTGAAATTAAAGTGGAGTTCGAAGATGATTGATTGAAATTTAAAAATATGATTAGCTTAGCTATTCTCTCTCGTTAATATTGGTGAAGTCTTTGTTTCTTGATGAATAAACTCTGTAAGTATAGGTCACATTGCACTAGAAAATGCTAATTTTGTAAATGCAGCAGCCAATTTCAAATGAATTGGTTAAATTTAGAATACGATATCACAGAAGGATATGTTCTGCAACATGGCATCTTCAACAGTTTAGAGTAGCGATTTCTTAAGTTCATCCTACGAAGTGTAAGTTCATCCTATGAAGTAAGTGCAAGTGGGAAAAGTGAATGAATCTAAATATGGGTTTTATCAATCTTAATATAGTTTCAATACCGTCTATGACTGTACTGCCTGTGATTGGTAAACCACATTTTTTTTTAATGACCATGGATGGTTGGGAGACATTGTGTCTGTAGATAGGTACTGATAGAGGGAAGACACACATACAGTTTAAAATCAAATTCTAAGACCATCTGTGAACAAGCTTTAAGTCATAATTCAAAATGATTAAGAAATTGGGATATACCGGCTTGCAATATTTGCATGCAGATAGTTGACATTTGTGCAATTTGTGATAATGTCCTACTTTCGGTTTGGCGATATCACCTACCAAAAATAGCATGTCAAGCAAAGCAACTCACTAATGGGGCTTGTATGCAGGTAATACCCTCACAGACCATGCTTTTCGCATCATTTTCACCTACCTTATGATAAATGTGACAGGTATGGCAAAATTTGCTGCTAGAGACTGCAGATATGGTGCTGTCCTACAGCCACTGCTAGCAAACAGAAAGCATATAGCAGAAACTGTGTCTGCAATTCCAATTAACGCAAACTGCCTCTTGTCATATTGCTTGTCTTCTTCAGTTATCAAATAAGGGCACAAAATCCTGGTGACCAGAAGGACTAGTCCTAAAAATACCACTGACAGGGTATTGACGATAAAAAGAATTGCAAAAGGATCAATGTCTCTGTCTGATAGAGTCTGATTACAGCTGCTTCCTTCCCCGTTTGTGTTGTTGTTCAAGCCATCTATCCATAGTGGAGTCAGGATGGATGTAGCTGACCGTGTAAGCACTGTAGTGGTTAACACTAGGAGAGTTAACGCAGTGGGCATGTGCCATTGTGACATTGTACTGTCACCGCTTCTATTTCTATTTCTTTGCATTCTGTTTGTAACTACAGTTCAACCTGACGAAAATAAAATGAAACGATTCAACAGTCATATATCATGAATTCATCTATAAACTTAATGAAAATAATAGTGTATTCAGCTGCGCTTTCAAGAAACTTTTTTACTTTCGATTTTGAAAAAAAATAAAAATATCACCTCGCTCATTTATCGTTTTACACTGCTCTTACTCCATTCATGCGATTGGATAAAGCAAGGTATATTTAAATTTCTAAAATAAATGACAAAAATATGACGACAGTCTTTTCCTTATGCGCATAAACTCTAAAGTTGCTTGACTTCTTGAAAAATGGGTCTGACCTAGTTAAGAAACTCACCGTTTCTTGAAAACGCAAGAATAGGTTAAGCTGGGTACCTGCAACTCTAATCATCATAGGATATTGAGTAGAAAGCTGGAAACCAATTATCGAGACAAGGGGCGTAACTCTAACCAGAAACATTGCACAACAGAAACGAAAATGAAATAACCACGTATAAACTTTTGATGGACTTTCCAGGAATATATTATTGGGCTTTTATGAATTTACTCCGACTCGTAACACTGATTTAAATAATCAAGAACCAAACGTCTTGGGGGAAATAGCAACGAATCCAGCGGAAAATTGCACTAAGATTTAGATCTGTTCTGCGGTCGATCAGAATCATGAATTCTCAACAAAATCAAAGTGAGTAAATTAAGGTATTTTGTCGTGTTATGTCGTGTTTCTTAATCATATTGAT
>CM037789.1:30142251-30192251 GCA_021229015.1 Solen grandis | reverse complement strand
CAGTGCTTGATTATATAATATTCAATTAAACTATGGTCACAATCTAAGATGCAATAAACGTTGAGATTTAATTTTTCC
Source organism: Solen grandis (assembly GCA_021229015.1). Taxonomy (NCBI): domain Eukaryota; kingdom Metazoa; phylum Mollusca; class Bivalvia; order Adapedonta; family Solenidae; genus Solen; species Solen grandis. Next base: position 30,192,173 of record CM037789.1, on the reverse strand, counting down.
TGAATTAGATATCTTTATACATTACTTATCAAAATATTGTTGGATGTCTTCAGTCAGACAGTACAAACATTTGCCTACAATATGTTGTACTTCATAAACTTTTAAACACTTTAAGAGATATTTTGAAATCCGTTACAACCTTAAAGAACTTCCAGCTGGATTGCAGTACGTCTTTGGTTTCAGTGAATACCTCTGAATGTAGCTTTAATATAATGGGTGCTTTATTTCGGGGTGTTTTTTTGTGGAAAATCAGTACTGAGCTGGTTCTGAAATTTGTGCAACTTGGCTTGAAATATTTACTTTGGCATACAGGTAATTTCTTTTATTCTCTGTAGGATACAATAATGTATCAGACAGCACCTATAGGAGCTCTTTGATGTTTGCCAATGTGTCAAAATGAGTCTATATGAAGTAAAGGGTTAAACCCAGAACAGGGTCTTCCCTGTTTGCTTATGTTTTATTGTAGTTCAGATTTTACACAGCACGGCAAAGAAAAATCTGTTGTTTAACATACCATTAAAGTTTAGTGAATTGATATTCAGGTCATAAATTAGTACAGTGGAGCTCACTTATAGTGAACATGGTTATTACGAAAAAAAAATGGTTATATTGAAAAAAAAAAAATCCCCAACCACTACCCTTCTTTATTTATATGTCCTGTCTCATGGTTAGAACAAATTTGGATACAGTGAAAAAAATGTATGATTTCTGAAATCTCGTGATACATATCTTAACACAAATCGGTTTAGCTAATTTATTTTGACATAACAAATAGACAACAGGTAATTGCCTTTGGCAGTTAATTACCGCGCTATCAATTATGCATAGAAATGATGGCTTGATATTTACCTGTGAAAAGTTTTAAAACTTGCTAAAAAGCTGCTACAATTATTTTTTTGTTAAGAATAAAAACATTCCCATGAAAATTGACTTGAGCTGATTTATTTCTGAAGTTATGTTGTTACGCTTATACAGATTTAATTAAGTTATATTAAATGAATATGGATAGAGGTTTAAAACATTAAGCCATTACTTTAGAGACTAAATTTGAAATCCTTACTGAAGTTTAACAAAGTTTTAAGAAAAAGGATCAGTGATTTCTTTAGAAAAAATTAACTAACTTTATTGAACAGATTGACAAAAAAATGTGTGCAAAATTAAGACATTTTCTAATTTTTTTAATTACGTCCGTTTATTAAGAATATCATCTTCATTGATTAAACTTATCATCATTTCTTTTGTGTTTTTTATTTTGTAACTTATCCTTATGTTTTTAATACAGCAAAAATATTGGACCAATTTCATCAACTACCATAACAAAATACGTTATATCTGAGCATTATAACTTATTTGTCGTATCGATACAACTTTTGGATATAACAAACCAATTTGCTGTGTCCCTAGAAATTCGTTATATTTAGCATGTTTCACATGAATTAAACAGATTTCATAGAAAAAGTATCTAAGCTTGATGCATCTTTTTTTTTTTTTTTTTTTTTTTTCTAGATATTTAAAAGTTTTCTTCCTTTCATAGTTACAAATTATAAATCAATAATTATCTAAACCATATATTCAAGTTGTTAAAAATTGTCTTTGTCTCCCCAGAGGGAAGTTTGGTTGCGTGTACAAATGTGAGGAGAAATCAACTGGGAAGATCTGGGCGGCCAAGGTGCTCAAGTGTCGAGAGGCAGACAAGAAGAAGGTACAGCTGGAGGTAGAGATCATGAACCAGCTGAAACACCCGAAGATACTGATGTTGTGGGACGTGTTCAGCGGCCCCCGCAAGATGGTCCTCATCATGGAATTGTACGTCTCTGTGTTGTCTGTTATTGTTCATTTATGCTCTTAAGTTTAAACTTATTTATTTTACATCGCTTGGGAGACAAGTTCTTACAATTTATACTTGTCACAATCAATGGTTTCTGGGTTGAACCAGTACTTTGCGCCTGGGAAAGTCATGAAAAAATCCTTGCAGCCATCATGGCTCGAACCCATATCCTTCAGATCTGCAGTCAGGGAATTTACTACTGGACCACGATGTCCTTCATAATATATGTTCTTTACAAAAGTGGGGGGTATATAAGAATCATTCCCTGTCCAGTCCTGTCCTTAACTCACATGATGTCATGGTAGGATGCAAAGGAATTAATCACCTTTAACCCTTTCCCTCATAGAGGAAACCATGAAAAGACCTATGCGAACAGCATAAAACCAGATCAGCCTGCGAGTAACTCGCAGGCTGATCAGGTTTTATGCTGTTCGCTGCTCCTCAGTGGTCTGGAAATGAGGATTTTACAATTAAATTTGGTAAGGTTTAAGTGTGGTTTTCTGCAGATCAGGCTTTATGTGGTACCTGTTGAGTGCGTCAAAATGAGTCTATATGAGGGAAAGGGTTAATGATAGTTTTAGTTTTCATGATTTCTCTCACATGATGTTATTCATGTACAAAGTTTTGGTACAGTTGGTAATTACTATAACACAGGTTGCTGCAGTGTGCCCCACAAAGCATGTTAAGGGAGGTTGCAATGTTCCATATTAAAACAACCATTCACATGAATGATATCAGTATAAAAATAATTCTAATGAAACTCCTGTAGATTGAATATCTCATCTCAGCCTATATCTGATTATGTTGAGGATTTACAATTTTAGACTGCCTCAGGAGTGAGAGGTCATGGGTTCAATCCTTGGCCGCGACATTCCAACATTGTAAAAAATGGTACTGGTATAGCTCCTATACTAACGAAAGGATCACTTCTGTGTTATCTCTTGGTCACACTTTTCCCTTTAGCCTTAATAATTGATAATAATTTGTTTTGTTTCCAGCATCGCCGGTGGAGAATTGTTTGAGCGTGTGCTTGACGATGATTTTGAGCTTACGGAGCGTGACTGTATACAGTTCATGCGCCAGATCCTGGACGCCATCCACTACATGCACGGGAAAAACATCCTGCACCTCGATCTGAAACCAGAGAACATTCTGTGTATCAAGAATGAGAGCAACAAGATCAAAATCATTGACTTTGGACTGGCCAGGTATGTCTAGTTCTGGTGGTGAATTTGTTCCAGTTCCTTGATCAACACTCTAAAGGAAAACTTCCCGGAACAACACCTCTGAGCAACAACTACCTTGTAGCATAAACAGTTTTATTTTGCCCATTATTTTCACTTGAGCACCGGACGATACCTCTGTACAGCAACACCTCTCAGCAGTAACACTTTTCTGTGACTCAGGCAGATGTTGCTTCTGAGACGTCCCACTGTATTTGCTGGGTGACAATAAACCAGTGTCTATAGTTTTGCAACAGGGGATTGATCCTGTTGAAACTTGTATGTAGTTGGGCTTTCTCATGTGATGGCTACAGCTTAATGGTACTATGGTTCAATTCTTATGTTACATGGTACTCTGTGATTGTATGATTTTTTGTCTTCTTTTTATGGGGGTGGGGAGGATTGTGTAATTAAATGTTAAATTTCTTTACTGTTTACATTGATTGTCTTTTGAATAATTGGTTTTGAATGTTAAAAAAAAAAAACTGTTTTATTGTTTTAAAATTGATAAAGGTTTAGACTATTAAACTATCTATTTAGCATGAGAGAAAATGGCATTGTAACTGTAATCTGGTAGTTATGGTTACTGATCTGTTGCCAGGTTCTATAACCCAGGAGAGAGTGTGAGAGTACTGTTTGGAACACCGGAGTTCATTGCCCCTGAAGTGGTCAACTATGATGAGATAGGCTTCACCACCGACATGTGGAGTGTAGGAGTTATCTGCTATGTCCTGTGAGTTGACGTCTGCTGCAGACAATTTTTTTTTTTTCTTGTCCCTTTTAACTTATTTTTTATCTGAAAGAAAAAATTAGGCCTTTTAAAAACATTGACTTCTCTGAATCCCCTAGAAGAAAAAATGTCAGCTGTAACTTTTAACTCTTCAATTGATTGTATGTTTGTCCATATTCTCATGTTAATTTTAAAAATGCTATCAACACAGCTATGTGAATGCATGAATTATGTACATATCACTGTCTTGTTCTTTGATTTCTTTAGTTAACTATCGCACATCTTTACTAGGCCTGCTTTTATCTTTACCATACATAAATATGAATTAAATATTAATTAAATTATTAGATATACTTATTTACAAATTTAATATTATACAAACTGACCTCCTCTTCTTAAAAATCTCATTGAGTTTTCTTCTCTTTTGGTTATAGTATATCTATATCAACAGACAACTATTCACCTTTGATTTACCTCCCCTTGTATGTGTGTTGTTCCAGACTGACAGGGTTATCCCCCTTTATGGGTGACAGTGACACAGAGACTCTGGCCAATGTGACCAAGGGAGATTTTGATTTTGAAGATGACAGCTTTGATGCCGTGTCAGACGATGGCAAAGATTTTATCGAGAAGCTTCTTGTGAAAAACAAGAAGTAAGTGGATGTTTTAGGCCATTTTTGTGTGTGTGAGAGAGAGAGGGGGTAATATTTGTAATTCTTGGGACCAAAATCTTACATGACCTTGTACTGACCTGTCCAAGGAACTTTGAAACAGGAACAAGCCTGGTTGGAATTTGTTTTCCAGTTAAAAAAAAAAAAAAAAACATTAAACGCATGAAATTTCTAGTCAACATTTGTATTATTTATGCTTATATTTACTATAAACATTTGATGTCAGTTTAAAAATAATAAAAATCATCATGTTTTATTGTAATTGTAGTGTATCATTGTTTTATTTAGATAACATAATGTTAAAACATAATTTTATATTTGATACCAGGGTAGCAATATTAAAAACAAATTTCAACAAATTGTTGTACTGTAACTTTGGGGTAAATATAGTACCTTAGACTCGATCTATACTTCAAATGCTTTCTACAGAGAAACGCAAAAAATCTCATTCGTCCGATTGTTTTCCACACCCATCTACCATCTAACAAGAAGTTATTGTATTATTCTAGGAAGCGTATGATGACTGAACAAGCATTAGGGCATCAGTGGCTGGCCCTGGACGCAGCACGTATGAAACACCGCAAGATTAACACGAGAAATCTCAAGCGATTCATGGCCAGGAGAAAATGGCAGGTCAGTATACCAGCATGTTTAGAGCGGGTGCTTTCACTTGTGTGATTAGTTTAATTTATGTATCTTTTGTATTTTTAGTTTCCAATCCAATCCCTTTATTTTGTAGAAATATTTTCCTTTTCAAAATTAGAATTTGTAATTCTAGTTTAAATTGCCGTTTAAATGCTATATAGATGATTTTTTTTTTTCATAGAAATATTGATATATAAGTTTTCCTATCTTTAAGTTTAAAATTATCTTCTTTTTTAATTTCTCATTATTTTTTTTTTATATACGCAGTTATTTCTTGTTATTTTTCATATAGAAATCAAATAAAAACAATATGTTCTTTTTCGCCTTTTTTGCTTCATATTTATTTGCATTTTATCGTCATCTGTCCTAAATATTTTCGCTTTGGTGGTCAAGCAATAGCTTGTTTTTAGTCAATATTGTTAAGTGAGATTGAAAACAACATAAAATATCATTTCAAAAGCATGGGATATTGGTAAGACCATATGATTATTTTTCTATTTCTTGCAATACCAGGTGATAAGTCAAACCATCATCCTTGTTACCATGGTAATGGATTACCTGATTAAATACATTTCCCTCCGATCTCAATACATTGGTTAAGTGATACCTCAATTTTTCCTTTTTTATTTTTTTGCATTAACAAATGACAAGATGGTTTGTATAAATATTGAGGTCTGACCATAAAACTGTTCTAAATGCATAAAGAAATATAGGAAAATGGAACAGTTTTGTGAGCAACCCTCAGTATACTGCAAAAGGAATTGGTAATACAATGCATTATCTTTTTTCCATCATTATAATTAACAAAATCATTATTTAGATGTTCCAAATAAAACTTTAATTATTATTGATCATAGTGTTTAGATCCAACCTTTCTATGTAATATTTATTAATATTTAATATCAATTTTTCCCAAACAATAATTATACCCTTTAACCCTTTCCCTCATATAGACTCATTTTGATGCACTCAATAGGTACCACATAAAGCCTGATCTGCAGAAAACCACAGTTAAACCATACCAAATTTAATTATAAAGTCCTCATTTCCAGCGAGTTACTCGCAGGCTGATCTGGTTTTATGCTGTTCGCATAGGTCTTTTCATGGTTTCGTCTATGAGGGAAAGGGTTAAGTATAAAATAGTATCAAGTGTACATTTCATGGGCTGATCTCAAAACTGATCTATCTTCTTCTATTTCTATAATCACTTAGAACAGTGTTATAGCCAGCCCTTGACTTAATATCGTGCTAAACATCAGTCATAGATTTTCTTCAACTTTCTTCTTCCATAACATTGAACTACATGAAAACCACATTTAACTATTTGCCGCATATTGTTATATTTTGATGCCTTGGCAACCATTCATTGCTATGCAAACTGAGTAGGTCTGAGCAAATAGAGGAGACCATAATCAGACAGTTCCCTCCAGAAGTTGTCTGATCAGGGTCTGATGTGTTTGCCAAGGCATCAAAACATATCTATAAGGTATGAGGTTAAGGAATAAAATACAGTTGATTTATTTATTTGTCTCGTATTTGATTTATGACTTCTTCTGTAAATACAGTTGAGTTATCATTTTGTATACATCAGTTATTTTAAGTGAACATTTACAAGGCCTAACTCCGTTTTAACTAGTTTAAATTAATTCAATTTTTCATGTTTGTCACATAATTATTTTCAACTGAATTTAGATATTTTAAGATAGGATTCTTTTGATCCTTTTTTACCCATTACCTCATGTAGACTCATTTTGATGCATTGGCAAACAGAGCAGACCAGATCTGACGGCTCCTTCCAGCTGTCGGATCAGGGTTTCCTCTGTTTGCTTGTACATTATTGTAGTTCAGACTCTACATTGTCTGCTTGGCAAAGAACACCCATTGTTTCATACACCATTTAAAAGTTCAGTAAATTAATGTTCATTAAGTCATAAATTTGTAAATGAATATTCATGAGATAATGGGTTAATTAAAAAAGACAAAATTGGGATATTCCAGAGACTTATTTCTTAAGCCATGTGCCTAATTGAAGGTCTATACCCAGTCCTTGTGCAACTGTAGAGACACAGTCTGAGAAATAATTTTAAGAGAGAAAGTACTCATGATTTTTGGAGGTTCACAATTATTCGAGCATTTGGTTTACCCTATCAGTATCTGGAATACCGCAATGTTACTGTATCTGCTAGTATGTAGGGTTTCTTTTTAAGTAATGTCCATTTCTAGTGCTTGCTGCTTTGGTTATTCTTTTCTTAAAGTAATATATATCTAAACTAGCAAGCATTTTAAGAAATCAGCTAAATCTGGATATTTTGTGTTGTTGCTAGTTTGTTACCATGGTGACGGTTTGCTTCTGTTTTCTATTTCCACAGAAAACTGGTAACGCTATTAGAGCTTTGGGTCGGATGACCTCCTTGCAGAAGTTACTCAAGCGTGACTCGGCAGCTTCATCTTCCGCTAGCGGTGATGGCTCGACTAGTTCTTGTAGTAGTGTAGCGTCCTCTGGCTCACAGAGCACTCTTGCACCTTCCGGTTTTCCGGATACCATTCCAGAAACAGATAACGCTAAAAATGTTTCTGGTGTATTAAAGGTTGGAGACACGGTGGAAATCACTAAAGATGGAGTTGAAGAAACCGATGGAATGACCAATGGAAGAATTTCAAAGGAATCAAACAATAATAAGACACATTTCAATATGAATGGAGATTTAAATGTCAAATCCAACGATGACAAAATGACAAAATTTAACTCTGCCTTTGCTAGTGAGAAAATTTCATGTGACTTGGAGTCGAAAGTGAAACCTGCAAATGAGTGTGCTGACAAAGACCTGCAGCATCGTGAAAGTAGTGCAAAATCAAAGTGCCCAAAATTAACGAAAAGTATGGTAGACTCAAAAGCATTTCCAGGTGACGCAGTAAGATTTGATGTTGCGTTTGAAGCAGACACAAATGCCAAAGTGACTTGGTACTTTGAAGATGAAATAATACGCAAAGGACCACGCCATTCAATGTTAGATAATGCAGTCGGGACAAGATCGCTCGTGATTAAAGATGTTTGCGAGGAAGATGACGGAGAATATCACTGTAAAGTTGAAAATGAGGACGGAGAGGCTTTGTGTTCTGCTGAACTGATTGTTTATGGCGCAATCTGAAATGAATGAAGATCTGTGTTTGGAATAATGCTTCTACAGGAATGGTGTGAGGTTCAAAGCCCGTTTCGAATTCACTGCCTTATGGCAGTTGGAATTCATTATATCATCAAGACACCAAAAGAAAGATTTTTCTGTACAAGCCGCCAGCAGATCTTGGCTGCAGAAGAACTCTCTTGTCACATGACTTCATATGCAAATGCGTATGCAAATTACGGTGCTATAATACATGAATCCTGTTGAGCATGGCAGATGTCACATGATCCAATCTGAGCCAATCAGAATCTAAGGGATCCGTCTGTAGCCAGCTCCAGTTTCATCCAATCAAAATCAGCCTAGCATTTTACCGATGACAACCAATCAAAATAAGACATTACTATAGTCCATTTCCCCCACCCCCCTTTTTTTAGTTCAGCTTTTTTTTTAGTTTAGTTTATGATACAAGCCTGGAAAAGTGTCTTTGATATCAAATTAATTTACTATAAATGATTTTGGAATTTTTTTACCTTTAGCTGAATTTTGCACAGCAATGAAGATACAACAAATGAATAATAAAAAAGTGATTTTTTTTTTCACAGCTTGTATCATATCAATAAGTTACAGTACAGTGTATGATATAATTAGTCTCATTTCTCGTTCTGACAGTCTTTTCTTAATATCACTTTTTGGACTTTTAAGACAATTTCATGACTTTGCAGCATGTATACCTACCTTTATTCATCATGCATATCAGCAAAATATGAAGAAAAAAGCTAATCATATTTAGTTAATGCAAAGTTGTGGATTCTCGTAAAAGACCATTTTTCGACGTTTTCGACCCTCCTGTAATTCCCTGACGACTGTCAAACAGAAAAATGGACTCGGCTGTCGTGCAATTGATATTTTGTGTATAGTTTATCTTTATGAATTATTCAGTAATTATTATTTATTGTATTATATTTTCACTATTTATCTATTTAAAAATCCAGATTTTTAATGAAATTTTGTGAATACTTGGACATAATGTATTTCAAAGAGAGTATTGAAAAAGTAATTTTAAACATTACAAAACTTTTTCTTTTCTTTTTGTTTAAGTGTATGTATGTATTTGGTATTTTTGTTATTGTTAAGGATGACTATTTATTACGATTTTGAAAGATATGATTTCCAACTGTCTTGCAATTGCATCAATTGTGATATGTATTTTTCTCTTATGTATACTTAATAGTATTATGTTTCTATGGTAACAATTGTTTCTATGGCAACAATGTATTTAACAGCTGCATACACTGTCCATTAACTTTGACAATATTAAAGTAGATAAAACAAGGCCTCTTTGTTTTGTCCTTTCAAAACCAGAGACTATTTGAACTCCCCTCAAGGTGAGCTATTGGGATCACCCTGTGTCCGTTGTCACCAGTTTGCATAAAGTGACATATCTAGAATCATTAGACACCTTGAAAATCATTCTCCATCAACAAAGGCACCCTGAGATCAGACGGCTTCTTCCAGGAGCAGTCTGATCTAGTCTTATCTGTTTTGTAATACAATATTGTAGTTCAGCTTCTACAGTCTGCAAAGAAAAGAAAACCCATTTCTTAATAGTCATCAAGTCTGATCTAACAAGAGTGTTCTCTGGAACACATTTGTCACCTGCTGAAACCTGACAAAAAAAGTTCAATGGACGGACAGACGACAGAAAAGCAGGTGACACAAAAATGAGTATTCATGAGGTAAAGGAATGATGAACCTGGGGCCCATTTCACTATACTTCCTATGAAGAAAAGTATTATTCCTGTGTTTTTTCTTACAAAAAGCAAGTGAGTATAATGCAGTGGAATGGGTCACCTTTATGTTTTATTATGCAAATAATAAAGTAGAAGACGCAATGTAGGATTGTGTCAATTAACCCTTTCCCTCATATAGACTCATTTTGACGCACTCAATAGGTACCACATAAAGCCTGATCTGCAGAAAACCACAGTTAAACCTTACCAAATTTAATTACAAAATCCTCATTTCCAGACCACTGAGGAGCAGTGAACAGCATAAAACCTGATCAGCCTGCGAGTTACTCGCAGGCTGATCTGGTTTTATGCTGTTCGCATAGGTCTTTTCATGGTTCCTCTATGAGGGAAAGGGTTACATGTAATACGACAAAGATCAAACCTGGTTGTACAAAGTTGAGCGACATGGGTCCCTGGTTCTTTTAAAGGTTGATGTTTGACATCCTTGGAAATTCTCTACAAAAATCATTCTGATTTATCAAGACTTTATATTACAACTACTTTTCCTTGCCTGCATTTGATGATTACTGAAGCTGAACTCAGTTTGTAAGTTTCTTTTGCAGATTTCAATTGACTTTCAAAACCCATCACTACGTTTGCAAAAAAATGTGTTACTTCTCTCATTCGAGTCAACTTCTATATTACACGGCCACATCTCAGATGATGTACTCTTGAGCCTTTTTCTATTACAAACAAGCCTTTAGTTTACAGAGGATTCTGGAGATAGAGTAACACAATCAGGGATGGGGTTGGTCACTTTTTGCACAAAGTGTTATGGTCAAATCTTGAACCTGGGTCTTGTTGCAGGAATATTTTATCACAGTGACCTTTCCATGTTATATAGATGAGTAACCTAAGGCCATAAAACTTTTTTTTCTCCTATCTGTGATGATCATTTAAAACACATGCTTAAAATGGTATAAAATAAAACACAGGGCGACAATTTAACGAATCCAATTTATTAAGTGACAAAACCAAATAACAATACTTAAATAGTTCAGAAACTCTTACCAGGCACTCTAGTTGAACAATCTCACACAAAACAACAGTCAAGCCTTTAATATGATCATCAGAGAAAGTACTGAAAGTACTGAGCAAAAGGCAATGAAGGGTCAAGATACACTTAAAGCAAGATCAAAGGAATTAGCTACCGTGTGAAAGGAAGCTGAAAATTTGAAGTTTTAAGCACAAAAATTTTTAATATCCAATTTCAGCTATATTAAAAGTCAGAGGGATAGAGAGAAGAAAGTACAGATGAATGGGAATAGAGAGTATATGTACAGGGTATGTCTTGTTTATGTTGAGTACTAAGATGTGGCACTTTCATATAATGACAAATCATGATTTGCTGATTTAACATTAAAACAAGCTGCAACATGAAACAAATGTAATATCAATAATACACTAGGCTCTAGAAAAACTATTCAGAATGAATTTTCAGGCCAATATAATAATACATGATAAAGATCCTCAAAAAAACGATGCAACCTTGGTAAAACTCATTCATATGAAAAATTCTGTTTCTACAAGTATTGTACTTTTTATAAAGACAATACTCAATTAAATCATTCTTACAAATTAAATTGTAAGATCTAAATTAAGAAAATTAATTTATTCAACCTAATGATTTTCATTTATAATTGATTCTTTTATTTATAACTGACAAAATATTTGTAAAAAAGTTTTATTAACAATCATACCATTATTACAATAGATACTCATATATTTATATCTCAAGGACTTGAGGCAAAACTCTTGTAACTACATAAAAATAAAGAAGCAGTTACACTAATTTTAACCCTTTCCCTCATATAGACTCATTTTGACGCCCTCAATAGGTATCACATAAAGCCTGATCTGCAGAAAACCACAGCTAAACCTTACCAAATTTAATTACAAAATCCTCATTTCCAGACCACTGAGGAGCAGCGAACAGCATAAAACCTGATCAGCCTGCGAGTTTTATGCTGTTCGCATAGGTCTTTTCATGGTGTCCTCAATGAGGGAAAGGGTTAAGCCTGATCAGACTTGAAATTGCATTGATAGTTTCTATTTCACATACAAGATTTAGTCACTTTTCAAATAACGTTTACAACTTCTAACCAATAGATTTGCTGCAGTTTTTGAAAAGTTTACATAAATACATAATTATACTTAGGCAGAAAAATAATCAGCACTAATTAAGTGCTAAATATGTCTGTTCCTATCTCAACTATCACACAACACATATACATGTACGCCTTTTACTATCGCGCACTGAGAAATCTCCTCATATATTTAACAAGTCACAAAAAAAAAACTACACACATACCATGTATTTTAGTCACAAATTTTAACATAAACTCTGATGGATGTGTTAAATAATTTAACTGAACAGTTGGCTCTGGATATAAACAGTATCTGCTATACTTATCTTGCACAATAAATAAATAATACAAAGTAAGGAACCCATACACAGCCATATAGCAAGTTAGGCCTTGCAACTCTCTCCCATATGAATACCATCCTATAAATCATCGCAACACCCAATATCAAGGGCAATAACTAATATCTGATTAAATTACTTCCCTTTTGTTTTGATCTATTTTAGAAATACACATGTATTGGCGTGTCATTGTACATCTTGTGATTCAAAGAACCTCATTTCACAGTACTGCAGTAAAAACTTGTTATTAAATAAGAAACAAATCTTAAGTCTTACAAATTTATTAGCTAACAATTTTGCTGTCTGACCATTTGGACGAGAGCACCTGGTCCCCTTCCATAGCGATGTCATCAACCTTATCCAGAGATAATGATTGGAGATGGAGGCCCAGGTTTCATAATCCATGAGGAACTATAGCTAAAGGTGACTCTGGCACCGCACCTTGGGATGTGACAAGATGTAAGTGACAGCCTGATTCCTAAATAGTCCCCAAGTCAGTAAAATGGATGTATAATCAATTCTGTTTACACTGTAAACACTCTCTGTAAACACTCTGTAAACACTCTTTTCTCACACCCAGCCCAGTTGAAACTGTATTTAAAACATATATATAACCATCATCAAAGTAAAGGGACAAACTATGAAATATGAAAATAGTCACTGCATGTCACAGGTGTGTGATATAAATTTGTTTATCTTACCAGGCAGAAAATATGCCAAAATGAACTGTGTCAATAAAAAGACAAAACATCTCAAACAATTAAACAAAAAGGTTAGATCAAACACACCATTTCTGAGAACAAATTTCAAAAATGATGACAGAATTTATTTTTGTTTTCAGTAAATCTGATGTAAATCTTTCTGACTCATTATATAACCCTGTAATAAAACCCAAAAATGGTCCGACTACAACACTGACAATGGAAACAACCATTTAAAAGATAACTGTTTCAAAATTTAGATAAAATTTCTACTCCAACTGCAGTGGAAACACATAGAAATCCAACAAAAACACGCCCTATCATTCATGATCTCTGAAGAATGAAAAATCAATCCATTCATGCATGAAATATAATCAACAACAAGAGTTTCACAAAATAAGAATTCTGGACAGAGATATACATTGTTCTGGAATCACAACAAATACGTTGAAAGATCAACTCAAGTCGTTAATGAGCACCAATTTTAAATTCTCTTTGAAACAAAAGTCGTCTGACAATCCTAATCTAGATTTACAGTTCACTCTAAAAGCATCCAATATTAACATATCTCATCTGGAAGCTAACGTAGTCTCTAGTACATTATATACCAGCTGAAAACATCACGACGGTACAGGTCAAGTTATCAACGATCATATTTTATGATCTATAATAGTATCACCCTTAGGTCACACACAGACACCAACAGAATCTGATCTAATTTTATCCTTTTTTTAATATTCATACATTTATACAAAGTGTTCACACAATATTAGTGACAGTCCTCATGACAAAAACAAAACATCTTGACAAAATACCTTTACATCTTTGATAACATTAACTTAACGTCTGAAATTACTGCATTTTAATACAGCTATATCCACACATAAAATTGCACACAAAAGGAACAAATATTCATTCTATTCATTAAATTATAATTACAATAAAACACAGTCTTTCTGAACTGTCATATCTCACACACATAAAACTTTAAGTACCTACAAATGCATCAGCCAGACATCCAAATTTATTGGAGAAAAATGCGTATGAAGATTGCAGCCACTTATATATCCATATATCAAACCATAAATTCAACCTTTTTTTTTTCCCATTGATGACGTTTCATTGTAAAAATGCCTGCATTTATATTCAGTTCTACTACACACATGACTTACTCTCATCAATGATTGCCCCAAAGTTCTAAAAATAATTTAGTCATTTCAAGAATGATGTCAGTAAAGAAATCCCACTTTCATAAATATAATTGAAATAATATAATTATATATATAATATATATATATATATGTATGTAGACAAACACATTTAAACAGTTCTTAAAAAGGATAAACCTAACAAAGTATTTATAAACATGTATACAAAACAAATCCATTAACTTTATGTGTATATCACTCCAATAAATTTCTCATAAAATGACCGTACAACAATGTTAACCCTTTCCCTCATATAGACTCATTTTGACGCACTCAGTAGGTACCACGTAAAGCCTGATCTGCAGAAAACCACAGTTAAACCTTACCAAATTTAATTACAAAATCCTCATTTCCAGACCACTGAGGAGCAGCGAACAGCATAAAACCTGATCAGCCTGCAAGTTACTCGTAGGCTGATCTGGTTTTATGCTGTTCGCATAGGTCTTTTCATGGTTTCCTCTATGAGGGAAAGGGTTAATGAACGATGACTTACAATCCTATATCTTGAAATGATCATTACCACGATCACTGTAAACATTTATACCTCAATAAAATAATTTGATACAGAATCCTTAAAACATGACTCTTTAGGAAACACATTCACTCAAGTCATATCATACATCATCAGTATAGATTATTCACACAGTTAAAAAAAATACTGTTTTCACAAAAAAAAAAAAAAATCACACATTTGGAAATTTCATAAATGGTAAAATTCCAAGGAAAACATGGAAAAGTACTTGATAATAGATTGCCATGGCAGGATTGAAATTAAGTACAAAACTTGAGCATGAAGAGTTCTTTGTGAAAAATGACGGCTTGCTGATGCTAAATGACTGATATTTTTAAATTGTGAGAAATGTGCATGGGAAGATATGCCTCAAACCACTCTAGATAACCACTCCCTTATTCTTCCTCATAATATGGTATAAAACCATAATAAAACCTAACAAAATTTAAGTTTTCTTCACAAGTGATTTTATTTTGGGGTCAGAAATGACCCAGGACTAAGATGGAAAATAAAAGTTATATATACAGATTAATAATGTACATGTTCTTAAAGGGTTCACACACAAACACACACACACCATCTAACTGAAAATACAAGACATAACATAAAAAAATCCTAAAAGTAAAAGGAAATGACATATCTTACTTGTCCGACCGGCAGCACAGTAATCAATGAAAGGTGACCAAATGAAGAGAACAAGGCCTTAATTCAACTTTCTCGTATGTCTACAGTCTAGACTAAGCATCTCTAGACTAAACATCTCATATCCGATTGTTTTAAAACATCACATTTTTCTACACCATTAACAGAAATTAAGCCAAGAAAAATGATTACATCTTATTCTTATCTTCCAGAAATTCACGTATATGCATTTTTTGTGGTCGGCTCTTGAGAAATAACTCTTACCAACTAAATTTCTTAATGGGAATAGTCCTTTCTTCATTTTGGACTGTGTCGAACAGTGCAGATCATGATCAGACTGCACCAATGTACAGGCTGAGCTTGGTCTGCACTGGCAGCAAAGGCAGTCACAAGTGCCCAGTGCACCCAAAAATGCAAAATGGAATAGATTTTCTTTTTTAGTTTATAGTTCAGTCACGATTAACTGGAAACACAAAATAATAGCCTGTGGTTAAAGACA
The DNA here is from genome assembly GCA_021229015.1 of Solen grandis. Classification (NCBI taxonomy): domain Eukaryota; kingdom Metazoa; phylum Mollusca; class Bivalvia; order Adapedonta; family Solenidae; genus Solen; species Solen grandis. Next base: position 30,176,178 of record CM037789.1, on the reverse strand, counting down.
GCATCACTCTGTATACATTTACTGTTTATAATATCTCTTGGAAAACTTGCATTAGTCTTACGGAAGTCACAGAATCAAGAGGTTGAAGAAGAATGCCCTTGGGTTCTTAATGATATCATTAAGCTAGATCGTTATACTGACAAAATAATCACCCAGCCTCATTAAGCCAGTTTGTTCCAAGTTTGATTAACAGAAATAAAGAAAAATTCTCTGAAAAGGACATAGTGACATAAAGTCTCCTCAGTAAAGAATGGTCTGATATAATCCATAAAACTGCTGGTGAAAAATGAAATTGTTTATTTCAAATTTATATATTTTGTTTGGAAATATTTTCTCTTTCAATTGTTGACCTTATCAAGCTACTTGGCCTAAAGAAAGTTGTGGAAGAAAAAAGTACAAAGTGCATCACTCCTTGGTATACGTTATTTTACAATGAAGTCTCTATAATGGTTCCACTACATTTTGGACCTCATGGCCTTTCACGGAGATAACCAAGGTTTCCTAATGTTTCATTAGGGTACATTGGTTATCTTGGTAGAGGTTAAGTGGTCCTAAGACGTAGCGGAACCATTACAGGGACTTTACCTTAGACTTTCTCAGTCTGATATTCTATTTTATCCCTATTTCAGCCATAAATGAGTAATAATCTATAAGAATATTAGCTATAAAGCTCAAAGCAATTCCTATATAATGTTTTAAAGATTAATTCAGCATCTCTGATATTTATAAACCTTCTATTACATTGTACTTTCAAAGGTCTATATCAATAAACTTTTATTTAAAGAGAAATATTCTGTATGAAGTCAAAGATCCTTTTTTTTCAATTCTATTGTTTTGGGGTCAAAATGGATGAGTATTTCTGTTACTTATTTCAACAGGTTTTCATTTAGAAAGCTTGCTCCCTTGATACATCTTTTATCTTCAGTCAAAAGAAAGATAACATTAAATATTGTTAAATTGCTTAGATATTCAATTATCTTATAAACTGAAATTTAGAAGAAAAAAAAAGAAAAAAAAAGATTAATTACAAAATATAAAGTGAAATATACTCCTAACATTTTATTGATACAAAATATCTAAAAAATGCCATTTATTTGTACACAATTCCCTGTTTCCATCAAAAAATAACTTCATTCTTATAAGGAGTTACTCAGAGAGAATAAGCTATAATTTACTTAAGCAGCTCTCTATAACTCTGTTGAATTTCTAAAACACATAACTGCCCTATTTAAACGTCTCTTTATTGTTTTCAACAAAACAATTTTACAAAAATCTGCCCAAGAGTGACCTCCCTTGTGGACTGAAATACCCCTGAAAATGCCCGCGTCATTCACTACACTCTCAATAAATACCCCCATCATCACATAGTCTGTCCTTAAATACCTTTCAAGCGTTTTTCATCAGCAAAAAATTCATCATTTACAAACTATAAGCGTTCCGCCTTGCCTACATATACAAAAAAATCCCCCTTGAAGACAAGAGAATGGACAACCCTTCCTATTTCAAGCTGAGATGTACAGCGTATCCAAGGCCTGGGATGAGATCTGTGGTGACCTTCTCATATTGCACATTGTTATACTGTCTTTCAATCTGGCACAGACATCTCTGATGAAACATGATCAAGCATTTGGACAAAATATCATTTCCCTAATCTCTTGTGGGGTAATTTCAGTTATTTTTAAATTATTTATTTTACATCTATTCACAAACAAGTTCTTACTATTTATATTATAAATCCCTTTTGACAGTTCCAGCGTTGGACCAGTACTTTGCACACAGGAAGGCCATGAAAGATCCTAACACCCAATGGGGTTTCGAACCCAAAACCTTCAAATACACGTCATGTACATTAACACTGGATCACAGCCCCCAGTTTTAGTTTTAGCATTTGACTAAATATCTTAACCTTGGCATTTGATGCAAAACTACAGTAACTGCTTCTCTGTCTATTTGTAGTTATGATAGTTTTGCATCAAGTCCTCAGTAAAAAAAAAAAAAAAAAATCTCTGTAAACATTGTTTCAATTTATTACAGCTTAACCAAATAACCAAATGCGAAAATTATTTAAGCTTTCTTGAGTTAAAATACCCCACTGAAGAAATAAAATGTGACCATGTGTTTTGCCTCACTGTAAAAAGACAGCAAAATGGAATGCTAAATTAAAGGCTATAAAAACATCTCAGTAAATGATTTGTCTATCCATAAAACCCTTACTTCTAAATTATTTCCAATCATTACCGGCTCTTCTTATGAGTAAATTATTATCAGAACTTGAATAATTTCTTCGCCGTTAACTTACCAACAATTTCTAGAATTCTAAAACTCCTGATCCAATGTTTTTACTCTACAAATTTGTTTCTTCCTTATATTATGTTCATGGTAATAAGAAGATAAAAACAAACTAAAAGAGAAATCAAACAATAACTTTACACAAAACTTCACTGCCAGACACAAAGTTCATATCGAGTGTATGCAATCAGTGGTCCACTCCAGGAAGTTTCACAATTCAACATTTCCAAACCTCAAGCTCTGACAAGATAATGACAGGTTATTCACACGGAGATGCTCTACACCTTGGCAATGCAATGTTACACAGTTTCATCATCAACCTACAAGAAGGACTAGCGCACTCATCCCTAGTCACGTTCAGTGTTGTCATGGAGACGCTGCCCTACTGTCCCTCTCTACACCGACAACCAGGTATTCACTTGTTGTACACAGGGTTAGGAAATCACTTCCTCCTTGATTGTTTTCACCATCTCCGTGGGTGACCGGTCCTTCACCTCCATGCAGCCTTGACCATGTGCCAAATTCAGAGGCATCTCTCCATTACCAGTCCTGAAAACACAACATTTTTTCAATTTAACCTTTTACCTCATGAATGTTCATGTACAAATTTATGACTTGATGAATATAAAATATTACTTAAGTTTTAAGATATATAATTATATGAAACACTGATTTTTCTTCGCTGTGCACACGGAGTAGAAACAAAGTATCAACATTGTATGAGCAAATAGAGGAGACCCTGATCTGACAGCTTCTTGAAGGAGAAACTCTGGGTTTCCTCTGTTTGTAAAGGTGTCAAAATGAGTCTATATGACGTACAGTGTTAAATTTTACAACCTATGTAATTCCAAACAGAAGGAAAACCAGATATGAATAAATTTTCATTCCACAAGCTTAATGTTACCTGCATAATTCCAAGGTATAGAGACATATCTAACAGTATGAAACCTGATCTGGTCTGAATTTAAAGAAACTTTCTCAATTTTTTCAACTCAAAATTTTCAGGGTTTTATAACTTCACTTATTATATTGATGGAGACTAAAATTTGAGGGGTGAGAACGAAACTAAGCTTGGTGCTTATATGTATATATGCACTTAGCCTATTTTCCCTTTCAACCTTCGAATTATACTACCTTGGTATTTTCAGCATGCTCTTTCTGAAAATGGTATTTAATTTATACAAAATTTGAAAATTGTTGATACAAGTTTGAGATATATAAGTTTAGGAAAATCTCAAATTGAGATGGCTTGTGAAGCACAGACTGGCCTGTATGTTACTTACAATATGTACATATAGAAATAGAATGAGATAGAAGAAGAAAAATATGAAATAATTTGCTTAGAAGGTTCATCTTACTTTGGAAGGGGACAGACAGATTGACATACCGACAATGTCATTTCATATTGCATCACTCAGTGACAGATCAGGGGACTGTCTTCACGTTACATTCAAAGTAAAAAAAATGTTTATACTGTGTAAAAATATGGAAAGTAATTTTTAAAAGAAGGTTTGATTGTAACTACAAAGAAAACCCCATTATTAGACTTTTGGATATCATTTATAATAACACAATAGCTTATATTTCTCCTTTGCTGTAAATCAGCTTTTAAAAAAGTATTGTATTCATCTTGTGTAACAGTTATAAAGTTTACTGAATCTTTTTGCAAACTTTTGATTTTTTTTTTTTGCATAGAAGGACAGGTGTAGGATTACACGGACCAAGAATAAACATGCAATAACAGCGGTCACCCATTATGGCCACCAACTCACCTGATGGCTTGCTGGTTCCTAAACACCAGCTGCTGCATCCCGGCCAGGTGCTGATTGTACTGCGACACCCGGGTGTCCTGCTGTACATACATCTGCGGATACACTCCCATCTCCATCGTACCCCCACAAAACCGGCCGGTACCGACGACTGAACACCCACATGTCCGTTTGAGAACCCCTGTGTTTGAGCTACGCTCCCTTCAACCCCTCCCATTTGATTCGGATGTTTTCTAATCAGTTTATCCTTTAAGTGGGTCACCACACTTCCGCGGCTGTCTACCGCCATATATTGCCCGGTACTGTGACTCTCCACCATCCCGTTGTTCGCCATTGTATACATCACATTTGGACTCACAGAATTTCCGGGCGACAATGTCGGGGAAGTTCGATTAATCATAGGGGTTTGTGGAACTGACAACACCACATTTTTTGCACTCAGATTTGTATTAGAATTCAGCTGATTTACAACATTCGGATGTTGCTGTTGCTGAGGGGATGGATGCTGTTGCTGCTGCTGTTGCTGATGATGATATGGTGAAACTGGGAATGCTGGATGACTAATAGGCGTAAACTGGGGACCGGTCTTTAACTGGGCAAGCAACTGTGGATGAGCCTCTCTGGCTGATTTTTTCACTTTCTCCTCCTTCACCTTAACATCTGTCTCTCCTCCGTTTATTCCTACGTTCTCGCCCTCCATTCTCTCCACATCGTACAAACTCAGCCTCTCCAGCTGCTGCGTCTCCTCCTGCGTGGAATGAATCATGTGTTTGCGTAACTTGTCAAATTTTTTGTGATACATTTCCTCGTTCTTTATCTCGGCGTCCGGTGAACTTCGGGCCGAGTGACCAGGGGAGATGACCGGCTTGGTTTCCGCGGGAACGAGATCGTGGTGAACCACTGTGGGGTCCGTCTGCGGTTCATCCATGGGAGCGGTCACTGAGAGACGGGGCGGCTCTGGGAGCTCCCTCTGGATTAGTGAGGGGCCCCATCCACTGCCTGCTGCAAGATTGAGGCGCGGCACTTGTTCAAAAGCACTTCCTTTGCTGCCTATTTGCTGATGCTGCAAGAAAAAAAAAATATCAATAAAATATATGTTTTTGAAAGGAATATCATGTATATTATACAGCAATATGTTGAAATAAATACTTAGTTAAAAAACACATGGAAAAAAACTATATTCACAGACCACTTCTTCTTCTCTCTCTCTCTCTCTCTCTCTTTCTTTTTTTATCTCATTGTTGCACTCAAAATTCATACTGTAATACCATCAATTTTCATAGGGGACTAACTAATATTGGTTGATTTAGTAGACATCTTTATCCATGATTATTAATCCCCACAAAAACAGGTCATTCAAGAGTCCTAGAACATAAATTCATGAATATATGTACCAACAAAAATGACTTCATCACAGATTCCACAAGTTATGATTTTACAGTATATACTCAACCAAAAAAGTAAGTTTCCTTGCCTTTAAAAGTTTTATTCTTGTACTAAATAAAATGGGATAGGTAATGAATCTCTAGGGCATCTATATTCCAAGGTAAAATTCAGGTTTTTGATAATGAGATTATTACCCCGGTAATATGAATTGCTGATTCAATTTATGATAATAAAAGTGTTACAATCAAAATTCATAAATGACTAGTCACAATTTCATACTAACATTTTAAACTTGCAACTTCATATTCTACATGTATAAGACAAAACATGTACTGAAATTTCTTTCAGTGAATGTAAATGAAGGAAAATTGCATGAGTTATGGTCTTTGTTATCTATAGAACAACAAGACCTGGTGGTATCAAAGATGTTATTTTTTCTGGCCTTTTTTTATCAAAAGTAGGTCAAAGGTCAAGGTCACCTGCATAATGTAAAGGTCCATCTACTTCAGCAACTGTCCAAAAATTGAAACAATCTAATGACCTAATAGTTATAGCAGACGTTTGTTGAAAAACCCGTCAAAAAATATGTTTTTCTGCTCAATCGTAAGATTTTAAACTTTCTGATTTTTCCATAAAACCAAAGGATTGGATACATTAACGAAATCTGAGCTGTATGGACAAATATTACAGAAGATATGGCCATTCCAATTTAGAGACACATAGAAAACACATTGAAAAGGAAAGTTTTTTGTTTTTTTTAATGACTGGAATGACATCTTGATTTTTTTTTTTTTTAACGCTAACAAAGTCAATTCTATCGTTAAACCTTTAACTTCACTTTGACAAGAAAACTGAGCGGCCACAGATCATTCCAGGAGTTGTCAGACCAGGCTCTCCTGTTTTCCCATACATGGCTCATAAAAATTTTCTGACACAAACTTTATTAGGTTTTTCAAGTGTTCTCTTTAGGCTTCAAAATTAAGGTCTTACATAAACTGCCACTTCTGCTTTAAATTCTAAGGCATGAAACGGATGAATACCTAAATTTTTTAACAACTTGATAAACACTTTTTTTATTATCAATACTGAAATTTCAAACTCACGGGTTTTTTAAGACCTTTCATTAAAACTGAAAGGTTTTTCAAGGATTTATAAGGCAAAATGTCATTTTCAAGTTTTTACAAACAGACAACAAATTCAAAGGTTTCAAGACCTGCGCAAACTATATCATACTGTATTGTAGCCAAGATTCTACCTGTATGGCAAAGAAAAATCCTTTGTTTCATATACTATTCATAATTTAATTAATTAATATTCAGGTCATAAAAGTCATGAATATTCATGAGGTGGTTAAGATAAATGTAATTCAGGCAATAAAGCTCAAGTTCTAATCATTCTACCAGGGTGTCTTTTCTGTTTGCTTTTTTCTGAAGAGCAAGAAAGGCTTAGAAGAGAGAGAGAGAGAGAGAGAGAGAGAGAACTTGAACCCCACTCATGAGTAGTTTACCTTATTAACATCTTCTGAGGCCAGGGGTGACCTCTGTTTGTCTGATTTTCTGAAGACCTGGTCGGGCAACTGCACTAAGTAGGCCGGATGTCTGTCTACCAGCAAAGACTTTTTCCGAGCATGAAGGTTATATGATGCCCCAACACTTCCTCTCCGCATATCTGATGACATTCGGAAATGCTGCCCTTCTTGGGACATGTGATCATAGTCATTTGAATATGGTCGCCCGTGAGCTGCGTGCCCTTCAGAGTTCATGTGGAAACTAGAACATCGAGGACGCATCGGGCCGTATTCAGAATCGGTTCCGATTGACCCAGATCTAGGTCGTGGAGAATTGGGTGAAGATGTGAAAGGTTGCAATGTATCCTTCAAAAACATTGGACTAGTCCTAGAGCTGCAAGCGCTTGAGTCGGGGGTAGAAATTGGAATGAAGTCACGATTTCCATTCATCAACGCATACTCCTCCATTATTGGAACAGGGGACGATGCGGCTGAGCTAGTCCGTGATGGGGGCATGCTATTCACATGTGCCCGCTTTTCTAATCTATCACTTAACTTACAGACCATTTTGTTAATATATTCCCTATCCATCGTGTAACGACGTTTACTCCCTTCCTCAATAGTATGCAAACGCGGCCGCGATATTTGTGAGTCTCGATCCAGCGTGTGACACCGGCGGCGCGGTTGCTCTGGCAACATCCCGTAGTACCCTGTGTCTTCCCGATAGAACGTTCCGTACGGCGTCTTCAGCACAACCTGTTGAGAATGAGGCGAGTCTGTGACGGGAAATCGCTGCGATGATGACTGAGGATGACCAAGTGAACCGTTACTATCGTACATGGAGATGTCCATCCCGGATGCTGATGATGTGTGGGTGGCCAAGGATGAGGATGAATCGGACGGCGTGGAATCTTCAGATCTGTGGACAGTGACATGACTAGTCGTCATTATACATAGTACAGATAAAGCAAAGAGGGTCATTTATACATACAACCATTTACAGGTGCCTTCCATCGAGATTTCTTTAACCCTTTCCCTCATATAGACTCATTTTGACGCACTCAGTAGGTACCACATAAAGCCTGATCTGCAGAAAACCACAGTTAAACCTTACCAAATTTAATTACAAAATCCTCATTTCCAGACCACTGAGGAGCAGCGAACAGCATAAAACCTGATCAGCCTGCGAGTTACTCGCAGGCTGATCTGGTTTTATGCTGTTCGCATAGGTCTTTTCATGGTGTCCTCTATGAGGGAAAGGGTTAAATTATACATTAAAATTGCTACACGCGTTTTGATTTTCCCCAAGTATGTCCCCAACATATAAACATGTTCTATTCTTGCAATTACATTCAGAAAGCAAGTCAACAAATATAAGATCATAGTTTAATTTAAAACATATTTCTTTTTACTTTGGTCCTAAACAGTACCATGAAAGGTGGTCCTAAATAGTATAAAACATGAGGACACTAATCAGTGGTTCTAGATACATGATAAACCAGGACATTACATAGTCGTCCTAAACAGTACAATAAAGGCCAAACAGTACATTACGCAGTGGTCCTAAATAGTGCAATACACATTCAGATCCTAAACCGTACAAGAAGTAGTGGACCTAAACCGTATAAGACATTGTGGTCCTGAACAGTACAATAACCATACAATACATGGTGGTCCTAAACAGTACAATAACCATACAATACATGGTGGTCCTAAACAGTACAATAACCATACAATACATGGTGGTCCTAAACAGTACAATAACCATACAATACATGGTGGTCCTAAACAGTACAATAACCATACAATACATGGTGGTCCTAAACAGTACAATAACCATACAATACATGGTGGTCCTGAACAGTACAATAACCATACAATACATGGTGGTCCTAAACAGTACAATACCCGGTGGCCCTTACCTTGTGTCTCCTTGTGAATCTTGCATCTCTACTGACTCATCAGTCTGGCCTGCGATACACAACAAGGGATGTATCAACAATACTGAACAACAGCGAACAAAATATTTAAGTATAAAAAATATAATATTTAATATAAATATTTAAGTTTGTTGTTGTACTGGGGGTTTACCATCACTGCGATAGTATTTCAATCATATAGCTAATTAAAGGTAGAGGAAGACCCCGAGTACACAGAGGTACCTGGGTAGAACCACCGACCTACCGCAAGCCAGCTGGAAGCTTTCTCACATGAAAAAACTGAAGTCCCTACCGGGATTCGAACCCTTAGCGGTGAGGGGCTGAGAGATTTGAAGTCCACGGCTGTAACCGCTCAGCCACGGTGGCCCCTTTAAGTATTTGACTTCATTGACATAAATAACTGCCTTAATAACATACAATTTTTGTAAAGAGATGAAATGTTTATCTTTTTATAACAGAAAAAAGAATGACGAAATTTGCTACTAGGGATTTTGGTATTACTTAGAACTAAGAAAGGTCAGTGGATTCAAGCCAGTAGGGTTACTCACCAACAGTCTTCTCTGCATGTAAAGCGTTCAGGGTGCGCAAATCGGTCGTCTTCATGACGAGTTTGGCAAAGAGTGTACCATCCTCCTTGTGGTTGGTGTTGATCATGTTCTGCAGACTCTCCGTCAGTTTGGACTGGATCTTCTCCACTTGGTCTACCTGCCGCACACCGGGCCGATCTATAAATAGACACACAGGCTTTTATTTAGTAACACTGTCCTGTTACACACCTGGCCGATCTATAAATAGACACATGGTAATATTTATAGCATACACATTTTTCACACTCGATTGATCCCTGTCAACTCAAGACAGATATAGTGCTGCCACACTGCAGTATCACGCTGTAGACATGTGGCATGATACCACACCTAGTACCATTTTTTATGACTTTGGTATGTTGCTGCCGGGGAACAAACCCGCAACCTCTTTTTTCCATGACAGACGCTCTAACCAAACGGCCACTGTGACTGGTCTAGAATTTGATTCCTGATTATCCTAAAGTGAGAATAAAATGTCTTATTTGCAGGTGTTGTTTTTTTCTCTCTCTTAAAAGATGTAAATTAAATGCTGAATGGCTAAAAAAATCTTATTTGTACATGAAGTGACCAATGAAATTAATTTGAACAAGAGGGCCATAAAGGCCCTGGATCGTTCACCTGAGTATAGGGTTACCCAAGGAACATCTGTACTACAACATTTTGAAATCTGGCCAGTAGTTTTGAAGGAGATGATTTTTAAAATTTTCATAATTTTTATCTTTCCATTGCCATGGCAACCAGAGTTCTACATGGATCAATTTTATTTTAGCAAATTTTGTGAAGGTTAACCCAAGGATCATCCCTGCCAAGTTTAATCAAATTCTGTCCAGCAGTTTCAGAGAAGATGTCATTTAAAGCAACTAGTTGACGACGGACAACACACGGCGACGGACGCAGGGTGATCACAAAAGCTCACCTTGAGCACATTGTGCTCAGGTGAGCTAAAAAATTATTTACTGAAATTTAGTAATCCACAATTATTAATGCAATTAAATGTTATCTAGCTTATGTTCAGAGCACAATTCGATGTAAGAAACAAAAACTAGAGCCATCAAGAGATGAAAATACAGAAACTACACTCTGGACACAACAATATGAAAAGATGTTTTTTTGGGTTTTTTTATAACAGGACACTAAAGGATGATGCATCATAGAAGCATCATTGAATATGAAAGAAAAGAGCAAAAAACTCACTTTCAGGGGCAGATAACTAAAAAAGTAGAATGATGACCCCCAATTTTTCCCATAAATTTGTTTCTAGTGTGATTCTCTACAATCATGATAAGTTTAAAAAAATTCTCATGGCTAGTTTTAATTTTCCTTCTTTGTCTATATAGAACAAACTGTTGTTCAAGTTCCATTATCAGTATCTTGTTTAACCCTTTCCCTCATATAGACTCATTTTGACGCACTCAATAGGTACCACATAAAGCCTGATCTGCAGAAAACCACAGTTAAACCTTACCAAATTTAATTATAAAGTCCTCATTTCCAGACCACTGAGGAGCAGCGAACAGCATAAAACCTGATCAGCCTGCGAGTTACTCGCAGGCTGATCTGGTTTTATGCTGTTCGCATAGGTTTTTTCATGGTTTCCTCTATGAGGGAAAGGGTTAAGGTGTATCCAAATGAACCTACATCAAAATAGCCTCTATGTGTATTTCATCACAAAAATACCCTGAGAAATGCATATTTATGCAAAAGATATCAAGAGGAAATAACAAGTTGTGACCTTGTTCCATTTTTAGCTCACAGCAACAACATCAAACAAGGAGTGTTACATAAGTTTGTGGATTTTCTTCATATCTCTTCTACTTCTGTAATTTATTCAAGTTATAACAAATGTGAACAGACTTCTGAACACCTCTCATGCTCAAAGACATCCTGATTATTTAAGAACACACTTTGCCAACTTGTCTCACTAAATTAGTATATTGTGCCCTGTCTGAACAACTAATGATTCTGGGAGAATTTCCCGTATTTTATCATATTTCATTAGAATTACAAAAGTTTAAAAACATTAGGGTTTTTTGTCTGATGACGGAGAAAGGGCCTTGAAAACATAATTGAGAAGTAGACAGATCATTTAACAAGTATTGGGAAAGAAAACCCTTGGTTAAATAGCAATTAGGGGGAAAACTTCATGAATTTGAAAGATTTTCAAATTGGAAAATGCCTATGAGCAGACCCTGATAAAAAAAAAAAAAAAAAGTCCTGCAAAAACTTTTGGATACTCACTGGTGTCTATAATTCAGGTGAACAATATATTAATATAGGTCTGGGAAGTGGATGCATTAATACACGGCCCCCTGGTAATGGTGCCCAAGTATAATTTTCATACTCTGAGACTCAGTCTATGCCTATTCGTTTCATTAGGGATTTGAGTCAATATTCAAATTTGATTCTGAGCACTTCGAGAACACGGTGCCAGGTCTGAAAATCTACACACCTGGAGAGAGCAATACAACCGCTGAGAACAGAGCCAGCTCATCATCAGACAACTGTAGTTGATTGAAACGTTCGGCGAAGTCAAACATCGAGTCAAGTAAGAATCCCACGCTTCCAGATAGCTGAAACCCATGACAAACAAAATATACATTAAAATTTGATTTTAGTTTGCAGACATTTTTATATATCAGTTATTTCTATATTTAGCAGGTCACGTATCTCCTTCAAACCAAATAATATCTATGCTCAACTGGAATGTTTTTCATACTGAAAAATGTAGCAATTATTCTCATAAACATACTGTAAAATCATTAATTTTTTGTTGACATTAAATTTCATTGATTATGTACCTAAGGGAATTTTTTGGGTACATTAAATCATGGATCTATGTTCTAGAAAATGAGAGGTCTATATAAGAGACAAGTTTTAGTAAGGATTAATATTCATGGATATAACCTTCCACGAAATCAATGAAAATTAGTGTCCCACGAAAATTAACGATTTCACAGTACTAATTATATATTTTTGGTCAGATATTTTTCTCTATATCAATTTCTATGTATTTTCTGTGTGCTTGGTATATCTATAGTGTAAAGTATCAAATATACTAGCTATATTATTTTAATCAAAAAGATTAATGAATGTCAAGCAAGTACTATGGTTCAAGCCAAGCTAGGGTTATCATTTTTCAAACCAGCACTGGTTAAAATATCAGTCTAAAATGTAAGAACTTGTTTTAAATTAGTCAAAAATGGAAGAGATATACCTCTAGGTGCTGCCTGCGGAAAAGTCGACCATTTGCAAACATCATTGTCTTGGAGTTACTGTCAAACAGGCAAGCCATTCTGACCAGGAGAACTTCAAACGTAGCAGCCTGTGCAAACAGACAAAAGAATAGTTGAATACTCAAGTCAACAGGCATAGAAACTGTGAAGTCGGGCTGGGTCTCAAATCCAAGACCTAGGACTCAAAAGATGTCCAGATGTTATGGTCCATCAGTTTGTTTAAGTCAAATCTTCAAAGCCTTTCTTCACCTATCATACAAAATCCAAGAGAGGCTAAGCCTTGGTTGTAGTTCAAGATTTTTAATCAGACAGTACTCTGTCCATTTCAACATTGTATACAGTTCAACCTGTGTTAAAAACCAGCAGTTAAAAGCCCACTGGTATCAGTCAGCCAATTTTACATTCCAAAAATAACATTTTATAATACAGTTGACCCTAAAGGTCAGGACTTTCTTTGATACCAACTGCATACATAAGATTTGACTGTCACATCGTCATCATCTCATCATCATCATCATCATCATCATCATCATCATCATCTATACCTACCTTCATCATCATCATCATCATCATCATCATCATCATCATCATCATCATCTATACCTACCTTCATCATCATCATCATCATCATCATCATCATCTATACCTACCTTCAGCAGTGTAACCCTGTCATCCTGGTTTAGCAACATGAACCCTGGGATCAACTTAGCGAAGTCTACCACAGACTTGATGGCTGGAGCGAAGAATTCTGAGAAATCCGTCCAGTCCTGGTTGTCGTTGGCCTCCGTCCCAACATGGGAATTCAATGGACATGCCTAAAAATAACGAGGCATTTTACTAATTACTGTATAACACCAAACTCTGATGCTCCATCCGTTATCAACATTATTGTAAATTTCATTTAAGAGGTTATCCCTCCCTGGTAGAGTAACAGTCACAGTGGTACATAGCTGGATAGGGATCCAAAGGTCATGGGTTCAAACCCCGTTGGGGTCTCATGACCTTCTCAGGTGAAAAGTACTGGTCCAACCCAGGACCTATCAAAAGGAAAAAGTACAAGTTGCCCAAAAACATGTTTCCAATACAACGTAAAAAGAAATAATTCATATAAATAAACACGATTGGATTCAATATCAATGAGCCAGGATTAGAGTATTGTGTCTTGCAATATTTATTTCATTCTGAATTTAGACAGATCATACATCTGCCTTTATTCATTACGCTAATCACACAAATTAGTGACCACACTCATGAAACATGGGTATCAAACTTGATTTTTGACCTGCAAGTTCTGTCTTTATATCAGTCTAAACCAGATACTTTTTCTTGAGTAAAAACTCTAGCCAAACTAGAAATCCTCATGTCTAAACCTTGTCAATAAAATCAAAAATACACTGAAAAACATAATATACCTCAAGACAAATTTCTATGAAAATATGAACATGACTTTCATCATGATCCATGATCTCGATTTTGTCAATATGCTTAACCCTTTCCCTCATAGAGGAAACCATGAAAAGACCTATGCGAACAGCATAAAACCTGACACCAGGCCAACCAGTCCTGGAACTACCCTTATGTGCTCTATGCAAACTACATGGGGGGTAAAACAATTACATTGTTAATGACTTTGGTAAATGTAAGTTTTTTATGTTGTTGTTTTAACCCTTTCCCTCATAGCGGATACCATGAAAAGACCTATGCGAACAGCATAAAACCAGATCAGCGTGCAAGTAACTCGCAGGCTGATCAGGTTTTATGCTGTTCGCTGCTCCTCAGTGGTCTGGAAATGAGGATTTTGTAATTAAATTTGGTAAGGTTTAACTGTGGTTTTCTGCAGATCAGGCTTTATGTGGTACCTACTGAGTGCGTCAAAATGAGTCTATACGAGGGAAAGGGTTAAACAAAGTTGTGAAGAAAAGAGCTATTTTAAAAGCGCATAAGGTTAAAAAAAAAAGTGAAAATGATAATGTATACAACTTCAATTTATCCCAGAATAATAAATGATCCAGACTGTGACGCTATAACTGGTAACAGTAAAAGTACAATCATAGAGATCAAAAATCTCTACCAAACTAACCCCTTTCAAAGTCCACACACACACTCTCTCTCTCTCTCTAATAAAGGAACCCCAACCTCCATTTTGTGGACAAAAATCAGGCAAACATTCCAGGTACTATGTTTACATACAGGCTTTCAATCCTTGTGCTTACAAAAAATAGACTTAACCTTTATCCTTGATTGAAACATTATACAAAACACAATATATTAATAACAGTTTTGAACTAGCAGCAGGGCTGGGTCAGATTTGCAACCTTTTTGAGGAACAAACTGAAAAGCCAAAGGCAAATAATATATGGCTATATGGAATTTGGCGTCTGCCATATTATAAAAAACAAGATTGAAACTGGATCTATAACAGCAGTTGATAATTAGTTTTAAGCCAGGGAAAGTATTCATCTAAATATATTAAATAACTACAATGTTTTCTGTTTTTCAGTCGTAACTACAATATCACGAGGAACCGTGTGTGATATCCATCATTAAGACAGATTTAGCGTACATTATATTTAGAAATAAGATAATGATGACTACAGGGTAACCTTGAATGAATGACGACTAGTTATGGTCTGTATAATTAACCAAGGGGGAGAAACAAAAATCTGTTATTATAAACTCTTTGATTATAATAATATATATTGTGTAACAAATAAACACAAGAAAGTCAGTAGAACTGACAGATGCTCCCCGAAGAACGTCACTGTTACAAATAAGGCCTTGGTCAATGGGTGGGAGGATATGTTGAAATCCCCATTCCTAAATCATATCTATTCTCCTCATCAGATGAGATGTTTTACCAACTCTAATTTGGAGACTTAGTAACAGTTTACTATTTAATATGATAATACGTGTTACTCATCAGATCTTTCATTGATTTTTTTAAAGTTTTTAAAAATTTCAATGTGTGCTCATATCAAAGAGGTTAACCAACACTCTTGACATATGACTGGATATTTGAAATAGTGTATAATGGCCTAAACAACAATTAGCTGACATGATTATGATTGACATTACTAGCATATTGAATTTTGTGGGGTTTTGTTTAAATGATATCTCCTGTTAAATTAGGCAAATGACATGAATATTAGTCAACAACATGGTAGTAGGGGCCATAACTCTCTTAAAAATTGAGGAACCAGGTCACGTCGACGATATGCGTATCTACTCTTGGTAATAAAGCTTCCCAGTTTTTGAATTCAAGCCATTAGTTCCTGAGAAATAGCCCGGACAAGAATCATGCAACATGAACTATAGGCCAAAAAGTCAAGGGGCCATAACTCTGTGAAAAATTGAGGAACCAGGTCACGCTGACGATATGCGTATCTACTCTTGGTGATAAAGCTTCCCATAAAGTTTTGTTGAATTCAAGCCATTAGTTCCTGAGAAATAGCCCGGACAAGAATCATGCAATATGTACTATAGGCCAAAAAGTCAAGGGGCCTAACTCTTTGAAAAATTTAGAAATCGGGTCATGCTGACGATATGCGCATCTACTCTTGGTAATAAAGCTTCCCATAAAGTTTCATTGAATTCAAGCCATTAGTTCCTGAGGAATAGCCCGGACAAGAATCATGCAATATGTACTATAGGCCAAAAAGTCAAGGGGCCTTAACTCTTTGAAAAATTTAGGAATCAGGTCATGCTGACGATATGCGTATCTCCTCTTGGTAATAAAGCTTCCCATAAAATTTCATTGAATTCAAGCCATTGGTTCCTGAGAAATAGCCCGGACAAGAATCATGCAATATGTACTATAGGCCGAAAAGTCAATGGGCCATAACTCTGTGAAAAATTGAGGAACCAGGTCCCGCCAACGATATGGGTATCTACTCTTGGTGATAAAGCTTCCCATAAAGTTTCGTTGAATTCAAGCCATTAATTCCTGAGAAATAGCCCAGACAAGAATCATGCAATATGAACTATAGGCCAAAAAGTCAAGGGGCCTTAACTCTGTGAAAAATTTAGGAATCGGGTCATGCTGACGATATGCGCATCTCCTCTTGGTAATAAAGCTTCCCATAAATTTTCGTTGAATTCAAGCCATTAGTTCCTGAGAAATAGCCCGGACAAGAATCATGCAATATGTACTATAGGCCGAAAAGTCAATGGGCCATAACTCTGTGAAAAATTTAGGAATCGGGTCATGCTGAGGATATGCGCATCTCCTCTTGGTAATAAAGCTTCCCATAAATTTTCGTTGAATTCAAGCCGTTAGTTCCTGAGAAATAGTCCGGACAAGGAAAGTGTGACGGACGGACGGACGGACGGACAAAGCGGCGACTATATACGTCACCTTCGGTGAGCATAAAAATGGACTGATGCTACAATGTATTATGCTTATACATCCATATCTTCTGGTATGTGTGTATGTGAGGACTATTTAAAACAAGAGTGTTCTCTGTAACATGTGTCACCTGCTGAAGCGTGATGGAAAAAGTGTGACGGACAGACGGACGGACGGACGAACAGACGATGGAAAAATTATCCCTCTGTGTCATTTCTGCTAAAAGCAGGTGATACAAAAAGTATATTTTGAGTCATTGTTAAACAATTAACATTTCTTCCTCTCTCTTAAAAGAAGGAAAGGAGGAAGAAAAGAAAAAAAAAAGGTTTTAAAAATCGCCTTGCTTAGTTTTTAAACATATTTATTTTATGTTCAACTAAGAAAAAAATTCTTATAAATTCTCAATGTTTCCTGCATTGGATCAGTACTTTGAGCCTGAGAAAGCGCCCCCAAACAGGGTTTGAACCAACCAAGTCTGAACCACAGTCATGTACACTACTACTGGACCTCTGTGTAGTTACTTGACCAAGGTAAGATAGATGTGTATTACAGTGTATAGGGTAGGCATATAGCCTGAATAATGTTACAAAGGTTTGGAACAAAATCTCAAGGAGGAATGAGTCAGAAAAATACTGTTTCACTTCTGTCCGAAAAACAACTTGCTTATTTTAACTAAATTAAGATGCACACAAAATTTTAAGTCCAAAAAGGCTAATACTTGCAATATACTCAGTCGAGAGTTACCCTAGTTGATAGTCTGAACATTTTTATGAAGCTTCAAGTTCACCCCATCACTGATTGCTGACACATAAGCAAGGTAAAAAACAAATGCCCACAAAACTGTTACCAAAGGATGACAGCAATGCAAACAATGACGCAAACTCTAATGTGACAAAGATAGTCAAGCTAAAAATACCCAATATTGACCATGGATGGGAGGTAATCCCTTATGAATTCTGTTTCTTTGTATAGACACTGCACTGGTTAAGATGTGTTACCTAACATTCCAACTTGTTAAACATTTCTCAGTACCAAGGACTAAAAGGTCAGATCTTCTGATTAAGTCTTCATTAACCAAGTGTTTGAAGTTTTTGCCTTACACAGGAACTAAAATAGACTGAACAAACCAGAGGAAATGACATGATATTTGATCTCATACTAGTTTTTTTAATTAGGATAATTTTGAAGTATATTCCCATTATAGATAAGAAAAATAAGACCAAATTATCCAGCCAGACTAATCATTTGCTGAATATAGAACTTATTTCTTGGAGTTATGGAGCTATTTACCTATTTTAATTGAATAAAATGTACTGACATCAGCTGAATTATTTATAAATCAAACATAATATGACCTTATTAGTTTTGTTTATCTGCTGGGTTTGCTACCTTTTATAAGGGACAGACAGTGGTAAAGAAAGAAATAGAGAGATAGAGAGAAACAGAAAGTGAGAGAGTAAGTTAAATCAAGTGACAATTAAGTCAGAAATATTTATTTTATTTACCGATCATCTGATTGAAAATTTTTGTTTTAGTTTTATATATGGCAATGATAAAGTATTTTTACAAGTCTGTAGTATAAACACTATCTGTAATGCAATGGTTTGTTTGTTTGTGTGCATCTCTCTCTCTCTCTATCTCACACACACTCTCTTTCTATCTACCTTAACAAACAAACAAAATCAGTCAAGTGATTGATTAACCCTTTCCCTCATAGAGGAAACCATGAAAAGACCTATGCAAGCAACATAAAATCAGATCAGCCTGCGAGTAACTTTAAGGGTTAATTAGAAGGACCTGTCACAGCTTGTTACGTAATCAGAAGGAGCGAAAGTATGTTTTACACGGTGGTGTTGATATTACAATTCCCCTATTTACACTCTTGAGGTTTGACGATGTCTCAAAACAATTACAAAACCATCTCGGTTAACCACAGTGACGGATGGTCATGGGGCCAGAGTATGGTTGTCAAGAAGATACAAATAGTTTGATAACAACTTCAAAGAATTGCACAGAAATTCAGGGTTCCCACAAAATTTTGAAAAATCAAAATTCCCCGACTTTTCCCTGACCAAACTCAAAATTCCCTGACCAAATCCAGCGGCAAATACAGATCTTCCAAAACTGAGTTGCTTCTAGGTATTTTTTTATTTTCAAACATGAAATGATGGTATGCCAGTTGGATGCTATTGGGAACTTATTTAATATTATGCCAATCTGACAATTAAAACTGACTGAAAAAAGCCAAATGGAAGAAACTGCCTTAGCCTTTCCTTATAATCCTCCTGCTGTTTGGTCGACATTCCTTGATTGTAAAATTCCCTGACTTTTCTCTGACTTTTTCTGAATTTCCAAATTTCCCTGACCAATTTCAAATTTCCCTGACTTTTCCCAGACCTTGAAAAAAAAAATCATTTTTCCCTGACTTCCCTGACCCTGGGAACCCTGAAATCATATAGGATGTATGACCTAGGGACAGACACGGAGCTTGAGGAATCCAAAATCACATGTTTGAAGAATCACCCTAATATTTATTTAAAACAACTAACTGGTGTTGCATGCAAACATGCGTCCCCTACCGGTGAGTTGCATAATT
The DNA here is from genome assembly GCA_021229015.1 of Solen grandis. Classification (NCBI taxonomy): domain Eukaryota; kingdom Metazoa; phylum Mollusca; class Bivalvia; order Adapedonta; family Solenidae; genus Solen; species Solen grandis. The sequence goes on along the minus strand of CM037789.1, from coordinate 30,156,526 downwards.
TTTCCGTTACCATAGCAACCAGAATTTTGGTCCTAAAAAAAAAAGTGACATGCAGAATTTCCATACTGCCATCTATTCATATACCAAGTTTCATAATATTATCTTAAATGTTTTTGAAGTTATTGTGGGATCCAGATTTCCAGACGGACAGAAGGACAGACAAAGGGTAAACCTATTGTCCCCTCCGGTGTAAACACCAGTCGGGGACTAATGAGAAAGGCTAAATCAAGGGACCAAACTTGTCTCATTGATGGTATCAATGAATCGCCACACTGAAGAATCGTGAGACCACTGTATACCAAACATGGCTATTTTTCTCCTTTTTATAAAGTAATTTAAGGATCACGTATTGATAAAGCAATAAACAAAATCCTTGATTCACAAATTCAATGCTGGTAAACATTTCAGTAAAGTTGTGTGACTCAGGCTACTAAAGATTCTGAGGTATGGCTCTGGATGACGGACAGACCAATGATGAACAAGAGGCCCATGATGGCCCTAAATCGCTCACCTGAGATAAATAGGTTGACCCAAGGCCAGTAGTTTTGAAGAAGATGATTTTTAAAGTTTTCTTTTTTTTTTCTTTTTGTTGCCATGACAACCAGAGTTCTACATGGATCAACTTTATTTTAGCAACTTTTGTGAAGGTTGACCCAAGGATCATCCCTGCCAAGTTTAATCAAATTCTGTCCAGTGGTTTCAGAGGAGATGTTGTTTAAAGGTTTCTCTATATACATATAAGGCAAATAAGCCCCGCCCCTGGCGGCCATGTTTTTTTACGGATTGGAATAATTTTAGCAACTTTGGTAGAGGTTGACCCAAGAACCATCTGTACCAATTTATTTTAAAATCTGGCCAGTTGTTTTGAAGGAGATGATTTTTAAAGTTTTCATTTTTTTTTCTTTTTGTTGCCATGGCAACCAGAGTTCTTCATGGATCAACTTTATTTTAGCAACTTTTGTGAAGGTTGACCCAAGGATCATCCCTGCCAAGTTTAATCAAATTCTGTCCAGTGGTTTCAGAGGAGATGTTGTTTAAAGGTTTCTCAATATACATATAAGGCAAATAAGCCCCGCCCTTGGCGGCCATGTTTTTTTACGGATCGGAATAATTTTAGCAACGTTGGTAGAGGTTGACTCAAGGAACATCTGTACCAAATTATTTTGAAATCTGGCCAGTAGTTTTGAAGGAGATGATTTTTAAAGTTTTCATTTTTTTTTCTTTTTGTTGCCATGGCAACCAGAGTTCTACATGGATCAACTTTATTTTAGCAACTTTTGTGAAGGTTGACCCAAGGATCATCCCTGCCAAGTTTAATCAAATTCTGTCCAGTGGTTTCAGAGGAGATGTTGTTTAAAGGTTTCTCTATATACATATAAGGCAAATAAGCCCCGCCCCTGGCGGCCATGTTTTTTTACGGATTGGAATAATTTTAGCAACTTTAGTAGAGGTTGACCCAAGGAACATCTGTACCAAATTATTTTGAAATCTGGCCAGTAGTTTTGAAGGAGATGATTTTTAAAGTTTTCAAATTATTTTTCTTTTTGTTGCCATGGCAACCAGAGTTCTTCATGGATCAACTTCATTTTAGCAACTTTTGTAGAGCCTCACCCAAGGAACATTCCTGCCAAGTTTCATTTAATTCTGTCAAGCGGTTTCAGAGGAGATGTCGTTTAAAGCAAATTGTTGACGACGGACGACGGACGACGCACGACGACGGACGCCGGACGAAGGGCGATCACAAAAGCTCACCTTGAGCACTTTGTGCTCAGGTGAGCTAAAAAGTGATCCCTATGTGTCACCTTTGCTTACAACAGGTGACAAAAAAAATGTGACAGACGGATGAAAAACAAACAGATGGATATCAAAACATTACCCCCCTTGTGAACTAAGACCACCCAAACATTTCAGTTCTGCAGGGGTTAACTCAAATCAGCATGCAAATAATTCCAAATTTCTTAATGCGTAATTTCAATGACTTGAAAAATTAAAAGTAAATAATCTACCTTGCAGGACTTAAACCTGAAATTCTGTTTCACAACCACTGTTAAAACATTTTTATGACTTTATTCTTTGCTATTTCAGTACATTATATGGAAAATTGCAATCTGATATGTTAATGGCAGTCCATTAATACATTTTGACTCCTACTGTTTACATTAGATAATGCGGCAGAGCTCTAATTCAAATGTCATTACTTAAACAAAAGAAAGACCGACTGTTCCCAGTACTTCATGCATAATATTTCTGTCACAGTATCGATGACTTACAATAGGAAAGGAGGATGTGTAAGCGGCTGGGTAGCTCAGTAGGTAGAGCATTCACCTGTAAACGAAAGGTCCTGGGTTTGAGTCTCACTTAAGCTGAACATTTTTCTCACCCAGTGACATTTCAATGAAGGAAAAATGCTTCAAGTGTGTGAAACACTCAAACTATCGAGCATATCACAGACACACACATTTCTGCCCAACAAGCCTGGGTTAAGTCTTTGTTTGAAATATTGACAGATTTTGACCTTTATTCCTTACTTAATCATAATGAAACATCAGGGGAAAAAAAATACCATATGCGCTGGACAGTCCACAAAATCGTTTTGCAGTAACGCTATCTCTCGCATCAGTTTGGCCTTCTCCTGTCCCAGATCACACGTCTGTTTGTGGGCCATGATGACCGACTGAACAAGGTCTTGTGAACTGACGAGCACCGAGGACATCGCCGATGTCGCAATCTGAAGATTGACCTTCTGCATCTGTTCAATGATGCGTGCCTTCTCCTTCTTCGGAACTCGACCAAATCGCACCGCTGAAAAATAGGAATAACTCTTATGAATGATCATAACAAGAAGTGTTTCTTGGTACTCGTGTGTCACCTGCTGAAAGAAGAATAATGTAAAAAGTATTATAGACAGAAAATAGAGAAGTGATTGCAATGTGTCACCTCTGCCTAAAGCAGGTGACACAAAAATGACCACTTGGCGATTACTCACACTCAAGGTATTTTGTATAATACTGTTTTCTATTCTTGGATTCCTTAACCCTTTCCCTCATACACTCATTTTGACGCACTCAGTAGGTACCACATAAAGCCTGATCTGCAGAAAACCACAGTTAAACCTTACCAAATTTAATTACAAAATCCTTATTTCCAGACCACTGGGGAGCAGCGAACAGCATAAAACCTGATCAGCCTGCAAGTTACTCGCAGGCTGATCTGGTTTTATGCTGTTCGCATAGGTCTTTTCATGGCTTCCTCTATGAGGGAAAAGGTTAACCCTTAACTTCCTGGAAGGTTTTGTCATACGGGTCATGGCTCATACAAATTTTCTAAAGCAAAATTTAAAGGTTTTTCAAGGGTTTTTTAAGGCCTTAAAATTCAAAATTAAGGACTTACATACACCGCAATATTATGTTTAAAATTTAAAGGCATGAAAGGGATGAACTTCGATTTTTTTTAACAACTTGATAAACACTTTTTTATGATCAATACTGAAATTTCAAAGTCAAGAGTTTTTCAAGACCTTTCAGTAAATTTTAAGGGTTTTTCAAGGGTTTAAAAGACAAAATGTGATTTTCAAGGTTTTTCAAGGGTTTTTCAAGACAGACATCAAATTCAAGGTTTTTCAAGACAGACATCAAACTCAAGGGTTTTTCAAGACCTGTGTGAACCATGTGGATCTACTGTTTGCCATCAAACTAAATCAATATGAGATAACAGGCTGAAGATGAGAAGTTCATCCCCTGCATGTGTACAAACAAGAGACATTGAATTGTGGGTTTCAATGAAATTATTTCATTGTGAAATATGACTTTTATGACTTGTTTTAATTGCTTTTTCAAGCTTTATGCACAACTTTTGTAATCACTTCCCTATTTGTATGTAGTTTACATAGTTTTGCATCTGACTTTTGATTCCAAATCACAAATCATGAAGTTTCAAGTCAGTTGTTTTCGTCACTTAGCCAAATATTTGTTACAATGCCAGGGCTGATTCCAACCATTTCATTGCTTAGGTACACTCAGGTGAACTAATCTAGCGACCTCTGGTGACCTACATGGCCTGTTTACACAGAGCATGGATTAACACAGTGCAGTGTGACAGGTGAAGTGACCAGAGTTCATGTGAAGGTTCAGGTCTTAGAAATAGGCCAATAACACACCTGTGTAGTAAACCATGACCACTCTGTTATATACATACACCTATATGTACTCAAGCTGTTTTTGTTTTTTTTTCGTATCATCTGAGCTGCCTGACATGTACCTCACTATTTGACCTACTTATGATGATGTCAGACAAATGAATATTTTAGCGATTTTCAATGGTAGAGAATGCCTATAGAAAAAGTTTCACACTGAGGTTTGCTGTGATATGCTTTGTATTCATGAAATATTAATAAAGTTTCCTGAGTGAATTACAATTTCTTTAATTAATGTATAGTTGTTTTATGTTCATTGTTGGTTGGGTTTAACATCCCACCGACAGTATTTCTGTTATTTGGAGACTATGTCTACTTGAGACAGAATATAGTGATGCCACACTGCAGTATCACGCCGTAGACATGTGGCATGATACCACGCCCAGTCATATTATCCTGATATCAGACCAGCCAGTCCTGCAATTACCCTTATATGATAAGTGCTAAGCAAGGAAGCTATACCAGAACCATTTTTTATGACTTTGGTTATGTTGCGGCCGGGGATCGAACCCATGACCTCCCACTCTCAAGGCGGACACTCTAACCACTTGGCCACTTGGGACAGAAATAGTTATTATCTAAACAATTCTCTTAGATGCTTGTTAAAACTTGTCTTCTGGCTAATGTTATAAATATCTGAAGTATATTACAGTCCTTTTAACTGTCTCCTTAACCCTTTCCCTCATAGAGGACACCATGAAAAGACCTATGCGAACAGCATAAAACCAGATCAGCCTGCGAGTAACTCGCAGGCTGATCAGGTTTTATGCTGTTCGCTGCTCCTCAGTGGTCTGGTAATGAGGATTTTACAATTAAATTTGGTAAGGTTTGAGTTTGGCTTTCTGCAGATCAGGCTTTATGTGGTACCTATTGAGTGCGTCAAAATGAGTCTGTATGAGGGAAAGGGTTAAGACTATAAGGCAAATAGTCCCTTTCGTTACTCCACTGATTCCGGTCCGTACATTTTAAATTTTTTCTATCTTTTAATTTTTTTTTTTGTACCTCTTACTAATTATGACTTCATAAATATTATTTGTCTGAACTTTAAATTGTCTATGAAACAATTTTTCTTTTTTGTGCAGACTGTGTACAATCTGAGCTACAATATTGTATGAGCAAACAGAGAAGACCCTGATCAGACAACACCTATAGGAGCTGTCTGATCTTGATCTCCTCTGCTTGCTCATGTCATATGGCAAACTCCACACAGTGATCTCCCTTGCAAGCAAAAAATCACTGCCATCACAAATGTCACGTGATGATGGTAAACTAACAAAATGGCGTCTCCGTCTGCTGTCACAACAACAAAAATATTTTTTTGAAATTATTTTTTTTTTTACCACGAGGCGATATTTGATGTTTATTAAAGAAAACACACTTAGTGAAATGGCACTTGCAGTAAAATATTTTTTTTTTTGGAAAAAAGAAAAATTAGCTAAATTCTGTTTTTACTTGTGGTGGCAGTGGTTATCTACAACTGTAAGGGGAGGTAACTACTGTGTGGAGTTTGGTCATATGGTGACTACATATAGATGATGCCACGATTACAATAGTTTTGCACCAAGAAATTATTTTTTTTCTTATCAGACAGAAAGAAATTTACAACTGTCACATAGAATAAATAAAAAAGAATGATGTACAATGTATATGAAATTTCTAACAACAACTAATTACAGAGTATACTAGATAAATCTCATCTTGTTTTATCAAAATCATGCAACAAAAAATTATTTTAATGATAACATTTTTCATGAACGCCCACTTTTCACCAAAACACTTTTTGTACACCCCTCTTGTTTCACAGATGGATTTTCATTTTTAGCACAGACAGATGAAACAGTTGTTGACGCAAAATTCCAATCAAGTGAATGTAACATATTGTATCCAGTTTAAAGTACTTTTATATGTCAGTGTATTATCTGAAGGTCATCAGCCCATGTCCTACTATATTCAAGTGAGTGATGATCAAGCAGCCATCTTTAACCCTTTCCCTCATATAGACTCCTTTTGACGCCCTCTATAGGTATCACATAAAGCCTGATCTGCAGAAAACCACAGTTAAACCTTACCAAATTTAATTACAAAATCCTCATTTCCAGACCACTGAGGAGCAGCGAACAGCATAAAACCTGATCAGCCTGCGAGTTACTCGCAGGCTGATCTGGTTTTATGCTGTTCGCATAGGTCTTTCCATGGTGTCCTCTATGAGGGAAAGGGTTAATAACTCTTGACTCATCCACTCAGTCTAGCAATGAACAGCACTAAAAATATGCAATTCTTGCCTTCACCTCACACAGGCAGACAGATGAATTTTAGACCTACAAATAGATAGATAAAACTGAGACATGTTTTACAACTTTAGACTCTCATTCCTTTCTTAACCCTTACCATGCTGAATTTCTCAGATTCTACACTGCCTGAACAGCATAGGAAATATCCATTGTTTTGTTTCTAATACCATTCGTATAGATCAGTCAATTAATAACTATCCCGTCACAAATTTGAACATGAATATTCATGAAGGCTAGATTTAGTTAAAGCTGTGAAAGAGTGCATTCTTGTGAGATTTTTGGGGTTGTGAGTCTACATTTATGTATGGTAGGAGAATTTTAGAGGGGGCATGCGCCAAGTGCACCCCCACATGAATCCACCAGTGTACACGTCTCTCAAGACCTTTCTATTAAATCACCTTTTACAAAGCAGGCTACAAACCAGACCAGACCTCTACCTTGATTAAAACAGGTAGCAGGGTGCAGAATGCAGTCTAGACATCGTGCACAATCATTTGATTAGCCAGTAAGATACTGCAACACTTGGCTGCTATACAAAGTTCTGCACTCCATCCCTATACAACTGAGATTCTCTATCATTGGCTGGGTTTAACATCCCACCAACAGTATTTCAGTCATTTGGAGAGACAGGTATTATCAGTGCTGCCACACTGCAGTATCAACTGTAGACATGTGACATGGTACCACACTCACACATTATCCTGACACCAGGCCAACCAGTCCTTGAACTACCTGTATATGCTAAGCATCAAGCATGGGAGCCATATGGCTATACAGGTACCTCATTTTCAACCACTCAGCCATAAGGCCCCGTGTTCATAAATATATCTCAGTATTATCTCAGGCTCAGCCACCAGGCCCCAAGTTCATAAATATATCTCGGGCTCAAAAGTCAATATCATATCTAGTGAGAATGAAAATCCTTCTTATTTAATTTAATATTCTCATGTGTGGTTTTATAAATCCATTTATTATGAAAGAAGAATTTGACCACAGAGAATTATTTCAGAATCTTAAGTCTGAGTCTTATATGCACTAAAGGAAATCATGAATGCCCTTTCCAGTTTTTAGCCATAAAAATAAAAGTCCCACCTTTCCCAGTCATGGCATGTGATCATTCTGTGTAAACCTGGTCAACCTTTGACTACTTAATATCCCAGTGTATCTATAGGATAGTCCATTAATAAATAAACACTGGATAGATCCGTAAGGGCCCAGATCTAATTTAATACTGGACACCGTGGTCGCTCTCTTGGGGAGTATTGAATTCTAAACTGTACTTTAATATTTGTCCTAAATATAGACCTGACCTATCAAAAAGCGTGGATGCCTTTTTGTCATGATATCCATGATCAATAACCACAATTACTCAATCAACTGCATGATTTTTTTATTTGGTGCACTTTTATCATCTTCTGATATGTCATCAAGCGACAAATCAAGTCAGCGAATCAATAAGCAAATGCACAAATAAAGTGCATGTTACCTTCATATCATTTTGAAATACACACCCGAGTTCCCTAACTTTTTTAATCTATCTATTTGAGCAGCTTTATCAACATGAAAAATAACCTAAATCACTTTGACATTTGATCATATTTACCCCTGTTTAACCAGAAGTGAATGGTGTGTCATCAAACTTTACAGAGAAGAGGAATAAGCGATTGAATTACATTGCAATTAGAGATATCACCAGAGGATTTGTCTGTTTGATGGGTTAAACCTGCAGTATTTCAGTGTCTGAATAAGACATATATAGTGCTGCCATATTGCAGTATCACTCCGTATACATGTGGCATGAAACCACACCCAGACACATTATCCTGACACCGGGTCAACCAGTGCCGGAACTCTCTTATGGGCTTAGTGTCAAGCAGGGGAGTTTTATACATGGTCCCGAATCAAACTTTTTTGGGTGACAGAGAATTTGAGATTTTCATGAAACACTGATGTGATCCAGATCATTTACACATAAATCTCCATTACTGAAAGATAAACAACAGGAGATCTAGAGTTACATCTCAAGAGTTACAAATGACAACTCTGCTTCAGACAAAAACCCTAGAGTCCTTATAAATACATTTAAACATCACCAAAGGGCATTCTTGGAATTGATAAAGATCCAATCATCTAACCCTTTCCCTCATAGAGGAAACCATGAAAAGACCTATGCGAAAAACAAAAAACCAGATCAGCCTGCGAGTAACTTGCAGGCTGATCAGGTTTTATGCTGTTTGCTGCTCCTCAGTGGTCTGGATATGAGGATTTTGTAATTAAATTTGGTAAGGTTTAACTGTGGTTTTCTGCAGATCAGGCTTTATGTGATACCTATTGAGGGCGTCAAAATGAGTCTATATAAGGGAAAGGGTTAAAACAATGCTACAGATGTGACGTCTGCAGGTAACTGGCAAACTCTCTTCATAGAATCACTCTTTCCCTCACAAAAGCTAATTCAGAAAACACTTCTCATAATACTAGCAAGTCATAAACTGATCTTGCTTACAGGTAATAAAAGGTTCAAGATAGTTCTCGAAGCTGCACAGCGAGGTCAAGTACTCTCTGTAGCTTAATCAATAAAATACCTTACCGAAAAACAAGGTTTTGTCCTCTGACAACACACACAACAGATTTTCTATAGTCATTCAATTAAAACCTTACATTCAAATAATACCGATCAGAAGTCAATATTTGGCAAGTTCTAGAATGAGTGAGTGTCTATTGTATACTTTAGTAAGCATGTCATAGCTCTTGGTCTTCAATGCATATTGTATAACAATGCAGGGTGACCACCAAAATGGAAAAATAAAATCACTGATTTTTTCCTCACCAAGTTCTGATTTTCAAAGACCAATACTGCCCTTATTAACTTTAACAATACTATATTTTGCATACTCAAGTTGTTTAAAAAAAACAACAAAAAAACTTTCAAAAACAGAAAAGATTAATACTGGATATATCTATTCGATTCCTAAACAGAAAAAAAAAATCACAGACTTTTCCCTGATGTAATGAAATTTATTTTTTCACTGACTAATTGTCAAAATTCCCATACAATTCACTGACCCTTGAAAAAAAATCATTTTTATCAAAAACTTTTTAATAAAAAGAGTGGCAGCCCTGCAATGACAGACGGTACATAACATAGAACTATGCATAGTAAACACCAATCTTCTGTAACATGAGTACCCTGTACTAAAATGCATGTAATTTACCTCCATGTTGTTTTCACCTTTTAAGAAAGTGACCTTCATTTATAACCAAAGTGTCTTTGAATATGTAAATTCACAGATGTAATACAGTTTTATTCTTGAGATTTATATGCCCCTGGATCAATAGATGTTTTTGGTCTGTTTGTTTGTTTGTTACAAAATTTAACCTTGACCATAACATGGAAGTCCTTCCACATACAGCCTCCAAACTTCACAGGTGCATGCACCTTGATGAGCTCTACCCACCAGGTGACCTTGACCTTCAAAATGACCCTGACACCCAAGGTCTAAGCCCCACCCCCCACCACCCCGGGCATGTGTTCTTTCAAACGTAGCTTGTTTTCTTCACAAATAATAATGAGTTTATATATTACAAGAAATGGCTCGCCTTTCCTTGTTTTATATATTACAAGAAATGGCTCACCTTTCCTTGTTTATTACGCAAATTAGACCTTTGTAACACAATGTAAGATAATGTACGTACAACCATGATCAAATTTGTGTACTGAAACAGGTCCCACTAAGCCTGCGTTCCATAAAACATCTCAAACTGATAGGTTTTGCTGATTTCTTGGAAGGTTTGATCTATGAATGTTAACTGCACATTCATAAAGAGGACCTCAGATTCTCTATAACATCTACCCACTTTAAATAATAAAGATACAACTGATTTTGATTTATCACTCGAATAATCCAATAGCAGGCCGGGCCCAACAGAAAACAAGAGGGCCAAGATGGCCCTAAAGACGCTCACCTGAGAAAAACCGCCTTAATTGCCTGTACAAGTTACTAAATTATAGCATAATTGTACTGAATACATAATCCATGAGATCATTTATAATTCCACAAAGAGTGCCTGTAGTCAAAGATTGAAGTCAAACTTGACTGAGAAATTATGGCTTTAAACACATAAATTTAAACATTAAAAGGGGCATAACTCCTGACCTAATTGGCCTATATCAACCAAAATCGAACTTGGCTGAAAGAATATGGCTATAAACATTATTCTAATGTTTCTTTGCTCAGGTGAGCTAAAAAATATAACTTCAGTAAAATATGAGTAAAAGAAAGCTTACGACATACCATCACGTGACATTCCAACTGCGATACATTTCTTCAGCCGACAATACTGGCACCGATTCCGGTTTACCCGCATGATGTTGCACTGTTGGTTTTTCAGACATGGTCTGTACGTAATCTTCTGCTGTATACTTCGTCGGAAAAATCCCTGTCAGTGACAAAAAAATGGAAATCAATTTCCATGACATTAAAGCAAATATAATTTTTCATCAATATACCAAAAAACTTTTGACATATATTACATTTACACTACTACAAGTTTATCCCTAACAACCAATTTTATTTTTGACTGCAAAGTCTGGTAAATTTTATGCATTACTTTAATCAATCCAAATTCTTAGGGAGAGAAACATTTTGGGAGAAACATTTTGGGAGAAAACTACAGAGACCCTAGAAAATATATACCTGAATAAATCTTTATGAGTGGAGTGTCAATCTCTCAAAACTTGTACAGAGACTGCTGAAAAACCCCACAAAAGATTTTCCTGAATTCTGTTGATAAATTTCACGAGGGAGCTTGCAGTGGCCACCCCCTCAATAATCTATCTCACCTAATAGCCTGTATCGTGGGATCAAAATAGAAACCAAAGCTATACTTAGACCTCATACATACATCAACTTCATCCTTTACACTCAAGAGAAAACGCAACCGTAATCTTGCCAAACGGTCACACGTTGTGAGAATTTTCTAGATTTGAATTCCCCCTGTTTTTCGCCACAGAGATCTTTATAATTCAATATACTGCAGTTCCAGTGGGAGCGTTTCTGGATGATGTCAAACGAAAAGAGTTCACTATAGATGCATCAGGACTGTTCAGGCTGACTTGTACCACTTCTTTTTTAAGTTTACAGAATCATAAAATGAATAACACATCAAAATGGAAGCCATTTCTTATTGACTGTTAAAACATAAAATAACAAGAGCTGTCCATAAGACAGCGCGCTCGACTTTTCTCAGTTCGCCATTAAAGAAAGGGCCAATCTTTGATGTTATTAGAGGTTGTTGCCCAACCTATTTGCTATTTGTAAATACAGCCAAAAAATATCTAAGTATAAAAGGGTAAAATTGAAAATACACTGCATATAGGATTATGGGCCCTGCCAGTAAAGTTGAGGTAGTGTGGGTAAACAATAAATAAGTATTCCAAGTTACGGTGGAATACCTGTGATAGTATTGAAAATATACAACTTTGTAAAAAAATTAACCATGATTTCGGCTGTTTTTTAAGTATGAAAGGGGCATAATTCAAGAAGTAGTACAGCCAGGGTTATTGGCCTTGCTAGTAAGGCAGAGGTAGTGATGGTGAATAAGTACTTGACGTTTCAGTCAAATACATGTGATAGTACAACTATGTAAAAAAAATTACCATGATTTTGGTTGTTTTCTAAGTATGAAAGTGGCATAACTTAAGAAGTAGTACAGCAAGAGTTATGGGCCTTGTTAGTAAGGTAGAAGTAATGATGATGAATATGTACTTGAAGTTTCAGTTGAATACCGTAGATAGTATTGAAGATATACAACTTTGTAAAAACTTTAACCTTGATTTTGGCTGTTTTGTAAGTATGAAAGGGGCATAACTCCAAAAATAGGGTAGCCAGGGTTGTGGGCCTTAGAAGTAAGGTAGAAGTGATGATGGTGAATAAGTATTTTAAGTTTGGGTGGAATACCTTTGATAGTATTTAAGTTATTGATGTTTGAAAAAAACTTTAACCTTGTGTTGCAACGCCGACGCCCGAGTGACAGTATAAGCTCTCATTTTCTTCGAAAAGTCGAGCTAAAAAGAGCACAGCATGCATTTGCTAAGGCTCCTTTGTTCTAATTTTGTAAGAAAAGGGATGATACATTTGGTCAAAATGGGCCTAAGAGTTATGGCCCTTGAGATAGTGAACAAGTATGCAAAGTTTAATGACAGTAAATTTAATAGTTTAGAAGTAATGGCCAAGGTCAGTTTTTCACGATGACTCTGCCGCTGCTGCTGACAACAACACCATAGTAATGACAACAATAACTGAACTTCTTTTCTTTGAAAAACAGCCGAGATAAAAACCTCTTGCAATACATGATTAAAACATCCAGAGCATCATGATATGTCATCACACCATTTTTGTTTGTTTTATATATCCTTGGTTACAACAATCTCAGGTCCTTCCTTGGGGAAATTTCCAATTAAATCTGGTAATTACTTTTGAGCCAACTTCATCAGTAAAACTGGTCTAATTAAGGCCAGCACTGGAGCTATCGTTGAAGGTGATAGATGCCCCTTCTAAATCTCCCCTTAATAAATAATATATTAAAGCAGCTTATGCACAGTTGATCAGTAAAATTAAAAAAAAAATCTACTCTCCCTTGTTAATATTGTTGAAGTCTTTGCTTCCTTACAAATTAATTCTGCAAGAGTAGGTCACGTTGCAAGGGAAAAGACTTTTGTTCTAAACATAATGTTGAGAATTGGGTACCCTCAAAGCAGATGTCATCTGAGTCCCTGAATTCATAAGTAATATTAATATGTTTGGTCTGTGATGTAATTGCATGCGAGAAGAGTGAATGTGATCAGTCATGTGAAGACATTCTAAATAAAGGTTTTATCATTTTAAGGTATTGAACTTTACATATAGTGGCATGCTTTCTTTCTGATGATATTGAAGGGGCCTTACAAACATACTTTAATGAGAAAAAGAACCATTTAGGGAAAGAAAATTCCTGGGTAATGAACAATTTGTGGGAAAATTGCATGAAATTAAAGATTAAGTTAATCCGTATCAATCACAGTATAGTACAACCTCCCTTGAAGACCACTTGGAAATTAAGACCATCTTACTAGAAAGACTACTCATTTTTGGAACCAAATAGTGTTATGTCTAGTTCTGTCTATATATTGCAATGAAAGTTGTCATCGGTCAGCATGCTTGACTATTTGACTATTTGAAACGTTTGGTGGTACATCAAATGAAAACTATTTCAATGCTTGCCCATCATATACCCTGTATATTAGTAGAAATTATATACCTTGATAGTCTGATACCCCTGAATATATTTATGAAGTCTAAAATCAATCCCATGCCTAATTACTGAGACATAAGCATGATTTTACCATGTATGCAAAACTTTAACCAAATTATATTTGTTAAGATAGAGCCACAATTTGGATGGAATGTGGTCAAGAGTTACCCCCCCCCCCCCCCCCCCCACACACACACAGTGGTTTCTGATGCCCCTAACACACTCATAAACTTTCTATTCAATACTGGAAAAGATTTCTTATCAGATATAAGCTGGATATGAGTTTGCATGCATAATATGAACCTTTCAAATTTTCTATTGCATGTCAAACTTTAACCAAAAAGTCGAAGTCAAAAAGTGTCCATAATCTGCATTATATTAGTCAAAAATTTAAAAACCCCCAAAATTTAATTTGAATTATATATAATCAAGAGTTTCTACCTTATTCATTATTGAGATATAAGCTGGATAGTAGCTTGCATGCAAAACTTTAACCAATTTT
>CM037789.1:30092151-30142151 GCA_021229015.1 Solen grandis | reverse complement strand
ATGGATTTTAAATAACATAAACATAAAACAATGAAATAATTATCATTGTTCAGATGATCTTGTCGATTTTGAGACGATAGGCAAAACATTTAAGTAAATTGGTGACACAATTTATTTCCCCGAAGTAATATTGATATGTATTGTGTTAATCGATATACATTATAATCGTCATTAGCTTATATAACATAACCTATTATTTAGTGGAATTAAAAAAATACATCTATAATCATACAAACGAATACACATGTAATGTGGTGCAATTCTAAATTATAAACATATAACATATTTTAAATATCTGCTTCAAGGTCCCTTCTTGGGAGTTTTAACATATACCCTGACATCTTAGAAGAAATAACAGAAATAAATGATCATTTACATTTGATGAAATGTATAACAAATCGAATTAAAATGTATAACAACGTGCATGGTTTAAGCATAGAAAGAAAATATTGTCTTAACATTTATTTTAGGACAAATTCAGCAATGATAAAGCCGACCTGTAACAAAAGACCAATCCTATTTACCATGTTGTGGAGGAGTGTCCATCAATTATTTCTGTTGAATCGTGCTGATGTCATATTTACTAGGTCTCTAGGTCTAGTTCATAGAAAGTGAAACAGAGACAATGCCTATCTTGGACCATCTTTGCTACTCCAGATGCCCATAAAAGCGATTTGTCAAGGTTTCTACCGTTAGGTAAACATCTAGATGTGTAGTTTTGGCAATATTTAAGTTCCGTCTTATCATTATCCAAAGTTTACATACCCGACGGCAGTGGACATACCGACTGGATTAGGAGTCCGGTGAAGCCCACTCGAGAGCTAAAAAGCATATTTGGAAATAAACTATATGTTTGTATAGGATTTGCCCCAATAAAAGCTGGACATAAACTATTCATTGAGAATGAAGTGGGGATGTAAACGTTTTTCTTTACTTTGAAGGTGTAATCAGCGATCGAGTTAAGAGTTTAGAAATATTGTTTTAAGACCCTGATATAAGGGTGCGAAGAGAATTTACGAGCTCTCGAAAACGTATTAAACCCTCAAGAGAGGTAACTGTCCCAAACGTGTCATAACTCCGGGGAAAGAGGACCATGTATTTTAATGTTCATCGAAATACTATATACTTGTTTGCGGATTCATTTTTATTCATGATGAACTAAAACGCAAATATACTTTTTTCATAAGATTTATGACAAAGGGATGGAAACTAGTTTGATTTTGTTTTTAGCAGAGAATTTGTGACCTACAATACCGAACTGCAAAATGTCATATTCATAAGAGTGAGCATGCTCAAAGAGTTACTCTTTTGTAAGGTCACTGCCGTTTAGATTCTGGATAAAATATATTTTGGTTCCCTGGGAAAAAGTATTTATAAATATTAGTATTGTGATTCAAGTGTGTACCTCCCATATCAGACACTGTGCAATAAAACTGTGTGGGTGACACTGGAGCAGAAATGACGTAGTTACAGTAACATGTTAGACAGTACAAAATAACTTTGCAGACGATACCGGAGAGCAAATTCAGTGGTCGCATTCCTAAGTTAAGAACTACGTAGTTGGCATCGGCAAACGTCATCCTAAGATCCTAAGAACTAAGTAGTTGGTATCGGCAAACGTCATCCTAAGATCCTTAGAACTAAAAACGTCATCCTAAGATCCTAAGAACTAAGTAGTTGGCATCGGCAAACGTCATCCTAAGATCCTAAGAACTACGTAGTTGGCATCGGCAAACGTCATCCTAAGATCCTAAGAACTACGTAGTTGGCATCGGCAAACGTCATCCTAAGATCCTAAGTAGTTGCTACTGTCCTACAGTATACGACAAAGGTGACACCTGAGAACGGGAACAACGATTTAGACGTCAGTGAAACGAGAGGGAGAGCTTTAGTTGTTCAACGTTAACTTCCTCCCACAGGTTTATCTGAGCGAGGTATCAGATTGAATACCGTTGATAACGTCATACGCTGAGATCTATGGCCATATTAATAAATAGATATTTCCTTCAAGTACGAAATGCGAATAAAATAGCAATGTCACTTCCTTTATTCCGTAAATTTATTTCTCTAGAGTGAGTCTAGTGCCTTACTTTATGGCCTGATAGGTGCAAAGATTGTCATCTACGCAGGAAAGATGGATCTCCGTGTTGATTAGGTAAGAGTTACAACAGTCTTCTTGTAAACTGTACCCATTATTGCTATATTGGATGATAAGCTGTCTTAGTATAAAAGAAGCAAGCGACTGAAATAGAATATTACGGGCAACAAAACCAGTGGCAAATTATCGCCTATTTGTAAATTATTTAATCATATGAGGACATTACAAAACACCTGCGGAATTAAAAAATATTGTGTAAGGTGGTATCGAATGCTCTACTAGATTTCTTTTTTTTCTACAGGCATACCTGCAATTTATTAACCTTAAGGATGGTTGAATAAGAACTTACTAACAAGACATGCTACCAAAAGTTCGTGTTCGACCATTATTTGTAAATACAGTTTTTGTCTTTATTGCAGATTAACACATCTTGTTAAAACAAACACTGTTATACACGTAGTATAATAAGATTTTAAAAATGAAATTGCGTGTGATATTTTATATTTAATAAACTTGTAAGAACATTAAAATCGAAACAAAATCAGTTTCTAATCTGTGGTTTGATATTGGTATACCAGCGTCGTTTGAAATGATGGTAATTACACATTTGAAAATCCTGTCAGATCGGTTTATCCTCATGTACAATATATTTAATTTAATAAACTTTTCTGATTAGAATTATCCCAGTGATGGTTTTCTTTGGTTACTTGCTTGGTTAAAGCGACTCGCCAAAAGTATGTCAGTCATGCTTGAAATGAGCCTACACTGTACCTTTTCGCATAACGTCGTAGACAAGGCATGATACCACACCCAGTCACATGACCGACCAGTCATGTTTGGTACTCTCATATGGTGAGAAAACCAGCCCTGGAACGATATTACAGCAGGGGAACTATACCAGGGCTTGCAATACTATTTTTAACGACGCAGTGGATCAAATCCATAACATTAACCAGCTCTATTTGTTTCGCCAAATGCAATTTAAGTTTATTATAACATAAATAACATAAAATCAATTGACATATATTTTTTTATTATTTTATTAAAAGTAATATCAATATACACTGTAATATGAATCTTCACTTTCCACAAATCACACATTCAACCATTCATCCTGGCTTTATATCTTAAATGCGAAGCATCAAATGCACGTGAAAATATCATTTATTCAAAATGACGATAAAACGTTTTGTAACAAGCACATATATGTGAATATATCTCCGTGCGTTTTGAAAACATTTGTTATTTACGTTTGTTTTACGATGTGTTGTTGTTCTATAGAATCATATACATTCGTGGGGGACTATTTTTTGCTGAATTCGTGGGCGGCTTTATCCACTAATATTTATTCCCACGTAATCTGTTCACTTAATAGACGTCACATTTTCTAGAACATGAATCAATGAATATATATACAACGAAATTGATTTTTCTCAAGATGTCAACAAAAAAAATAATTTTAAAGTTTAAAAATGTTAGAACCGAGACAGGTAACTGACAGTAATGACAGGAGATAACGCCTTGAACTTCCGGTTAGGCTTGGTAACAGTACCATCAAATATGAAGACAAATCGTAGACAAGATACTGTATGGACACTGAAAATTGAGAGAAAAAAGAAAGCAAAGGGCCTTAACCCTATGTCTAAAAATACATCCGTAACAGATACGCCAATGATAGGCACAACTAGGTTTTGCATCAATTACTCCTGTGAAATTGCATTCAATTCTGGCAAGGGGGTCTTGAGATGAAGCGCAGACAAGAATCTAATTATATCCAATATCAAATTTATTTTATAAGATCGTGTCGACTATATGCTCAACTAGGATTGGTACTACTTACTGATTCCGACCATTGTTATTTTGGGTGATCCATATGTATCGTATGAATTTATCAAAGGGCATTAACTCCTTAAAAAGTTTTTTTTCGGGCCATATATAACTACGATGTGCACATTCAGGTTTGGTGGTGATAATTCTGTGGGATAAGGTGTAAAAAGAAACATTGCAAAAATTGTTTTTTTATTTATAGCATGAATTAATATTATAGCGAGTAGAATTGTTAATTTCTGACAAATATTTTAATGTTGCAGCCTTTATATTTTTAAACAACTTTTTTTTAGACAAAATACCTTCACGATGGTGGATACTATCGTTGCATTAAGAAATACCGTTAACACATTTTAATGTTATACATGTATTTCTTATATGCATGCTGAAGAGTTGTATAATTTTTTCTTCCAGAGGATAGCATGAAACGAAGAATAAGGATAAAGGTGATATAACCAAAATAATACATGTATCGATAAAGCTCAAGGAGCTAAATGATAAAAATATAACTGCTTCCAACTGAAATTGGACGTTCGAAAATGTGATCTAAACATACGTGTTTTCCATTTCCCGATGTAACAAACATTGGTTATAATGTGGTAAGTTCACAATAAATAAATGTCAAACGTTGTAAAAGAAATAGTGAGTTTGGCTTTGACTTTCATTTCCCTCTTGATGGATGAATGTTAAACACATTTTACAGTTTTTATCTGTAAGCAAGTGGGACGATTTCTGACATAGAAGATGTATAGTCACTGGGATACCGTAACTGTTTGGGGGGGGGGGGGGGGGGGGGGGGGACCAGATTTACAAATTATACGTGATGGTTGAGTATTGACAACTATTTCAATTTTTAACAGTCACTTCGAGAAAAAAATCTATATTTAGGCCTATGCCTATGTTTTTACAAGGAACTTATATTTCTCACACACACATTCCTAAATCCTTTACTTTTTTTAAAAAAAACAACAACATTTTTACACATTGGCAAACAGAGCAGACCCTGACCAGACAGTTCAAGGACCTGCCTAATCAAGATCTCCTCTGTTCGAAGCTTATATTCAAATATTTATGTTGTTTCATACACCATTTTATGTTCAGTCAATTTAATATTTATCAAGTCATTAATTTGTACATGAATATTCATGAGGTAAAGGATTAATATCGCTTTATGTGTATATAGCGGGTCCTCAATGTTACAGTTTGGACCGTTGTGGTCTTATTATATATCCAATTGACCATTTCTCTCTGAAATGAGACGTAAACCTTCGTAAATCAACGAGCAGTCCCCGAACACCTAATCTAATGTTGGTGTACAATTCCATACATTGTTCAATGAGAAAAGGAAATAAACATACATTTGAGACTAATATCCTCAACCTAGTCTGTTTAAATCAGCAAATTATATCGGACATTGCAGATCCCCTTGTGATATTGTCTATACATGTATATTAAACATACATTAGTTAAAATAATGATATCGTGGTCTCAATGGTGAGGTGGTCCCAGAATTTAGGCGGTCATTATATGAGGTTTACTATGTGTATTTACCTTTTTACGTCCATTTGGAAATAAGCCCGTCTGGAAAGCGTATTGGTAACGCGCCTCGCTTCTTACCAATGCGTCCCGGGTTCGATTTCGTAAGTGAGAGGGTAAAGTAGTCGCCCGTCCAGACACGTTGTTCATCTTCGGGCTCTCCGGTTTCCTCCCCCAATAATGACCTCATACGCCGCCACCAGAGCCATCGAGAGTGATTAATATAAGTTGTGAGAACTTGTTTCGTAATCAGTATAAAATAAATAAAGTTTAAACTTTAAAGTTTAAAGTAAGGCTTTTTAAAACTTATACCTATCCCCTAAATAGCTACGTAGGTGGACAAGTACTTTGCTCCCGTGAAGGTTGGAGAACTGTCACGTTCTCTTTGGGTCCGTAGTTATTGAATGCTACCACTAAATATGGGACGCCGGCACTGTCTTAAGTAGTCATTTGAATTTATTATTACGTTAATTTTTACTATATTATATACCATGGTCTTTTCATGTAGAAGATTTTTTTTATATTCTTTGCGAGTATCATTATATGCTGTGCGTTTGATCTTATGTTTTGACATTACTTTTTTTATCATGTAGGCAACTTTTAATTTATCAATTAGATCATGTGGTTTTATATTTACATTAGTGCATTTTTTATTTTATAATGTCACTGATTATCTCTTTTTATTCTGCAGATGCGTCGTTATATTCTAAGGTGACTTTATTATATGCACATAATATAATGAATGAATGCACATAATACATAATAGTATAGTTACCTTCATGATATAAAAATGTATCTACATGATATTATGAAATATGTCAAAATATAAAATCACACGCTAAAAAATTAAGTTAAATTCCAATTTTGAAAGATCTTGTACATTATTTAATTACAAATAAACGTAATAATAAATAGATGACGACTTAAGATAGTACCAGCTTTCCTTAAGTACAGCACGACGCCCACTTATAGATGCATATCAAACAAGTCAGATTATAGAAGTTATTTTACACATTTCGTGAATCGTAAAACGGGTATCGCCAAATGCAATTGAACACCGATATGCACTGAAGCTTTGGTACATATGTACTTGCAGTATGTACGATTGACAGTATTGGCAAATGCTCCTCGGACAGGCAAAGTATGTCTTTTATAACTGTTAAGACCTTTATCATAAAAAACATAGACTGGAAAAAATGCCCTGCAAAAATGTCTACCGTAGCTAGATTTTTATAGCGTCACCAAACAAATGCACACCTACCTTTGATTGCATTGGGAATAAAACCAAATTCCGATACACGGTATTAAGGCAAAGATGAAAAGATAGCGTTGAAAGAATTTCATCAGCCATATAGTTTCAGTTTCGAAAAAAAAAAAAGAACGCGAAAATGGCAATACATGATTAATTCTCTTTACCTCTTATTGAAGTTTCTGCCGTTCACCCATTTCACATATGAAGGAGTTAAAAAGAAAACCTTATCATCCGCATCACTGGAGATCTGTATCACGTTATAAATCGCAAAGTTATTTTCTGTGAAATTTTTGAATGCTCAAAAAGATTCTTCGCCGAATCAAAATCAAGAAAATAATAAAACAGATAAAGATAAAATCTTAGGATATTTCAAATTTATTACTTGTTACCGGAACGTGAACACAAGGTTTATTTTACAAACACAAAAGTTGTATTCTTTGATAAAAATTGACAGCAAAGGTATTTAAAATCAGCATGTGTTATTGTCATATTACATTTTATCGCCAATTATAAGTTTGGTGGAACAATATTTAGAAAAAGTAAATTTATGGATGTTTCATTTTGTTTGATCATTACAGGTTGTCAACGAATTACGTACATTCTGATCAGATCGGACCAGACGGGAAAATTTATAATTACCCATAAAGTGATTGTGGCATGTAACTTGAGAGTATTTATACTCTATGATATTCGGTATTCTGCATTTGGAAGTTGCAATTTAATTGAAAAAAAAAAGACTTAAATATATGATAAAGTCAACATTTTTGCTTTCAAGGTTTTCTGTGGGTAAAATCGTCTGTAATTTCGAAGACATCAAACTCTTTGTGTTTTTGAATCTGAAGTTTTTGAAACTGAGAGGTCTTTCGTGTGGACATGCTAATCTCAGTGCCATTCAATGGCGCCATGGTCCAGTGGTAACATACCAGATTGCAAATCTGAAGGTTGTGGGTTCTAACCCAGTTGAGGTCAGAGTTTTTATGACCTGGGCACAAAGTACTGGTCCAACCAAGGAACAGTCAAGAGGGATAAGTATAAATTGTATAAGAACTTGTTTCCCAATTGACATAAATTAAAGTTAAAAAGTCCTCACTGTCTGATAAATATCAGTACAGATATTTTCATCACTACGACTCCTTCCTCAAATTACCTTTTTTTTCGTTTATTCCCAAAACCTTTTTTGTGTGTACATGTCATTTTCGTTTTCATTTCTACCAATTCGACTTGTATATCCCAAAATATCTTGAGGACAACCCCGACATGCCTCTCGCCCAAGGTTATGTTGACGCTTTGAAGAAGATCCAAGAACAAACTTTACATCTGACACTGTGTCAACAAAGTCACGTATGACCGTTACTGCTTCTTCAATATGGACTTGTGCATTGTTAATGAGATAATGCCACTTTGTACAATCCTGTTAAAACCACACAAAGGTGATCTATATATGACGACAGTAGTGGGACTATCAAACAGAAACTGGACGTACGAACTGTGGCATTAGCTCCGTTGGCACCAGTATATAAACATATATATAACTTACTTATCCGTTTGATCCTCAGGGACAACATTTGCCGTTGTCTCCTTCAGGCGCTGCTTTGTTGATATAGCACCCGAAGTGGCTGACTGCATTTGTTTTGAAAACTAGATGCCAGACAGGATAATTGACTTTATATATATACCTATGTATTTGGTGTTAGAACAGGGTGTCAAGTGAGTAAATATGGCACCAGCAGCTTTTGGCCTTAAAATATGAATAGGTCGTGATCATAGATGAGATTTTAAATAATCTAACCGTTGGTTATTGACCGAATTGGCTCGTGCTTGGTGTCATTATCATATCAACATAATTTCATTTTGGAATATTGTTTACATAGGGCACATATTGTACTACATCATTGCAGTATGTCACGCTGTAGACAGTTGGTGTGATACCTCAACAAGTCACCTTATGCTGCTGATCAGTTCAATGAATTTCTACCGAGTAATGGAGCTAGCGCGAATTTTGTATGTCGCGGCTGGGGATCGAACGCCCGACGTTTGTAACGGCGAATCTCGAAAGTGAAAAGGGGATGGCATGCATACCAGACGAGCCTGTAGTGTCAGCTTTGATAGAAATTCGAGATAGAAAAAGAACATTATTTTTGATACAATCAAGTATCGACAAACCACAAATTCCTTTTACCTTTCTGTAGCTTATGAATGTATATCAGACATTCTAAAGGTGAATTTCTCCATAAATGTTTAATATATTATGAATGGCCCTTTTTTATACCTTCCCCAAGCTATCTTTCATTAAACAGGTTTTCAGCTATGAAAAATGATTTATATTTGTCTTCGGTGAGATCACTTTTGACAGGCTATCGTTTAGTTTAAACGGCTCTAGACCATCTCCGCCATTGAATACAAAAAAAATCACATCAGCATTTTATATCTTATACATCTAAACAACATTGAAGAAAATAAAACAACTTAAAAATGGGAAAGATCTCAAGATAAGCTTGTTTTCTTTCTTTTCTTCTCCATACCTCTTCTTTTACCACCTGGGCGACTGGGGCTCGTGCCGCAATATGTTATACATAACACACTCTAAAAGTAGTAAAACGCAACGCAAAGGAAGGGGTGTTAAATTTTTAATGCAATAAATATGTCGGGTGAAACCGAAATGGTTTTGATAAAGTTGATAGTCTCGCAGCGTTGCTTGTCGACATTTTGAATCGATGGTGAAGTTTTTATATCTCGGTTGATATCAAACAATAACTTGTATTGTTTCGAAATATAGGCGTTTTGGGGGAATCGCTGTGCATGGGATTTCAGTGAAACTTCATGTCTCGGCAGAGGCAATTTTTAAGCAAACCATGGGCATTAAACAAGAGAGAGAGAGAGAGAGAGAGAGAGAGGTGCATTAATCATAAATCCCAAAACTGCGAGTTTATTTGTTGACTCCAGAGTATCATCACCGATATCTTCATAAATGCCTTTGTAATTATTTCAAAATGATGCAATTATATTCCTTATTGAAAGGGTACATTATGTTTAAAATGAAATTCTAAAACCATGCTGTTGGTTTGAATTTCCTCTAGATTTTGACACAAGTATGCAACTTTGTTCTCCCCAAGTGTCACAGCAAGATTAATTGATGTCTTGAAGGTTGGTTAGCAGGTATGATAAACTATCACTTTAACAGATCAATCTTGCATGGTTATAACATATCAGTTAAAATTGAATTCTTTTCACAATTAATATATCACGAGAGCCGTTGTTCTATTCAGTTAATTGCTGTATTTCAATCTGCAGTCATTTTGATCGTATGTCGAAATTCTTTTCAAAACTTTAAATAACTTTGATGTAAGACGGGTTTTGACAAGGCGTCTCTTGCATTTATTTCACCATTGAAGGGCATAGAACACTGCCCTTCAAGAAGGTCCACTATATGTCTGTCTCAGATTTTATCAACAATACTAAGAAAATTCAAGTAAACATGATTAAATGAACATAACTTATAACCTTGGTAAAACAATAAATAAATAAATAAAAATAAAAATAAAATTAATTAATTAATTAATTAATTATAAGGTGTTTGTGTTTGTTTCCGTGAACATCTAAAAAAAAAAAAAAATAGAAATAATAAAATAAAAAAAAAAGATCGTTTGGTCGGCATTTTTTACAATCTTTTTTCCCCTATTTTTCCTGATTGTTTAGAGGATGTGACAAAAAGTAGCGTTTTGCAACCGTGATAATCCATGACAGGAAAAAAAGAGTTTTTGGTCGGCACAAAAAATTGGGTCGGTCAGGTTAGTGGAAACAAGTAACTTTTTTTTATTAGCCAAACTAATAATATGTGTATTTTTATTTCAAGAAAAGAAAAGTACTTGAGTCACTCTCTTAGTATGCAGTAACTTCTAAAGTAATTTTAATATGGTATTTGAGCTCGATTTTGAGCTCTGACTTCAGTACTTTTGAGAACTATGACCCTGGGTCATATATAGGAGCTTTAAATCACTGAAGCACTAATGTTGATCTTGTTCATAGTTAAACATGGCGCTGGAGGTCATGGGTTCGGCCCCCGGCAGCGACATACCAAAGTCGTAAAAATAGCACTGGTATAGCTCCCTTGCTTGGCACTCAGTATATAAGAGTAAGTCCAGGACTGGTTGGCCCAGTGTCAGGATAATGTGACTGGGTGTGGTATCATACCGCATGTCTATGGCGTGATACTGCAGTGTGGCAGCACTATATCCGTCTCAAGTAGACATAGTCTACGTGAAATCCAATAAACAACATAGATAAACGTACTCCCACATGTAATCCTGATGACCAATGACTTACTTTTGCATAAGAGGAGGGTAGCATAACCGCAGTTATTCTAGGCGAATCAAAATATATTTTTCCTTTATAGAGGAATTAAAGTTCGTAAACCCAGAATGCAATTTTATATACTGTTACGATGCATTTTGACTGGATTGAATAAAATATTCGTAACAAAGTTACGGCGTTTTGAGTTGAAGGGTTCATAAGACGGAGGAATGCATTTGTCCTTCGAGTTGTAACTTACAAACAAGACTATAAGCACAAAGGGAAAAAAGATATTCTGCTACGTAAAGCAATTTTAAGCCTTGGCATTTCAGAAACTGTTGCAAATAATGTCTGAGGGCAAAGGCCAAGGAAAACACGTCTATGTTTAGGGTAGCTCAGTTGCTTAGCACCGGGTACAAAACCTTTGAAGTTGGACAAATGGACTAATTTGGTAGTGGGCTTGAACCTTTTTAAGCTTTTTCACAAGGGCTTTATTTGTTAACATATCACGACTTTTAGTGCATGAGGGTATTTTCGGTAATTTGGTAACAGTCCGATGCCTATAAGAAACCATAATATAGTTCCATAAAGACATGTTTCGCGTACTGGTCTAATATAATTGTTACTTATGTGCACAAAAGGAGTTTGGCAGTAGTTTGGATATTGTCTAATTAGCGGTATAAAGACTCACTGATGTTTGACATTTTATATGTGGTGAACTAAATTACATAATTTGTATGTTACGAAAGAGGCACGTGCAAAAGCGTCACGTGTAACAGTCAGCTGAGAATGGCAGTATAGTTTTATGTAAGAAAACATAATCAAACAGGAGATTTATTTAACATTTTCCCCAACTAATTTCAAAAGTCTCATCGTATATATTTTATTTCAGACATAGACGTATGTACATAATGAGATATTCTGATTTCTGGAATTAAAAATAATAAAATAACATACATATATTGCTTGTATTCTTTGTGTAGGGAAATACACTGCTTTCCATAACTTAATGTATCTGAATCTAAGCTAATTTCAGATACATATTATTCTATGTTGCACATATTTTTTTTTAATTTTTAGCATTACGTAATTAGGGATAGGTCTCTTTTGACTCAAGATAACAACTCTTTTATTTTTAAGAAACAGCAACTACGCGATGTACAATTTGTTTTACATGTATCATTTTATAGAATCATAAGCCATTTAGAAATTTGTAATATCTCCTGTCTTAATTCATTAATTATACGTATATTTCACGTGGTTCATTAATACTTACATTTAATAAGTGTATTGTCTTTGTCTAACATGGCATATATTTGAAAATTTTACATTAAGCAAAACACATTAAGTTCCTAAAAGATAACAAAAGAATCGTTTTTATATATATATTTTTTTTTCTAGAAGAAAACAATATTGATAAACAGTTCAATCATCAAGTTCGCACAGCTTAATGCGTAATTATTTCTCGCTGCTTTAGTGCCAAAGAGAGCCAGTATAGATTACCTACTGTATACCTCACACATCACCCATCACCTTCTTCAATTCCAGTGATTTCCCTGGCGAAAATTCGTATATTTGAGTTTTACTTTTTAATCTGTCGACGCAATTTGAAGAGAACCAATCCTCATAGTCCGAGAAGTTGTCTTCATTTATCTCAAAACCCCGTTTGCTTCCCGCTGACAAATATTAAGCCCCCTCGCCTATTTGTTAGGAAGTAACAAATAATGTAATACGTCATCGCTTTTATTCTTTATAAATTGGCAATCTAATTAACCAAACTATCCAGGGATTTGAAAGATTTCTCGAGACCGGTGGGAAATTGGCTGCTTTGATGTCGTGGCTTACCAGGGAATAGTAGCACATCCCAAAGCTTTTGTCAGTTTCTGGCAAAGGGTTATTTAGCCTATCGCCCTTCTATAATTGAGTCAATTCGTATATGAAAGTACCATGGATTTAATTTTCTCGCTCACTGCCGAGCTTGTCTGACGGGTTTCAGACCTGAAATTACACCACCTTTCTAGGGAAATATGCTTTCAAAAAGGATAGAATAGGGTGCGTTATTTTTATTGTACAATATTAACAGATTGGAACATATGTAAAGCCTACGTGAATGTCAGTTTTGCATTTCTATAGACCACTCAAACCGTTCACTTACTCATTTAAAGTATGTCATTTTCACTTTAAAAACGACAAAATCTTTTCAATGATTTCACAAAATATGCCAGTTATACAGTATGGGTAACCAGTTTAATTACAGATAGTATTTTTTCTGCCATTACCTACTTACATGTGTGCTTTCTAGACATGTTAGTGTCATGTATTATTGCTTGTATTGAATAATAGAACAGTAAAGGCTCGATTTTAGTTCACATTAGATATTCTATTTTATTGGGACCGAATGGTTAGAACTTCCATGTCTATATATCGGGGGGGGGGGGGGGTTCTTTTGACATTGCAAGTTGCAAGTAATACCATTGCAAGTAATACCAACCGTAAAGAATCATTTTTATACGCACATGACTGACATACTGTTAGTGAGATGTAAAACTCTTACAAGCAAACATATTTTACCCTCCCACTTTCGAATAACAACGAAGTCAACGATGCTTTTAATGAAAAATCGTCCTATGAGAAACATCAATGCAGCCGAATCTTTTCCCGTCAAATAGCTACGATTATGTGTTTAGGTAATATAATTATAATTTAGGACATAACTGATTGTATAAAAATGAACAGAATAACAGTTTACATATGTATTTTAGTCCGCGATGTTTTCCATAGGTTAGTCTGCAAATTCTTTGAATTCGTTTGGACTATATTTTAGCGGTTATCGCCCCTGAATATGTCTGAATAGAAGAAATATGTAAAGAATTATTAGAACCACATTCTCTGCCATAACTCCCTCCAAATAAACAACAGAAAACAAACAAAAACAACAACAACTAATAAACGACAAAAAAGCAATAAAAGAGCATTTATGGGTACATGCGTACGCCTGCAACCGCAACAATTTAATATTAATCAGCAAGTCTTGACAACATTAGATTAGTGCGTATATGTGCAAGTAGTCAACAATTGTCCTTCAGTGGAAATGTCATCGAGGCTGAAAACGTAAGAAATAATGCTAAAAATATCAGTCGTAATGGAAAAGGTTAATTCCATGAATTAATTTCTGCATTAATAACCCTGCCACCTTTTGTGATAGCATGTAAGACTTGCTTTTGTTGCACAAGTCTCCAAGTAATGCAATGGAAACTACACTGCAATGTAATACATGAAACACTGACCCATAAATCCCCTCATTAAGTGTAAAGACATTTAGCCGGTTTGTTCTCACTCAGTGTGTTTGTCTGCCATTGTGACGTCACACCGTTCTACCAGAAGTTTGTTTACGTCTGTATCAGCACGGATTCTCCATATATAGATACAAATGAAGCGCATTCGGTCTATAATTTTCTTCCCGAGAGTCGGCAAATCGAATTTCATCAGGGGAAATTGACAGCGCACTCGATATGCAAATTTACTCTCCCCGATATAACAACGTTTATACCCAAATTACGATAAGACTCGATCTTGCAGGTTAGGTACGGACCAACAAATTCCTTTGTGAGGCTCCGTTGTATTAGTGTATCGACATAATTTCTGCTACAAATTCATTATTGCTAGCACCAGATGTTAGAGCATTTTGATGAATTCATACTCATTTATCCATGTTACATGATTTTGCACAAACCCTTCATGAAATATACGAAACCGTCCGGAAACCAATTACGTCTTAAACTGTATGCGCCTGACACAAACTGAACTCGTCCTAATTTTTCTCAATGTTCTAAAAATATGCCATCAAAACTGCTCGGAAGTTGGTGGCATGCTACCGTTGCAAAAAAGGGAAGTATTGTGAATCGGCCTCCATTAGACAGTCGTAGACGCTAACTAGCACTGTAGCCGAGCGTTTATTCAAATTCATCGCACATTTTGGGGGGAAAGACGGGTTGGTAATGGAATAAATGAATATATTGACAACATTTATGCATATATTCATGGTTTAGCGTCTAAAGTATACCCTAGTCACGGCTACGACACAATTTTATTTGTCCTTCCGTCAGAACGTTGTAGCATTGATCTAAAATCTCTGAATAAAATATTAATACAATCGCCTGTTACAGAATGGGTCTCCCCTCATTTCCATTGCAAATGTTTAATCTGAATTAGATTCACAAATTTTGCATAATACGAATAACGTAGTTTTATATCCGATCTTTGCAGTCGAATATTAGTTAGTGAAGGGAAAACACGTTTTATAATTTATTGTGATGTTTTTGTTTATAACAACTAGCTGGAATATGTGGAATTTGTTACGGAATGTGTCGTAAATTGTGATTTCATGGCATATTTTTTCGACGCTTTAATCATGCGTATTTCATGCGTTTTGTGTTATATTCTACAGCAAATACACACACTAGGTTAGGATAAAAATAGAAAGCATGGTGAAGGATATATACTACAGAAGACATAGGTAAGTAGACTGGTCCACCGTTTTTTCGCTTTATTGCTTTTCTTCTAAGGTATTCGAACGTGTATCAGTCTCTTTGTATCCCTTGTAGTATTAAAGTTAATGTAACACATTTACTACAATGGTTTGATCAGATACGTAAATGTTTATACATGTTTCATTTTGCACAACAAGAAGCATGCACGCCTAATGCCGTTATCTCGCTGTATAATCTACAAATATATATTTATACTGCGATAATGGCGGACGGTGTTGTTTAAATCATATTAAGATTTGAATTAACTGAAATCTGTGCTCTCGACACAGATCACGTGATCTCGTCACGGGTAGGCAACCGTGTGGATCCTTGGTTTCGAGTTTAATAAACACACTTGGTTTAAAATTAGTTTTCGAACTATAACTAATCCTCACTTAAAAAGATATATTAAGATGGTTTTATAACCCTTGTCTCAAAGGAAATAAAAAAGCAATGCCGTGATAAAGATTCTATTAATTTTCGTCCGGGTCGATCGAATAGTGTTTTCAGACGGAAAAGGAAAACTTATTTTTTAATTTAAAAATGAAATTTAATGAATTTCTTTGACATGGAATACTGAGAGAGAGAGAGAGAGAGAGAGAGAGAGAGAGAGACTAATGGTGAAAAGTAGGTCAATGCTAGAACTACAAACATGTATATCATTTATGTTCACCGGAAAGCAGACGATCAGACATAATTCTAACTATTCAAAACCTTGACGAGGAGAACGACACCTGATGTATCGGGAAGATAACCAAGGCGATGGATCTTTAATGTGTTATATATCTAAGCTAGATGACAACACCTCGCTATAAAAGAACGTCCCAACAATGGGGAGGCACGCATGCGTTAAATACGCCCCATCGGCCTACAAGCGAACGCGCCATTAACCACTGTCCCTTACCGTAAAAATCTGCTATACCGACTTTGGGCATTGTAGGCCGATTAGGACAAAAACATTTATGTTTTCTTTTTGCAGCATTGCATTGTTGTGAAACTGCTTTATTTTATTGCTCTTGGCGTACCAAGCTGCCCGCATCTGGAATATAATCTTTATCGAAATTGTCATAGAGGAAAATAAATACATACGAGCTTTCGTGGGAATAAACACAACGTGTTTTCCGTGATATTTGATTTCGAGACGAAAACATTTTCGCTGTTAATTTCCTGTTAAGAACACAAAGCAAGCATGATGTTATATTGATGTGTATAAGATTTATCCCGTGTAATGAAAAACCTGTTCTTTAAATATCAAATAAAAATTACTGACATTATGTATATATACCTATTAGAGTTTTTAAGAACGAACACAGGATGAACAATTCTTTACCATATATGTTTTATTTTTGTGCTTTGCTGTTAATGGTATAATACACTTGTAAATATACATAATGAAAACACCGGTTGGTTTTTCTCAAAATTAAGAGTAGATTTGATCGCATTGAAAGATGGTGCACCCCGGCATTAAAATATCGTTTAGCATAATGGTTCTAAACACAGTGAAAATATTTTCCTGTTTTTAAAAAAGGTCAGCCTGTTGCAATCCTTTATTACTGTTTGAACAGAATAGTTCATGAATAATACACGGAAGCCAGGATCTGTCTCTAACTAGGCATGTAATATCACTTTACAACATGTGCGAGATAAGTGAACACAAACTGTCATTTTCCTTGTCAGCGTCCCATCTTCATAACTTGAATCTCGTTTCACAGATGTTTTCAAAAGTTAATTTAGCGATACCATCGCAATTATGCCCCCGTACTTACATGTGATCAAAATTAGATTATTTTTACTTCAGACCATTATAAGGAAGAGTTTGTTGCTGACGTGAAAGGAAATAATCACTCATCTCGCGTGAAATCTCGACAGATATCACGTGATTTTAACATCTTGCGGCCATCTTCTCAGCAACATCTTAACAAGTTTGCTTCCATAGATATTTTGATGCACGTCATATCCACAACTATCTCATTCATGGTAAAATGTACCGAGAGCCATAGAAAACACTGAGGCAGAAAATAGAATTGAAAGAGGTGTGGTCAAAGTGTAAATCGTTTAAGAGATTGTCAGATTAAAAAGAGGCGCCCTAGGTCATCTCCCTAACAAAAGGTCCGTGTTTCAAAGACAGATGCTTTCTAGAATAGTGATTAGCGCAAAATGGGATTCATAAAGAAAACCCATTATTAGATATATATCTACAGGCAAGCTGTGTCAACAGCAGCCTGAGAAATGTGCCAAATTGTAGCAACATGCCAATTTCGAATAAAGAGCGGTTGACCGCTTAATTGTTTCGTTCTTCCATGTGGTGCCAGCGAAAACATATGTTGCAAACTAGAGTTCAGAAATGAAATCAGCAGCATGGATTTAAAATTTATCATTTTATTAACACTGACAGTTTATTACGATATGCCTCTTTTTTTAATCGACTGTATTTCCTGTGTAATGAGCAACGATTATAATTATGTTTCTGAACTGTCAACTTATGATGGATGCAATAAATGCATCAACTTTGCGAAACAAACCAGTGCTTCACATATATCCCATATTGACCTAGTTTTTTGGGGGGATTGATCTAAAATAGACATGATTGAAATCTTATGAGTATGTTTCCGAAAGGATGCATATGTTACAGATGGTTGTACACACAAATGGCAGTCTAAAAAAAGATATTGGTGAACAAATCTATAGAGTTTCCGTTTTCGTCGAATGTCTGTATACCTACTTTTTTTGAGAATGTGTTATGAATTCTTTATACTTCCACGTATTTTTATTTCATATCCAGTGTAAGATGATGTTTGACCATCTGTTCTATGCGAAAGGTATTGTATAAGTTTGAATTATCGTTAACATAAACTTTGGTGATGTTTATTTTATGAAGTTATCGTAAATCGTTTGAAAAGAAAGGTCATTTGTTGAAAACCTTTCGATAGAATATACGTAAGATTATCGAATATGTACTCCTGTAAAAATAATTGTTATCTGTATTCTTCATTGAAAAAAAAAACTAGAAAAAAAAGAAAAAAAACTTGATTTTTTTATACATTATATACATAAGTATAATATTCACGAGACTTAATAAACTAATAGGGTTTCATCTATACAGAAATAACGAGGAACATAAAATATACACACTATAAGGTGGTATAACCACTGTCCAAGTATGTATGGTGACAACTGGGGCATATCTGCTTGACCTAAATGTTTTTTCGTTAATTTCATTGTGTCAGATAATGCAGTTTTTAGTCTTCTTGATAGCTCGAAATCATTAGATTTTGTTTACAGATAATTGACAACAAGTACCTGAATATATTAAGACTTTCAATTTAGGTAGTAAGGGTTTTTATTCTGTTTCACATGAACACTGGGGTACAGGGTGCGAGCAGTATCCGTGAACGAATTATATCCGAGATTTGCTTATCGTCTAATGTTTAACGCTATGTTGGAAAAAGTTTATTTCCACATTGATATAATGACGACTTTTTTTTGAGTAAGTGGAACGTTTTCCCAACAGAGCATTATATTTAACAATATTATAAACAAATCACGGATACTTCATGTTCATGGATACTTCTCGCACCCCTGTGTGGTATAAATAATTCTCGAAATAAATATCCTGGATATACAGTAAGAAGATATCAGTGCAAACAAATGATGTCCATGAACCAGAATTCTCACAAAAATTGTTTACCAAAGGCTTAGTATCAGCCCGAAATTGTTTCAAACGGCTGAATATCTGTCTAAAATCAGAATTTATCGTGGATCATTATTATTTATACTGTTCTGCATGATATCGTATTTTATAGCCTGGAAAACGGTATTGGATCTACAGAGTCTTGTTTCAAGCTACTGCGTATTTGTTTGGTCTGACCGCTCGGATCGGATGAAGTAGACAATTACGAACAGACCGTGTTGTAAACGGTGATCACAATAAAGTCCGTGAAAACAAAGGATTCGATACCACGTGACTGCAATCTGACTACGACTGGGATATTGGTGTAAAATTTGTATTTGTTCAATAAAGTAAACAACCTATTACAGTTTTCTCATCTGGAAGTGCCAAATTGTAAGCAAACATTTCCGACACCTTTACGATCATTGGGTCTGATGTCTAATGCCAAATGATGACTTGTTTATTGATCTCATTGATCTGTTACCGAAATCGATCCCTCTCTTAATTGATCTATTCCAGGGAACAGTTTTTATTATTATTATTATTTTTTATTATTAAATTAATTTTTTCTAAATGTTAATTTTCCATTGGCACTGCAAACTCGTATCAGCTTAATCATTTCTTGTAAAGTATTAAAGATATAAGCGGTTCATCAGATATATACGGAGAGCTAAATGAACCAACAACTAAAGAGACTGATGCAATGAGGCCGGAACTAACCTTCGCTGCGGCAATATTTAAGTCATATAGTGACGGCCAGCTAATTACTGGCGGTTGAAGACTCCATATGCACTGAGGAATCTGGGTATAGAACCACCGACTTAGCGCAAGCCAACTGGAAGGCTTCTTCATATAAAAAAGGAATGACAGTGCTGGTGTACGAATCCACAGCGGTGAGGAGTAAGATGATAGTATGTCAGTGACTATAGTCACTCAGCCACGGAGACCCCTAAAACGAATAAGAAGAAGAAGAAGAAGAAAATTAGTTCCTCGAATATCTACGACCTATAATATTATAGATAATGATTGTCTTTTCTACTTTTCGTAGTGTCTAGGACTTAATACCAAAAGCAACTTTGATAGGGAGACGCAATGCCTTGTTGCCTGGATATCATAGCGGTAACGCGCCTCGCTCCTCACCAATGCGTCCCGGGTTCGATTCCTGGTCACGTACGTGAGAGTGTACAGTGGGTTTTCTCCGGGCCTCCGGTTTCCTCCCACAATAATGACCACATAAGCCGCCACCAGAGCCATCGAGAATGATTAATATAAGTTGTAGTAACTTGTTTCGTCATCGATGTAAAATCAAGTTTTAACAATGCCACCGTTGAATGACCATTTAACTCTAATGGTCAGGCTTTTTCAAATATCACATGATCAAAATTGCTAGACCGTTTTTTAAACATTATCTCCTTTGTGTTTGAAATAATACATGTTGTTTTTGGATATATAAATGGATATAATTTATCTTACATTAGAAATATCACCACTATCACCGTTATCCTCACCATTATCATTTCTCATATCCTTTTTAATGATATTTCCTCGTAATTCATAATGATTGCAATATCACGAACCCTTTTGACCAAGGTATGTGAGTTCTTGGTATTACTGATAAAATTGAGGAAGAAAAAAGGAGAAAAGGGAAACTAAACGATAGCATACGCATGGTTTGTTAAATTTTGTCTTTTCCAGACACGAAACGTAAAACCGAGATACGTTCGTTATCAAAATAAACTGAAAATTAATTACATTTCTCCCATAAAGCAAGACAAACCAGTGTACTATTTCCTATTTAAACAGTTAAACTGGCAACCATTCAGCTTTAATTCAATAACCTTTTTGTTGATACTGCACATATGTTTATAAAGCCCTTCTAAAAAACGTTAAGAGGAAACATTGAGTTAAATAAGTTGTTGAACTTAATATATGGTAGGGTTTGTATCAAATATCCCCCTATATACGCATTTTGAAAGTATATAGTACCATAATAACCTTCTTCAAAGATCTCTCTCTCTCTCTCTCGTGGATATTTTTTAGTGTTTATATAGACTGTTGTCTATTTTTGTAACTTTATATGAAAAAATATATATTTCTTTATATTGATATAAAATCAAATTATGCTGGACAATGCACTGAGTGAATGTGATCAAAGAGCTTTGGACAATTTAATGTTGATGCGCCGGAAAATTGGGTATCATCAGGAAAGCTTTACTGCTTAGCTGCTTGATTACAAATATATAAACTCAAGGAACTTCTAAACGCTTTACCTTGGAAAAGTATCGAATGAATCGTTTATGTTTTATGTTTTTCAAACGATTTTATATTAAGTTAGGAATGTAATGCATGAGGCATATTTCAGCAATGATCGATTTTTGTCTTACGTTTGTGTTATCACTTACGAAAATACGAGTTTTAAGGTAAAGTCCTTGTAATGGTTCCGCTACATTTCGGACCTCATGGCTTTTCACGGAGATGGACAAGATTTCCTAATGTTTCATTAAGGTACCTTGGTTATCTTGGTAGAGGTTAAGCGGTCCAAGATTTAGCGGAACCATTTCAGGGACTTAACCTTTATGAGGGGCCAGCCCGTGAAAAGTGAAATTTCTACGATTTATGTACGAGGCGTTTTTAAATTCTTCGAGTATATGAGTGTCCAGCTGAGGAAAAATTAGAGGTGTCCCCTAAGTCTATGTGTCTGCTGAATGAGTGTTAACATGGAATAGTGAAGGGTGTCCGCTAAAAACACGTTGGCTGATTAATTCGGATGGTAGCTGATAGAGCTGATGTTGTTCATAACTATCAGCTCACATGTATGAAATAAACGAGACTGCCATTGCACCGGCTTGACTAAGCTAAAACGAGGACGATAACTTGTAATAGATAAGGTAAAGTCCCTGTAATGGTTCCGCTACATTTCGGACCTTATGGCCTTTCACGGAGATAACCAAGGTTTCCTTATGTTTCACTAGGGTACCTTGGTTATCTTGGTAGAGGTTTAGTGGTCCAAGACGTAGCGGAACCATTATTGGGACCTTGCCTTAAGGTCCGAAGAGCACCAGGCGATTCGAAGTGAAAATAATTGTAAATTAGAAATTAGAATAACCATAAAGGTAAAATGATGAAAGTTATATGGCTTTTACAAGTATTTTTCTGCTTTACACGTTTTTACGCCTTGTATATTCCTGAATATAGATATAAAAAATCTATATTCTATATATAGACTTAAAAATGACAACTTAGACTGGAGGAATAACTAGAGGCAATCACAAGACTTCAAATGGTTTATATAAAATAAAAATCATTTCTCGATATTTACTTTTATTAGATGCTTTTATAAGTAATCATAATTTATAAAGTTAAGTTTATTCGTTGTCTGTATAGATAAACCAAACGTTTATAACTTTGAATAAAATTACTGGATCAAGGATTAATTTTGTTTATTTTGCGAGAGGGAGGAGAGAGAGAGATATCTTGTTTTATCAAACTTGCACACGCATGTCGGGGCATGATATAAACTGATCGATCTATACATTTGATATACACAACGAACAGTTGTCTACGTAAACATTTTATTTCTCAACACGAATGATTTACAATAATCTATATTTTTCAATTCATGCGCACTCTGAAAAACAACAACAACAATAACAAACTATGTTTTATACAATACCTGTATATTAATCTATTTTCGATCCTCAATATCGAATATATAATACATTTGTTTGCTTTTTTTATATGTATCCTTTAAAACCCTGTTTAAAGCAAAGGTGCATTTTGTGGCTTGTATGAAACTGTAAGACTGTATAGGTTTACGTTGCGTAAAATATTTTGAATCTTGAATCTATATAAAAAGTATACAACACTTTAATAACCTTAAAAACGTTTCCCAGAACCAATTTAGACGCACCTTTTATTGTCCAATTTATGTGATATTTAGATACCTACGACTGTTATTTGATAGGAATTAAATCCATATGCATATACAGCATAGCGTAATATACGCACGCAAAAATAAATCTCACTTATTGTTGTAATATTTCTCTCTTTATTTCAAGAAGTATAAATACCATTAAAGAACCATGCGTCTTAATAAATGGTGATCATTCATTTTTAATTGTTTTAAAGGCATGCAGAATTGTATTTTTCTCCAAAGAACATGACTCGAGCGTCTTTAAAGCAATTAGCACACCTTCTTTTAAAATAATTGTTTAATTTCTTGATACTTACTTATTTATTATTTTAGAATTATTGACTTAATTATGTACCATTAAATAGATGAAATATTTACAAATTTATATATAAAGTGTTTTTAGATCAAGATAGAGGTGCGCATGGTTTCACGAAATATTCAAAGTGTTTACTTCTGATCTATATGGAGTTTGCCTAACAGAGAAGAGTAAATATATTGCGTTTTTTATGACGAGTGCACAAGCTGCAATAAATATGCGATATAAAATGCACAAACTGCACTTATTTGGGACATAAAATACACAAATTACAATGCATTTGAGTTACAATTCGGCGAATTGCAGGACATCTATGGATATTAAATTGATAAATGTTTAATTTTGTGAGGAACATAACAGCTTTACGTGGAAGCAAAAGCTAAGTTTAGCGAAAGAGTAGAACCATTTATTATTTCTTTTAGTCAAGCTATGGATGTCATCTAACAACACTGTTCCTGTAGAATAAATAGCTAAACAAGATGGCCTGTGTCGGTTTGAAAATGATTTTCTTCATAAAATACCATAACTTGCCTTATAATACTAGAAAATAGTTTAAATTGTGTCTACTAGAAAATGTAAATTCATAAATCTATAATACTTCCCCTAAAAGTAATGATTTTTTTCTCTCGTTTTGTTTAATGTGCAAATCCTTTTGGGGGACAGCTTCCCTTATCTAAACAGCTATTTTTTCAGGACCTTTTGATACCAAGCCTCCGGAAGCAAGAGCCGATT
Source organism: Solen grandis (assembly GCA_021229015.1). Lineage (NCBI taxonomy): Eukaryota > Metazoa > Mollusca > Bivalvia > Adapedonta > Solenidae > Solen > Solen grandis. Next base: position 30,117,988 of record CM037789.1, on the reverse strand, counting down.
TTGGTAATGACGATCAAAATCACATATTTCTTGATAAGAGCCTCAAGTAAGCTGACACTATCTGGTAGCAAAAACTATCTTTAATAGCTCTTTTGGGGGGAAAATAAGCATGTCCGCTACTATTATTGGATCGTTTCATACTGACCCGTCAGCAGATATCGTCTAATGACCAATGATGAGTTCAAAACGTTTCACAAACAAATGAGCAAGACCTAAAACGCGAGCAAGTAAGTCACGACAACATAGTTCAAGTCAGATGAGCAGCTAAGTCGACATAAGGACTGCTTCTATTATTCGTGATGATATTCACTGCGTCAAACAGTTTGTGTTTTTATTCCATCTTATTTAGTTATTTTATATAGAATATCCATGGAAAAGTTTTGCCCATTATTAAAGACAATAATCATACAATCAAATCAAAAAAGCTAATAATATATAGTTATAATAAAGCCAACAGTGATATGATATAAGTTAACAAGTCATTATTTAATTACATACACCGATGCTTTGGTACCTATGTATTAGTATTTTGCTTGTATTTCTTCTCTAAAAACCACTTTATGTAATTGTTTCATGATATAGAGTTACATAAGTCAAAGACCAAACGTAATTCATATCTTTCAGCTACAGTGAACTTAATAGCTGTCTTCTTGCGTTTTGCCAAGTATTGTTCCATTGTTGAAAATATCTACACAATTTCTCGGTCCTCCTTTATCCACAAAACTTTTACCAGAAGCTTGAGGAAAAGAACGAGGATATAAAACAGCCAAACTCCAATTTGAAAGATTTTAAGAAACGATAAACCGCCAGCTATCAGTATTGTCCTCCAAGTCGTCGCAGGTGCGAGAAGAACTCTATCTTTTTCACAGCATGAACCATCCAACGCTCGTAGTTTTTGTTTGACACGCCATGAGAACTTTCACATAAATAACTACTCTGTATACATAAGGGAACAACAAACACAGGTCGTTAGTGTCTGTAACAATTTAACAAATAAGAAAAGAAACAAACATGAAGCATGCATACTCTTTCATACCGATTATTAAGATTTCCGACCAAAGCACTGAATTTAACAATTTCAAACCTTAGCATTTAAATAGTTTGCTTCATTGTTTGGTAACTAGTGTTCGGCTGGCGAATTCATGTGGCTTGGAACGGCTTCTGGCTCTTACAGATGGTAACACTCAAAAATCATGAAGATCAGTCCATCTTTTACTTGTTACTTAATTGGTTTCTAGTATTGCAAACACCTTGACAAATATGATGACATAACTGCAATTCTTGAAACTTTTTACCTGGAGTTTTCTTTTTTTTTTAAAAATGTTACAACTGGCAAGAATCAAAATTATGTAGTCGGTAGGACCTTCAAATTGTTTTACACTCGCGATTGAAAACCATTGAAGGAAACTGAACTGATGTCACGTGGATTCATCTTTATGGTAATAGATATTTGTATTTTTTTACGGTTGTCACCTGTGTTATTCCTACCGCAAATAATGGTTGAGTTTTATTTTACGATCGGTCGTATACTGTACAATGTATTCTAAACCAGCACTATTGTCTTTTTAATCTCTTATCACAATGATTAAGCTTAAGATTATACAAAGCTCAATATCATTTTTCTGCATAAACGTATTCCATTTATTGGTTAAATTTTGATATATTCACATACAAAGTTGCAACGTAACGCTTTGATAGAAATGATTTTTTTTTCACCGGGTAGGTCATTGTATCAAAAATGGAGCGCAGTAAATAAACCTGAAGATGAAATTACAAACATGTCTGATTTACCGGGGCAATTTGACAGATGTTCTAAGTGTATTATCTACAACTATTATCTTCACTCTTGTAGAAGAAACGTAACCTAGTAGGTATACCTCATATACAATCAATTCTCCAGTACCAGCACCTCCAACTGCCTGTTGGAAAATGTGTCCTCTTCAGTTACAAAGATACCTTTCCTATTGTCAGCAAGACTTGGTCCCTCCTCGCCTAGCTTTTTTGTTAATTCTATTGTCACCATCACGGATCACATCCCCCATTGATGGGAAGGACATCCCGTTGGTAATAAACTGCGATGTAACACTACTGATTTGTGATGATAAACATTTAACACAATTACATGCGCAAACCAGTCATTATTAAAATTGAAGGAGGTTGGAAATGAATAGAACTTTGCGCAACACAGTTTACAGCCAGATTCGTAGGACAGCTGCAGAGCTGAGATATGATCAGTGTCTACGCCAAGGGGAATCTGTCGAGCTAGCGTTAAAAGGCTTAAGAGACGTGGAGCATCTTTAAATTATCCTCTATAATGGGATATATGAAACCATAGCTAACGTGTATATTGGGTGGACTAATAAAGCAACTTTGTCAGATGACGCTGCGAAAGAATGAGATGCAGTTTGTTTGGGGACATGATCGAACAGTTTATCTGACACTTTGCGTTAATGACGTGTTTCTTATTTGTTTGGTTTTAGACTCGGATCATGTTTAACAAGGAAGAAACAAATTATGGACCGTTTAAAACGAATCCAAGGGATGCTAGAACCTTGCCCAATTCCGCTAGCGTTTAGCATGTTAGCGGCTGCAATTTGTTTTGATAACCAAATACACAGGACTCGAGTACTAAACACCATCGTCACGTTGTTGGAATGCCCCTATTCTCCTTTTAGATAATGCATACAATTGCTTGCCTAAAGGTCATGTCGCAAAAGGGAAAACTAGTATTTTACCTCCAAGAAATATCATGACATGATGAAGTTGAAGATGAATGGATTTGCAATTATTTTATAGGATATATTTCCCATTTTACCGAATAGGTAACAAGTTTGAATAAACATGAAGCAATTATAACACTAGCCAGAAACCTTAGAATTGCTAAAACACAGACACACACAAACCAGATATATACCGGAGCATTTCAGTTTGATTAAACTGCACGTTAACATATAGTACAAGTTCGATTTGTAATAGTTTGAACATGCTGAATTTGATGATGTTTCTATTTGTGTTACCATGCTTAGTTATCAAAACATGGGCTTTGTCATAATAAAATTTAAAGACATTCGACAGTTTGTTCATAAAACGCCCTTTATAGTTAACGCACCATTACACTTGAGAAAAATACATATAAAATTTCAGCAAGCAATTTGAGTTCTAATTTATCCAACAACTATCCAATAAGTCAGAGTTTAATTGAAAAAAAAAAATCTCATCAAATCTTCGTGTTGTCTTTTACATGTCTTGACACGAAACTCACTTGTTAGAAGGGAGCTCAAATACGCGCAAGCTATAACATATTGGGTTGTCTTTTTGCGTAGTTATACATCTTAAAGAAGTTCACGAAACGTAGGTGTGAGACTTCGTGAAGGTATGTGTGTGTGTCACGCTGTGTGTGATTACTGTCTTTTATAAAATGCACGTAAATGAAAAAGATATATACAAAAAAAAAAAATAGTGGGAAGATGTTTGGACAGGACGATAGTGTTTATTGTGAGAAACAGACTGAGTTGTTGTTTTTGTGGTATTCAATACATATAAAAACACATATTTCCAAGATATAAATTAATTTTGCTGGAGAGACAAAACTTGATACTGATTACAAAATTACATATTTATATAATCCATATAAAACATACATAATTTTCTATGACAAGGTGTAAAAATGTGCTTTGACGACATAAGTAATTGTTATATCTAAAAAGTCGAAGACATTTAAATGGTGTTAAAAAAATGAAGTGGACGTGAAAAAAAAATGTCGATAACAAAGAAGAAATACGTCTTAGAAACGAGTTAAATAAAAATATACGAGTATATAGATGTATATACAAAACTTTTTTTAATATATAAATGTATCAAATGTTAAACCTCGACTTCTGCAATATTTTACTCATCTGCAGAGATGTCTTCACATGAAGATGGCATTACAATTCCAGTCGAGACATTGATTGTACGAATAGGTAACCATCCTTGAAACGCGCACATGCGTCAAAAATGAATAACTCTTAGCTAAATTACAATAAAGAACGCAAATTCTGAAGTTTATCAAATTGTTCAGCCTAAGATATCGCATGACTCGCCCCTGGTCATTTCGTACCAAACTGGAAAGCGACAGTTGTCCCATTAGGCGACGATGAAAAGATATCGTACTGGGATTATCTTTCTTTTTGCGGTTCATTGCACCTAAGCATCGTTCTTTCTTTATGAAATGCCTGAAGTGAAACTTGTTGATGCGATATGAAGATACCGCATTGTTTTCCATCTCCTTTAGGTGAAGGACTTACTATGTTTAATGAAGTGGAAAATCGACAAAGTTGTTACTTTCATGAAATTCCTTGATGAAACTTTACCCATATACATACGTATTTGTGTGTGTTTTTTATTTGTGATTGAAAAGGTATATAAATAACAAAGCATTTTTCTATTTTTATATTGAAAATGCAACATATAAATGTTGAGTATTTAGTATTTAAACAATAAACAAAATTTGGTTGTTCTTTTAAAAGCACGATACTTGACAGAAAGAAACATTAAATATAGCGGATAGTTTGTAGAGTGTATTGCAAACTAAAATTAAGCCTTGAGTTCAAGTATTTAAAATATTTCCACTAATGCCAAGGAAATATATTAACCATTAGTATATGCATTTTACGTTTTATATGTGCATACAAATACAGAAATATACATCATTAGTAAACATTCTGAGGGCTCTTTTTGCGTCGGTACATGCACAGACATGTATACACGTTCACTTACATCAGCATAACAACTTATTCTCATGGATGAATTCATAATTGTTTTCAGTCTTTGAAAAATACATATATTCATTTCAGAACGTTTTGCCACTTTGATGCAATAAAAGTGATATTGGATACCAACGTAATTAGTGCAAACCTTGCTTTCATACCTTTTGTTCATGCACGTACAAGGAAAATAAAGGAACACGATAAATGCATTTTACGAAAATGAGAACTTTAAATGAAAGAAAGAATACGAGACAATTCCTATTAAATAAGGCGTTACTATGTTGGATTTTCTGATGAACGCAGTCGCGATTCGTTCATGGTAATGACTTCTCGGTGTGAAAAATACGTCCGTTTGGTTTGCTCTTACACAGGGTATCCACAACAGATTTGAATGCATCCCCCTAGATTTATTGAAATGTACGTCACCTTGGGGTCAACATCATCCTCACGGAATATATACGATTTGACACGCTTGAGAACGCTCGACTCTTAAACACTTTACCTTAATTTGATCGTGTCCCTGCAAGTTCTATTTCTTTTCAAAAATTCCCCTACTGCGAGATACGCTTAACGTCCGGTTACGTATAAAGTCATGTAGGGCAGTGTCGAATCAGAAGTTAATATCGTTATCATCCACCTGGCTGGCGGAGTATCAAAACTTTTGGACGGTGATTCAAGTCCGCTGCGCTAACGCACGTATAATTAGTTTATGTGAACTGATACACACAGCAATATCTTATATATTGAATTCACACATTTTATACACCCTTGCGTCTCATCCTAAGGTTTTGGAGATCTAACAGATGAAATTGTAAAGCCGGTATAGCTGAAACTTTATTTTCTAATGTTGCATAAACAGTGTTACAATGGTAATATAATTATTGAGTTTTGTAAGGTTTTATTGGAAGTCAGCGCAAAGGGACAGGGCTTTATTTAAAGAACATTATTCACATTTCAGGAAACATTTTGTTCGGTTTCGGTATTAACAGTGCTGTTTAAATCTTATTAAAGAAATTAAAAGGGTAACGTTTCATATGCTATTTGTATAATTTCGAGACTTAAAACAAAAGACAGGTAAAACCCGGATTTGAAATTTGATGATGAAGAGGCCATTTATAAAAATCAATATGGATATTCTTTATTTTTAATTCACAAATCGTATACTAGGAAACTATATCTGACTGACGATACAGTTTACCACACTGTGCTGAAAGAAAACACAATTCTTTGTATTTCCTAGAAATGATTACACACCTATGAAAAATAAATCTTTTCACGTATTTTCATCTTTATTTTACTTTGTAAAATAGGCCAGGGCGCCTCTGCTGGAACACCTTCCTTGACGGTTTTAGTGTCTATTTCATCTTATTTCATTATGTTTCTCTTTCTTAAACACAACCTTGAACGTTGTAAAATTTTAGCGAAGGAAGGTATTGTTTACATAACAAATGCCAAGGTAATACAATATTTGAGGCCGGTCTTTATTTTATCGGCTATATCAACTTTCTCATTATTTTGTTCTACCTGACATTTTCCGATGGGAACGACTTCTTAAAATATATCATTCATATATCATAAATTTCGTATCTCATAAAATATATCACAACACAAGCGCTGTATGTCTAGAACTGAATGTCTGAATCTAGCGTTGCTATAGCAACAATTCACCGCATCTCTGTTTCTTCTCCTGACGACTAACAGTTTCCCTATAGTATCGCTATCCAAGTAAATGATCACAACACTTTCACGGCCAATCGACCCATTATACCTTATCTTAATGAACATGATATCTTTTCTTGCCCGATTTTGGATACACGCTCAGTCAAAACACCTTATCGCTTGCTTTATCAAATCATCTGCTGACCACAAAGTGGTCAAGCTTCGCCGAAATTGACCCCTATCCCGCCGACCATAGGTCAATCAAACATGCTTCATGGGTTCACTACGGCCACAGGGGCTATCGCACATTTGGTGTTCGGTACCTTGATAAGCGTACTTCAATAGCCATAAACTCGTCAGCGTTATGGTCATAAAGTAACAGTTAAGACTGGCCAAAGTGATTGGTCAAACAAGAGAACCTGTCCATTTTATTGACGAAATTTCACCTTAAATGGGAACATTGGTACATTAATCGTTGGGCATTGGCCAAAAAAAATATTAAGAGCCGTCGGTCAAGAGCAGACTTAGGAAGGGGGAAAGACTGAACGTACAGGGGAAAATGCATTCAAAGAAATTATCAAAGTTAAATGAAATAATTGTCTAAGATGTGTGCGCGCATGCGTATCAGAGAGAGAGAGAGAGAGAGAGAGAGAGAGATGGTATATAATGATCGTCTATATCTTAAACACATTGCAACAACAGACAGCAAAAGAATTGTTTTATCTTTGCTGAAAACTCGGCATTGGACGTTGATGTTTGCCACGGTGCATTCTTGACGAAATGCCTTATTCGGCCTTGGACTGTGTTACAGAATTTAAAGCTCTAGCCACACTCTTCACCGGCACTGGGCGACTGACTCCGCACAATACAATCAATTACATTTTCTAAATGAACTTTTCGACAACAAATAAAATGAAAACATAACTGACCATTTGACACTGTGCCGGACACTGGTCAGTTCGCGGTCACTCACCTGAAATGGCCCCAATTTCAGCCGATTGTGTTCATTTTAAAGTTTACACAACAGCGTTACCGCGACTGTACAGATGTCAATACCTTTTGTATGATAGAGGGGAGAAAACTCTTTATTTCAATACACCTCAGGTGTTAGGTTTTGATAGATGTTTTTAAAGCGAGTAGCTTGCAAAGAAATGCTGTGGTTTTTATTTCATTGATTTTTAGTATCAGTGGTTGATCTTAAAAAGGACAAGCCCTAATCCTTTCATCCAGAGGGAAATCTTCTTTATATTGGTACATGTACATCCAATTCATTGATGAAATCCATTTTCTATCATAGTTACATATTAAACACACCTTGGTTAAACATATCTCTTTACCCTGAAATATAACCCCAGGAAGTATTTGTGAAGACGTACACATTTATTTCCTCTATTATATCATTATCTATTTTCACGAACTATCCTTTTGTCGAACCGTAACAGAATGTGAAAATCGACGCTTTTAAATGTTACAAAATATTTGATTAAAACGCCATTTCGTATTTCGTCGACAACATCGACAATCACTTTTTGTAGGTTTTGCGAACACAGTGTGGGCACTTAATTCCATTAACAATATTTTGCGGTGATACAATTGATAGTAAAACAACGTTTCTCCGTGCCCTATCATTTTCCTTTATATCTTAACGCCTTTAATAAAAGCATCCAGTCAGCCTGTTTCTTAAAAGGACAGCTCGGGTTGCAAGAAGAAGCCATTTCTTTGGCCCGTAATGGATGATTGGCCGTCCGAACTTGTGCGCCATCGCCGTACAACCCTTAATCATCGGAATAAGTCAAAAGACAAGTTATTTGTGAAAGGAAACACCCTGTGTGTGTTTGCTGTAATCACTGTTTCATGGCCTTTTATTAAAATCGATCTAACACGAATTTGAAAATCAGCCGGAGTCTCGTCAGGGTTCTTTCACAGTGGCACGGCCAACAACAAATGGGGTTTTGCAAAGAAAATACGCGTAAATATCAATAACACTCCTTTGAGAAACATGTATTATTATACCTTTTCGACGTGATTTCCTTCCATCCATTTGCTGCCAAACAGGAAATGTAACGCGACCTTTCTGTAGGCCATTTGCGGTGTGATATTGCTGCTTGGTTTCTGGTTTCACTTTAAGACAACGGAGTGATAGTCTTAATGGGATAACCAATTTGATATCGGGACCCTTTACGATGAGCCGAACTTTTTGCGACTGTGCCGTTATGTGTTTTTATTTCTACGATTTGGGAAGACAATTTGCGGTAGTAAATGCGATCAGCGAAGTGAAATCCCCATAGATCACACGCAGAGGGAGAAGCAAATGGGATGCAAATTTGTTTAAGATTAGCGTTTGCTCAGAGATGTAAATATTTGTTTTGACTTCAAAACCTTTTCCAGCGATATCTCTTCTATTATCTTAAAAAAAAGCTTCAATAGTGAGGCTGCAGTCTTACATGTTCCCTTCTCTTTTTTCTGGAGAAAAAGAGAGAGAAAGAGAGAGTACGATGTATTTGGTAGATGCTTTTATTCAAGCCGTAACTTGTAATTGTAATTTAGTTTGAGTAGATTTGGTAAAAAAATAAAACAATATCATTTGAATATACTCTATAGACATTGAAATATTCTGTTAGAGCATTTGGAGGAAAATAAAGTGCATTAAAAAAAAAAATTGGAGGAAAGGGTTTTTATGTTTATTTCCATCAATAATTAAACGTGTGTCTAAACTCAGGGTACATACTTAAATTGATTCGCATCAATCATAAACGTTCCGAACAAATTTCACTGGATGACAGTTTATCAGGAGCTACCAAAAGTTTTAGAAATTATTAATTTTTCATCGCATGAATTTTTATATATTTCAAGATTAATAGAATCTCATTTACCTGCTAGTAAATGAACGTTGGTGAAAATGTTATAAATGATCGGGATTAAGGTTAACTATATTAAAGAAATGTTTGACTTTCCAAAATTAAAATGAAACCAATGTTCGTGAAGGTAGTTTCCTGGGAGCCTGAAATTGGAAGCCATAAAACAATACAAGATAAAGAAATAATGTTAAAAATAAACAATAACAAATAATTTTGTCAAATGCTACCACTGAGAAAACAGTAATGGCGTTAATAATGCAATATTTACCATTTTCTCTTTCAATAAATATCCGGAAGAAATACACCCAAATATATGTTTTTAAATGGGCATTGTCGAAATTTAGATTGCTAAAATGGATTCTGCAAGTAAAACAATTTGAAAAAAACAACACAAAAAATCAACAAAAAAAACAAAACAAAAAACACACAATCACTAATTGACTGTTCGAAGATCAAACAGAGTTAGTAATTAGGCTTATGTCCCTCTGCGATACATTATCTTTATAAAATGACGGATCATTATCAAAATTACTGCATTTACGATGCATTTTTGGACAAAAGATGAATTCATATTCATTTTAATATGTTTTTCCGTATTTCAAAATGCAGTTGTAACAAGGCGACGAGCCTTCGAAACTAATTTTATGACACAGTAAAATCTTCAAGATAATCAGTAAAATTTTATTGGCCCTTAGGTAAGTACTAAAAGTACTCCTACGATCAGAAAGCACTTCTTGGACGATAGGGAATTCCATCTTGTTTGCATAACACATACAAATTGATAAAATTATGTACACACGTAGCCAATTAATAACTTGAAATGGTTGACATTCAAATTTAATTTCAGGTTTTGTAATTTCGAACAAGCCATTTTTTGAAATCTATGCAAATTTGTTCAATTCAAATTACTCTTAAAAATTGTTTTGTTTATATTAATGAATTTAATATACCATTTTACTTACGTATATTTTGCTTGAAAAGACAGACGCTCGTTGATATTTAAAAAAGGCAATTTCTTACATTAAAACACGATAGTTTAATATAATGGAAACATTTAATTCACGATTTTACTGGAAATGCTCAAAACCAAAAGGTTATTGCAACGAAAAGTCAATTTATTGGGAGCGAACTTTCTTTCATCTTGACCGAGGTATTCTGAAACTGTTTTCCAATTTCAATTACGTTAAAAGTTAAAACGTCCTTACGAAATGTTATAAATTTACGCCCCGACTTCACATTCTGTTTTATACATTATTATTAGCAAATAAAACGAGCAGATAACATTTTTTTCACGTAGGAAAATGTTATTTAATTATTTTGCATTGTAAATGTTTTATAACATACATTTAAGAAACTCAATTTCAGAGCATTATTAATTTTTATGAGTAAAAAAGTATATTGACCAAAAAAATCTAATTTTGCTAAGTCGATTTTGTAATTTTGATCCTTTTGTTTTTAACCTTTTAGCATAACTATATTTCAAATATTTAAATAAAAATCAAAATTAAATGATATGCACCATATATGTACACAATCTATTTATAACCCTAGCTGCATGCTGTAAAGCTAATGCGTTATCCAATTTGCAATCACGACATATATACAGGACGTTAAAAAAAGCTGCAGGGTGGACACCATGAGAAAGAGCATGAAACATATAAAAATCCCTCATAAATTTGCTGTATGGATAGATAGACAGGAGTACCCGCAATAAGGACGTTTGCCGATGGACGGGGGCGTGATTTGGTCAAAAACGTTTATTTTTGTTATATACTTTTAAGATATTTTCATCAATATTTTTATTAAGTATTCCTTTTTTTTACTTCGAGAACTTTAAAAATATACGTCTCGTAAAAGTAACGTAGTAGTAGAAGAAATATAGTGATGATGTAAAATGCATGGGCTGTCCAGTCCAGTATGGGGACACTAGACATATGTATCCACTACGCATTCATTAATCAGCCGTTTCTGTTAGGCAAGAAAGTAAAACTAATTATTGAAATATTTTGCAGGCGATGAATATTAATTTAGCCGTTTCATTCATGCGAATTCTTTTTACATTATGCTAATCTCTCTACCAGCATTTATTTTATGCTAATAAGAATGCAAACGTTTTCAAAACACATGTAAATTGAGCATAGCTTTATTTCGTTTGAGACCGTTGTGTGTTTCATTCACTTTATATATTGTGCATATAATATACATGGTATCAAGCTTTATTAATGGATGTAAGAATGTGAACGAAGCTGGACGATGTTACGTTTTAAAAGGTAAAGTTCTTATTTCTTACAAAAATAGTGCCATATAGTAAAAGGGAAAACTACACCCGATATTTCAATACACGTATTTGAAAAAATAAGATTTATTATCTTTAAATAGTAAGCTGTCGTAATGCTGGATTGATAGGGAGACAGACAGATTAGGATGTAGTAAAACTGTAACAAATGCAATTAACGGTATATTGTTTTTTCTTATTTGCATAGTACAATCATGCTCATTAATTTTTTCTATAAGAAATATGCATTAAAAAAATACATACACACAAAATGGCTGTGTGACCAGTGTGGAAAATCGTAAACTATGTCGATGGTAGAAGACATATTTACGGAAATGGGGTTTTCATATCGGTGCCAGTGTCGGTCATTTAATCGCAATCATGTACCATAAACACCAAGTAAATAAGCACACCGTTCCACGACCATCGTGAACTAATCGCTGATGAGGTGGGCCGATAAACATGATTATAGACACAGATAAGTATCATGCAGCCATCATCGGGAGTTTTATGAAAATAATAACCATTTAATTTCCCACAGCGCCATACATACACACACAACACATTCTGACATTTACTCATCGTGTAGAACATCTAAAAAAGTCACATGCGTCGTTAATGTCAGAACTTTCTTTCAATGGGACCATTTAAGGTCACTTTGCAAATGTTATAGATGGTGCTGTTCTCTGATACTACCATCAAGTGAATATGAGGGAAAAAAAAACAGATTTTTTTTCTGTCCGAGAATGCTTATCACCGGTCATCTAATCGTCAAAAATATAAACATATATTTCGAGCTGACCTGTTAGACGAATATGTTGGCGAGAGTACTATACCAGCGCTGTCAAAGGTAGCAAAGTAATCATGCTCCTAGTGTTGATAAACGGGACATATTTTCTATATCTTCATAATGCTTGGCAATACTTCAGTGGTGGTCATTAAATCTAAAAGATAAAAAGTTTCAGTTGAAAAATCCCCTATAAGTAATAGATACATAAATGAAGCATGCCTTATTAAAAAAAGTTTGAAATCAGAATGTTTGACCCAGTTACTGATTGTTTCAGACTACTTGACCAATTAAGCTCTTCCATGACACTGGCTGGACGCAAGACACGGTTTTGTTTCATAATTAGAGAGAATCACACAGAATGTACTCTAAAGAAGACTTCTTTGTTGAATGATGCAGAGAAAGTGACCCTAAACTCATCTGGCATCGTTTCTTTTGCATTACTATATACTAACACTTCTTTTTCGGACATCAATGTAGATTGAGCATAATTCTACACTAAAAGCAGATAATCTAGTGGATTGTTAACATAAGAATGTTTTGTTAGATCTTACTTTCACATTTGTTTTCTTATGTAAATTGTCATTCTGAGATCATTATCACCAAAGCCGAAGCAATTTTGGGTAAACTCACCAATTACATCAAGTCAATGAAGTGCTACGTTTGATTGAAGTTTGATTTTTTTTTCTTTGACAACGACTGAACAGAAAGCGTTATCTGCTTGTATAAAAATTGTCTCGCTGGCACGGATGGTGCCGATAGTGTGATCTAGTGTGAGCTGTCGAAAGAAACCGGGTTTCCCGGATAAAACCCTCGTGTTTGAACCAGCAATCGAATCCCTTTTCACATCAAACTTCGGACCGTCCTTGGATCGTGATCCTCTTGTGAAGATGTTTACATATTCTGCTTGAAATCTAGCAGTGACGTTGTCTTGGCATAGGACTACCGTAATTAATATTTAGATCCTACGTTTCTTGACGTTAACTGCAAGGCAAACTCCATCATCCGTAAGTTTAAATCATTAACTACAGTTTATCAAATATACCTCGGTGGAAGCTAAAATGAATTCAGAGTTTTAGAGTCATAGTTCAGAAGAGTATTCCCAATTCAATTAACTTTAATCATTTATGTTTTTATATACTAATGTTTGTTTTGAAATTATTTGATAAAATAATAAATGTGTTGCACTTATAAAACACATTTAGAAAGAATGTTGCAGCATAAACTTAAGGTATGCACGCAACATGGTTTAAATAAGAGCTTATATGAATACTGTAGTTAATGTTAATAAAACTTGTTAAAAAGAGAAACATCTAATCTAATGTTACATTGCATAAATTACAATTGTGTTATGCTTTTTTGAGATACACTATTCGAAATTGAGCACACAAGATAAAACTTCAATATCTTACCAGTTCCGCTGACCAAGAGGTTAGCATTCTCCAAGTAACCGGAATTCATACGTCACTATAATAATACTTGGAATTCTGTTTTGCTTGGTATTATCGTGATTTTGAGGGGCTAATTGACCAAATGTCAGGATGATTCGATTGACTTAGTTTAATATCATATCTTTTGTATTCGTCTTACATAGCATTTCGACTCCCTTAGCTAATTGCTTGTCTCTTTCTATGTGCAGCCACGTAAAGCTTTGTTTATTTTAAGTCTCACTTTTTATAACCTCTGTGTAAGCTATCACCTAGACATGGCGGCCTTGATTCGCAATCCCTAGAATCCCTAGAAACGATACAAATACCAAAAGGGAACTTGCAAACATACTCTACCGCGCTTACCATTCAGAAGCCCTTTACACAGCCAACCCTGCAGTTTGAATTCACGTTATAAATGCAAATCACCCGAACAAGAAGCGCTTCAATCTTCATATTTCCTCGTCTATGTAACAGACGCCCTGCAACAAATGATTTAACTTTCACGAAGGGAGGAGTTGAAACTGTCAACACAAACAGAGACATGTCCGACAAGGACCAGCGAGCCTATTCTTTCTCTTGGTTGAAGGTGTGAAGAAAACCGGAGGAAATCGTTTTAAAATGATTTGAGTTACACCAAAGGCCGAACAAACGTAATTATTTGGTTTATAATTCGTTTCTACTCACCTTCCAGCTACTTTGCTATGCCATGAGACGTCTCTGCTAACTTCTGACGTTTCTACTAACTTGTGTCAAGAAACATTTGTACTAAGCTGTTTCGTCAGATTGATAAAACTTGCATTATCTGGGCATGTCAAGGCACGTCTTAATCAAATGTTTCATCATCTGAATTCCCAAAACAAGTCATTAAACATATAAACACGCAGACAAACATATTTTAAGTTTTGCAAATACGTTTTTGAATTAGTTTTTGTGACAACACCTTCAACATAAAGATGTTTTCTGTAACGTATCTTAAAGACATTTCTTCTTTTCAGCAAACGTTTTATTTGAACTTTTATGTCAGAATAATTTGTCCTCGTTATATGGGGTTCTTTCAAGGATGCACGTTCTGACTTATTACGGGCGTTTATTTAGCTGTTAATTTATGTATTGTCGGTTGCTTGACGCCAAACAATCTGCTTTATTTATATATCATATCATAAAACAGTCCGTCAGTGCCATCAGCTTTCCCATACCCATATGAAAGTAAGATACCTTAAATAGAGAATGTGAGAAGTTCCAAATTTTATTAGCTCTTTTGTATAAAATGCCATAAATTAGTTCGATGTTTTTCATTTATGGATTTAAGTTGTGTTTGTATATTATGAAAACCGGGTTTCCTCTTTTTGATTTCAAAGTATGTCTTCATTTTGAGTTGTACAACAGCATTTCAACCTGATATATTGTTTAGAACTTGTGACCTGGTGTTTTTAACTGTATTCACGATTGAACGATGAATGTACAACGAGTTCAATAATATTTAAAGTCTCACCTGATATTGGGCAAGAAATGACTATAGTTTCTCGAAATGTTTGCACTTTGCATATGACCGGGCACACAATGACAGCTGGGGTTACAGTAGGTCAAACTCATAGACCTTTAGCTGCCTGACTCAATTGGCCGCATCCTTCGTTCTATGCAAGCATGGCCTGTCCGAGCGAGCAACAAGGGCTGGTTTCAATAAGATCTTTTTAGCATGGCCTAATTTGACAGTCGTCTTTTCAAACCGCTATTACCGCCTCTTCGCATTAATCATAACTTTTCGGGATAAATCAGTCGCGGCGTCTTGAGTTTATTGTTTTCTGGTCGACATCCCGAGCTGGCAGCGTGAACGTTATGGTGGTTGTAGCCATGGTGATGCGGAGTGATTGTCGTTTTGAAGGACCATGTCCTCGAGTGACTTTTATGCTTCCCTACCTTGTCCCGATGCTATTGTTTATCCTTCATCCATTTAAAACGTAAAATGAACAAAGGGGGCCATTTGTCATTCTTAAAGATTCTCAAACTGCTAAGTACTTTAAAATAAATATGAACGCATGCAGACGCACGTACAAAACGGAAACGGATAAAAAAATACACAGGTGCTGAAAGCGCTGGCTTCCGATTGGTTTTAAAATGTAACTTAATTTATGTGAACATTGAATTCAATTAATGCATGTTTGTATATTACAGTTTTGCACTATACGTTTCGTCTATAAATTTGGAGTCCAAAATAGGAGTGAATTTGAAATGCCTGGTGTAAAATTTAGGATTTGTACAGGTTATCATGTCAGAAAACTTCTCAATTTAATTAGTATTTAACTAATGTCATGAATCCTAAAAAAACGATGTATTCACTTTATAAATACTTTCATATGTACGAATAATTCATTATACATGAAAAACTATTATAAAGAAATGTTATTTGTTGTAATATAATAGTTATATTTGAAACCTAGATAATCACTACATATTCATTTGGTTAAATGTAACACTGATATGCATATGTTGTTATACAGTCACAAAGCTCTTATATTCAGTTTTTTAAGGATTTTTCAATTAAAAATAATTTAGCCATTTTTTTTGTTTTGCTAATCGTATTTAGGATATTCCTTTGTGAAAAGGTGTAAATAAATTATTGTCTGGCTGAGACTGGTCTGAATGCTCAGCATTTTTGGTGCATTACATGTCAACCGCAAATTATATCGAAAACATTGATCTAACGAAACCTTTCACTTGTGTTCCTGTGAACTGAAGTCAGTTCGACTGATGGCTTAAATGGGATATCGTCATCATAGGGTACTTAATCATATCCCGGTAGGTGAAACTAATGACACGTAGCCCTTATACAGTGGAAGACACCGCAGCCTGGTGCCGTGAAAGACGTGCAAATTTCATCAGCTATTTCAATGGCGGCTGGCTGCGAAACTACGGGCTGGCATTCTGGCACTTGTGAACTAGCGTGCCAAGTGTGGTTTTGAACGACATACGGGTGGCAGAAAAGAGGTTTGTAAGACATTAGAGAGCCCTTATAGAATTATAAACAAATGATTAGAATGTAACGGATTTGACACATGGGCAAACTGTAATGATGATCAGTCACGGCATTTATCCTGATACACAAATAATTAGAAAATGGAATAGGCTTTTGAATCTTGTGCATCGATTCATGTCAAGAACTAAATTTGATTGATTTATTCTATAGATAGACAAATACATAGATGGAACATAGATATATAGATCATAATTCATTTATGAACAATTTTGTTTATTATCAGCGATGATTAAACTCATATTTCGCATAAAAAATATTGTCCCTTATTCATGCATAACCATAAAGCGACAGTAACCTATAAATGAAACTAATTTTCGACGAAAGTGTCAAGTTGATCAAAATATTTCGCCTTTGACCGTAACGAAAGGGTTGTCTTTATCCTCATATAAACGGGCCGAGACGCATTTAAGTTGTTAATAGACACGTAGGAAAAATATCAATTACCGCGCGGGTAGGCTATAGAAACGACGTAGCGTGCGTTCTGGAGCTCTGTATGGCAAAATCAAAAAGTCAGAAGGGAGAATGAAGACTTTTTAATGAAATTAAAAATTGTGAAAATCGGCGTCAATACGGATGGGGGCCAACAGTAAAAGGGCGAAATGAAGCGAGTTTAATCGTGTATTTATAAAAATGTTTCATGCGTGTTACTCGGAGGTTTTGATGGCACAGCGTGTGTTAAAGTTTTGTGAGATTTGTCGTCTGCGTTTCCCATAAATATCACTAGTGCTGTTTGTTTCATATGTCAGATATTTCAAGATCACAGGGTTGTCACATTTCATCGTGTGATATTTATATCTCTGAAATTATAATTTGGTTAAGAAATATCGCAATTGATGAAGAAATGACGTTTAATTAGTTAGAAATATCAATAAAATATAGAGAACAATATGTTTTTAAAATAAAAATATTAACCATCATATGAAAAACCCAGACACAAAGAGGACAATCGGTTCCAAAAGTATACTCAAGGTCTCATTCGGTCT
The DNA here is from genome assembly GCA_021229015.1 of Solen grandis. Taxonomy (NCBI): domain Eukaryota; kingdom Metazoa; phylum Mollusca; class Bivalvia; order Adapedonta; family Solenidae; genus Solen; species Solen grandis. The sequence continues at coordinate 30,100,214 of CM037789.1, read as the reverse complement.
TGAGTTGTATCTTGACAGTCATCATGAAACTCTTCTTGTTCAAAAGCAGCCATTAAGTGAATATTCTCGTGCAATAGCAGTCATTTATGTGATTTTTCTTGTACAAGATCAGCCATTATGTGTCTTTTCTTGTACAAAAGCAGTCAGTATGTTACGATTCTTGTACAATAGCAGCCATAATGTTACTTTTCTTGTACAATAGCAGCCATTATGTGACTTTTCTTGTACAAACGCAGCCAGTATGTTACGATTTTTGTACAATAGAAGCCATAATGTTACTTTTCTTGTACAAAAGCAGACATCATGTGACATTTTTCTTGTACTGCGGCAGCCTTCGCGTAGCTTCTCTTGTACAGTGGTTGCCATCATGTAGCAATCATGTACAATGGCAACCAACAGGTGACCGTTTTTGTACAAAAGCAGACATCATGTGACATTATTTCTATTACTATGGCAGCCCTCGTGTAGCTTCTCTTGCAATTCATGTAACAATGCAACGGCAACCATCAGGTGTCTACTCTTTTATAGTGGCAACAGGTGACCATTCTTGTTCAGTGACAACAATTATGTGACTGTTATCTTGTATTGTAATCATATTTTGACAACTTTTAATGATACGCCTACGCTTGTAACATCATGGTAACCATGGCTGCGACTATATCCATAAGTCATGTCAGCACACGTGTGATTATCATTTTAACATGGCAACAACAATTGGACTACCTTCGTGGATCATGGACTTCTATCATGTGACTACTCTCTTGTACTAAGAAAAACAATATTTGACACATTTTCCTGTATCATGGCAACCTTAGTGCTGCTGGCCTCGGCTGGTGTGTTTTATAGCACTTATAACTTTCACTAATCCCCTTTTATTATCAACCTCTTGTTAACCAGATCCTATCCCGGCATGCCGAAAAGGAAACATATTGTCGCAAAAACATATTAAAGAATGTCTTCAATTTATTGCTGTTCTTTCCACATCGCTCGCGCCATACTTTGACAAATGAAATCTTTTGTGATTCTCCATTAGATTTATGCTTAGTCTCATCTTGACATTCTATTTCAGAATCTTAACTCTATTTTGAGTTGTTTTTTTCTTCTTCTTTTATCAGGTATTAAATTGGATTATATCGTATGTCATTCATATATTGTGTTTAATCTATGCTTGGGACAAGGGCACGTGAGTTTCAACAGCCAAAACATATTGTTTTTACCATCTTCCCAATGAAAATTTCATTTAGTGACGGTACTTTTGATCGACATGACTTGCTTTTCATCCTCGAATTAATACCCACCACTCTTCTAATTTATTGTTACTAAATGATAAATGAAGAATTTATTTTATTTGTATATTCGGGAAGGCGATTTTTTTTAAATATTTTTATTTTCGTAATATGTTTTCATTCCATTTATCACATTCGTTACTCTAGTCTTAAACGTTGCATTAAGTAAATATATTTTTTTTCTTTAATTTCGATTAAAAAATCTCTGGCAAATTCAATATGCAAAACAATTCATTATCTAGAAAAAAAAGCCCAAAACATGATTTTGTTCTGATAATGTTAAATCATTAATTTTCGTTGACATTTAATTTCGTGGATTCTGTAAGTCAATTTTGTTTGTACATATATTCGTGGATTCATGTTCTATAACACACGGGGTCTATTAAATCAACAGCTTTTGTGGGAATAGATATCGTCCATGGAAAACTGGAAAACGCCATACACGGAATCAACGAAAATTAGACTCCCACAAAAACTGATGATTTACAGTATATTATCCTCAAAGAGTAATCAGTAAACTCTATCATAATTCTATTCGAATTTGAACGTTTGAGCACCATATCTCTCCACAATGCTAAGGACGAATCTGTTGGGGGAAAAAACAACAACAAAAAAAAACAAAACAACAAAAAACAAAAAACGCCATACTGTTCTTCTTTGAGAGTCCCGAAAAGTATCTATTCATGAGTGCCAGGTTTAATTTGCCAGACAATATACATATGGGGTAAATCCCGGCATACACATTTATTCCGGTTCCGAATAAATTCATGGTCTGCTTATTAATAGTATGGGGAGGAAGAAAATGGACTGCACTGGCTGAAAGGCGGAACAGCAACAACCTCTGAGATCTATATACCTAAGAACAAGTAGGTCGCTATAAAAGGGAAATCTTAAAGAGTTTAACTAAACATCATGTGAAGGTGACCTTCATTATGTGCTGGTCGTAATATCGAAGTGGTCTTTATAGAAGGATTTATTTTGTATTTGTGTTTCATCATCATCATCATCATCTTCTTCTTCTTCTTCTTCTTCTTCTTCTTCTTCTTCTTCTTCTTCTTCTTCTTCTTCTCTTTCTTACTACTTCTTCTCACTGTTTTCTCCTTTTTCTCTTTCTTCCTTCTACTTGCAATAGCAATTTGGGTATTTTTTTTCTTCTTTATTGTTTGGAAGCATCAATTTAACATTAACATTATGTTAAACGTTGTTTTAAACATTTTTTTAATTTAAAACCGACAGCAACTTTTTTGGACGAAAACAAATCAGTTTAAGTCTGTTTATTGTGTTATTTTTATATGCCAATTTGTGTACAATAATATTTTGACGATATTCTATGTACAAATCGTAAATATATATTTCAGTCTGTTTCGTCTAACCTATTTTACATACAATAATTGTTATGAACGCTTAGGTAGGTTAAGCATAACTACAGAAATATGAGCATCCGTCGGTGTCCGTGACACGTGAGAATAATTTGATTGAGAAACTTTGAGCGTTAATTGCTTTTCCTGTTTAATTTGTTAATACAGCTTTGTTTGCGATTCCTAATATCTGCCGCTCTGTAGCAGTTTATGGGGAAAGGTATGAAAATGTGCTGGAATATTAAATTATATGATCTATAGTTAGTGTCCAACTTGGGTGTGATTTGTCAATAAATATGAAATATGTCATTCGTTAGAAGTCACGCCGCACCTGGTGTTACAGTGTCACGAAATGTCGGATAAGTACTTGCACACACGTGGAGCTATACATACAAAGCTAACCCTATCTTCAGCAGTCAGCTTCCAGATTTAAAAAAAAATCGTATTGTTTGTACAATGTACATACATTATACAATAGACCCTTTCATTCCGAAATAAGACGTAACCTACGTAAATCAGCGAGCACTTCCCGAACACCAAATTTACATGTTGGTGTATATTTTCACACATTGTTTAGTGAAAAATAAACACACGTTTGAGATTTTTCTCCAGTTAGTGATTAGTCAAATTAAACCAGCGAATTATACCGCATATTGGCGAACAACTCTGGAAAAACGGACGAGGGGAAGTCAACAAATCGTGCAGCTCATCCTGTCCAAGTTGTTTTCAAATGAGCCAATAAAAGCAAAAATGTTGCACCTTGACCAACCGGAATCCATATAATTTAAAAACAACATCAATAACAACTGATAAACCGATCGATTCATGATATCAACCATTGCATTTGCAATAAAGCTTTAACGCTCTAATTGTATCGACGAGCGTCAAGGAGATCTTACAAAACCATTAAACGATATATCTACTCCAGCAGCAACCGACTTTACAGCATCCACACTCATTGATCGTGTTTATTTAAACGATCATACTTAAACACAGGTTCGCATTATGAGCCTCTCTTCAACAACCGGCATGAGATAAGATGGACCGATAGATCTTCGATCAATTACTGAATTGCAAAGGTTGGTGCAGTGTTTCATATAGGAGATTAATAGCTTCTACGGTTCTACACTCCGAGATCATCCTGATGTAATCTAAGTGAAATTGGAAGAATATGACATCGAAGGGATTGTTGAATTCACAATAATCGCCAATAAAACAAATGGGGAAATTAGTCAGTATTGACTAGCGAGATTTAAAACCAAAGTTTATAACTTAAGAAGTGTATAAACAATTTAATGAAATGAACTTGAAATTCATGAAATGAGTGGAATTGAAAATTTTATTCACTACAATGACACTGTAAATACCTACAAAAGATTGCAGCTACATGTTTATCCATTTATACGGCTTCATTATTGATAAATCATAAACATAATGATATTTCTAATACATTGTTGCATGTTTATATCATATAACTTGCTTTTGCGAAATGTAATAATAATTTGACCTTTTTTTTATTTATCATTTGGGTCATTTCGTCAACTGTCTACTTTGGTCTTCCCAGAAGTAAAATAAATTGCTTTGGCCCCAATTGGTTTTTTTAAAATACCGTTTGCTTTCACGTTAAACCTAATCACCGATGCAGTATTACATTCCACTACGAATCACGGATAAAACGTGAACGTGAACTACAGTTGAACCTGTACTAGCGGCCACCTGTATTAAGTGGCCATCCTGCATTTTAGAACGGTCAGTTGTAATTTTACCAAACCAGGATTTCGATATATGTATAACCTTCATTTATTGACCATCTCCGCCAAGCGGTCACTTTCTCATGTTCCCTTAACTGGCCGCTCAAGACAGGCTTGACTGTGAAACGCATGTTGACTCGTTTTGTAAGCAATTTAAAGCAGTTACAGTCAAGTTCGCAATGAAATAAGATAATTGCTTCGTCCTTCACTGATGTAGGTTCAAGCCCTGACAAAGCCACTCTGATTTTTCTTGCGGGGAAACCTTCCAGCTGGCCTTTGGTAGGTCAGTGATTATGCCCATGCAAGTCTCTCGTCTTTCTTAATCTATAATTAGCAGGACGTTGCTATATGACTAAAATAATGTTTTCTCCAGCTAAACACAACCGGAACAGAAGCTGTATCCCTATATCAAATAACCTGTATATAAAGCTGTCACATATTCTTTTCAATAAAAGATATTAGCATGCTTTAGCTTAGGAAATATGTGAAATTACCACCACACACATTTAGCTTTGTCCTGTAAAATGCACGACACTTAGACTTTAAAATGATCGGAACAAAAGTACATTTGTTTTTATCATGGACCTTAAGGTGTTGTTCCAAGATAATTTTCAATATAAGAAAAACAAATACAAAAATATATTGCATATTTATATGCCGAACTGTATGGTGTCCTCATACCAGACGAACGCAATTTTTTAGACAAGGTATTTATCACTAATGCATTCAACAATTTTGTCATCAGGTAAGTGATTGTGTACCAAAATGGAAGATTAATTAAATAGTTCTTAGGTATCGAGACATGACATGTGAAATCTCTCGTCGCAATCTATCTAATACGGCACTCACCTGAAGCAACTAGGAGAATGAACGACTGGAACCAAAGCATCATAGCCTAAAATAACACCAATGTGTACTCATTTGCAATGGACCATAACAAACGTCTATTTGCATTTTGCCCGTATTGTTTGAACAGGTATTGTTTCCATTCTCTTTGAAAAATTAAACCACTAGATAAAAGTTTTAAATCAGAAAACCCATCAAGATATCACCCGCATATTAATCATATTTTATCACGGGAATGCTTTTTACCCAGCACAGATACCATCAGGTGTTCGAAAGGCGTGGAAATTAAGTACATACAATAACTTGGCATTTATGATCCAGATTTGTCCGTTGAATTAAATGGGTGGGAAATATTAAAAGATAGTGGAAAACTGTTTTCGAAGTAGTTTAGGGTACCGGTGTTAAATTTTTCAACAATAGGTCGCGGGGAACACAAAACACGTATAAAGTTAATTCGTCTGTTATCTTTGATCTAGATACCATCAGCTTTGATGTCGATCTGGACAAGTTTTACATTTTTGCATCGACAATAATAGACAGTTTTATTTAATGGAAAAAAGCCTGACTCTAATATGTATATAGGTAAATTTCTCATGGAAGTCTTTAACAGAAATATGTTTATTTATTGAGTCCCACCGACATTATGTCAGTCATTTGATGGCGATGTTTACTTTAGAAAGATATAGTGCTGCCACTCTGCAGTATCGAACAGACATATGCATTTTAATACCCGAGCTAATGTTAATTATTCAAAAAAATGTTTGTACATATAAGGCACAATCATTTTCAAGCTGTATGTATTTTCTTTCAACAGTTTAATATGAGAAAACACATGATTTAAATCTGAGAACATTGGGCATTACGAAAAACATGTATTAAGGTACTGAAATGCCTTACGAAGAAGAGAGCTTACGTTATAACAGCTGAATTTCCCAAGGACAAAGGGTATGAACTCTTGTGTGGCTTTTAGAAAATTATTTTTTTGCATAATATTGAGGAACAAGGCACAAATTCTATACTGAGCGCAATCTGCTTCAGATTAAAAGCAAGTGACTACAAATAAAGCTATATGAAGGAATATTTTGAATGAAAACCACCGAGATTCGAAAAAAAGATATAGTTTATGAACCAGGAAGTTTACTATCAAAATACTCTAATTGAATAATTTCAGAGTATGTAATGAATGTATAGTTTTCATGCTTATTAAGTCTTGTCTGACTAGATCCAAAATGATTTAAATGTTAATAAAATCAGTCATTATGAAACAGTCAATTTTTTTTGACCAAGCCAAGAACCACTTAATAGACCATGTTTCAACATATTGACAACATGTCTTCATGGATATGAATTTCATTTCAAAATTTGTTTGTTTATTGGATTTAACTTCCCACCGACAGTATTTTAGCATTAGGAGACGATGTCTACTTGAGACAGATGTAGTGTTGCTATACTGCAGTATCACTCACGACACCTGGCCAACCAGTCCTAAAACTACCCTTACAGGCTGAGTGCATATTTGTTTTAGTTCATTTTTTATGAATGTTAAAAAAAAACAACACACACACACAATCTGATCATTATGTTGTTTTAATGTTCTTGTTTATTTACATTTGACCCTGGTCATAACGACCATGTGTAACGGTAACCCGGGTCTTCATACACCATCTTGTCCCATCCAAGGTTTTGTCAAGTTCCTTGCTCCAAACACCACTCACTCCCTGATGTTAGTTTTCGAAATTACACGATATGTAATACCAGTGTATTGAACGGTTTTATATTTATCAAATATTAAAAGTCTTTGAGATCAACGTGTCATTTCCTAGCATCAGATCGCCATGACGCGCCGATATAATCATCCATTCAACTCACCATAGTCTCGGCATTGTGCCTCTTTTCTAAACTGTAACATCTCAACACAGTGCTGTAACCTCTTGAAATATGAAAACAAATTTGTCTGAGGCTCGTCTGACTAATCCTTCAGACTTTTGAAAAAAGCCAGAAGAGCGTCATAAAGCACTAAAAGGTCCAACAGAACAAAGTAACACATCAACAAATTCTTAAGTAACATAACGAAACTGTACCGACACTATTTTATCCTTTCGCTCACAAAAACGTTGATTTCTCAACTCGATTCAATAACCTACTTATGGGACGATGGCCTTTATCCAAGAACCAATATTACATGTGTACAAAAGCTAAATTCCGAGATATTCCAGTGTTCTCATTGTGCCTAAATTTCATTTGCTTTTGTTGCCGGCTTCTTCTTTGAGAAGCTGTCACAAAAATTCTTTAACGTCGATTGATCAGATTCACAATTAATAAACCATAGAAGCAAATTTCGCTTGGAACTCTGAAATATCTGCCTTGGCCACGATGCTATGGATTTTTGGAGGGTTTAAGTCGTAATTGAGACGGATCTTAATTTGTATCTCGGCTGTCAGACTCGGTAAGAAGTGTCGAGAAAACTTGGAATTGGTGTGATTGTGATCAAGTGTCCGAAAGCTTACACACTGATCAGTCCGTGGATGTAACTAGACGACATGCTCCCGGAGTAAAAACTTCTGTTCATCACCAAGAGCCTTCACAAAAGTCGATTTGTCTTAAACAAAGGCGCTTTTCTCCATGGGTAAACCTTTTCGATGTTGCTTAAATTACATCACAATAAACATAAATAACAGGTTCTGTAACTATATAACTGTTTTGTAATCATTGGTATCAAATATATGCTAAATGAGTTTCCACATGACCTTGTTACTAAAGAAAATCACATTAACAAATATGTCTTAAGTGTTTCATTCATTTCCTTTATAGATCATTCATTG
>CM037789.1:30042051-30092051 GCA_021229015.1 Solen grandis | reverse complement strand
AGTGGACATGAAATTATGTTTTTGTCTTCTTTAAATGTTTAAATTATTTTTTTTTCGCAAAATGTTATTTAAAATAATTTTAAATTATTATATTAAACGTGTTTACTATCCTGCTGTGCGGGATTCACTTTTGTATAATTTTGTGACTTATCGTAATTTGAAGCGTTTTTAGACACCGTATTACGTTTTTCGACTGTTGAGGTGTCTTTAAATCAATATTCTATTCTATTCTGAATTATTATATAATAATATTTGGGATTTTTATACTTTACCTCCAATTGAAGAGCATCTGTGAATAGGTGAAAATTACTGTGTGGTCAAGGTCATTTGAAAATTATGGTCTCCTGGTGGGTAGAGCTCATAAAGCATGCATCTATGAAGTTTGCAAGCTGTAGATGTTGTTGTATTGGGGTTTACCGTCGCTGCGATAGTATTTCAATCATATAGCGACGTCCAGCTAATTACAGGTGGAGGAGGACCCCGAGTACACAGAGGAACCCGGGTAGAACCACCGACCTACCGCAAGCCAGTTGGAAGGCTTCCTCACATGAAAAATCCGAAGTCCCTACCGGGATTCGAACCCACAGCGGTGAGGGGCTGAGAGATTTGTAGTCCACGACTGTAACCGCTCGGCCACGGCGGCCCCGTAAGGACTTCTGTGTTATGGTATGGTGTAAAAACAAACAGAAAAACAGACAAACAAACAGACAGACAGACCAAAACAATATGCCCCCGATCTATCGCTGCGAAGTCATCAAAAATGAGTATTTTAAATGATTTGAATAAGTATTTATGTTCTCACATCAAAGTAAAATGACGTATGATTTTGCTTACTTGCTTCACTTACTGTTTAGGCAAAAAAAAAAAAAAAAAAAAGTTCCGTTTCTGGTCTCCAGCAAATAAAAAAGAGGATCGGCAGGTCGGATTTTTAATTTGTGTTTATGTTTTTACATGAAACGAAAGGAAAACAGGGAAATGTTTTTTTTTAAGGCGAAGAGGTAAAAAAACTTTATGGTCGGTCGTTTAAAAAGAGGGTCGGTCGGTAGACCAGAAACGGATCTATTTTTTTTTTTTTTGGCCCTATTAAATTCTAAACGCCGAAGTAAAAGTTCATTATATTAAATATTTATTGAACACAATAAAATGCTAAACATTTTAAGTAAGTACCATGGATGTACTTACAATATGCTACAGAGGAAACGATTTAAAAAATCAGTATGTTTATAAACTGTTAAAAATCAAAGCGCTGACAGGGCTGAGAGAACAGGGTTTCTGATGTGACGATGTCGCATTTCTTTTGCTTATCAAAGTAAGTTTAATGAACGATGATCAAATTTTAAAGCGATGCCAATAAACCCAGTCATGGCTATTTACCCGCTTTAACCTTGCGTGAACCCGGCCGTTAAAAGAAAAGATGAGCACACCATTTGTCTCAATGAAATGATAACAATAAGCATATCGCCACTCTTACTCTCCCTTTTCCTCTTGCCTACAGTTTATAGGATTATATGGAAGCAAATCTAAAACAACAAACTTTCATTATTTAATGTATGCATGTTATTTCATGTCATTTTATATACACATGTACTTAATATATGTAAATTAATGATATTCAATATAACAAAAATATATGTATCTTGTATTACATAAATGATAATAATGATAATAAAAAGCAATGTAAAAAATGTTCTCCCGCTTGGAGTCGAAGCCACACCCCTTTCATACGCCGTTTGTATGGTTATTATCCACTCCATCATTGGTCCAACTGTTGCATACAGTTGAAATTGTATCCATCATCGCTGGAAATTTCAGCCATTTATGGTTCAAATTATCTCTTAGGTGTGTTTTTTTTATTGCATACTTTCTTATATTTTTTATATTCTTATATTTCAGTATATTAAATACTTTATCTTCAGCATCGATTTTCAACACATTTCAATTCAGTTTCGACCAAAACGCAATCGTACTGAAATAAACATGAAAATTATCACCATTTAGTAATAAGACAGAAAACAAAATTTGTAACTTCTTCTCCGCGTAGTAAAAAGAAAGGGAAATCGATGTATAGATATAACAACGAAATTTTGTGCGATGCAGAAATGTGTGCTATCACAGAACAGCGTTGCAAGTAACTGTTAAAAAAAATAATAGTACATTTTTGTATAATGACTTTTTGGTCATGGTTTGGTAAATTTACAAATGCATAATAAAAAGTTTTTTTTGTTATGTGTGTGTGTATATGTGCTTTACTTTTCGCCGAAAAGATTGACATAGTGGTTAGAATTAAAAAAATATACATCATAACGTAAGTAACAAATGACAAAAATCATGAACACGTTACTAGTGATTTATTACTTCGGTATTCACTATTGTTTTGTGATTCTTAAATATGATGCATTAGAGTCCCAGAACCTTTAAAGGTTTTCCCCACATATTTGTTATCCTGAATTTCTTAAGAGAGAGAGAGAGCATACCAATGAAATGTTTAATAAGAGAGAAAATGAGAATCTATAAAAAGAGATTTCAAATGCATGTATTCATGCTGTTTCATTTTTATCGGCCTTGCTGCCTCATGTTTTAAAGCTGATTACATGCCACCATAATTTGTCATTTTCTCATGAGGGATTTATGCTACACGACATTTCTCTCCATGAATTATCACGCCAGTCGAGGTCATATTAATAATGAAGCCATCACAGGGGTTTGAGATTCAATCAAAGGCGGCAGTTTGTTGGTCTTTCTTTTTGTAACACTGGAAAAAGGAACATGAAATATGGAATCATTGTTAGTTTTATTTTGAGTTTGTATTAAAGTCATGAGCTGTTATATTTTCCTCATCCCCATTATGTTTTTTATTATCAATATTTCATACTTATACCGTATCACTACTATCTTAAAGAAAATATTACAATATAGAAGCCCTACATAGACCACTTCACTCTGAAATGAGACGTAAACCTACGTAAATCACGAGTACTTCCCGAACACCTAATGTACATGCTGGTGTATACTTCAACACAATAATCAATTGGAAATAAACATACATTTGATATCTATCCACAGTCACTGATTGGTCAATTTAAATCAACGGATTATACCGGGTATTGTCGATCCTCTGGTGAAATGGTCTATAACATTGAATAGTTCGCTTTAGACAGAAACAAGTGATATTTACATTCTGATATTTTTGGGTATCGTGGTTACTGTAAAATCATTAATATTCGTTGAATTTAAATTTCCTTGATTATGTACCTAAGGGAATTTCGTGGATCTTTGTTCTAGAAAACGTGAGGCCTATATCAAAAATGAATGATTTCACTGCACTGCTAAAACTCCTAACTTTTCGTAACAACACAATAACAGGTCGCAACTAACACACAAAAAGTATTCCAATTAGTAGTAAATTCATACACTCGTAGCAATCGTTAATTTTCCGGAAATCGGTCGTATGCATCCGTGGTAACTCTAAACAAGTCGTAAAGTTTTGAAGTGAACAATCGCAACAACGAGTAATAGGCCGTGCGTGAAAAGCTTGTTATAACTCGTAAAAAAATCGCAACTTGTAAAAGTGTTCAAATCGTTAGGACTCCTGTACCTTTATGAATTTCGCGATACGAAAGGACTCGTAAGAAAAAGCCGTGTATGTGAGGACACAGTAACGTAAATCTTAAGTAAAAAAACTAAAAACTTTATATTTTTAGAAGTTAATCATTTATATATTAGTACTAGGAAAACAAGTGTAGTAAAATATCTTTTTAATGTAGTCCAACAATCATTAGATTATAATCATGGTCCTTCAACTGCTTAAAAAGACTTCGGTGCAGATGCAAGCATCCGTTGACTTGGTGCTATAGGCTCTTTTGTTCGAAGTTCATAAAGGCATTTATTTACCATATAATTCCAACGAATACTGGATGGACCATGATAAAACTTTACTGATGGTTTGATAGCCTTAAGTGATTAAGTATATCTTGGCGCTATGAAAATTAAGTGGAATTTGGACTTTATTTGTACTCAAAAAATGATTCAAGAAATAGAAAAAAAAATATTTCAATGTGAATATTGTTTTATATTTTCATTCGCACACAGTGAAGGCAATGACATCGAAAGGTTAAACATTTCCTGAAACAAGGATATTTTTATGTTTTTTAATTATCGTGATGTCGAGGAAGTTTGAAAAAAATTACGAACGTACATGATTCAGTTTGTCTTGTGTTTGAAATGTTTGAAGAAAACAACATTTTTTCCCTACATTCTGACGTTAAGACAAAGTAGGATTTTCGTGATTGTATTTGTGAAATACAAATATAACGCAAATCTGACAACAACACGTAAATAAAACAAATAGCAAAACAGGTTAAACCACAGAATTCCAGAAAACACCATGTCTTCTCTGTGATTCCATAGATCTCAGCCATGTCTAACCATTTGACATGCTGCCTTTAAATTGAGTTACAGGAAAGGTTGGTATATTGAATATATTTTATTACTATAACAACATATAAATGAGACGGGGAAATATGAGTTGATCAAGGAAGTATCGTACCATAGGATATATATCTTAATGTTGTTGGTAATTAAATAAATTTGCAGCATCTAATTTTGAAGACAAATATATGTCTTACCCTGGTATGGCGACAATTTTATAGCGTTTATGGCGTTTTTAAATTTTCAAATTAATTGTACGCACGCACATTTAATTAACCAAATTCCTCGTCAAATCTTTCAAATAATAACATAACTCAGAGAAGAAATATACGCTATTCTATATACTCCATAAATTTCTATACATCGCCATATACCATAGAGTAAAATAATCTTTCAGTCGTTTAATATCACTTGTTATTGATATTTTTTAAATATATTACCCAATCAGGTTTTTTGTCCGAGTCCTTTTTGTATCTTGTTTTTTTTTCGTGTTTACCTCAACAAAATTTCATTTCTTTTCTGTAAAGAAAACTTAATATATGCTTTAATATTCCCAAAATCACATTAAACATGATAAAGTATAAAACATTGATTATATTTTTACAGTGATCTCAAAAGATAAGTTTGATAGCGATAGAATAACCAATATAATAGATAAGGATGAGTATCGCGATAAGATCAGAACAAATCGCGATATGTTATAGCTATAAAACAGTTAATCTTTCTTAACCCAATGCATGTATTTTTTTAATAAGGATTTAATATTATTAATATAAATATACCTCATATGGTTAAAATTTCCTTTATTTAGGTATGATAAAAGCAAACAAAAATTAAATCAAACAATAACAAAACAAATAAAATAGTTAGAAGCTCCTGGTATAGCTTTCAGTTCAATGAATGAATATTTTTAAAACTTAAAAATCTGACGCGTAGAAAGGATGAATAACGATTGATATGTCCCTGATACTATACCGATACGTATCGTATCGGGCCAGAATCACGGCATATCGATTTATCTGTAATACCACGCATACCTAAAAGTAATTTGTCAATCCAAAGTCGAACTTTTTTTCTGATTTTACAACAAGAATTTAGTATACACGACAAAACATTGGTTAATAATATACATGTATACGGGCAGATGTCGTTCTCATCAATTTTATCACATGACATTTGACGTTGCAATATGTTACGTACATGTAACTATGTGAGCATCATTCTTTACTTAAAATTGTATATTTAAAAAAAAAACTGGATTATTCACAGAGAGTGTGTGGTTGAATTAGCGAGTGTTCTATTTTCCAAGATGTACTGAGTGTCAAGGGAGTTAACCATGGCATGCCTGGAGATTGCTTCAAATTATTTTCGTCATGCAGTGACAGGCAAAACAGCTTGATAAATGGAAGCTATTTGTTCGCTTTAAAGGATAATCGTTAAACGTCATGAGTGGCCAACGTGACATTACTTCAAAGCAGACATACATTTATTGTAAAACTTCCGTTGTCGTGGAAACGGCATCTTAATATCAATTATGATGTAAGAGAGACAATTTGTTTATCATGTTAAGATCGCATTTAATTTCAGATATGGTCATAGAAAAAAAATGATTATCAGCACCAAGAGTGAAATAAACAAGTTACGATCTTTCACTCTGAGAAAAATATAAAAATATAATTCATGCTGATTAGTCTATTTATTGCCATTTTCCATCATTTTTCCTTTAAATTTTCCCATGAGAATCCTCGATTATACGAAATGGCGTTATTTCATTTTAATTTCTGGGAACGTTTTTGTCTTAAAAATGATAATAATTTATCTTTTATGATGTACTCGTAAAAATGATTTATTATCAACATTTTTTTTTAATTCTCCTTCAGTAGAAATGCTCTGTTTTTTTACCTGATATCGTGATTCATGACTTAATGTCTTTATCTTCACCATCAAATATTCATCTAATAAAATATATGTAAACCCAATCCGCACTTTAAAAAAAAGCTATATATTTCAAGATTATAAAGGTATTGATAGTACTGATCAGTGAAAGAAAATAATAATAATATATTTGAAATTTTCATCTAAAAAAATCGCGCAAATGTTTAATTGCATGGTATATAGAAAACACGAGTTTTGAAAAAGTCCATTTTTAATATAATAAAAACTTGAAATTCTCAATATTAGATCTTTTATATAAACTAATATTACCTTATCTTCCTCCGTATTCTTATTTACCTGTTTAAGGTAATCCATTCACCATTAAATTGTGATCATGGTCCATCAAGTGATCATAGGAATTTTAGAGTAAATGCAAGCCTTTGTAGACTTTGAGCTAAAAGTCTATAACTTCAATTCAGTTGATGCCTGCATATGCACTGAAATTTTTTTAAACATTTGAAGGACCGTGATTATAATTTAATGATGGATGGATTACATTTAAGTTACAAGATATATTTATAGAAATGACACAACAGGCAGTCACATTATCCTTACATCGGGCCACCAAATCCTGGAACTGTCCTTACAGTATATTTTTCTACTGACTGAGGTATGTCGCGGTCGGGAACCGAACCCACGACCTCCCGCTTACATGGGATTCACTAACATATCGACCATTGATACTGAACTCAAACATTATATTTCATAATAATAATAATAATAATAATAATAATAAAAAGGTCTAAAAAGATCAATATTAAGTCCACGGAAAGTGCGACTGTTTACGTTTTTACGTCACTCCCTGTTTAAATTTCCATTAATAAAGTTATACTAAGTAAAAATAAGATTAAAGTTGAAACCTAATTATAAATTATTTTTTCCCTTAGAGTTTAATGAGCTTTCTTTTTTGAGTAAATTTCCTTTGTAAAATGATAAAAAAAATATATATATAAAGCCGATATTCAGTTTTTTTCCTTAGCAATTAACAACCAACTAAACAGTTAGCCCACCTCCAGTTAAAAGCGGGCCGTTTGTAAAAAAGAACCAACCAAACAAACCGCATACCAGACACTAATATATCCAACAGACCAATTAATTGATAATCCATTCAGCAACAAGCGATTCAACCAACGACCGGACAATTTAGTTAGTCAGCCAATAAGCCTAACTAAATCGTCACCTGGTCCAATACAGGGCTCACGCTGTCGGTCGCCAATGGTGCCAAAAGCGACAAAATTATGAAACTGGCGCAAGATTTTTCTAATTGGCGAATGTGTTTGGCGCATACGAAGAAGTCAGTAAATTAGTACCGCGGTTGTTTAAGTTGCGTAATGCACAAAAATATAAGTCTCTCTACACTGTATACTACTTAAAGTAACCAGCACCTGCTGTGGGATTATCCAATTAACACGCATTCTAAGGCTTCCTAATTATGCAAAGATGTGGAATACTCGGATGGTATTGGCAGCTTATAATTTTTTTACATTTGTAAACTTTCGTTTATACCTGTATTTGGAACTGTTATGAAATTGCGCAATTTTCACAATGGCGGCCATTTACGAAAATATCACAATGTTTCATTACTACCGTTTCTTTTAAAAGATTTAAATTGATTAATTGGTTTACCTAGCTAGATTTCAACTGGTAAATAGCATAGACGAAATGATATATATAAATGCACTTTTTACTGTAATTTCGCGGAAGAAATCGTGTGTTAGAAGGTCAAGCATTGCAAACGAGCTGTGAGACTCCAAAATACCGTTACTCTGCACGCAGTGGATACAAAAATCAATTGTACCACTGATTTAATAGGCAGCGTTTGCATTTGTTAACGAAGGCAATTTTGATTTGAAACATTTGATAAAATTAGTGCCCAGGATAAATGCGGTTTTACTTTGAAGTTGCGTCATTATCTCTTAAAGCAGCAAGTATAGTTCTTCATTTAAGTGAATTCCATTTAATTAGTGCTCGCAATAAAAATACCAATCATGATTATACACGTAAATGTCTCGAGAACATTTTAACAGAATCTCTGTTGAATAAATGTTCCACATACAGTGTTCAATTATTTGAGGGCTTGTGTCTACATTGTACTGATCTACAGCATCCCGCTATAAATTCAATTCCATTCAATTCAAATCAATTCAATTCAAATTCCTTTATTTCACTCATTCCATTTTACAGTAATGGATAAGAGAGGTTATAATAAGTACAACATATAAAGAGGCTCTAGAAAAAATAGAAGTAGTAACACAATAATTGAGATAATTTCACTAATACATTTTGCAAATATATATTCTAATACATAAATAATTCAGTTGTACAGGTGGAGAGTCATTGTTTCACAATTGCCATTTAAAGAAAACAACAACAACAAAACATCAATTTAAACATGTTGTCAGAATATCTACCAATTAATCATTAGAGTATAATATTACCTTATCTTAGTCAAAATTGATTGTACAAACTTAAATAAATTTATGTTTTGTCTTTTGTTTTTTGCGTTCATTAGTTTCTCTAATTTAAAAATATTTGGGTTTCTATAAAAATAGGGCTTTAGATATTTCTTTCTGTCATCTGTTAAATTATTGCATTCAAAGAGATAATGGAATTCGTCCCCTAATTTATTGACGCAATGTGGACAAAATCTTTCATTTAGTGCGATTCGATTCCATTTACCTATTTCTACCTGCATTCTATGATTACGAGTTCTAAATCTGATTAAACATTTTAAATATCTTGAAGGAGTTTTTATTAAATAATCTTCAAAACCAAATTTTGTCTTGAATATTTTATAAAATGTATTATTGCTTGAGCTGTTTACAAGACTATACCATTCATTAAGAAATAAATCTTTTAATTTTTGCCTTACAGTTAGTTTCAGCCATTTCGGGTTAATAGTCGATTGATTACTCCAATATTATTCAACCCACATTTAATTAAAATTGATTTAACTGAGTAAATCCATGGATATTTTTTCTTAAGAGATTGGTCTTGTAGGTGTTTTGATTCAAGTACGATACTGTTATAAATTTTGGCTGATAGTTTTATAGGGGTGTTTTCAGGTGATAAATGTAACTTTGACCAATAAGCTATTACCCTAGTTTCAATATCGACTGAAAGGGGAAGTGTTCCTGTTTCTTCATAAATAATGTAATTTGGAGTAGATTTTTTATAAACAAACCACAGCGTATCATCCTGGCACCGGGCCAACCAGTCTTGTAAATATAAAGCAAATGACATTCTATAATAATGGCTAGTATTCATTTTCTGATCATTTTGTCCTTTTCATTTTTCCTGAAGAGACGACATGCAGCAGACAATGTCAGAAACACAGGAGTCGGGGACTCATTAGCGAATAGACCCTTGGTCATTTTACGTGTCCGGAGTATAGCAGCGATACTCGGGAGACAAGTTTCTCGTAGCAACCAAATTCCCCATTTTGATGAGTACCAGTCAAGGGTGCATCTGATACCAATTTTATACGCCTTTGGTTTAACGCGGTCATCGGAGTAAAGTGCGCCAGCTCTGATTCGAATCCCAGACCTCCCAATCGCAAAACAGACACACTACGACTGAACTATTGCGCCGGTTTTTTCTATCGACCTAGAATATAGTGATCACAGATTACATATAATTTTTATTATCACCAGCAGTTGTTCATCCAGTAGTAACTTTGTTAGGATAGCTGACTGCCGTTATATAACTAAATACAAATTACAAATACAAATAAAACATGCCCCGATCCACGATCACCCCAACGTTGTGTGTAAGCGTGTAATTGGTAGTCAGTTTGGACACGTGGGTTTTCTGCGGATTGTCCGAATTTTCATCTTCATCAAGAACCACCTGAAGGTCACCGATAAAATTTGTATAAGTACTTACCTTCTGTCAAATCTAGTCGTTTTAACATTGTTAAATATTAAACTTTTTTTTATTAAAGTTTAATTGAGTTTAATATCAATTCTGCCGTACGTGGTACATTTTCCCGTTTGTCATGACATATTCAATGTCAGTTATATTCAATAATACTTTAAATATATCTAGATTCTCTTGGTTTTTATAGCACTGTGCACCGGGAACTGTCACATGTAACTGCGGAAAGGTCTGCAAGAACCAACGAGGTCTACGCATACACCTGGGGAAGTCTGGTTGCCAACATGTGAGGTCACTTGGACAGCGCTTAGCCAGTTTGGCTAGTGAGACGCAGGAGTACTCCAGTCTGGACTCAAACCACAGTACTGATGAACTCTCTGTACAAGAGACAACACATAATGTCGTCCGGGATCCTGAGGTGGATGATGACCCCCCTCCTTGAGCTACTTCAGACTCAGGAAAGCAGCCACGATGTACATCATGAGACAACTCCGGATAGACCACACCAAGAACCAGCCACTAGACTCAAGAAACCAAGAATCAAGTGGCCCAAAGCATCAGACAAGACATCATGGAGACTTCTAGATGAGGACCTAGACAGTATCCTCGAAACATCCATGCAAGGACCAGTGGACCGGAAACTCCAAACCCTCACCACTCTTATCCACTCAGTGGCTAAGGAGAGGTTTGGATTTCGAGACAGATCACCATCTGAGCAACTTGGCCTGTCTGAGTTGAGAGACACACTGCACTCACAGCTGACTTCTCTACGGAAAGCTGAAAACACGAGAAGAAAGACCAGGGAAAGGGCGAACCCATACAAGTTTGGGAAATCCCTCCTTGACAAGGAACGATCTGGAGTGATGGAGACACCTGTCGAAGAGGTTGAATCATACCTACATGAAACACACTCAGATCCCAATCGAGAGGACCCACTGGGCGACTGTGATAGAATTGACCCTGCAGAGCCACCACAAAAGAAGATGAACATCACAGAACCAACATTTGGGGAAGTGAGTGATATCATTAAGAAGGCATGATTTGGCTCAGCGCCTGGACCCAATGCCATACCGTACAAAGTGTACAAGATGTGCCCACGTCTTCTCAAACGGTTATGGAGGCTCCTGAAGGTAGTCTGGAGAAAGGGAGAGGTGCCAGAGGCTTGGAAAGAGGCAGAGGGAATCTTCACACCAAAGGAGAGAAACTCCAAGACAGTCAATCAGTTGCGAACCATATCGTTGCTGAACGTTGAGGGGAAGGTATTCTTCGCTGTCCTTGCCAAGAAGACTGACATCGTTCCTAACAGACAACGCCTACATCAACACATCTGTCCAAAAGGGGAGAGTTCCTGGTTATATATATATATATATATATATATATATATATATATATATATATATATATATATATATATATATATATATATATATATATATAAAAGAGGGCGATTAAAGAAAATCGAAAACGTCCAAGCTATTCTCCATCCTTGGTTTTCCAGATTAACATTATTTGCACATTATTTGCTTAAAATTACATATGATATACCAAGCTGCTTTCAACAGTTTTGAAAGTGTGGTTATCAAGAGACTGCTCGCGCAAGCGCGTTTGCAGACAGAAAGTCCCCAGCGAATCCAAGCATGAATTAAAAAATTCGGACTTCAGGAACCTAACGGAGCTTACAACTGCGGTTCTATGTTCAAATTAAATCCGGGGGTAAATGCCCCCGGGGCCTTTTCTGAAATGGGTAGGGTTTGAGCTGAATCCCACTTTCCTGTGCTTATTTGCTTCTGCAGCAATTTATTTAAGAGTTTTGTCCTTTGTTTCCTAATTTGTTGCAGCATTTTGAAAGCATTCTTTTTTGTGTGTAACTCAACCGCAGAGTTTTCAATCAGAGTTTTGAATTAGAAACGCAACTTAAAAACGGCTGAGCCTACACGCATGCTGAGCAGTGAATTATTTTTAAGTTTTTTTGAACGCAGGAAAGACGGATTCACTGTCCGTAGGGAAACAAAACTTTGATGATGGTATTATGCTTGGTTACTTTCATGTTTTACATGACATATTTAAACTCTCTCTCTAAAGCACCTTAAATGTTGTTTTTTTCTAGTAAATCTTTCCGACTTCCTCCTTTTCGTTTTCTGTCTTTCTTCCTATGATATTTTTAAATAATTAATTCATTCATTCATTCATTCATTCATTCATTCATTAATTTTTGTGGTACTATGCCACATGTCACGGGCGTGATACTGCAGTATGGCAGCATTGTATCTGTCTCAAGTAGACATAGTCTCCAAATGAATGAAATACTGTCGTCACGATGTCCCCCCCCACCACCCCTCACCATAAAAAACACATTTTTTCTTGCAATCTTCTATCATTTGGAAACTATTACCAGCTAGAATCAACTACGCAAGCATAAACCACGTTTTGATGAAAGACAGACAGGACATTTGAGAGACAGAGAGAGAGAGAGGGGGGGGGGGGGGGGGGGGGGGGGGGGGGGGGGGGGTATAGAGAGACAACAACAACGCAAGTTTTATGATGACTTTAAGCCAATCATATCGATGATCAACTCGATAATGTTTTATGTAATTAACCTTTTTTTTAAACAATCTAAATGCTTCTTTGAGTGAGTTTTACGTCTAATGGACAAAATCACAGTCATTTGAATTCTTTGTCTCTTTAAGTCAGAAAAAAACTGTACCAGACCAATATGTACTTAAAATATCATTCAAATATTAATATTAAGCATCAACCAAGTTAAGGTAATCCATCCATCATTAAAGCGTGTTCATGGTCCATCAAGTGATCATGGCAATTTTGAAGTTTTATAGATTTAGAGCAAAATAGCCTATAGCTCTGAACGGATGCTTGCATCTACACTTAACTCTTTTTAAGCATTTGAAGAACCATGATTATATTTTAATGATTGTTTGATTACAATAAGATAGCAAGAAAACGAAATTTCCAATAACCTTAACAGTCATGCCATTTAATGTTCCACAGTAACCATTAAATAAAATAACAACAACGGAGAAAAAAACCTATAGCAATGCAAAGAGAAGACAAAGTGGTCAATTACTCGTATATACATAGAAATATAATATTTCCAGTCACGTAATGAATACATCAGTTTAGTTGATACAAAATTAATACAGAAGCTTATTGGGCTTTCTCTTGCATTTGACGTCAATTTGTATTAACATATCGGTCCCGTTATCTGGAAAAGATGTTCGTTTAATATTCATTGAGCTTTTAGAGAACCGTTATTTACTCGTAACTTTTTATTCCCTCGAGTAGATGAATTCTTCCTTAATAAAAGAACATTACATTAAAGTGTGTGTGCGTGTGTGTGTGTGTGTGTGTGTGTGTTCTCTTGCACAGAAGGTAAGTAATATCAATTTTGTACTCCGTTGCTTGCGAGTAGCACACTTTACTCACCACTGAGGACGTCCCCACATTCAGTAGTGGTTAGGTGAGGGTAAGGGTAAGGATTAGGTAAGGGTTAGGGAAGGGTTAGGGGTTAGGGTTAGCGGTAGGGTATGTTATATATACAATGAACACTGTCCACACTTGAAGGTGTGTGAAGGAAAGCATCACGTGCGTGCGTATTAATATATCTTTTGTAATAGAGAGACCAATGCATTTCTAACAAAATTAAAATAATCTTTATGATATTGTTTGCAGAAAAGTGCTTCTTTCAGTATATCTAAATCATCATAACCTGTCTCTATGTCTTCCAATCCATTTGTAAGGTCGATGACATGCACATTTACGTAGCTGACAAAGCCGAGTATTTATCAACATTTATTTAAATGCATTATTAATGAACTGATATTGGAAATGGGTTTGGTAGACTAGAGACTCAATTTCACTCTCAGTAATAGTATCCTGACAGATTGACATCCTCCTCTGGGAAAAATGAATGTCAAAGTTGCTGATTTATTACCACTAACCCTTCACAGATGAGGGTTCAAATCTCTGTATGATCACGTGAATATATTTTTACATGTGCGAAAGTGCAGGGGCGCTCTTGTCCAGTGGTAACGTACCCGCTTGCGTATATGGTTTTGGGTTGTTCAAACTTCGACGGGGGGGGGGGGGGGGGGCAAGGATTTAATGGCCTTGCAAGGCGCAACGTACTTGCCTAATCCAGAAACAGTCGAGAGTGATTAGTATAAGTTGGAATATCTTGATTCCCAATCGAAGTAAAACAAATAAGTTTCATATTTTATATGCATTTTTAATTAAATAATAGTGAAATTTTATTATCGGGTGAACATTTTTATTCATAATAATATTATACAAGACCCGCTTCTAAGGCGCTATTTAATTAATTTCGATATAAACCACAATGTATCCAGAAAAAAGAAAACAACAAATGTTTATCTTGCAAATACAAAAAAACAACAAAAAAAACAACAAGTAACTGGTGTTGCAGGCAACACACGAAGCCCCTACCGGTAAGGTACATGATTTTCCCATTACCAAAGCAACCAAGATATTAGTCAGAAGAAAAAGATAAAAAAAAACTAAAAATGATGTGCATAATCTCCATACAGCCATCTATTCATATTTCAAGTTTCATAAAAATATTTTCATTACTTTTTGAGTTATCACAATATATTTTTATTTGCCATATTTTAAGTCTATCTGATGTCATAGCAACCAGATATTTCAATATAGGAAGAAATAAAAAAAGACGGGCATAATTTCCATACAGCCATCTATCAATATCTTAAGTTTCATAAAAATATCTTCTGTACGTTTTGAGTTATCACAGTATATTGCTTTATTTGTCATATTTTAAGTCTATTTGTTGTCATAGCAACCATATTTTTCAATCTAGGAAGAAATAAAAAAGACGGGCATAATCTCCATACAGACATCCATCCATATTTCAAGTTTCATAAAAATATCTTCTGTACGTTTTGAGTTATCACAAATTGCTTTATTTGCCATATTTTTAGTCTATTTGTTGTCATAGCAACCAGATTTTTCAACCTAGGAAGAAAAAAAGACATGTATAATCTCCATACAGCCATCTATCCATATTTAAAGTTTCATAGAAATATCTTCAATACTTTTTGAGTTACCATGGGATCCAATTTTTCGGACGGACGGACGGACGGACGGACGGAGGGAAGGCAAACCTATAGTCCCCTCCGGTTACAAGGGCAGGGGACTAATAAAAAATCCGGTAAAGGTGTATGAGACAAGCTTGGATTGATGAAAAATTCAAAGGTAGGGGCGATATAAGTGCTACTGTTCAGTCATATATTATACTCATGGCATGACACCTTAATGCAGTAGTGTGCTTTTTTATTTGTAAAAAATTAATTTATATTCAAATAAATAGATAAATAAATAAATAAATAAATAAATAAATAAATAAATAAATAAATAAATATTACAAAAAATCCAACACCAAATAAATAAACAAACAACAACAACAACAAAAACACCAAAGCCTCGAATTTACTTTTTCCATGAATTGAATAATTTAGCCGAACAGAGGCGAAACCACATACATTGTACATATTTTAAATTTCAAATGTAGAATTTTGCATTTTTTAGATTTAATATCGCTCTGTTATTTTTTTTACTTCATTTACACAAAACAGACCAACAAGGTAATTTGAATAATTCAACTTAAAGCCTAGGCAATGAGCTGAAACAACACCTCGGAGTTCATAGCTACGCAATTTCTCTATTGAAAAACTAATGTGCAAAGTACAATGCAAACTTAATTAGATATGTTCTCTTGAACTAATCGATGACGTCATCCAGAACTTCACGTTTAGTCAATAGAGATGAACGAATTAAGCGTTTAATTACCAGGACGATACCGCTTCCACTCACACGTAATAAAACAAATGCATGATTCGGCACACAGATTCCAATAAATTTTTCAAAATGTGTTGAGCTGAGGTGCAAATGTATTTCTGTGATTTTAAAAGCATGAGACACGGCAATGTTTTTTTTTCTGATCTGATGAAAATATGTTCTCGTATACAGAACGTAGAAAGAAAAGTTGCGTGCACTTTTGTATGGGTTTAGAATAATGTATAAGAATATTAGATACTATCTAAATCACATTGGCAAAGGTTTATACAGACACACGGAATTTTTTTTTTTTAGAATAACGGGCTTCTTAATTTAATGGTTGATAGTACTAAATAATGTTATCGACGACACTGGAAACTGACATTATGGCATTCAAATGGTATAGTTTTTTTACAATGTAATACAAATAGAGGATACATTGATGTAAAGCCAAAATTTCTTAAACAAGGTTAATACTTAAAACGTAAATCATGAGACAAGTATGTAGTCTTACACTGCATTATATATATAGTTACCAATATTTAATTTAATAGGGTTTTGTCGAAATTAATATGCATAGTATTCAGAACCCTTTTTAAATTTCACAAGTTCCATAAATTTATAGAAACTTAGTTTGGCTAAGTAATACAAAATAAGATATTTCAGATACAAATAAAATTAAAATTGTTCTCAATATCTCTAGAATTACATAAAACACAGGTTTCACTACACGATATTGGTCTTCCATATATATTAAATATTGGCCCTTTGCAGACAGTCAGTCTCATTAAAATCATATCCTATACTATCCGCGATTAGGATCTTACAATTTCTCATTAGGGGTCATGCTAGATTGACCTTATTAAGTAATTCATATGCATAAACAAATGCTCGATTTTAAACCATTAAATAGCGCGTTTCTAACTGACTCGGTAAAACATTTGTCACAGGGTGAGAAAAAAATGTGTAGTTTGACCGGGAATCGAACCCGGGCCTTTTGCTTTCAGGGCAAATGCTCTACCGAATGAGCCACCACTCCGAATGAGCTTACCGGCCGCTTAGACATCTTTCTACCCTATTGTGAGATTGATGCGGTTACTTCCCCCTGATATACCAAACGATTCTGTAGCCGCCGATTTGATTGTCTTATACAAAGGTCAATCTGAGACGACCCTCTATACGATGTGGTCAGATCCAGTTAGCATAACGAATCTGATTTTAATGAGATTGGCAGACAGTATATCCTTAAAATAAAAAAAAATATGTAACAATGATAACTTTTAAATCAAATTATAAGACAATGTAAAACTTTCCTATATTTTTACTTCGTCGCAATCACGAATGTTTTAAGCATTTAAGATCCAGACTATGATACATATGCTTTGTCTACCAGTTTTATGAATATTCCAAAAGAATATTCCGTGTCTCGTTTCATATTAAATCAGTTGTTCCGTGTGTTTCGGTGAACGTTCATGACCTAGAAAAGCTGTCGTATATTTGATTTTCTTATTCCATTTTCTGTCTTCTGCAGCATACGTACGTATAATTTAAATGTCAGAAGCTTCATTACGACATGTCAATCTTTAAATGGCTCCTGTCCGTTATTTGTCAAAATTTTACACCAGGGATATTCTTTCCGTGGACAACGTGACACTTTTTGATGGAAATAAAGAAAAACATGTCTTTTTGCAGAATGAAGAAGTAATGTTTGTGTACTTGAGGTTTACGTCCAATCGTATTTGAAGCCTACATTAGACAAGATAGAATGTTGCCTAACTGCCATACCATACCACGCCGTAGACTAGCGGAAGGATACCTAATCAAGTCACATTATTCTGACACTGGGCCAACCAGTCAACCACTCAAAAGATCGATTAAAAACTTTATAATAACTGATGTTTGCTTGTTTTGTCGTTTATTTGGTTTAACGTCCCGCCGATAGCATTTCAGTCATTTGGGGACTACTTGAGAGAAATAAACTGCAGTATTGCACCTTAAACACGGTGATACCACACCCAGTCTCATTATCCTGACACTGGGCAAACCAGTCTTGGAATTACAATATTTTTACCCTGATAGGTTAAGCGCAAAGCAGGGTAGATATACCAGTACCATTTGTTATAACTTTGGTATATCGCGACAGGTGATCGAACCCACAACCCCTCCGGATTCCGAGATGGATAACATATATGCGTGTAGTTTTATACGCCATTACTGCTTTTTGAAGTCTTTATACAAATCAATAAAAAGCTACTCTGCAAAAAATGAAACTGACTTTTACTTTAAAAAATCCTTTGAAATTAATTTGAAAATTGTGATGAATCCGCATTAAAAACACCATGCCCATTCGCATTAAATTCTAATAAAAAAATGCATTCACGCTACAATTTCTTAGAGTATGCTCCGTAATAAATGGGATGTCATGATCATTTAGTGTTTATAAAGAAGGTCTTTTTTAAAGACCTTTTTTTCTGAAACAGTGTAATTCTTCTAGGAGAAGAGCAAAATGTGTGTTACAGATTTGTTTAGAGATGTCATATGTACTTGCTCATTAACGAAAGCATTACTTTCATGTATAAATTAGACATTATCTTTGCTAAGATCTTTCAATTGTTTAAAATAACTTATTTACATATTCCACATGTCTTTGTCAATTTCCTGACGTTTGTCATAGACAATGTATAATTCTCGTTATAGTCGAGTGGTTATATAAAGTGTCCATTCCTTAAAGTTACAATAGTTTAAAATCTTCAGATGTCAACAAAACGTTCATTTTTCAATTCATCACCTAAAAAACTAGCCGCGAGGATTTATTCAAGCCGATATTTGTTGTTTATATATAATTATTTTTACATTTTTTGACTGGGATTTTGTCAAAAAAGATTCTTTTTTCGTCGAAGATCGATGAAAATTTCCGTAACTTGTAATGATAGCACGAGATATGCACCGTACACATCTATGGAGGATGAAAAGAGCTATTAATAAGCAATTACGTGGACATACTAGAAAATCTTTCCCTGTGATGCTGTTATGGAAACTGAAAATACCATTTACGTATGCAAATTAGCATATTCCGAGTTAGCACGGACGCATCCGAGTAATATCGGCGGTTTTGCGGAATACGAAAATCGACAATTTTATATCCGCGAAAATGATCTTGATATAAATAAATCTTAATAGTATTTGCTTTTCTCTCACGATTTCTTTTCATTGGTGTGAAAAATAAACACACAAAGAAAAAGCATTTTCTACCTTGCCTATAATCTCATAGTTACTATTTTTTTTAAATAAGATAAAACTTGATTTTCACAGGTGTCTGACATACACAGTTTGATTAAGATTACGTAAAGTTAAACATTCGTTCGTCAGGAAAATGATGAACTGTTATTTTAAACAATGTATAATTTGAGTTGTTTTCCTTAAACTTGTTTGTTTTCCGTCAAAATAAATGGAATGATATTACAATTTTGTGTGAATGTGTTTTAAAAGAAAATAATATCATAATTGTATAATGCCTCATGCATAATTCACCAGTAATATTCTAAATGCGTAAAGATCACATTTCCTGATGTTGATAAATGTCTTTCAATGGGATATGGTTCTTTTAAAAACAGTCTTTTCCATAAACAAATATAACGTCAATGGACGCACTGATTTATGCGTTTCGTCTTACGTAAGTACGAAACCAGAAACATTATCCCGACACTGGGCAAATCATTCCTGGAAAATACTGAGCGCCAGTTAAGGAGCGTGTAACTGAACTATTTGGTGAGACGCTTTCGGGGAACCAAACCAGCGTACTCTGGGTTACGGGGCGATTACTTTAACCATTTGGCCAACGGGACCAATAATGTTCATCTATACAACTATGCTAAGTATAATTTCACTATTTCGCTTCATCAAAGTGCCTCCTCATTTGAAACATGTGGAAGAAATAATTGGCAAAAACCCTATCTTATTCGTATAATTTCTTAATATTTTGAAGTATCCATTACATAGGTATAAACTATCTACATAACGTTTATTTTTTGTTCAGGTTTAAAATTCCCTTTGAGGAGTTTTGCCTACGTGATATATACAAATATTACAAAGCAATTACATCGTTCGAGTATTATGGTCTAACAGTGAACAGAGTAACCGAGTATAACAATTACTACCCGATGGCATCACAACTACTCCACTGAACCAATCTTAAGAGTGGGAAATAAAATACGTACTACTGTATCACTCCAGGCGACAACATATCTAATGTGCCACTGAAATAAGGTCATGTACCTAAGACCATAGCTTTGAATCATTAAGCGCTAAAGGCAATACGAGACTGTCTGCGGGTTATCATGAATCAAAGAGCGAGTTCAGCTGACGTGTTTTCTTTTGGTCTATTTTTCTTTACTTTCACTTCCTTTTGGTGTTAGCTCATTTGGAATATATGTCCGTTTTCTCACAGGACCTTTCGTATTTCCTTATTTCTTGTAACTGGAGTTTCAGAACACGTGTGGAAGTTTTTGCGTCAAGTGACCTTTGCTTCTATCGTGTATAAGCAGCCGACAGGATGGCGCACGACAGGTCGATGGTTCTGTGCACTCTTATTTTAAGTAGATGGACGTCGCTATTGTTGAACCATCATAACAACTACTTGTTTTATAATAGGGAATTGAAACATTTATTTAAGATATTAATAACATATATCGTCACGTACGTTAGTTGTCTGGCATCTTCCGGATAAATTTATCTTTCACCAATTACTTGGCGGAAGACATCTACAGCCCGGTTTGCAATAACTGATAATGTACGTTCCAAGTGGAAGACCGTACGTAGCAGACACACTTATCAAATGAATATAAAATGACCACAATATCTATAATACAATGTATCTTATTCGTATTAAATAATAGCATAGGACATCTCTCTTAACATTTGCCATTATACAGTTCATATTTATCTAAGAAGATACCATCAAATGACAGTAATAGAGGAATATTTCCCCTAATATCGATGTAATTATATCGATTATGTAAATATTTGCTTAACGTCCTACCGACAGTCAGTCATACCGGATGTCCGGAAATGTATTTTAACGTAAATCACCCAGCATCGCACACATAAAACGCATTTGTTCTAGCACGAACGTTTTTGCGCGTACACTTATTCTGCGCAAGCCAGCATAAAACAGCCAATCTGCGTTAAAAAGCCAGCTTTTGAATTCCGCTCTCTAATTTTTTTTTACGAATTGACACCCATACAAGTTCCCTCTATTGGGCGTTGCTCACGCAAAAGTTTCAATTAGTTGGATTTGTATGCAACCGGATGTTGCTAAAACTAACTTTCGAGTAAGCTATAGGGTAAAAAAATATGGCCGACAAAGTTTTTGAATTTTATATTAGGAATGGATATTTCTTAATTGATGTTTATTTTTTATCGTTTCTGTTAAGAGTTTTATGTGCCAGTTAAATTCTGGGATTATCTGCAAAATCTTGCATAAAATGGAAGATAAATCTTGTCTGTGCGCCATCTTGAAAACATCCTTTTTCGCTACAAAAAATCAAATCGTTACATAGAGCACGAAGAAAACGGGAATATGATTATGACGTTGTATCACTTTGTTTGATAACTGGTTTCCCGGTTTGCTCAGTGTCAGAACAATAAGACTGCATGTGGTACCATGTCATTTGTCCTCGGCGTCAAACTGCAGTTTTACAGTACTATATCTTATATGGATAGAAGTCCAAAGTTGAAGCGTGAAACCTATGCATTGTCAACACAAATTATTGTAAAATATAGTACTTTTTCTGTAATCGCATGGTACAGATACAAATAATTTGTACCACCTGTACCAGCGAAATGGACACCGACCAATGAACAATGACAATAAAACAAGCTATCTTATGGTATGATGAATGTCTCCGTTACAGCTCCATAACTAGACTCCCGGGAATTTAAAAACGTTTTACGACATATTAAAACAAACAGACACGCACCAATTTTCAAATGCCATACCCAAGAATCTAAAAACATTATGACGTCATATCCTGACAA
Organism: Solen grandis; assembly: GCA_021229015.1. Lineage (NCBI taxonomy): Eukaryota > Metazoa > Mollusca > Bivalvia > Adapedonta > Solenidae > Solen > Solen grandis. The sequence goes on along the minus strand of CM037789.1, from coordinate 30,069,950 downwards.
TTTAATGGTAGTTTATGTCTTCAGTACTTTTTGAGGTAAATACGCAGACAAACTGGTGCAAAATTCGGATTTCTAGAAATACGATGTTGTACCACAGGATTTCTTAATACGTGCGATTGTAACAGTCACACTTCGCGCTTTTTGTTAAGTCAAATGCAAAAATCTCAATGGCCCCAACTGGACTCCGTAATTCATTCTACGAGTAATGAATCACCAGCCCTATTTAACATCATGCAAATTCAATTTGGGAATATCAAATACCAAAAGATATATGGATAATTCGTATTGTTCTTGTGAACAACAAAGTTTTAAGTTATAAAATAAAACACCTTTAGGTCTAATAAACATAATAAAGTACATGTATATGAAATAAAATATTTTCTGGACAAAAATTGAAGGGGGGGGGAGGCATTTAATTTATGAATTATAAATAACAGGCAGTCACTAATGCAAAATACTTGTCTACTAACTGTATTCAAATGACTTTGAATATACAGTCAAACCTGTCTTAAGCGGCCAGTCAAGGTAACAAGGGAATGTGACCGCATAATAGAGGTGACTGCTACATAATGGTTAAACATATAACAAAGTGCTAGTTTCATAATATCAAAACTGACCGCTAAATGCAGGTTGACCGCTTAATACAGGTGGTCGCTAATACAGGCTCAACTGTATTTTCTCAAAATACAGGAAATTAAACTATAAAGAAAAAAATAACAGAATTAAGCTCAGTTTCGGAAGCTTACCTGCTGCACACAAATTTGTATTAAAAGAAAGGGAGTTTTTTCTTTCGAAGTTCAACCATGTTTTTCTTGTGATAACATATTCATTCCATACGTACAGCAAAAACAATTTCTGCATTTGAATCCGTCTTCCTCGTATCACTATGGTAACTGAGACTATATGACCTAATTGTTTAATCCTTGATTTTAGTAATTTACAAGCATGGGAAAACACCTGCTTCTTTGAATTTATCAGTAGCGAACTGACAGCAGAGTTTTAATTGAAATCAGGGAAACCTACACAGCTTATTTTTTAAAGTGTCACAACAGTGTCTTTTTCCTCTCGCTTGAATAGGACAATCGAATTTCAATAAAATGAAGTTTTTATGCCCTTTATTAAGTTTTAAAAATTGCCTCAGGCATCTGACATAATTTTAATCCCGACTTAAGAAATGAATAAATAAGTGTATGGAAAAAATAATGAAGATTTTTTTTGCCCTTTATCATTTTTTAAAATTTGCCTCAGGCATCTAACACACAAAATGGTACATTAACAGAAGACAAGACACAAGACAAAGAGAAAATATTTATTTTAAATCCCGACTTAAGAAATGACTAAATAAGTACATGGAAAAAATAATGAAGATTTTTTGCCCTTTATCAAGTTTTAAAATTTGCCTCAGGTATCTGACATACAAAATGTTACATTTCAGAAGACAAGATACAAGACAAAGAGAAAAGATTTATTTCAAATCCGGAATTAGATATGAATAAATAAGTACATGGAATAATATTTGACTCCGAATGATCCAGTTAAATGAATTGATAATTATATTTTTATATTGTTGTAAAAGCAGTAAACAAAAGCACGCCTGTTTACTACGCATTTATCTTTACCTTTTCTTTTTAATATTCCATGTAGTAGTTTTTATTTCAAGCTTAAGGAAGGTAGCCAAACAAATGCATTTCAATGAATTAAATTTACAACTAAATAATTATATTGACACAATTGTTACTCCTTCTGTCAAGAAAGATGCATAAAAATATTAAAATTAAGGATTCTTTATACAGGCATTAGATATCTAAAATATGTCTTCTTTATACAGGCATTAGATATCTAAAATATGTCTTCTTTATACAGGCATTAGATATCTTAAATATGTCTTCTAATTGCATTTGAGTGTAAATAACCTCATATGCGTTAAATTGCATCGATAATATTTCAGCCATTTCTTGGACTTAGTTTATATCACCCAGACAAAGGGCTGTTACTCTATGAAGTTCTCTTAACATACTTGTTTCTCTCATACTTATTATAACGTCTATTTATCAGTATGGACTTTCCAGGTGTTTACATATGTGTTCCAATTGATTTGCAGGCCCTTCAATACATATACTTCGGATAGACAATGGATGACCTGGTTTACATATAGGTTTGTTCGTGATTTTTTTAAACGTTTGGCCCAGCCATGAATCACAAAGGCAAGAATCAATTTTTTCACTTCTAAAAACTGGAGAAAGAACACCTTCCAATTACTTGGAATATCTCTATTTTTTATATGGACACATTGAAAAGCACGATCCGTGACCATCCGCACCGGAACTGGACGCTATAGCAACACGGACACCGAGACCACTGTAGTTCTTTTACTCAATTCAAGGTCTTGAATAAAACATAAAACTTACAACAATATTTGCTGGAATGACTTAAAATAATACTTAAAACAATTCATTTTTCTCATTTTCAGGGCATTGCTCTCCTAACGGATTACTTAATAATATATTTTCACTCCTAAATTAGATTGTTGAACTTTTAAAACCAGCAAATGCACTTTTTTTTTCTGGCGCACTAAACACAATGTATTTAATCGAGTAGGCCTAATGTTCCTCTCCGAGCGTTCGAGATACTGATTTATTCGTAAAATAATTTTAACCCACCTTTACTCTAAATAACAATTACTTACATAACGTTTGTCTAACCGTAATATAAGGTTTATACATTCTTTAAAAATAGCCAGACAAATACTTTCGAAGTAAAAAAAAATGCAAATATGAATATAAAATATATAAATTTATGAGTATGTATACGTATCTCACATTTTTGTTTGTTTACTTTGATAAATTCAATGAGATTGTCAAATGTAAAAAATTTCCTTAGATTGTATTATATGTTCTACTTATATGTAGTTATTTTTTTTTTTTAAATAAACTATAAGCTTACTTTTGTTAGGTCAGGTCTAGCAAAACAACGTTGAACATAACATGGGCAAAATACGGAAATACGTATGATATTTTTGAAGTTGGACTAAAACGCCGTTCGTTTCCGTTATCGTCCATTTGTATTGTGGGTTGCGATAAAATACAGTAACAAGTAAACAAGAGTCCATCAATGAAATAACTAGAAGAACAGAAACACAAATAAAGCCGATATGAAGATATTTCGAGGGTATAATGTAATTTCCGATTTTTTTTTCTTTTCTGCAACTTTGAAAACATTTTTGTTCATCAACTTCAAGATGGTGAAGTATGAAAGATCTACGCTTTGACTCGTGTAGTAAAAGTTGATTTATTTCTTTACTTTTAGGGGTATCCGCTGGCCAGATTGTTTTTTCGCACACTAAAAGCTGAAAATCGGACACAACTTCAATAAATAGAAAAAAGAAATGATTGGACGATCATATAAAACAAACGGTGGTCTGTAACCAAAAATAGGCTGTGTCACAAATTTTCGTTTTAAATGAACGTCGTTTTAAAACTAACGAAAGAAGACTCACACATTCTCCATATACCGTCTTAACCAGTTGCACGTAGGAACGGAGCCGGATATGGTTACGCAACTGTTTTCGATTTCTCGTCAGAAAAAAAAACACAATAAAGCTTTGAAAGGAAGACATTAATAGATAACCCACCGTTTCGCGATAAATGCTTTCAGCCGATTACAAAATGATAACTCGAGTCTGTCTTTAAAGCACACAAAGAATTTAATTTCAAATACGTCTCTATATAAAAATAAGACAAATATTTGTTCTTAAAACGAAGTATCAGACCGTATCATATCAATATTAACTGTGAACAATAAAGCGGTACAGGTGTGTTCAAGAATGCAATCCTTATCAAATGTTATTGCCGATCTGGGTATTATTTTATTTCATATTCAGTTTTGTTGAGAAGAACACAATATTATTCATATTTCGTTTTAATCCTTATTTGATTGTTTTTCAAGATACTAGGTTCTTAATATTTCGAGCAAGATGTGTTAAAATTAGTATCAAGGTTTAATTACACTGCATGTCCCTGGAATTATTTTGAAATACATTTCAGCTCCGGTGTAATTCAATGGCTCTATTAATAGAATAGCGGGACAATAATTAAAATATTTTATTTTGTGATAAAATTGTTTCTTCTATTGCATTAGGTTTTTAATAGATTGACCATTAAGTTGATTTGAAATGTTTATTTATTGTTGATCAAATATTTAAAAAAAAAAAAAAAACTATGAAAACCTATCAGGGGACGTCACTCTTACTTGCTCGTATGTATGAGTGAAGTCATACGACCAGAATCGATCGATAATTAGGCAAAAAGAAGGGGGGGGGGGGGGGGGGCAGGTAGATAGGGATGTTTTGTTTGTTTTGTTGTTGTTGTTGTTTTCCCTTCTTTTTCGCATAATGCGAAAAGTAAAAAGAAGTAAAGTATTTTTAAAGGCGGAAATGCAAAAGAAAAACAACACCATAGGGTCGGCCGTGAAAAAAAGAGGGTCGGTCGTGAGACCAGAAAAGGAACTTTTTTTTTTGGGGGGGGGGGGGGGGGGGGGGTTATTTGTGTGATTTCAGCTTCGATGGCAATCTGTCTGCTTGAGGAAATTGTAAATTGTTGAATTATTCCTGTAGAGTGGCGATATTTCACATAACACCGTTTGTTATGGGTATAATTTAGTTTTCTATTTCGAGGAGGCCCGACGTGTGTGGCGTTGCATTCCATGTGTGTGTGTGATTTTTTTTTAATATATATAATTGGGGCTTATTTTTTACTGTATCATAAATTCAAACTCCTGTGATACTCCTTTACGGTTTGATGGCACTCTATATGAAATATATCGGTTTTATGGTCCATCAACAATGTTAGTCTAAATGTAACTATAACAATGGTATAGAATCGGTGCTGTCGTCTGCTCTTTACATCATAGGGTTTCTGAGCTGGATATCCGTTGAGAATGAAAATAAGTTTGAACTTCTCATGCGCAAGTATTTGCCTCAATTTAAAATGACCTACCTTTTGTTATTTTCCTGCGTTTTTAACGCCCGTCGAATATTCAAATTTAGTGTTACTTCTACACGATACGTTTTTAGCGTTGCGTCGTGAATGAGAGGCAATCACACTACTCTGATATCATGTCAACCAGTCCTTGAATTGTCCATATATGTCGACTATTAAATGATGAAATGAACTTATTGTATATTTAGTAAGTGAATTAATTATTTTCTATTTTATTTATAAACACGTTTTCTTTAAAATTCTCCTTAAGATGTCTCTTAAAATATGATATAAGTTATTGTTAAAATATTTTATCTCAGCATTTCATTTCAATCCGATTGGTAAAGACGTTTTTATTTTTCTCGCTTTATTTTCGAAGAAGTGGAAGAAAATACAATATTACTGTAAAACGGCAACTAAACTTATCTAATTCCACTTTCTCATATTTCCTGCATCCATTTGACACTATTCCTTATTTATATTTGAACCCGGATGATAAAATTCTAAACCAGACTATTAGTAAAAGAATTTGACCAATCGTGTTACTTCGCCATCCCTGGATCCGTTGTATGATCACTCATGACGTCATAGCGTTATTCGATCTATCCTATCCTCATTTCTCTCTCTCTATCGTATTACACTTGATTAAATGCAAAAACAAATCAAGAAATTAGAACATTTATAATAAAAGGAACATCAGATTACATTAATATTCTTTAGATTTCGAGGTCGTTAACATTCTGTAAATAGTGAATAGTTTTTACGCCTGTTATTTGAACAACGAGTTTCAAGATGTCAGGGGGAAATTCACCATCGTTCACCAATGTTTATTTAGAAAAGAAAGAAAAAATCTCTCATTTGGAATAAATCGATTATTTCTTGCTAATTATTTTGGTTAATATGCGTGGAAGTTTTAAAGTGGAACGTTAACCCTTTGCGACATTAAAAGGTTCATATTATAAAACCTAGTAACCATGGATGCGACCGGTATAAAACCAGGTCAACACTTCGACAGAGTGTCAGGATTGTGTGACTTGGTATGTTATATGCCGAGAATCATATTGACGGAAACCCCTGGTTAACTTATTCCGTTTCACCTTATGACGTCATCCCGTGGGATAAAATGGCAAGCAAAACGTTAAATTACAGCAATATTAAAATAAATAAAAAATAAATATATAAAATCAACAATGTGCCTTTTAAATAAAATACTTTTCAGAGCAGCGGCTAGAAAGTCATGTAAACTATAAAAACATTGACAAGAACTTCTGTATACAATGACGTCTAGAATTGGTTGAAAAAAAAATGATGGGACAAATGTAATAGTTTAATTTGGCACACCCTAAAACGACAAAATACATCCTGATAGATGTATCAATCACTCGGGCCTGGGTATACGAATATGCATGTATCCATGGTAACAGATAGCAATTTATCTGTCCTTAAAAGAAGCAGTTTCCATGTGATAGAAATATTGCCGGGTGTCAAATCCAGAATAAATACACAACTAACTATATTAATATACTGTTTTGTAATTTTCATATATACAATGTTTAACGACACCTTATTCAAAAGCACCATTTTCATTAAAGTAAAAAAAAAGAAAGTATACTCTGTTTGATGATTTTTATCTGTTTACTTTGAGAATTTCCTATCCTTTGGTTTTCAGAGTTGTATCTTGAGTATATTGAAGGCGTGTAGCCATACGCACGAATAGTGCACAGGCAATATAGAGCTGCTTAAAACCGAGAAGGGAAACCAACACTGGTGTTCGTTGCATAAACGAAATGTTCCAAAACGTTTCAAACAAACAATTGTAGAACACACCCCCCCCCTTGTCCCCTTGAAGTATTGCAAGTATTCTTTGAGAAAGATTCTTCAAAGACATTTAAAATATTGTTGTGCTTGAAGTAATCTTCGCTTCGTTGAGGAGTACCCCGATTGAAAAGAGGCAGTCGGGTAGAACAACCGACCTACCGCAAGCCAGCTGTACGATTTTCCAATAGTCACACTGTCAGGATTCGAACTGGTTGGGTAATACTGAGGAAGTGATAGAGATCAAGTCAGCCACAAAGGCGTCATTTCAAAAATAATGAGTGAGTGTCTCTTAGATTAATTTAAGGTACCCCACCCCCCAATACCCATATTCCTTGCCACTGGGTTGTAATATTTCAATGAAATTTTGTCACTTTGAAGACATCCAAAAACAAAAATGTTTCACCGAGAGTTTTTCCAGGTTTTACTTGATGTATGGAAGATAATCTGAATTTAAGTTAACATTGAAGTCTACGGGAAGTATACAATTTCTGTGAATATGAAAAACTTCATTTGATTTTCGAGGAAAACTCACGGTAGAAAGCTGCATTTTATGATTCTGATTCAAATTTCATGAACACATCTAAATTTTACCGTAGGAAAAATGGAGAAAGTCGATTTTTTTGTTGTTTTCAGAGGAGACAACTCGTGACAACAAAATTATAAAGAGGAGGTAATAAAATAATTTCTGTCATATGTCATAACATGTCAATTTGCCTTAAAGATTTCCATGGTTGACATTTTCAAAGCTTATATTGTTAAGTTATATGCATAGCTTTGATGCTTATCATGGGGTATATACGTTAACCGGAAGTGAATTACAGAGCATAAACCTTAAGCACAGGGGGCTGCTAAATGGAATCAAAACATCTAATAAATTTAGCTTTAGGCGTTTAAAACGCGGGTTATTGCAACTATGACTTGGATGTTTGATAATATCTTTGATTTTAAGGTTCTACTTACACTATTTCAATCATTTAGGACTTTTGTTTACATGAGACACATAAACATGCATTTATATTTGTGTTTGCTTTAAACTATAGCCCCACCCATAATATTTAAGTGATTTGGGTTTTTTGTCCATATGCTGCCACACGGATACAAGTGCCGAAAACAAGTGGCATGGTAACACAACTCTCATAGTCTCGATACCGAGCCATCCAATCCTGGAACTACCTTCATACAAGAGAGCTAAAACAGACCCTGTAAGAAATATGAGGTTGTGTCGTCGTTCGTGTACTCTTTATTGGAATAGTCGTCAAAAAAACTTTAACCTTGGCCATAACTTCTAAACTATCAAACTGTCTGTCATCGAACATCACTACTACAAGGACTTCATTCTTATCAAGGGATTCGTTTTCGTTTTGACCAAATTTATCTCCCTTTTAACATACATCGAATAGCTGTAATCTTGACAATAACTTCTATACTATTAAACCTACTGTCACCAAGCTTCGCATACTTGTTCACTATTACAAGGGTTACAATCTCATCAAGGGATTTAACTCTTAGTTCCGCTTTAACAAAATTTATCTCCTCCTTTTTTAAAAATAAATCAACAGACAAATGTTGGCATCCGCATCCGGTGCTCTTATTTTTTTTCTCGACCAGGAATCGTGGCTACAAGTATAAAAGAGTCAAACAGCAAACAGCCCCCTCATCGGGACCGGTCATCTACAATTCAAGCGGTTTCAATTTCAATATTCAGCCGACAAAGATATTCCAAAAGGAAATTTTTACTTTCCTAGCAGACGGATATCCTAGACTTTAAACTCATGTTTGTTACATTTTACTTCATATTTCCACAGCAGAGTTGCAAATGGCGGAAAATCCGCCATAAAATTGATTTCTTTAAAATAATTGGACATATGAAAACGGATTCAATGACTACCTTCATAACAGATTTACCATATTTAAGCTCTTAAAATAAAATGAAATAAAGATTTACCGGAAGTTCTGTTATCAAGTCTGACTTGAAGGAAAGAAACCTAAGTAGATTTCAAAATTACAACAGATATACAGAAATGATTATTCATTCAGATATTAGACTCTTATTTTATAAAATGTAATTGTTTTTGAAATGATCTGCAATTCCTTCAAAATACAAAAACAGTTGACTAAAGTACCCCCCGAAGCTACAAAATATTATCATATAATGCTGCACATTATAGACACAATTTTTTTTATTTTTTATTTGTTTGTATGTTGATTTTACTATTTGTAAGAACATTATATATTTTTTTTATTTTGTTTACCCACTTGTAACAAATTTACGAGGGTTTTCTCACACCATAATGCTCACCTGCGCCGCCATCAGAGGTTATTTTACTCATAGAAGGAGCAATTTTCTCATCTTTGAATAAAAAGGATAATGATCATGGTTGTTTGTTTAAACGCCGATGGAAACGGCATTTTCATTAATCCGAATTTTTTTTTTACAAATTATCGACTGTTTCTATAGCAACGTCTGGTAACGATAAGTGGTGCAACATTCATTTATGACTGTAAAGTAAGCCCGACAGCTAAAATCTATTTTTTTTCCAAAAATGTTCTCTCACTTCTCTCATCCACGGATCATTTGTGAAAGCATGACCTGAACTGTTCCTGTATATTCCCGGACCACTCACTGGTTTCGTCTGCTTTTCCTGCCGTCTCGCACGACGTCTTGATATTGGGCGTCGAACAATCGCCATTTAAAAAGAATTGCCGCTCAAATACGACGATTTTCTTCATTCAGTATTTACTTTAAGTGTCCATGGTTTTGGCGAAGACTGTCAGAAACTTCAGTAGCTGACGTTTTCTGATTTTGTCCGGATGCATCCAAGTTATAAGAAAAAACGGAAGTAGCCATTTTTACATCCGGTCGATATGTTTTCTTTTCAATGAAGAATATCATTATCATATTAAGTCAGATTTTTAATCTTAAAAATATGTAATTTGACGACGGCGGCGATGATGATGATGATGTTAATGTTGCTGCTGCAAATGATGATGGTGATGATGCCTACGACGACGGCGTATGCGTAAACAATAGAACGCAACGAAAACGTGACTTTCAACGCTGTATGCGGCCATGCGTTATGTACTTAACAAGATATATTTATACCCGGCCGCGACAATCAAAAATCGTAAAAAGTGGTACTGGTGTAGATCCCTGTCTTTGCGCTCAGCATATAAGGGTAGTTCCAGGACTGGTTGGCCCGGTGTCAGGATAATGTGGTATCATGCCACATGTCTACGGCGTGAAACTGCAGTGTGGCAGCCCTATATCTGTCTCAGGTAGACATAGTCTCCAAATGACTGAAATACTGTCGGTGTGACGCTAAACCTAACAAGCAAACACTACAAACATACTTAAATCAAACTGATACTGATGCTGCACATTGTGTAATGCCATTTTCTTCCTCATTCACATCAATGATTCATTCATTCTACTGCCTTAAATCGAAATTGGCTATTGTTTACTTTGTCAGGTTTATAATGTTTCTGATTGTTGCAATAAATGCTTTTAGCTAAATTACCTGTGACATTTTTGTCTTATTTGTAATTTACTTTTTTATCTTTAAAATTTCCAAAGTCCTTATATGTTATTTTTAGTTTATTTGTTTGTTTGACGTTAAGAGTCCCACCGAAAGAAATTCAGTCACCCAGGAAATGTGTCTATATGAGAAAGATAAAAGCTACCTCGCTGCGATATCAGAACAAGTCACATTATATCCTTACACTGCACCCCAAACAGTCCCGTAACTAACCATATGTTCTGAGTACAAAATATAAACAAATATACCTCCAGTACCATGACCTTAAGATCCAAGACCTCATGGTTACAAAAGACAGACGCTCTAACCACTGGTATTAGAATCACATAATTTGACCGTGTTTTCTTCAAAATATGCCTAAGCAATATTGTGATTAAAAATGGCGTCGTTTTATTTTTTTGCACACGACTCCTCGTGTTCTAATGTATCAAAGGGACGTGTGCAAAAAAAAATAAAAAAAATAACGACAGTCACACATTTACTTAGGCATATTTTATAACCATATGAGTTAGACATATTTAAATGAAATCTGGTCCCACGTGGCATATTTATGCTGTGCTAGTGACAGTTACTTTCAACTCTCGGCTGCCTTGACCGGACGTATCCAGCTGGAATAAATGAACATAGACTGGAACATTGTAATATTGTAAAAGGGAAAGGGACCATAGGATCTTAATGGAACCAGTCGGGTTTACATCGTTATATTAACTCCTGGTTATAAATGTAACACGTTTGATTTCCGTTAAGTGGAAGAAACTCCAGAACAGAAATATTTCGAAGGGGAAGGAACTCCTTATATGAATTACTCTAGTCTGGTTCCCGTTTTAATATTGTGAAAGGGGAGGGAACTCTTCTCTATAAATGGACCTAGTCTAGCTCCCGTCGTAACATTGTGAAAGAAGCGGGAACTCCAGTCTATAAATAGACCTAACTTTCCATCTTCAATCTTCTGGAAGTTAACATATTTATAAATAATAATTTGACTGGTACTAATTGTGTTTTGTAAGATGTCTGTTTTATTTATAGCTAATTAACTGATTTTGCATTTTCCACGCGTTCCCTGGAAATTGCTGTAACAGAAAATAAACTTAAAAGTGCTTTTCCATGCATACATTAATGAAGTGCGCATGGGAAATGTATTTCTAAATCAATTTGTTGTAAGCGGAAATTGCTTTTTTTTCCTGAAAGTAACATGTACATTTAGTTTGTATGTAAATACTTCTTCATTTCCGAAGTACTGAGATGAACAAAGTAATCAAGATCGATCTGCAACTTATATGCCTTAATTGTCTATTAAATATTGCAAAATATGAAAACAAACCAGAAAGTAAATTTATATGGTAAGCTCCTCTACATGCAATATATATTGATCATGTATCAGTTTGCAATAATCAGTATTGTAATGCGATTTCAGAGAGTGAGCGTTAGACTAATGGTATTTAAGTCATCCGAGAACGTATGCTTCTCTTCTTGAAGTTAATTTAGATCACAAAAATATTTGCTGAGATATAAGCATGATAGTATAAGCATGCAAAACTTTGATTAAAATTGCTATGCCCAAAAAGTCTATAATTTGCATTAAATTTGGTTAAGTTATTTATTGAATGTACCTGAATATCTTACTGGAGTATCAAATCATCAAATCTTCATGAATAATTGTAAATTGCATGTAAAATCTTAAACAAGTCGGGACGCCGACGTCAACGGCAGGATGAGCTAAAAATGTTCCTGGAAAAAAAGAAAGAAAGTTCAATTTCATTTCAGAGGGTTCCATGTGACACTATGGCTTAGTACTGTGTTTTTCTGACTCAAAGTCAATAACTGTTACAGTGCTTCTGCGCTAAGAAATCCAGCTTTACAACGTACGAACTGAATTAAACGCCCGGGCAAGATTGGGGTATGAGAAAAATATGTGTCCAGCCCACGCGTTTCCATTACGACTTAGATTTCTTAATATTTACGAAGATGCCACCGAAAGGGAGAGGGAAGGGTGAAAGGCGGGAAGAAGACAAAAGTGACGTAAAAAGACTACCCAACACACACACACACACGGCAACAATATGACTATTACGTCAAAACGATTGATTAAACTGAGATTAAAGTGAGGATACCGCATGGATTTCGCACGCTTTCTTTTAAAGTGACTTTTTCTAAGTTATTTTATGGGCACCTTTTCTCAGCGCGTCTACGAATAATGCTAGCGTCACAATTGCTAAATTCCGCCGGCCGATTTTAGACATCGGCAGAGTCGTGATGTTGGCTGCCGCCGGTCGATTTTTTACACATCGCTGAGAGCAGTCACATACAACTGCCAACAAAATGCCGCCTGTCGACGGCAGTTGGTTTCAAAGGCTCGCGGGAAACGTGACACCCCAAAATATCCGGCAAGTGGCAGTTAGGTGGCAGGGCGGCGGCAGCTAGAATTAAACTGCCACCGCCCTGCGACCTGGCGGGGGACAGCCCATTTACAACTGCCGCCGGCCGGCGATTGAGCGATCTAGCTGCCACCGCTCTGCGCCCGCCCGATAATCTGACGGTGGCAGCAAGACCAAACTGCTGTCTTCGTTCATTTCTTCGAAGCCGCCATCTTAACTCCGCTATTCTTAAGTCTCTTAGTCGATCTGGTGCAATTAAGAACGCCATGGGAACTGTTATGTATGGTAATAGTCAATTCATTATAAACTAATGCCTGGTAGTCTGAAATCGGCAGATCGCAGTCCTGCCACCTACCGACATTGACTGCCGCCTCCCAGCCTCCGCGCTGCCACCGGCCGATATATTGAAATCGGGCGGTGGCAGAGCGGTGGCAGGCCGGGTGCTGGAGAGTGGCAGTTAATTTCTAGCAGTCACCGGCCGATTTTTGTAGACTTTTGAGGTCTCGATCGCGGAGGAAAAATCGCACTGCGCCCCGCCTGCCACTTTCCTGCCACCGCGCGAACAAAAAATGCGCCCGCCCTGCCACCTGCCGATTTGCAAAAATAGAAAAAATCGCCACGACGTCGCCAGAAATTTAACTTTTTCTTAAAATCTCAGCTGCTTGTTGGCAACGTCTAAAATGCCGACTGCCGCCGGCCGATCGTAACTGCCGCAGTCCTGCCACCGGTCGATATTTAGTGAAAACTGGCATTTACAACGTCGGCCGGCGGCATTTAGTGATTTGTGACGACAGCATTACTTTAACGCAAGCCGCACGGACAGCACGGCACAATGCCCCCGCATTGACTGCTACTTTTCTTTTGCATAGCTGTCTAATCATTAACCAAACACGATACTATATCAAATTTCGCTCATAGTCGACTAGTATCCTTTAATATTGCTAAATCAGCATCCTGTTCGTAAAAAAATAAATAATCATCCGACTATTGCATTTGTCGGTGCTATAGGCAAAAATGTATTTAGATAAGGAGTCATTATTGGATTTTTTCTGTCTTTCACCAAAACGTTTGACACTCAAGGCCCAATAAAATGCCAAACTGTCTCGATAGTTTCTTCTTTTCGTTTACTCACCAAAACAACATAATGTTATCATCGAATGGAAAACAGAATCGCCAAAAATAAGTAAATATTTGGACTAGCTTATATCATGACGGCGATATATCTTTTGGTTGTTTATTGGGATTAATTAACCAAGTTGAACATTATTTCAGTCATTTGGAGAGAATGTCAACTTGAGACAGATATAGTACTGCAACACTGCGTATCACACCATAGACTTGTTGTCATGATACCACACCCAGTCACTTTATCCTGACACCAAGCCAACCAGTTCAGGAACTACATTAATATGTCGAGCGCCAAGCAAGGGGGCTATACAATCACCATTTTTGACGGCATTGGTATGTCGCGGCCGGGGAAAGAACCACGACCTCTTGCTCCCGATGCAGACGCTCCAACCACTCGGAGCCCGGGGACTTTGACGAGAATAGTTAAAATGCTAATGAAGAATAATCTCTCTCTCTCCCCCCCCCCCCCCAAAAAAAAAAAAATCTTGCGTTAGACACGCATAATTGAAATATTTGAAATGAATTGTGCTAGACTTGACTGTGACGGAATTTAAATCTAAAAGCAACACCAAGCTAACTTTAGGTAGAAGACGCAGATCACTCAGAAGCACCCGGGTATAGAACCACCGAACTACCGCAAAACTGGGTGGTATTCTCTAATGAATAATTATAGTTCCCACATCAGTGAATTTCCCTACTCTTTGCGACAATCTTGTAATGCAAATTCAAGGGACAAAGAATAACAAAGAAGCAGAAATTTTATTTCCTTATAATCTTATCATTTCTGTTCTAAAAACCATAATGTATTCGCCATTAAAAGTTCTTGAAATTCATATTTTTATAAAAAAATATTACTAATATGTATATGAACACACAACAAAATGAATAAATACACAGTAAATAAAAGTATGGGATCATCCTTTAGCAAAATAAACAGTGTAACTTTTTTGGGTATAACATTTTTATCTTGAATTTTATCAAAAATATTATTTTCATATTTGACATAAATTTCAGTATGATAGACATCATACTGAAAAATAAAACCACAGTGGTGATTTAAAAACAGCAAGTGTTCTCAACTTTTGACCTGCATTAAACCTCTTAAGATGGCTGTTAAAAAGTGTCTTGTCAGTGCCTATGACGTCACACGGAACACTGTCTGGACTCGAATCCACAGCTGTTCATACGCTCTTGGTCACGAAAGTCGCCATGGGAATGCCTTGACGAGCGATCAAATGATACAGTAAAAAGTCGTCAAACATTTACATAAATAGTTCATCCCAGACATATTTGGGTTGCTAATTGTCGGAAATGAGATTGGGGATAAAGATATTTAACAGGACAGGGGTCTATCACATGAAACTTTTAATATGGTAATAATACAGACACCAATGTTGAACCTTAAGAGTCAAACCCACGAATTCGTGACAATAGTATATTGTCTTCACAAATGGGTACGTCTGGTAAACATAGTCTCTAGTAAGTCAACTTCGGCTAAGACACATTCGTCTTACACGTCACGCGCTTGACATGGGTCAACGTAAGATAACAAGAAGACGAGTGTGATATATAGAGTATCACAGCGGGCCACAAACAAAGCCGACCGACATAGAGATAGTTTAATGTATATTTACAAATTTTCTTTTGCGCAGCTTCGAAAGCTCTGGACGTCACACAAATTGTTCATCGTCTTTGTCTTTCTTGATGAAAACCCAAGCGAGCTCTATAAAAGATCGATGTTTTGAACGAAGTTGATTCATCCATCCTTTCAGGAATTTCAAGTAAACTTTTTCACATTCAAAACTAAAAATCGCATCCAACTTCATATTAAAAAAAAAAAACGCGAATTTTAAGAAAAAAAAAAACTAACTGCAAAACTGACTAAATATTTTATTTAATGTAGGATAATTTAAGTAATACGAAAAACAGTCATCTGTGTTTAAACTTTTATTTGATCTGTACTTAAAACGTATTTGTTGATAAATTATGAATTCAGGAACTGTAAATAGGCTAGTGAAAAATATAAGAGGGATCTAAAGAAAAAAACAGTGAGTGGGAATCGATCTCGAGACTGTTTTCCTTCTATTTAGACGCTCTATTCACAGCATCACGCTCACATTCTATAAGTACGACGTCGCTTTATTCCTTTAAACGAAATAAAACTCTTTCTGAAGGCTCACTCGATCGACTTGAAAGTGCGTGTTTTTTTTTGCTTTTCTTGTTTAAATAGGAAAATTAAATCGTTTTTCTTGCAAATTGAAATCGTTTAGGTTTTCGTGTTTAGATAGAAAGATTAAATTGATATTTGCAAATTGAAATCATGGAGAAAGAACTGGTTGGGACAGACATAAAAAACAACAAATAGTGGGCTGTAACCAAGGAAAAGACAGTGTCCCGAATTTTCGTGTTTTAACTATGAAGAAGTGTCGCAAATTTTCCATATACCGAACTGACACCCCGCGAGGGTCTGCAATAAGTAAGATAGCTATTATGATACAATTTTACCGGAAATAGGAGATGGAATCGATAGATATAAAAATATTGTCACAAATGTTATGGATCAACATTGCCCTAACAACGGACCAACCTGTCTTGGAATCACACACCAAGCAAAGGATATATACGTTTTTGCGTCTTTTACATGGCACGGTCATGTATCGAACCACAGCGTCGGAAACTCCTTAGGGCTCATTCCGTTACTCCATACATTGCCCGTAGCATTTTCTCGTTTCGTTTTTTTTGTTTGTTGAAAAGCCGCGCCACTATTCGCAGCCCAACAAGGTAGTGAGAACTTTTAGACCAATAGTAACTCTCGTACTAACAGCACTTAGACAAACCTTTACTGACTCACAGATGTTAGATCTCAAACAGAAAAGTACTCATTAATGTAAAACAGCATTTTGACTGATTCGTTTCTCTGTGTCAGACCATGAAACTGTTAGATTTAAACGATGATTCGATTTCTAGAATTATTACAAAGCTAACGTTATTTAAAGTGTTTTCCGGCAAGAAAGAATTTGATACTGCCTTGTCTAATCTTGCAACTGACAAAGTAATAATTTTTACTTCTTTAATTTTATAAAGTCTGAAATTCCTGCATAGGGATACTTTTAAGAAAAAACTCTACTTCCAAAAGAGGTAATTTCCTGCATATTACTGTCACAATTGATTTTGACAGCAATAAGAGTATGGCTTTATGAGTTTCCATAATCGGTGTAATAAAATCATATGAAAGGAATTCGATTTATCATTTTTGGATACATACAATAATAGCAGAAACTTCTACGATGCATCAATCTGGGGAAGATTATTATTTTTACTCATTTATTTAAGCAGCATTTTGACAGGTCGACGTGCCACTTGTGAATATCCTTATAACGATAAAGTGTTACCAATGTATCCTTCGACTGACAGATGTAATAGGCAGACGTGGGTATCCGACACTGTTCGAACACACGACCTCACCGGTACGGGGTTAACTCTCTAACCATTCCGTCATCGGGACCAGGCCCCGAGGTTGTAAAACCCTTTCCTGCTCAACTCAGACTGAGACTGAACCTTGGTTTGCTTATCTTATGTATATCAAAACAAATTGAGTAACTTTGATAGTGAATTTATGTAAATTGTAGTAGGGGCTAATTGTGGAACAGAGAAAGTTTAGCAAAATTTGAAAAACTTAACTGACTAGTACAATTTTTTAGCACACACTCGAGTTGAGCACGAAAAATGTTTATATCCTCGGGGTCAGTTTTCCAAAGAATTCAGAAATGAATTTTTGATCACAGACTGAGATTTTGGCAGGACTTGAAACAGGAAGTGTCGGTAATTTTGTGCCTTTCCAACCAGACATATGCGCTTATACGTATTGTCTGTGTGTGGATATTGATAAAGAAATAGCTGAACAGTTGATTGAAAACTCTTTGTAATGTAAAGTGAGTGCGACCTTGGCACATTTTTTTTTCTCATTTATTTACATGAAATTAATTAGATTTTATTCAACTACACAGAATGAATTGGGCAATAGGGACATTTTTGAGTCACTTTGGAAACATATTTATTTATTAAAACGGATGTTGTAAAAGCACTTCAAGTAATCAAATTTATATAACGAGTCAATATGCCTATAATCTCTCTATAATTTCTCTGTATGTAATATTTAAAATCAGTTCTTAAAAATGGTATGAACGAAACTCTTCATCCTTGTTTCACAAACAAATATCAAAGACATACCTAGGCTATTATAAATAGTTGTTTTTTACTTACCCATTAACATAATTTCCTTGGAAATGAAATACATAATACATATTTATCATGGAAAGAGCAATGGTGACATAAGCAATATAACTAACACTTAAGTTCCCATTATTAAATATAATTGTATTTCTCATCAACAGTCCACATATGACTGATATATTGTCGGTGGGACGTTAAACACAAATATGAACATTAAATCTTTATTCGATTCAGGATTCAATTCTTAGTAGTTCAAAATTTATAATTTCAATGCAATCCGATGACGATACTTGTATAAAGAATAGGGTCAATGGTTTGTTTCTCTGTGTCAGACCATGGAGATTGAAACAAGGATTCGATCTCAAGAATTGTCACAAAGCAAGAAAGAAATCCGATACTGCCTTGTTCAATCTTGCAACTGACAAAATAAAAGTTTTTTTTTCTGCTTTAATTTTATTCCAATACCAGTATAAAGTTTAAATTTCCTGCATTGGGATAAAAATAGCAACACTTTTAAGAAGATATATCAAGACAAAATTCTACTTCCAGAAGAATTCCCCGCATATAACTGTCACAATTGATTCTGACAACAATAACTATATGACTTTGAGTTTCTAAAAGCGATGTAATAAAATAATAGGAAAGGAATTCCTTGAATATTTATCTTTTTTGGATAAAACACAATATTAACAGAAGCTTTTATGGTGCATCAATCTGGTAAATTATTATTTTTTCTCAATCAGCATGTTGATTTTGAAGTTTATCGTTTTTGTGGGGGTGCGTCGGAAAAAGTGCGACGCAATAGCTAATTACAGGTGGGGGAAGCGACCTTGGGTACAGGGGCTCTAATGTAGAATCCTCGATCTTCCGAAAGCTCGTTGAAAGACTTCCTCACTTGAAAAATCCAACTGAAACGCCCTCTAAAATATCTTATCACATGACAACATATGTGAACAGCTGTTTCCGGTTTAGTATAACCATCGCGTATTTTCTTATACTAAACACGTTATATATAATGTAGTGGCCAAAGACATGATTACACCATCTCACGCGCGTGTAGACTATATGTATAAGTGTATTTGATAACTTTTATTGAAAAAAAAATGTATAATTTACTGTTATGTTGACAATGTGCGGGAAATATATACTTTATCGTTGTTTGGAGCTACTTTCTTGGTAAAAGATTGCATGTAGCCTTAGTTGTTCATAGTGTGTTTCATGTCATTACTGTTTTTGTTCTGTTGATTTTAGGTCATATGATAAAAAAAATCTGACATGAACTGCCATCTTATACAGAACCCAGGTCACTTAAAATTGCGAGAGTTATAAAGATATATTTGAATTTGATGTCCTTGTCCTCGTGTTTATCAAATACGAAAATGTTATATAAAATGACAATTAATGTCTGATCCTTTATGCCTTTTTTTTATTTATTTTTCACCACAGACACATGAGTATTTACCACGAAAAATAGGAATTTAGCTTGCATTAGCGTTTTTGGCTAACATGTATCTCACTTTAAATTGTGTATTTGTTTAGGTTTATGACCGACCAATAGTATTTCAGCTACCCTTTTATGGTGTTTGAACTACCCTTATATGCTGAGTGGCATAGCAAGGGAACTTTATACTATTATTACTTTTGAATTAAGTTTGTAGAAAACACTGTTTCATATATATATAAACACATGCAGCTCCTTTTTTATAAGCCCATCGAATGACTGGACGTTTTATGGATCCACCTGCTGGTGGGCCTGCGGCGTCCACTGATGTTGTCTGCTCTCTAACTCGAACAAACGTGAACCGATCTTTACCAAACTTAGCCAAAATGTGAATGTGCAATATATCTCAACAAGGCTTGATAACCAGCCAACATGTCTTAAAAACTCTAAAGTTACGGCCCATGAACTGATGAAAAATTGCAAAATTAACTGAGTATGCTCTCTTACACTGACAACGTGAACTGATCTATACCAAACTTAGTCACAGTGAATTGGGATGGCATCTCAATCTATTAGGTTATGATACCTTTTTACATGGCACTGCAGGTATAACAAATGACAATTGGTTTATCTTGTATATAAATACAACATAAAAAATACAAAATAATGCATGAACTATATATTATTATATTTTCCGTATAAATCCGTAAGTGTTTGTTTTTTTATTTATCGGGAATGGTACAGCCACATCGTTCGCATATGGCACGATACCGCTCGGAAACAACTTTAGCGAGTCGAAATAGGTATCAGAGAAGCAAAGAAACAAAAAAAAAAAAAAAAAAAAAAAAAAAAAAAGAACGCGCCGTGATCACGTGCTAATGTACCGTGACAACGAACCCCGAAGATAATGGGTTCCAAACCCTCGGGGATTTTGTTTTCATGACCATTTCAGGCACTTAGTACTGATCCAACGCAGGAATCATTGACACGGATTAACTATGAAGTGAAATACTTAATTTATATTACAGCGTAAAAGGAAATGATTTATGATATGTGACGCACGTTTCACGGTAGATTAAAACTGGAGATATTGCGTTTCCCTTCACGAAGTTCTTGCGATCAAATAAATGTAATAAAATCATGTTTTGAGAAATCAGGAATGTCAGACTGTAAGAACAGAGCTATTGTTCTAACGCTGTTTATGGTGAACATGTATATTTATAGGTATGTACGTGGGGCCTCCGTGGCCGATAGGGTAAAGTCGCTGACTTTAAACACTCACTCAGCCCCTCACCGCGCTGGGTTCGAATCCCGGCAGGGTCATTCGGATTTTCATGTGAGGAAGCCTCCCAGCTGGCTTGCGGTAGGTCGGTGGTTCTACCCGGATGACTCCGTGCATTCGGGATCTTCCTCCACCTGTTATTAGCTTGACGTCGCTATATGACTGAAATACTGTCGCAGCGACGGTTAACTAAAAATCAGTCAATCAATCAAGGCTTGTACGTTTTACCAAACATTGATGTAAACACTACTTTTTGATAATATTTAGATTACAAGTTAATGTATATATATATATGAACACGGTCTTATTGATTGTGAGATAGCAATGGTAAAATTCTTCTGGAAAGCTATGGTTTTCGATGTGCATTTTAAACTCCGTCACAGGTTGATATTAAGACATCTCCATATATCTTTAGACAAAGAGTCATTGATATTTTAATACAATACTGGTATATGTCAATTGATATAGCTCGGTTTAAGACTGCAAAACATTTTTGAATATGAATCAAATTTAGACCTGTTACCCTATTCTCTGAGATGTATCATTCCTAGAACAGGATTGTATTCGCATTCATTAAGAAGACAGGAATATTTATAAGAAATAGAATAAATGATAATTAAGATATTGTTTATGCTGTAACACTAATAACACCGAAGACGAATATCAATTTATTTGTGTATGTCCAAGATATAGTGACATACCATATTAATAGACCAAGTATGTTTAAAATCGTTAAACTCTTTAAGTCTAAAAAAAAAGTGTTTAGTCTTACAAAGTATATAACACAATCATTGTCAATAAGATATAATGTTCAATTACTTTATAAATCCATCGTCATAGTTTGTGTTTAGATTTCTCATATATTACGTGATTTATCTATTTTTATGTGGTTCAAATATTTAATGATGATGCGCTACATACAAAAAAATACACCTCGGGAGCGGAAGGTTGTGGGCTCGATACCCGGTCGCGACATACCAAAGTCGTAAAAGAAAACAGGAATAGCTCCTTTGCTTGGCGATCAGCATGTAAGGGTAGTTTCAGGACTGATGCGGCAGCATTATATCTGTCTCAAATAGACATAGTCTACATATGACTAAATTACTGTCGGCGGGACGTTTAACACAACAAACAAACAAGTCAAAATAAAATACCTGTTCTGTTCTTCACTGCGATAGTGTCTGTATAGGATTTAAAAACCTCTATATATACAGAGAAGTTTAAGTGTACTAGATCATAAATGCTACATAAATGAATATTAGTAAGTAATGGAATAAACGCTTTCTAAAATAATTTAATTGAAAGATGTTATAAATTAAAGACAGAACAATTTAAAAAAAAAACATCTAAAAATATCAAGATATTTTCAGTTACTAAATACATTTTTTTCTGTTTCTTTACTGACTAATTTCATTTAATTTTATGAACAAGTTTATATGAAGTAAGTTGAAGTAATTGCAGGTTGATATCCTGTAAACAATCCCCGTCTGATGATTAAATGTGATGCCAATAAACATGTCATGTAAATTCTATTACAAAGTGTAATTTTCGGAACATACCAATAAAACGAACCGAATGAAACATAATTGTGTCATTTTCTCCCAAATCTTCGGTAAAATGCAATAATTTAATTTTATGCATTTACAGTTTGAAAATAGAAAACATTCCAAATGTATAATTATGTAACCAGTCGACATGTATATCATTTTGTCACGGAAGATCCAGAATTATTGAGTGTATGTTATTTATTGCGGCAATAAATATTAAACTTGTCATAGTTCTAATAGCCACCCCAATCCCCGCAATTCCGAAAAAAATAAATAAATGAATATCAAAAAGATAAAAGAAGACATGCGTGCATGAATAAATGAATATAATAAACACTCACGAATGCACAAACACTCAAAGCATATAGCAAAAAAGCAGTTTAGACGTCAGTGTGTGTGTGTGTGTGTGTGTGTGTGTTTTGCAAAAAAAAAAAAAAAAAAAAAAAAGACCACACACAGTTTAGAGAAAGAAAACAGTATCAGATTCGTTCGATTGAACAATAATAGCTGTAAAATCCTTTCAGTCATTTTGACGTTTCGCGTGTTCTTGATATCGTAATGCATTGTAGGGCAAATTAACCCTCTCCCTCATATAGACTCATTTTGACGCACTCAATAGGTACCACATAAAGCCTGATCTGCAGAAAACCACAGTTAAACCTTACCAAATTTAATTACAAAATCCTCATTTCCAGACCACTGAGGAGCAGCGAACAGCATAAATCCTGATTAGCCTGCGAGTTACATAGGTCTTTTCATGGTTTCCTCTATGAGGGAAAGGGTGTGTTTGTGTGTGTGTGTGTGTGTGTGTGTGTTTTAATTCTTTGATTATTGGGTTTAGGGTCCCAACGTTAATTAAGTCATTTGGAGACTATGTCTACTTGAGACAGATATAGTGCTGCCACACTGCAGTATCACACCGTAGACATATGGCATGATACCACACCCAGTCACATTATTCTGACACCAGGCCAACCAGTCCTGCAACTATTGTACAAGTATTAATGCAGAGTTCCTAGCGAGAAGCTAGTGCTATTTTGAGCGAGTGATGTCCCGGTCGTGGCTCAAACCTACAACCCCCACTCTAACCCTTTGACAAAGCACGTATGCGCGATTCTTTGGTGAAACAAAATTTGTATACACCAGGGCTAAGAAATAATGTTAAAAAGTTTTAATTAACGACTCATTTAAGGGATTGCTTGAGCGTTTCCCTGGGTAAAAATCATATGATAAAAATATTAGTATATTGCACCGTATTTAATTACTTAGGCTATATTAATCACTCAATAATTAACAAGCCGTAACGATAATATATTGGTGAAAGGGTTCGTTTCAAACTGCGTCATATATTATACTTTATGGATGCGTTTTAGTATGGAATAATTAATGGAACGCCATGATGGATACTGATTAGTTTTAATATTAAGACAGGAGTTTTGCAGTCCATTGTTTTATAATTATATCACCGGGGTGTCCATAATTAAAATGCTGCTTTGTCTTTCTGGAAAATGGGTACAAGAAAATCGAGTTGGAATAGTAGAAGTAGTAGTAGTAACAGTAGAAGTAGTAGTAGTAGTAGTAGTAGTAGAAGTAGTAGTAGTGGTAGTATAAGTAGTAGTAGTAGCAGTAGAAGAAGTAGTAGTAGCAGTAGAAGTAGTAGTAGTGGTAGTGGTGGTGAATTAAGTGCTGTTTAAGTAAATATTTTTTAATTACTTACTTAATTACTTACTATTAATTAAACCTATGTTAAATAGGAAATATGTGTCAAAACATAGTGTTTATGAAGAAAGGAGATTCTCTTGTATACCACAGTTACAAA
The DNA here is from genome assembly GCA_021229015.1 of Solen grandis. Classification (NCBI taxonomy): domain Eukaryota; kingdom Metazoa; phylum Mollusca; class Bivalvia; order Adapedonta; family Solenidae; genus Solen; species Solen grandis. The sequence continues at coordinate 30,045,795 of CM037789.1, read as the reverse complement.
AAATGTTATTTCAAAGAGGAATCAACTTTGTTAAAGAATCCTGATTGAAAACATGTTTTCAGTTATATCTGAAATTAATGCAAAAAAAATGCTGATGAGTTTGTGAAATGTGATGCTTTTTTAATGGTTAGACACATTATAGAATTGATTGACATGGAGCCCAGGAGCGTTTTTTCCGCATTTCATGGGGTAATCAAACAAGAGGCAAATTCTTGAATTATTACGTCATGAGGGAAGGAGCAAACAGGTGAATGTGATGGAATTTTTCTTCTCCAAATCGCATGAAGGTTAACGAAGTAAAGGCATCCATTCAATTATTTTTAAACCTCTTGATTACAGACGAAAGAGGGGAATTAATTAAATGTTCTTTCATTTGGAGACTTATGTCATTATAAGATATATATGGAGAGCTTAGTGCAAAAGTATTGTAGCTGCTTCTTTTTATTTTTATATGTAGTAACAGTAGTACTGTTTTTATCAAGGCTCTAGGCAAATGGGTCATAAATTGATTGCAAATACTGGAAGGGATAATCCAAGCCCTATTTGATTGCTTTTTTGGTTCGGCATATATCTTTAGTTATGCATTTGATAAGATAAAGTGTTAGAATGACAGTCCAGACTCATTAATCTGACAAATTAGTTTATTAGTTTCCTGCTCGATATGCCCTCAGCCTAGTTATTTTTATTTTATTACCCATTTTCCAAGAGAAAAATGCAATAATGCTTTGACATTTATAATCACAAATGTAGAACTTTTCGAGATATGGCCATCTCAAAAAACATTCACTGACGGCAAAACAACATGGCCATAAAAAAGACGAGAACAAATAACCGGATACCACTTGGGGACTATAGCAGTAATGTTTGTTTGAGTTCAACGTTCACAGAAAGTATGTTAGTCACGTGTAGGACGTTAGCCTTTCTTTAGTCCTTCCTTTGTTACACCTTTGCGATACCATGCCATAGTTAAGTGACATTATACAATACCCAGTCACGTTATTAAAATACTGGACCGACCAGTCCTAGCATTACTCCTTTTTGTGCTGAGAGTCAAACACATTTGAGATACACCAGTTTTAATCCAATAACATTTTTGTGTGTGCCATGGCCGGATATCGAACCCATAATCTCCAGGACACTTTTACTCCTTGGCCGCCAGGAAACTGTCTTTACGATATTAAGAAAGAGCAACCTGTGGGAAACACGCGAGCTGATCGGGGTTTAATTTGCATTTTGTCCGTCATTGCCTTAAGTATGATTGTGAAAGGAATACGGCAGCACCTGGCAGGAAGAGTGATACCAGGAAGAATGATGCTATAGCTCTATAAATGTACCTTTTTACATAGCCCATCTAATGTAAGGATTTTCTGATGAAAAGGACTGTTCATAAACCACTGAGCTACACCCAGACAATGATGATAGCCTATTTAAAAATTGGATTCGGAGAAAAATAGACTTAACTTTCTTTAGCTAGAAAATGGTTTTTGAAAGTTGTTGTGTTTGGATTTAACTCTCGTTGCAACCGTATTTTAATCATATAGCGACGCCGAGCCTTTAAAGGTGGAGGAAATAATCACCGGTCCCTGCAAGCCAGCAGGGAGGCTGCCTCACAGGTGAAACCGGGCGGAGCATGAATGGACAATGTGATAGCAAGTATATGACTATAACAAAGGTGTGTGAAGTTAGCGCGTAGATCGTAGATCGACCATTGAAAACATAGAATAGTGATTGACCTGGTCGTAAATCGTAGCTCAACCATTGAAATAAACCAAAATACAATGTAAATGGTTGACCTGGATCGTAGATCGAAGTTCGACCAATGAAAATGTTCATGGATTGGTTGAGCTGGGTCGTAGATCGTAGCTCAACCATTGAAAATGTTCATGGAATGGTTGAGCTGGGGCGTAGATCGTAGCTCAACCATTGAAATAAACCAATATAAATGGTTGACCTGGATCGTAGATCGAAGCTCGACCAATGAAAATGTTCATGGATTGGTTGAGCTGGATCGTAGATCGAAGCTCGACCATTGAAAATGTTCATGGAATGGTTGAGCTGGGTCGTAGATCGTAATAAACCAAGATAAATGGTTGACCTGGATCGTAAATCGTATTTGTGGTGAAAATTATAGTCGTCTTAAATTTTAGTCGTAATTTTGTACTCGTCTGGAAAAATGAACTTGTAGGGTTTTTTTGTGGGATATTTTATTTTCGGAAAATTGCATTAGTCAGGAAAAAGTCGCATAGTCAACCAAAATTACATTTGTCTGGAAACTTTTTTTTCTTCGTGAAATATGTACTTGTCGGGAAAATTGCATTTGTCGGGAAAAAATGCTTTAGTCGGGAAAATTTAAAATTTAATTTGGGAATATCTCATTCGTCGGAATGATCATCTCATATATATTCATATTAGTATAATGTGAACTTGCAATCTTATATATGATCATAAGCACGAATGATTGCCTGATTCAGTGATTGGTGCAAATTTGTGATCAAGAAGTCATAGATCATTTATATACACTGCATATATCAAATAATGCAAAAGCCTCAAGATCTGACTCTGGTCTACATATGCTGACAGATATCGTTTTGTTTTATCTAAAGCTTTTATGAACAATAGGTGTGTGGTTTGATACTGACCAGAAGGTATGTTGTTTGATACCGACCAGTAGGTATGCTGATTGATACTGACCAGTAGGTATGTTGTTTGATACCGACCAGTAGGTATGCTGATTGATACTGACCAGTAGGTATGTTGTTTGATACCGACCAGTAGGTATGCTGATTGATACTGACCAGTAGGTATGTTGTTTGATTCTGACCAGTATTTATGCTGTTTGATATTGGACCTGTAGTTGAGTTGTGTTGTATCGGAACAGTAGGTGAAGTGATTGGTTGAAACATTAAAGGGTTATAAGTCTTCTATTTTGGGCTTTTTACGGATCATTATGTATAAAGCAATGCGTTCACGCCTTTTGATATAAAGTACATGTATTACATTCTAAGCAAGCAATTTTTGTTATTATCACGTCGACAAGAAATGTCATTTGGCCTTTCCGTGATTTAAATACCAGATGTTATTTGATTTTCGCTCTCATATGTAAGAAGTTTAAAGTTATGAGTAATATTAAGTTATGACCTACATTTAACTAGTACTTAAAAGTTATTATATTTGATGTACATAGCTTACGCTTTATCAGATAATGAAGTATTGAGCGATGGTGTCGTTATAGACTTATAGTGACACATGCCCTTCTCTTTTATGTCAAATGTTATTTTGATGCAAGATGTGTATTTACCATACACGGTTGTTCTTTCATTGCAAAAAATGTTTTCAAGAGTATTAATATATATTTTTACGTGCTGTAAGTTATTTCATCTGGAACTTTAGAAGAAACTTTTTAAAAAATCTGAACTGAATCTAAGTGTTCTAGTCATGTATTTGCGCTCATTTGCGCCTAGTTACCCTTTTTTTCTGTGGAAATGATATCTATTGTTTTTATATCATTGTTGCTTATATTGAAATAAATACTAATTGTAATGCACCTGTTGCTTGTTTATATATTTCATATGAAAATCAAAACACTACATACATTACTATAGCTATAATGTTAGACTAATATATAAGCTCAATAGACTTTTCACGAAACCCCCCCCCCCCAAAAAAAAAAAACAACAAAAAAAACAACAAAAAACAAAAACAAAACAAAACAAACAAAAAACGAATTTACTTACTGCTAAATAC
>CM037789.1:29991951-30041951 GCA_021229015.1 Solen grandis | reverse complement strand
TTGTATATTATTTTTAGAGAAGGGGCGCATTTTTGGGGAGAGTAAATAATTTCTGAAATATTTATAAAAGTCCATCTGCCTCCATATCTCGCGTGCTTTGTGTGGCAAGAATGAAATATATAAATTGCAAGATTGCTAAGCAACGTAAATCAAAGGAGCACATTTGATCATGTGACATCAAATTTTCAACATAGGCAATCAATTATCCCCGGATGTAATTTGGCCTAATTTTTCGCTTTATTCATCATTAGGGGCGTTTTTTATGTACAGTAACTATTATTTCGTGATTTCTTTGTCATTTCAACCAATTTCTCAAGCCTATGAATTCATCAAGGAAGACATTTTGTTGCAGATGTTCTTTCCGAAAAGGTAATTAGGTTAAACTCGACTGGAAGCAAGTTCTTAAAGTTTATCCTAATCATTCCTGACGAATCCAGTTATTTGTGTCAAAAAAGGTTATTAAAGGCGTTTAAGAGGGGTTTTCATTCCTTAACGGACAGATATTTCTATTTTTTTGCATATAAGTTCTTAAGACTAGATTGAGCTTAAAATTAATTGTCTCCATTACCTAAAATTTGTTGAAAAAAATCAAAGTATAAAAATATAAACGATTGCATTCTGAATACTTGAAAAACATATCAAAATCATATTTATAGAATATTTTATCACAATGTGTTTTTTTAAGTTAAAGGTGAAGTACTGTCAAACATGCTCTGTGGGAACGCACTTTGAGGTCCAACGCACTTTGAGGTCACAATTGGACCCCAAAGTGCGTTGCATTGTTGCACTAATACGGATAGTATATAGCAAATCCAACGCACTTTGGGGTCAGTTCTTTGAACATATGTTTAAGAGAATGAAGGACGTGATTTCACGGTTTTTAGGCCAGATTTTTAGTGAAGTTTGCTAATATAAAATGATTTAAGGAGTGTACTGGAGGTAATGGTAGGATTTGTTTTTAAATTTGATATCAATAAACAGACGTGTGCTTCTCGTTATTTTCTTAAACGAAATTGCTATAGATATATTAAAATATAAAGTCATCACTGAATCTGGCATTATCTATGCACACCAGCAGTTCGTTTTATTCCACTTTCTAAAATGTTTTTACCCCGTCATCATCATCATCATCATCATCATCATCATCTTGATCATCATAATCATACTTCAGAACCGTTTTTATCTCTTGTTACGCACCTCAGACCTCAGAGTGCGTTGGACCCCAAAGTGCAGTCCCACAATGCATCATGAAAAAAAAAGCAAAGAAACACCATTGTGTCAGTACCAAAATGTATACAAAAACTACCTAGAAGCAATAAAATTTTATTTATATTTCTTGATAAAACATTCAACGTACAGATTTCTTTTTTTTTTCAGATTCATTTCTCTGATATAAAGGCTTTCTAAAATGTAAAAACAAATGTATACCTCACCATGTTTGTTTGCTTTGTTGTTGTTTTATTACAATAAAACTGATTTTTTTATTAGATTTTTGCCGAAATAGGATTAAAGCACTAATATGAGACTTTCTGGACGCTCAGCATCTGGCAAATATACTTTTTATCATGTTTTTAATACATAAATCATACAATTTGGTGTTTCCTTTAATATTCTACTGAAAATAAATGAATATTTTCACACACACACGCACACATACACACACACAAACATTTACCAAAATAAAACCAGTGATACCCGCTGAAACGACCTAAATAAATCCTCATCTCAAACGGGGTTCGAACCAACAGCTTTAAAAACCGCAGTCGGGTACGTGTCCACTGGACAACGACACTTTTTTGCGAAATTTGCCATAAAATAATAATAGAAAAAAAGGAATGTTACAAGATTCCATAATCCTTTTTTTAAACCAACTGTTTACCTAAAAAAATCAACACATAGAACTACAGTAACCGTTGCCTTGTATACATCACTGCGGACTGGAATATTTTGGGATAGAACGCAAATGAGGCAAGAACTTTTTAAGGGCCTTTCCAGGTGATTGTTACTATCACCTAAAACGTGCCGTGATGTTAAAGGTTACAGTAGTTCAAAACAGGTGAAAAATAAATTTTACACTAAAACATTACATAGCCCCCAACACAACAGAATGGAACCCAGCATAACAAAACACAACAAAATACAACAAAGTATGACAAAGTTTCATAGCATAACATAACATACTGTAACATAACAAAATAGAACATGCTCATATTCTGGTATAATAAATATCTGGAGCCATTTTCAGCAAAGTCTTGATCTTGTATAATGATATTCAGTTACACTATATCCATATAAAAGGTAGATCAGTTGATAGAGCATTCGCTCCGTAAGCAAAAGGCCACGGGTTCGTGTCTCAATCTGACGCCCAATGTGAAACGTGCTAGGTCTGTCTTCAGACAAATGTACCTAGTAATATTAATCCAATTACACATAGAATTAAGGGAAGACTTATATGAAAGGGATAATTTCACAGTACCGATATCTCCTAATCACAGAGACCGAGTAGATCATTTGGGTAAACGTTCCGCCGATAGTATTCAGATATTGTGCTGCCACACTGCAGTATCACACCCTAGACATGTAGCATGAATCCTCGCTCAGTATCCTGACACCGGGCCAACCAGTTCTGGAACTACCTTTTGTTTCACTCCAATGTTTTGTTTTATTATAAAAACAAAATCCACAAATGGTAAGTTTATCACGCGACGCCTCGCATCCTTCCGTAACTTAACCTTTCCCAGCATGAAAAGTGCGTAACAATTTTATATTTTTATTTAATCAACATTTTTCGATCAATGTTAACCATTACTGGTCAAATCTTGTACAACAAAGACAATTGTTTATGTCAAAGTGTCTTATTGTCCGTTACATTTTTGATCTGGCCCGTGTTGCCGAGTGGTCAGGAGTCAGCTGCATGGTCATGGGTTAGATCCCTAGGCGGAATATATCGGTGTGCTTCAAATGGTACTAGCACACCTATCTTGCTTGGTGTTCAACATATTTTGTGATAAGGAATAGGACTATTTAGCTCGGGTATCAGTGTTGTGCTTAAGTTTAAAGGCGCTATGATCCAGTGGTTAACATACCCAACTGCGGATCCAAAGGTTGTAGGTTCGATCCATCCCAGGCGCAATGTACTGGTCCACCATCATAACTAAGCACTTTTTCGATGTCGACAGGCAATGTCTTAATGATACAGTCAGACCTGTTTTAAGCGGTCAGACAAGGAACAAAGAAAGTGGCCGCTAAACAGAGGTGATCGCTCAATGAAGTTTAAATATATAACAAAATACTACTGTAACAGTTTGTTAATATTAAAATTGACCGCTGAATGCAGGTTGGCCGCTTAGTACAGGTGACCGCTATAATACAGGTCCAACTGTATATCAATACCGAGAGACTTTCATCAGATTTGAAATGTCAGATTTCTGAGAAACTCTCTACAGCGATCAGAATGACCTTCAAACAAATTTGATTGGCAGAGGCACTGTCTAAAGATGTTAAAGTCTCTGATACGGATTTGAATGTTGCAGAAAACCTTCCTGCATAGCCTTACACGGTCTGTTAACAACAATGTGCTCATCATTTAGTCTGTTTTTGCTGACGACAAGTTCCTTATCTCAACGATCGATCCGTTCATTACCAAGTATGCGTGTGAATCATTCCTTTACTTTTCATATATCGCATTTTGCTTGTTATCGATGTCCTATGATAAAGTTTTTTTTTTCTTGTTGCTTTTTTTTTTGGACAGATGGAAAGTGTCGTTCTTACAGCGTCATTTTCTTACCAGGAACCAAAAAAAATTCGGTTTCCTTACGGATTTATATTTAACGAAACACATCTGAAGAGTACTCAATGGTTTATTAACAACATTTGAGTGGTCGCAATACGCAATAGTTCGGATAATTATCTTTATAACAGCAGTCAGATGTTATGAAAAAGCAATAGACAATTTAAAAAGGTATTCAACTACGTGTCATGTCACCTAGCGCAAATCGTGGTGTGCCCATACATGAAACGCCAGTGCCATTTGGCAGTTACCAAGAGATTTTCATAGCTCTCTAGAAATCATTCGCAATTTGCAACAAATGTAATCCATTAATCATCAAAATATAATCATGGTCCTTCAAATACTTAGAAAAGATTTCAGTGCAGATGAAAGCATCCGTTGGCTTGGAGCATTTATTTGCTCAATGTCTATAAAGTCTTGCATTTACCATAAAACATTTCCACGATCACTTGATGGACTATGATCACAATTCAATAATGAATAGACAACCTTTACTCTAAGCTGCATGCAACATATGTTACCAGACAAATTAAGAATGGATTGAGCTAATGCTATACCAGAAAGAAAAATGATCCGTACTGCGAACTTATGCAGCCTCATCTGCTATAACATTTATAAAACTAGCTGAATAACGCCTTTGTATAATATAATTTTGAAGTATTGCTGAGGTCGTTTTGGTGTTTCGGACTTAGGAAGGTGAAACTAGTTTTTAAACTGACGACAAAGCCACAGTCTTGTGTCAAAACAGATATTGCTGTTTTGAATAATTACCGCAGCTGATTTAACTTAATCGCTCCGCATTTAGTGACTACCCATGCAATTCGATTCTGCACTAACGAATACGAGCGTGATACGTTACACTAACGAATACGAGCGTGATACGTTACACTAACGAATACGAGCGTGATACGTTACACTAACGAATACGAGCGTGATACGTTACACTAACGAATACGAGCGAGATACGTTACACTAACGAATACGAGCGAGATACGTTACGTAAACGTTTTATTCATAACAGTAACCGTTTTTTATGTGTTAGAGGAAAAGAAGTTCCCTGTTTTAGTTCCATCTTTATCATAGAAACGTACCAAATACACCAATCTCTACTGCAGTTTCCCAATGCTTTATCACTGAAACGTACCTTCCAAGAAACCAATCGTAGGCATTGGTGCCAGGGCTTACATTTTTGCTTTATCTTTGAGCAGTGCTATTCAATAAAGCTAAACGTAGACAAAGGCGTCGGTTTTGTTATATTTCCACTCTTGCTTATCATACAAAAGCCGCCAGCTAGAACATCAAACTTACTAATAGGCGTTGGAGTTGTGGTTGTGTTTTAGTTTCTATCCTGATTATTATAGAACACAACAACGGTAGAGAGAAAGACTTTGGCGTCGCTTGTATTTTAATAATTTTCGTCTGCCATGATTGCTTTATAATTAAACATGTAATGTGTAGCTTAAGTATATGCATTCCATTGGCGTTTATTCAGTTAACAAAAACAGGATCTTTAACGATACATACTAATGATCTTGCAATTAATAAGCTAGGAAGCTGGTTTCGATATTACCAATCTCAGGAGGATTGAAACAATTACTGAGAGATACACAATAATGCTCTTTTTAATGAAATTCATATTTCAATATGATACAAATTATTTTTAGTATATTATGGTAATTGAGAACAATTTCCATTGGGCATTCAATGTCGTTTTTTCTTTCATTTTGACAGTCCAAATGTTTTCTATATCAAAAAAATAATAATAATAATAATAAAAATAATTATAATTATAAAAGTTATAAAATAATATTAATGGGCCTGGCAATCTCCCTTTCTCGATTTTTTGGTGAGATAAGATAATCAATAAAGTGACAAAGCAGCTTTAAGTAGTGGATTTGGCGTCTGGAGGCAGTGTACCAAGTTTGTGAAATGGTAACGACTGCCTGATGCTAAGCGTGCCCTTAGTTCTAAGAATGATTTCCCCAAAGTCAGGAAAACATGACTGACTTGCGTAATGCCACGTCGGACGCAAGAGAGCGCTGAGTGGTCACGTAATTATAGTTGCTGACTTTCTATATTATTGGTTTTCACTTTTAATTTGAATCCCGATTCGAACAGTCATATCTTTAACAAGATGGAGCCTTTCAGGTCGGTGATTCTGCCCGGTGCCTCTATGGACCTTTTAAGTTACTCCAGACTGTGATATACGACTGAATTTCTGTCAAATCAAACTTTAATTACTCCAGACTTTTATATACGACTGAATTTCTGTCAAATCAAACTTTAAATTCAAAACAACGTAAATAATATCTGAGGCAGCACTGCATCTGGTTTTTTTTTTTTTTGGACAAAATTCTAAAATGTCTAAATATTTGGGTCAGTTGGATGATAAATCGAAAAAACATACGTATTTCAAAATTACTTTCAATTTCTGATTCAACAGTTCTTATATTTATATCATTGTATTTTCTTAAAAATGTCAACAGTACATTAAACAAATGTCTCAACCCATTTATCAAAAGCGATTGATTGCGTTTTCTCAAATTAAATCAGATTCTGGCATCATTTGTCAGATTTTTTTCTTTTTGCTTAATCATATTTATCTGAAAGCCAACAAAATTTGTCTTGAATTTTCGTTTAGCTAAATTTGAAAGCAAGTTATTTGGTTATATTTTCTAGGCACTCAAATCTTATTTATACAACTTAAAATAAGTTATATTTAAATACAATTTTTCCAAATATTTGAAATTAGGTATGTCAAATTGTTATTTATTCTGCTTGTCTGTATTCCAATGTCTTTAAAATCTAATAAACTTTACTACATAGAAAATAGCTCTTTTGATTAAATATGCATGGATAGAAATGGCATCCTTTTAGTAATCATATGAAATTCTATTAAAAGCATATGATCTCCACACGGGACGATTTGATAGCGCAATACTGATATAACCTCTCTAACTTAGTAAGACATACATGCGCCAACCTAGTGGAATCAATCGGAAATCTCGCCTAATACTAACGAAATATTTATCCGAACACCGCCAAATATAGCCGAGTAGTTTTACGAATTAAAGTGGAATTCACTCTATATGGCATTTTAGTGCCGTGAATTCATATTAATAATCTACCGCGTTCATATTGTGAGTGATTGTAGTTGTTTGTTGTTGTTTTTTTCTCTAGTAGAACTGAATAAATAAATAAAACATGTGATCACATTTGCGGACTTAGAAGGCAATCTTATAGCATTGTTAGTTAGAAAAATACAACATTGTTAACTAAAATATAAACGGTATTTACCGAACATACATTACTTACAGTATACGATATTTAGATTACAGCAAAGAAGTTTGTAAACCTTATATAATTATATAATTTAAAATCTAGATATATATATATATATATATATATATATATAATTGTTGACTTGCTATCGACACCTAGCCCCTTGCCACTGAAAGTTCGAGTCACGGCAAGCTCACACGGATAGAATCTTCCAATATGCTTGCGATTTGACAGTGGTTCCACACAAGCGCCTCCGCACGCCCAGGGTCTGCCTTAATCCGTAATTACCCGGATGTCACTATATGACTGAAATATTTTCAATGCGGCGATAATCTAAAACAACCTGTTGCCGAGCAGTATAAGCGTCCGCCACAAAAGGGTTTTTGTTTGTTTGTTTAATGAGTAAATAATCATTCCAGTCATTCAAAAAGGGGTCGACGTGACGGTAAGCATAGCAACAACAACTCTATTAACGCACTGAACAAAATATCATAAAATAATTTGAACTGCGCCAGACAAGCTTATTTGGTTATTCATTCAGAGTCAAATACAGACAAATCATTTTAACAAAGGCTTGTTATGTAGAGAGTATTTGTTCTTTTTATGTGGAAGATGCAATTTCATCGTGTCAAGTGCTTCGGAAAATGTATTTTCACGAGTGACTAAGCATTGGAAAATTGAGAATTGTATATGCGTTTCACGATTTTATGAGATGAAATAAATTTTTGCATCTTCAAAAAAAAAAAAAAAAAAATTAAAATAAAAGACACATTTTCTTATGGTTATGACTGTAAATATATTCTTTAAATTTTTAAAATGTTTAAAAGTTATCAAATACACTTTTTTACTCATATCGCAGTAATTCACTTAAAAGCAAAACAAAAAAACAAACAAAAAAAAACATGAACAGTAACCAACCTATCATTAATCAGAACCATCCTGATATCTTGCACAGTTAATCTAACGTGGTGACTGTTAAACAAAATATTCTGATTTACCGCCCGCTCATGATAATTAAGAAGTATATATCTAGCACCGAATAACAGAGATGTAGTATGCGTGTGACCTAACACGAAGACCACAAAACATATGACGGTCTAGACGTTCCAAATATGTGATCATGTTTTTTTTGTTTTTTTCTTTCAAAACTTTTTTCCCGAAGCATTGTGACGTGACGTGTCTGTTACGAGTGATAAAAGGCTTAATGGCAGATAAAATGATAAGTTAATAAATGACTCACAGAATACCAAGTCTGGAGATGTCAATTACCCAAGAGAAAATGACCTTAAGAAGTCTTCGATATATCTGATCTGTAAATTTGAGCCGTTTTCTATTTGTTGAAAGCCATGGTGTGAGCAATTTAATTTTCTCATCTGGGATTAAAGTTCTGATATAATACTATAAATGGCAGCTCAAAGCAGCAGGCGTCCTTTGAGACGTATTAAAATTATTATTTATCATTTCATATCGGAAATGAAAAAATAACTCTAAGTATATTTAAACAAGAGGCCCAAGGGCCATAAACGCTCACCAGTAAATCAGCATATTCAAGATGATTTTTTCTATAAGGAAATCAAATGACAAACCAGAGATCAACTTCATTTTAGCAATCATGGCAGACATTCATGAAATCAATCCTGACCATTTATTTCATGGAAGTAAAATTCTGAAATTTATTAATTGAAGATAATATAATATATTGTATTATCAGTTGAAGTTACACGATGTGAATGGTGTTCGAAAAATAAACTAGCAGAATTTATCATGATAGTTTGAAAGACACAGGGCTTTTTGTATGGGAAGAAAATGAAAGCAGTTCGTTAAAATGGTTGATTTAACTTTTACATAACATGATTAAACTTTTAAATAACAGTCTGGAACAAAATATTTCGAAAATTCTTTAATATCGTTTCAGATTCCTTTTATTTACAAGTTGTCAAAAGAGAAAGTAAATCCGCGAAAACTGATGACATTTAGAAATGCAAAGCTTTTTTGGTTATTAATTTTATTTACATGGTCAGAGAAAGTTGTGAATCTATTTTGCAAAATACTTAAAGTACTCTCCAAATTACCCACAGTGTGTCTTTTTAGCTTTTATCCACAAAACAATGCATCTCTACATTAAAATATTTTCGTAACAAAATCGGCAATTTGCGTACGTGACATCGCCATGGCAGAATTTTATGTGGGAAAAAATGAAAAAAAAAGTTAAACAGATAAGCTCATTTCAAGTTTTTTCCTCTCTCTTTTTAGTTCTCTTTAGATTATCAGGCGGATTACCAGTTACATGAGAAAAAACAAAACAAATTGAGAAGGAGAAGTGTGTAAAATGCAGAGAAAAGCTAAAAATGCGGATCATTTAACGGTCTTTTATTTTATTTTTTTATTATTATTTTATTTTTTATTTTATTTTTATTTTATTTTATTTTTTTTTTTTGGGGGGGGGGGGGGGGCATTTTCACCTTCAGTTGAGGAAAAATATATACTTTTACGGATGGGAATGGGGCCAAATTTCGGCCCCAAATTGACCTTTGCACAGAAGAAGAATTTTGATGTTTTCTATATAGAGTATATAAGGGAATTAGCCAACCCCCTAGGGGCCTCATTTTTTTAAGAATTAACTTTATTTTAGCCATATTGGTATACAATCATGAGGTAACCATTTGGGTCAAAGGAAATTAAATTCACACAGCTGGCTTCATAAAAAAAGTATTTTGATGTTTTCTATATAGAGTATACAAGGAAATTAGCCAACCCCCTAGGGGCCTTATTTTTCAAAGGATCAACTTTATTTGAGCAATTTTTGTAGAGGCCCACCCAAGGATCATACATGCCAAGTTTTATCAAATTCTGTCCAGCGGTTTCAGAGGAGATGATTTTCAAAGTTTTCAATTATTTTTTCTATTTGTTGCCATGGCAACCAGAGTTCTTCATGGATCAACTTTATTTGAGCAATTTTTGTAGAGGCCCACCCACGGATCATACATGCCAAGTTTTATCAAATTCTGTCCAGCGGTTTAAGAGGAGATGTCTTTTAAAGCAAATTGTTGACGACGGACGACAGACGACGGACGACGACGGACGAAGGGTGATCCCAATAGCTCACCCTGAGCACTTCGTGCTCTGGTGAGCTAAAAATGGGTTCAAAAAAGAAAATAATTAAAAGACGATTCCCAATTTGCGATTGAATATTAAGTATACATGTGCATACTTTTGGAAGAGTTATAAATGAAGACCGAATGGTAGAAGCATCCGTCTCACAACCGGAATGACGTGAGCTCGAACCCCGAATACAACTTACAAATATCTTTGAAATGGCACAATGAGCTATCGCCATATTATGGGTTTCTCTAGAACTTATGAAATGTTATTTAAGCAAAAATTACATTATATTGTGCTCAGTAATAATGACATTGTGCTTGGTGACCATGCCATTATTCTAAATGACAATGTCTTTGTTTTTTGTGACAACGACATTGTCTTTGATGACTTCGTGACCATTCCTATGTGCTGACTAATACCTTCAATGAATTATGACCACTGCCTTGTGTATGCTTACAAAAGAACTTGAAGTACCAATCTATTCGATGACAATATTCTAACAACCTATCTTACTTAAAGCTAACCCGCACGCACCATGCCATCATGGCTGTCACAAAGCACCAAGCATAATGCATCGACGCAAGATGTAAACCACATTCTAGCAACAGTATCGTTGCGAGTTCCCTTTTTCAAATTAAAGCTCCGATAGCGCTGAGGGAACAGTGTTTTATATGTTTATTTATTAGATTTAACATCCCTCGACAGTATTCTAGACATTTGGAGACTATGTCTGCTGGAGACAGATTTAGTGCTGCCACACTGCAGTATCACGCCGTAGACATGTGGCAAGATATCACACCTAGTCGAATTTTCCAGACACCAGGCCATCTAGTCCTGGACCTATATTTTTATGCTGAGTTCGAAGCAAGGGGGCTATACCAGTACCTTTTTTACGACTTAGGTATGTCGAGGCCTGAGGTCGAACCCACGACTTCACGTATCCAGGTATGGCTGTTGCATTTATTTCGTATATTGTATCAAATTTAATAAGCGGGTATCAAATATTCAAGCGATGCCAATAAAGTCAAAGTTATCAACCAACTTTTACAAGCGTAAATAAGGTTGTAACAAAAAGAAAATAAATGGACTGCTTACGATAAACACATTGCCTCTTATCACTCTATTTCTCTCATTCCTACATTTTATAAGATACATATATATGTAAATTTTTGTGTGTATTTAAATAAAAAATGAAGCAAATAAAAAACATCATGCTTCACTCTTTCATTTAAGTATGATATGTTTTTATTTCGTTTTATTTATTAAGTGAAATAATATTTGGTATCAAAAATGATTAGAACACATGACCTTACCTTACAGCGCTGCGCGTAATGAAAGTTATCCTAGAAAGCCTGCCTATTAATTGAGCTAAATGGGTAGTTTCTTCAGTGACACGAATGTTAAGCCATGTATTTATAGGTTATTTCAAATGATAAAATCTACCAATGAAGGTTCAAAATTTCTCCGCCAACTAAATTCGGAACTACAGTGTATTTCTCAAAAGGGGGGAAATTATATCATATCTTATATATAATCAACTCCATTGGTGTATTATTTATATTCCAATATTAACGTTTGTTTGCTTACTGGGTTTAACACCTAGCCGACAAAATTTCAGTCATTTAGAGATTATATATTTAATACAGATATACTGTAGCCGCACTTCAGTATTCAATCACATTACCAACCAGGAACTACCCTTTATATATTGAGCACCAAGCATGGGAGCTATACTAATATATTATTACGAATTTGGTCGCTGATTGGAATCATCCCCCCCCCCCCCCCCACACACACACACAATTCCGAGGAGGCGGATGCTCTAATCGCTCACCCATCGGGACTGGTAAAAGTCAAATTACATGTACATGTAAATCGTACCAACTACAGGGAAGTGGGGGTGATATATTATAATTTAACATTTATAACAGAAGCGGAAAAAGTGAGCTTCCACTGTTATTCGAACCACATACCTCTCCAATATTTACGGGTTACTCTACAATTTGAGCCATGAGGGCTCTGCGATCGAACCAGCCTGTGAGACTGCTTGCCATCGAAGCAGAATGTCATTGTCACCTAGACAAGGTGCAATTACAATTGTCAAGAAAGAGTGAACAACATAACCAAGCATGGTGATGCTTGCATTTCATTAAGCATGATATCCTTATAACCACGAGCAATGAAATGCACATCAAGCAGAATGTGAGTCTCACTTCAGAGTCTCACTTCACTTAATGCACTTGTTATAACGCATTTATTGATATCAACAAGCGCATAAGGATACCACTAAGTTATATGATATTATAATTATTTTTTAATGACAAAGTCACCAATCATGATGTTAACCATGAGGTCTGGTTGACTCCATGTTAACGTGATAGGATGGTGTGCTATCATGCATCTTGTCTACGGCGTTATATTGTATTGAGGCAACACTATGGCAATGTCCTAATATTACCGAAACATTAAACCCAAACAATCAAGAGAAACATGTTTGGCTCTACTTCAAACGTGTTGCCGACTTCACCCTTATCAATCAGACATAATATTTCACTCTGGTAGATGTCCTTGAACTTAATCCCCGAGTATTCAATTATCTGAGACACTTAAGAGAGTGCTCTAATCAAGTTTAATCAATTTTGATAATAAAATCTGTCGGCGTTATTATTCTTTTATTGTAATGTTCGTGCCCTTGTAGTCTTGATTGATTGATTCTTTATATGCTAGCTGTCTGAAGGGTCCTTGATTATGACAGGCGCGGGTGGTGTTATAAACTGATGATATATTTGCTGAGGAGAATATTCGCGGATTAGAAAACGTAGATGATTTTTTCGCATGCCCTTAATACTCCTATTAAACAAACATAAGGCAAACATTTCTCTGAATATTTCGCGGATGTTAATTATATCCCCCACCCCCAGTTGGGTGGGGGATGTATGTTGGAATCAGGTTGTCCATCCGTCTGTAGACAAAATGGAAACGAAACTGGCTGGGATTATCATTAAACATTCTAGATATGTATCCATAACAGGTAGGGTTATCTCCCTTTAAAAATAATAATAATAATGCCCTTTGACCGTTTTGGTGCTCATAGACATTGATAGCTACTGCTTCAGAACTACTGGATGAATTTCAATAAAATTTGCTTGCATTTAACTTTGCATTTTGTAGATGTACGTATCTATAACAGTTTGGGTTATCTCTCTTTTTTGGAAAATTATGCTATTGACCAAGTTTGCATCTTGTGTACGTTACATGTAATTAAAGTGTGCTCCTTCTACAATACTTGATGGATACCACCTCTTCCTGGGTGTGGGGTATAAGTCAGCCCCCTAGGCGACAGTTCTAGTTTCTGCTAATTTTTATTTGCAAAAATACATTTAGAATTTTATATCGCTTATTTAAACTTTAACAATGTTACAGTGATTTGCAGATAAATAGACCCCTGAAAGAAATACAGAATTGATATTTTAACGATAGTGTAAGGTCATATATCATTTTACATATTTGAATGCATGACTGTAAACTACTCGAAGCTAATTCTACTATAACGGCACCGAAATATTTCGATGATGGGGCAAACCAATCCACTAGATGGATAGGGACCCTCTCGGCCGAGTGGTTGAGGGCATTGGCTCAAAACCGTTCATCTTCTCTTCGCCGTGGGCTCGAAGTTCATCACAGGGTCATCTTCCACCAGTAATGAGCTAGGAGTCGCATAGTGAACAGTTTTTGAATGACATAAACACATACACAGCAAAAATTAAAAAAAAATCATATAAAGGAATACCGATGAAAATTGTAGCCTAGCTGTACAGTTACAGTAAATTACATCTTGTTCTCCTTATACGATGAATGAGTATAAAAGAATTGATTTTTAATTGTTGATTTGGAGTCCGCCTACTGCGGTACGGAGTTTGGAGCTTTGAAATAGGTCTTAGACTGACAGATCCATTTTAATGTAGCGGGATATCAAAACAAGGCATTGCTGATTGGTATGCATAACCGTAGCTCTGTGTATGCGTGCGTGTGTGGATTTTAATCCTGTTTACTGAATGACGTAACAAAGTTGTTGTTTTATTAATTCCTTGTCATTTGTACATGTAAGCTTTTTTCTACCTCTAATCTAATTGCATTTGTAGAGTGTATTTCATTGTTGTATTTTGTACTCGTCTATAATGAGATTTTAGATGGATATATGTAGCCACTCAAAAAATTATGTATTTTATGCCACCTTACAAGTGTAGTAGAGGTATAAAATGGCACTTGTACTAACTTTCCATAGTGCTAGCTTTTGTGGCGGCGTGGAAGAGTGTCTGATTTGCATACCGAGGGTCCCGATTTCGATTCCAGCTCGGGGCAGTAGGATTTTTCTTTGATACATTTAGCGCCCAAACGTAAATAACTCACAGTTGTAGACGGGATGGTACCCATAAACATCGTACTCCAGGAACATGACGACAGATACTTGAAATGAGGGGGTGTCGGTAGTAGACCTATAAACAGGCATTTGCATTATTTTGCTTTTGTGGCGAAGTGGTAGAGTGTTAGCTTTGCATACCGAGGGTCCCGGGTTCGATTCCAGCTGGAGGCAGTAAGATTTTACTTGGTTACATTTTCCTTCCATTTTTGTCTTTATACGTCTATTACACAAGTAAATTTGATGAAAAATAAGAAAACAATCATAAATTCCATGAGATTATAATAAACAAGTTTGTTTTGAAAGGATACGTGGACCACGTGCTCCTATGGCCGACTGTGGCCTACATGACAAAAGTGAGACAAACGGTAAGCCACTTATAGTTCATTTTGTAACGATATAGAAATTAACCCTGCGCTCGGCATAACCTCGCTTGGGTTAATTTCCATCTTTTTTTTTAAAAAAAAGAACTAAAAGAAATACATAGCGCGAAGATAATTATGTTGTTTATTTGAGACTATTTAATGTTTTATTCTGATGACCACGTGGTATATGCTGTGCTGCGCGTGCTAGGGAAATAAATGCGGTTGCCAAGACCAATAATCATGACAGTTACTCAATGTATAAATGTTCTTGCACATTACGCAGATTTTAGCCCATGAGTTATGTAATGGCTGCTGTAATTTAAGAGCCTGCACTAAAAAACTAAGTGGTTACTAATGGTGACATGTCTAACAAGGCTTGAAAGCAATGATTAGGTGTTTTTATATGAGGAAGTGTTCCCGTTCGTAGGATGAACCGTGTGCACTGGGCTCTTCCTCCAGCTGTTTAATTATCTGGAGATCGCTTTATGACTGAAATATGGTTGCGACAATGGTAAACAACAAATAAAAAAGCGTCATTCACATGAAATAACAAAGATATTAATCATTTGCTACGGACAGAATCAGTATCGGAGTCACCCTGGATATTTGGCTTTCAGAGGCTCTGAAAATTTAAAATTATCAACGCTTTGTTTTATGAAAAAACCTTTCTACTTTACCATGATTGTTTAAAGTAGATAGATCTATTCGACAAAATCAGGTGATACGGTGAATCACAAATTTAGGTTGACTTCTAAGTCGGATAGAATCTATTAAGGTAAAGTCCCTGTAATGGTTCCGCTACGTCTTGGACCACTTAACATCTACCAAGACAACCAAGGTACCCTAATGAAACATTAGGAAACCTTGGTTATCTCCGTGAAATGCCATGAGATCCGAAATGTAGCGGAACCATTACAGGGACTTAACTTAAGACATTTTTCGCACTGGCACTTGAACCACAGAATTGCAAGTTTCATTGGAATCTTTATATTTTTTGTTCCCGTGTGCATTGTACTGCATAATGACTCGTATGCTATTATATGTAATGCATGGGATCGGTCAGTCTGATATCAAATTAACATTTAGTATAACGAATCATTGTCAAAAGACAGCCATATCGAAGTAATAGCACGAAAAATCAACTGTTTGTTCATCTTAACAACTGTGATTTCTACTCAAGCTTGGACGACGTGAAATTGACATGAAATTGATATCGACGCGAGTTTTGAAAAAGTATACAAATTATTTGTGTTTTTTTATGTATCATTTCTAAACACAATCCTCCTTGACAAAAGCATGCAAAGCACGATGCGTTCGGCAGAAATTGTGTTGAAATACTGAACATTTTTAAATCATTATATTGTTTCTTTAAAAATATATAAAATTTAGAAGAAACACTATAATAATTGCATTGTGGCCGATGATTACAGAATTATATGCAAAAATCTGATTGCGAGGATGTTTAATGTCATCCAATCAGAATCGCCGAAAAATACAAACCGGAAGTTGATAGTGGAGCAGACTTATGTGTAATAAGACGTACAAGTTGTTGACATTTCTCGTTCTTACTTCGTTTAGGTTATATTTTGACAATGATTCGTTACTTCATGTGTTCACCATGCATAGAAAATAATGGTAGAATAAATTTGTACAAAGTTACGACCTCCTTAATCGAGTGATGTCATATTCCATTTCTTACCATGTTCAATATACAGAGGGATCCTGGTGCCTGTGATTTATCCAGACATGCTCTCTACACTATTGTCTGTAGAAATGTCAAGTTAATTCGTAGATCAAAACTGAAGAGGTATATTTTATGAGAGAAGTCTGTAGAGACCAGAGTAGAACAATCGATGTTAAATTATGAATTTAAAGCAGTCCACAACAAATGAAACATGACGATGATACCACATCGGGTCACATATCCTGAAACCGGGTCAACCAGTCCATGAGCCCCCCCCCCCCCCCCCCCCCCCCCCCCCGTGAACTGGGCTCCATCTGGACTGGAACTACTTTTTTTGTGTCGAGCTACCTTTACCGTCAAACGACTATGATGTCGCAGTCGGATTGCCAACGCAAGACCTCCAAGTTACAGGAAGAATACCTTTAAATAATCACTGGAACCAATATCTCTTCACCTTTGCATTTGTTAAGGAGACATTAAAGAAACAGTTACTGTAATATCTCCTTTGCTTGGCGCTCACCATATAAGGGTAGTTCCAGGACAGGTTGGCCCGTTGTCAGGATAATGTGACTGGGTGTGGTATCATGCCACATGTCTACGGAGTGATATTGCAATGTGGCAGCACTTTATCTGTCTAAAGTAGATATCGTATCCGAATGACTGAAATACTGTCTGTGGGACGTTAAACCCAACAAACATCACACACACATAAAAATACAGTGAAAAACTTAACCTTGGCCATAGCTTCTTAACTATGAAAGCTTCTCTGATAAAACTGATAAGTTCATTTTGACCAAATTTATCTACCTTTATTAAACCATAGAGTGAAAAACTTTAAATTTGTCCATTATTTCTAAACTATTTATCACCTATTTTTACAAGCTTGTTCACTGTCACAAGGGTTACATTCTCAGCAAGGGCCATAACTCTAAGGTCCATTTTCCCCAAATTTATCGCTAGCAGCCACATGAAGTGCTCTTCTTATATTTTAAAGTAAAGTCGGCGTTGATGGAATTATCAAAATATACACCAAGTGTGATAATACATCTGTTGATCAAGTCCTTATGCTAGGAGTCCACTTAGCCGGCGCCATTTGGTGCCAGTTTGCGCCAAAGATTTTGTGATTGGCGCGTAGTGGCTCGCTCTGGCGCCAAATTAATGTCCGTTCGGCATGTATCGCCAAATGGAATAAACTGAGTGCCATATGACCTGCGCCAAATGCCACCTGGCTTGCTCCAAAATATTGCGCCGTTTGCGCCATTACACGGTCATTTGATTCCAAATTAAAACCCAGTTGGCGACATTTGCGCCGATAGACGGCTACTTTGTGCCACTTGGTGATTAGTTTGTGTCAAATGTCGCCAATTTGGTTTCAACTTTTCGCCACTTGACGCTATTTGCCGACTATATAATATTTCAGCCATCGACTACCTGGGTCAGACCCTCCTCAACTGCTGTATGAACAACATAACATTTACAATTTTGATATGTCTGAGGCTTTGGATAATGTTGGAGTGATGCTGCTGCTCCATCAAAAGATGATGAGAGATGCTGAGGCGGTCACTGCTCATCAACTTATGCTGGTCAATCCTGATTAGAGGAGCCTCCTAAGAAGAAAAGGAAGCACAACTGGTGGTTTAGACCCATGCTTCACCCACAGCTGAGGGCCGAACGTGGACAGTACCACACTTTGATGGAAGAGCTGAGGGAGAATGACAAAAGGAAGTTTAAGAACTACACCAGGCTATCCCCAGAGCTGTTTGATGAACTGTTGGTCAGGCTTATACCGCACTTGCAGAGGAAGGACACCTACTTCAGGAAGGCCATTCCTCCCGGTCTCAAATTGTGCGTCTTCCTTCGCCATCTCGCAACTGGGGCTTTGGGGGCTCTTCTTCTTAAACTTTTCAGGTTTGTCCTTCTTCCCTTTGTTACAGCGTTTCTTGCTTTTGGGGGGCATCTTCTTTTAAAATTACATTTGTATCTGAAAACCTTGCAGAAATTGTTCAAAAAATACTTTGTCGAGATGTTGTCCGGTTGAAGACTGAAAGTCCTGTGATCATGCCGCCCTGCTTTTATAGGTGGCAAGTTGCGCTGAATGTCGGCCAACCAGGTGTCATTTGGCGTGGAGAAGTCACCCATCTGGTGCCGTTTGGCTTACGCCACGACACATTTGGCGCGCTTCGGCGCGGACTATCCGTCTCTGTTGGAATTATTTGGCGCGTATTGGAGCAAACAAGGTGCCATTTGGCGACAAGTTGGCGCGCGCTATTTCATTCAAGTGGATTCCAAAAGGCGGATTGTTTGTGCCAATGGGCGATATATTTGGAGTCACTTGGTGGACACTCGGCGCTGAATTTCGATGCAAGTGGCGCGAAGAAAATTTTAAACATTTTGAAATTTTCTTGCCGCCAAATTCAAATTTGGTGCCACCAGGAGCCAGTTGGGAGGCAGTTTGAGCCACTACACCCCACTGTGAACCTAATCGACGACACTAGGCGCCACAGCAAATTGCACTGGCACCAACTGGCACCAACTGGCACCGGCTAAGTGGACTACTAGCATTAGATCACATAATTCATTATCATCATCGACAAACAACAAAGGCGAGTGAAAAAGTTACAAAACAGTTAGCTTAACTTTATTTTTCTCAACTTATGAAACATATAACAATAACTGTTTAAACACAAATACGACTGTAGCCAACATTATGACATTAGCTAGCAAGGCGAAGCAATTTGTACTTTTAACGCCGCCTAAGTATGACCGAGGGACAAAACCAATAGATTATTTGTATTGTTAAAGAGTGTTCAGTGACTCACCTATTCAAACAGTCAAAAAATTAACATCGACAATCGCTGACCTTAGTGTCTTATTCTGCTACATATAATTGTTGTTTCTTCTTTGTTTTATCCCTCAGCCCCTCACCGCTGCGGGTTCGAATCCCGGTAGGGACTCCGGATTTTCATGTGAGGAAGCCTTCCAGCTGGTTTGCGGAAGGTCGGTGGTTCTATCCGGGTACCTTTGTGTACTCGGGGTCTTCCTCCACCTGTAATTAGCTGAAAGTCGTTATATGATTGAAATACTATCGCAGTGACGGTAAACTCCAATACAACAACAATAACATATTCTTTGTATTCTTTTTATACGAATTGCAGTTAACGTATTATCCGATATTAAAGAAAATTTGTTTGCTGGACTACAATTTGGTCAGACTTTTATGATGTTGGTAAAAAACGCACACCGAACTTAAAAAAAGGCTTTTAAGGGCCCCTGTAGCCATTCACCTTTCTGCATATTAAAACAATACTTGGAGAAAAGTTATTATATATTAAGTCAAACATAAATGAAACCTATTTTTGATAAGAACATTTTTGTCAACACCATTATATTGCTTTAGTTTTTGACATCTTGTTTATTTGTCAATTTGTCTTGATTTAAACACCTCTAACGCGATGACAATTTTTTTTTGTTTCAAAGATGAGAAAATTGGTTCTCCTTGCATGAGCAAAATAATTTGTAACTCCATAATAGACACTCCCTCATGGATGGCGCCAATCACTTTATAATATTGTACCTGATCCATTAATAGCACTATTTGTGTAAAATCACCTTCTTTGTTTTATACGTTTGATTGGTCTATTAAGCTAGTCAAGCTATGGTCTTAAATAGCTTAATTTTGAACAACAACAATGAAAAAAAGACAAAAACCTGGAAAATCGTTTTACTGATGCAAGGTTCTGCGAAGCTGATCAATTTTGTCACTTGACGTCTAGCGCGTCTTAACCTGGAAAAGAAATAAATATATGCATGTCAATCAAGATTTACGCTATTTATGTTTGATCTCGTCTAGGTCTTGGATAATTTTCTTACAAGTAAACCAACGTTAACACCTACTTTTATTGAACATCCAATCTGTTTTGAACAGCAAGTTTTGGAATCTCATTAAGCAACCAATATAGATCGAATTGTTTTATTAATTTTATCAATTTCTTTGATGAAAATGTCGTTAATCTCTTTCACCATAATATCCCTCGTATGTCGTGAACTCAGTCTAATGTCTCTTTGTCCATTACCAGAGGTAATTCTCCGATGTCTTAATTATATTGGTACATGAATTGTAAAATGCCTATATTTCCCATTATTGATATGACACCATTAGGACTGAATTATGAAGTAGGTCATTTGACGCACTGCCCATAAACGATCTAATTAATAAATTGTGTCTAGATTTGTATTATATGTCGAAATAAAGGAATTTTGTCAATGGGGTTGGTATACATGGACTTTAACACGCCTTACCTTGGACAAAAATTGATTTTTTTAATGGAAATGTAATATGGCAAATTTAAGCATTAGATTGGTGCATGTTCTATATTCTACCTTTTTATCACTAAATGAAATACGAGTTTAAAGGAAGGGTCAACATGTGAAAAAAATGACGTTAAATATCGAAGCTTTAAAAATGAGGAGAGTTTCCTTTCATCAACATAGACTTGATGATTATTAAGTACTGAGAGGTTTTGATTCCCTAATCAAATTAAGATCTACCTAGTCATTTATTTGAATATTTTGTAAGATTTCAAATAAGGTAAAATGGCGATTCATCCGAATAACTGTTAAGTTCGTAGATATTTTCCTTGTCCCGGCATAAGCTTAGTTAATATCAAGGGAGAAATAGTCGCGGTCCCAAAAAATTTTCATTTCCTCGAAGAAGGCAGTTGTAATTCCAGACCTGGTTCCGTGTGTTTTAAAATGTTTCTCTAAGATGGTACTCTTGTATTATTTTCATACTCAGACAAATCCTATGCCCATTTATTAGTTTCAATTGGGGATTGAATTTGATACTTTAAAGCAGCTCGTTCAAAGATGGCCATTGACTGAGAATTTGAGTTTTAACTGTAGGTGTGTGTGTGTTATGTCTATCAATACCCTGTACAGATGCATGGTGACCCAATTTAACATTCCGTGATTGTAAAACAAATTAGTGGTTTCTACATCACATTTAATAATGTTACGAACGGTATTGAGACTTTATTTAGAATTAATAAACCTATACTTAGAACTTCTTTATTCGTCTGCCGTCACTTGACTGATCACATTCACTCTTCTTACATACGTTCACTTCACAGACGAAGCATATCTTTATCAAGAAGGAAATACTTTTGTTTATCCAATAATACAAATTATGCAATCCTCATGATTTTTAATTTAGATTCTTAGTGTATCTTTGGAGTACCTAACACCTTTAGTGCCTTGTCATATGGTTTGTTTGTTGTTGGGTTTAACGTCCAACCGAAAGAATTTCAGTCTGGTATACTTGAAACAGATATTGTGATGTCACATTGCTTTATTATGTCTTGGACATGTGGCATGATACCACATCCAGTCACATTATCCTGACAACGGGTCAAGCAGTCGTGGAACTACCCTTACATGCTGAGCCCCTAACAGTGAGCTGCCAGTATTTATTTCACGACTTTTGGGATCTCGGACACTGCATAAATCCTCTAAAGGGCTGTTATAGTATATCAGGTTCGTCTACCATGGTTCCATTCTATATAGGTAAGACGTTAAAACAAAATGATAAAATCTTCTTCTATTACTTTCATGTTTCCCCACACGACTAAATCATGAAATCTATTCTGAAACTAGAAACCCGTGCTAGCGGGTTGCTATAAATAACAATCGGGAATCCCTGTTGCGTTGTTTGCGCTAGACGGGAACCGGAATTTTGGTTCCGACTATCGTACAATTTCTGTAAAGCCGGATAACAAAATTTACTGGTACTTCTCTACATTGAAAATTTCTGATTTGCAAGATCAAAGTGCTAAATTGCATTTTCAACTTCATAGCTTTTATTTCTAAATTTTGAATCTATCAGTTATTCTACAATATAAAAATAATTTAATACAATGTAATGCAACGCTATTACAATGTGAAATCAAAATTATATGCTAGAATTCGAAGTTGACATCCTTGGTTTTTGAATGATATACGAATGATATGACTTTGGTATGTCGTGGCCGGGGATCGAACCACAACATTCTGATTCCGGGGCGGACGCTCTAACCACTCGGCCACGGGGACCAGCGCCATTGTTTGGTATGCTCTGATGCTGAGTTTTCAAGGTTCGCAATGGAATGGTTTTATGCAATGTTAATTTCTCATGGTTTGTCGTTTTTATAAATGTTAATTAAGAGATACAACTTTCCAATTTCTCACTGAATTTAGAGAGTAGGAAAGGAAACTGTCTAAGTAAAAGATTTCATTTAAATTCGGGTATTTTTAAATCTTGTTAGACTTTCGCCATTTGTAACAATAACTTGAGAAAGGATTTTCAATTTCCTGGCAATTTAAGCCATGCTCTAAATAAAAGCATTTTTATTTGAGCTTTATATCAAATCAGAAGAATTCTCATCAATTTCAATAAAATAAATGTTTCTAGTTCAAGGTTGACGAAAACAAAATATTACATTTAAAACATTTAGCCGAAACCAATCCGCTAACTAGTAATCAATTATGCTTGAACGTAGCACATGAATGTTGTAATCTATTGGTTTTTTAAATAAAATAAATGGACGGGGATACTTTGTGAACTAGGGGTTAATCAACATCACTCGTTGGTGATAAGCTAAAATTGTTTTAAGAAATTACGTTATGTATTGTCCTTGAAGTGATTGCAAGGTAAGTAAATTCAGTCCTTGATCTTGATCAAGAGCCTCCTTATTTAATCTTAGATTGATGGGTTTATGTTTCTTCACCAGGAATCCATATAGATCCTACTTGAGGTTCCTCTCCGTTATCGAGGATTGTAAAAATAAAACTTTTTTTACGTCGAGTTTTATGTCGATTTCGACAGTGCTTGGTACTGATATAAATCTTTCTCGAAGGTTCCTTGATTGGACAAGTGCTTTGCGCCTCGGAAGGCAATCGGATGGATTCTGTTAAGTACAAGGCGAAACAAAAAGAAAAGTCAGCAACAAGCTTTAAAAATATATAATTTTATTCAGCAAATAAGTTACAAGAAAGTATTCATATAACAATATCTTTATAAAATTAGAGTTTTAAATGATCCGAGTCAATATCTATGTAGTCCATTTATTTGACCAAAATATTTTTGTTTTGACTGTTAAACACTAATAGTAAATTCAGTTTAATAATCCCACACTCTGGTATCTATGATTACTTGACTGTCTTGATAATTCCCTGATGGTGACTACTTTCTTCATAAAAATCAACACTATTTATTCTAGCACCGAATATTCAAGAATAATACAGTTTACCCTGGAATAGGACTTTCCAGAATATGTCAAAATTTAACCAGATTTTGAACGAAAATAAGAAACAAGGTTATCTGGACTATTCTGTCAATACACAAGTACCATCAAAAGTTGTCAGAGAGAGCTTAACACATAACAGTTCGAGCATATGACTTCCGGTCCCGTAGTTAAGTACCCCTGCCAGTGCTTGTGTTCGTCTGGGATCTGGATAATAAATGAATATTTGCAACATAGAAAGCATCTTTTCCGCGATAACGATGTTACGACCGATAATATGACTACATGTTACAAATATGCGATCAACAAAAATGATCTATCTCTTGCAATCATAAGGACTTTGTGAGTCATACAGTAATCGCACTGTCCGTACGTACATATGTACGTCCGTCTGTCCCGCTTCGTGTCCGCTCTGTAACTCCTACATGCATCCTACATGCATATGTGGATTTTCAAGTAACCTGGATGAAATGTTCAACAAACTGAAACGATGTATCACGATTAAAGGGACTGCCTCCCAGAAGCTATCAAAATTACCGTAAAAACTTATATATAAAATCATTTTTGGACGTAAATGTCATTAATTTTGTTATCAAGTCTACCAACAGCCAGAAAAAAATACTGATTTTCTTATTATAATCAAATAAAATCGTTTACGATCTTACCCAATAAGGGAGTATCTCGTGTATAAATAAAACATTGATTTCGTTATACGGGCACTTCACATAGATCACGTGATCGATAACTGCATTGTCAATGAGAGAAGGGGTCGAATTGAATGGGACGAAACGGTTTTGGGGTTAACGTCTCGATTTCCAACCATAAAGACATCAATACTGATAAATGTCTACATAAAGGTTAAATCTCTTAGCTGTCGCCAAGTCGTTTGAAAGTATTAAGCTGTCACCGTTACTTTGTGCAATGTTTCTGAGAAAGCCTTCAGTTTCCGAAAATACACTTACTTGTCTATCAACAATTTAGCAGCCTGGCTGTCGCTGTCGGCTCCGTTTGTGTTTCTCATGTCGCCCCATCGCGTGACTCGATCACCGATAGTTACAAGTTTTGATCTTTAGCGTTTCTGTCCCGCAGTAAGTGTACGCTTTTTAGCGCTTGCCTTTTTTCCGGCCCCAATATAGTGCTTGAAATAGCTTGTTTGACTAGATGCGCATGTGCGAACGAGCACTTGCGCTGTCACGTGATTTTTCAAATATCTAATTTTAATACTTATTGCGTTTGTAACGCAGTAAAATTTGCGTTAGAAAAGACTGCGAAAACGGCACTATCTCGGAATTTATTGGGTAATGTAAGTTATCAGTAATTAAATTTCAAAGCCTTCACAATAATTATAACATTGAGTTTCTTGAAATTAGAAGTTTTTCTTTTCTCGTCATTTTAGCATCTGTAGAGCAGTCCCTTTAAGAGCCGGGTTTGTATCTCAGCGGTCCAAGTCACAATCTTGGGTCAAAGATAAAAAAGGAAATATTTTGTCGTGTTCGGTCTCTAACTCCTCTCAGCATAGACATAATTTGAAATAACAAAATGTATAAGGCCCAGCCCTGTAGCTCAAACCACAGTTCAAAGATTGAAAAGGTGCCTGTCCTTTTAATGTTGTTTTATATATAACTGTTTTGAGATAACTTGGCACAAATCAATTTCTAGATATATTGCATAATCCAGATCAACTTTATCCGTCAAGGCCTCAATGAAAAGCTGGTCTTGTTATACACAATATCCAGGTTTAACCCTTTCCCTCATAGAGGACACTATGAAAAGACCTATGCGAACAGCATGAAACCAGATCAAGTTTTATGCTGTTGCTGCTCCCAGTAGTCTGGAAATGAGGTTTTGTAATTAAATTTGGTAAGGTTTAACTGTGTTTTTTGCAGATCAGGCTTTATGTGGTACCTATTATAGTGCGTCAAAATGAGTCTATATGAGGGAAAGGGTTAAATAAGGTGTGATTCCGTTTGAGGGCATTTGTCATGGCGACTGTAACAGTTCTTGTTTTTATCAAAATGACTGCATAGTCTCTTAAAAGAAATATACATTCATTGCAATGATATATTGCTAAAATCATATCAAAGGAATGCAGACTCACTTCGAATAATAGTGGTGTCGCTCTTTGTTAGTATTTTTTCTTGTGTCGCGAAACGCGTAAGGGTCGGTCATTGCAGCGGGGAACTCAACTTTAAACGACAATGACAGATTCTTACAGGATCCTCAAAATATTCCAACATAACTTCTTCAGAAAAGTTGTCATTAAAACGTGAGTGTTATCTGGCTTCAGTATCACTTGTAAAAGACACCGCTCAATTATCTTGAAATGTTTCCTGAGAGACAAGTCCTTTACTGTGACAGATTGGCCTCTTTCTTCTGAAATTTGAGAAAATTATTTATACCGCTAGCATTTCTTATGCATATGGACCCTGCATTTTTATCTGAAGAGGTCGTACAAATGTAGGTCGTATTTCGGATGACTCCATAGTTTGTACTTCATCTTCGTGACCACTAATCAGAGGTTCTTTTTTCACTTTCTTTCAAAATGCGAATGCAAACGGGCCTTCTACGGTGATTAAACGAGATCTGTAAGTCTTCTTATAAGCTTATATAATTATTTTCTTAATCAAATTTGTAATTTTATTTATTTTTTATTTTTACTCTTTTCTGCACAGCGTCTCCTTACGTGGAGAGATATATTCAGTATTTTAAGCCCATGCATGATACTTTCTCTGAATGCAGCCGAATGTTGAATTTCCGCTTAATAACCATACTATTCTGTCTTAGTTTAGAAATAAAAAAAGCTGAATTATACCCAGTAGTATACGTATTCAGGCGGGCTAAGAGCTTAATTAAAACAAAAATGTTGCAATGGGTGTGAACCACTTTTTCTCTTTTAAAGAGAAAACTCTATGGTTTTATTTTCAAGCATCTTATTTTTTTTTTTACAGAAAACCTTCTAACATTTTTTTTTTCATTTTTCTTGATAAATTATATGAACGTTGCTTAATCAAAACAATAAAAAAAACATGTACACTCTGTTTCTATACTAACACTGGCAGAACGTGTCCTATGAAGGACAAGGATTTTCGACATTTGCAAAGTTGTAGATGTCCTTTACTGGCGAAACAAACCTTTAGAGTTCTAGAACTCGAATGTATTACATCCAATTGAAGAGTCTCAATAAATAGGCTAAAATTGCCACCTCCTTTGAAAAAGAGGGTTGCGGGTTCGAGTCCTAGTATGGCTAACTTTGTCTTTCTAATTTTTAATATTTTTCTGTAACACTCATGTCATATTTAGAAAGAAAAAACAAAGGTTGTTTAATTTTTTCTTACATCTAGTATCTAGTTGTTTGTTGTTGTTGTTGTTGTTTTTTGCTGTTTTTACTTCATTAAGTATGTAAGGTGCATGTACGTGCATCACTACTTATTGTTTTAAATTGAATCTTAAACGCCGTGGTAAAATTTCATATATATATATATATTATGATAAAATGCTGCAATATTTGAACATCGTTAATAAAAACAACTTATCTTAAAATACGAGCATGTAGAAAATGAATTTGAAATATATATATATATATATATTTTTAAGTCATGTTTCTTTATTATATATAGAATAGTTTAGCCAAGTAAGGTAATATAATTTACACCTTTCACTGTAAAGACAGTGCGTTTTTTGTCCTTTTTGCTTTTCACTACCTAGTTCTAAACTGGAAAAAAAAAAACATATCTTAAAGGTTACGGATGATAAAGCCCATTAATCTCTACCACTGATAAAACGGATTGTGTTGTTTGTGATACTTTTAATATCATAGTTTTTTTTTTATGATTTTTAATGTATTGCAGGACCTTAAGCATAGTACCTCTGACATATCGTGACATATCCGAAAATTGACCAATGGACACAAAAAAAAAATATAAAAAAACAAACAAACGCGGAGACATGCTATTTCTTTAAACAGCGAAATAACAACAGTGGCCGCTTTGGAACGTTCAGTCGGCAAAAAGGTCGACTGGATTGCTTGAACTTCATAGCAAATATGTGTGATGTGTGAAGTCTGAATTTCACACTTCATACTTCATATTTCAAAGATATTTAACGTTTATCTATGAAGTTTGAAGTAAGAAGTCTGAACTGTGAAGTTTGAAGTTATGAAGTCCCCACCGGTCTTTCGTAAGGTACTGTGTTGGTACAGAGCAGTATCATGCCAATGTAACCTTCACAAGGTGAATTACATTATCCCACGAGGAAGTTCAACCTTACAGGCATTGTCTTACTAAATGTGAAATAAACAATTGTCTCTTAATTTCTTTGTGCAGAAAGCGCGGGAAAAAGCTGAAAATCCTTTTCAGACGGACCCAACATTTGTGATATTCATCCTTAGAGACATTTCTTATTTCATTACCATTACGCCGTCTTGTGCATTTAACTAAATTATTTCGTCTTAAACATGATAAAGTGGTATTCGAAATATAGATTGCTTGGATTGAAAGTCTGGGGTAAGATGGAAATCAAAGAATCTTTTGGTACAGTGGTTTTATCAATTTATCTTGATATTTAGAATTGCCTCTTCAAAGCAGTAAAGAATATGTTTATTCCTGAATAGAGTGTTTTCTTAATGCCAATTTCAACAAGTTGAAACGAATACAATTTACGAATTATGTGAGAATAAATTGCATGATTATAAAACACTTTGGGAAGATAACTTTGCGAAATATTTTATCTCGCGATAAAAGCGAAAATATTTTTTTTCATGAAATGTTCTGTTCTTTTTTTCCCCAGTTCATTGAGACTGTTTAAAATGTGCTGTCATGGTTTTATTTTCTTCAAGTCCATATCCTAGTAAGGTACTACAAAGCTACCTGTACAACACTTCAGATAAATAAATACAATGCAATAAAGTAATCAATATGTTCTACGACAACGATGGTAACTTCATATTACTTTATATTACTTCATATTACTTTATATTACTTCATATTACTTTATACGTGCGTATAGACACTACGTGTTGGTCATTAATGTCATATATATATCCTATTTATATACAGCAAAATCTGCCTTAATAGATTAGTCAACGAAATTAATTAAGGTTGCTAAATACAGGTTGTGAGCTTAATACAGGCGACCGCTTATTACAGGTGACCGTTTAATACAGATGGCCGCTTAATACAGGTTGTCCGCTTAATACAGGCGACCGCTTAATACAGATTGTCCGCTTAATACAGGTGACCGCTTAATACAGGTGACCGCTTAATACAGATTGTCCGCTTAATACAGGTGACCGCTTAATACAGGTGACCGCTTAATACAGATTGTCCGTTTAATACAGGTAGCCCGCTTAATACATGTGACCGCTTAATACAGGTGAGCGCTAAATACAGGTTGTCCGCTTAATACAGGCGACCGCTTAATACAGGTGACCGCTAAATACAGGTTGTCCGCTTAATACAGGCGACCGCTTAATACCGATGACCGCTTAATACATGTGACCGCTTAATACAGGTGACCGCTAAATACAGGCGGCCGCTTAATACAGGTGACTGCTTAATACAGATGGCCGCTTAATACAGGTGACCGCTGAATACAGGTGACCGCTTATAAAGTGTCAACTACATTTCGATTGCCATATTCACATATCTCTCTAGAGCGAGATAACACTGGTTCAATCCCCGACATCGACAAACCAAAGTCATCAAAATAGTTCTGTTAATCTGCTTGGCGCCAAGAATATGCACTTTGTAGTTCCAAGACTAAATGGATTGTGACATGGTGTGGTTTATTGCCACCACTACGTCGCTTTTTACAGTGTGGCAGCAAAAAATCTGTCTGTAGTTAAAATACATGTAGTCAAAAAATGATTGAGCTACTGTACCAAACAAACAAACACAGATCTAGATTCAGTAAGATTTTAACAAATGCAGGAATAAATGTATCCTTAATTTGGATCTAATAACCATGATTATTGTTAATTATGGCAAATAGGATTAGTTTTACATGTATGTGTATGTGTGAATAAAAAGCAAAACAACAAGAAACCTAGTTCTAACCTTAGTTAAAATAGCCACAGTTCATTTTTACCATTTAAATTAGGTAAGCAGTTCTAAAGCTTTAACTCTTTATGATAAGGTGTCTTAAGCAGATATTGTCTAAATATCATTGTGATCATATATTGTTTTATTTTTCATTTGTTGTATCCTCCATTTTATTGTTTTGCTCGTGTACATCTCGTTTCACATTCATTAAATTTCATATCGTTCGGTTCTACTATTACTACTAGTATTATTATTGAAAAAAAAGTATGCACATATCTTGTCGTGCCTTTACAACTATTGCTGCTACTACTACTTGAAAGTGGTATAGCTCCCTTGCTTGGCGCTCAGCATATTACGGTAGTTGCAGGACTGGTTGGCCCGGTGTCAGGATAATGTGACTGGGTGTGGTATCATGCCACATGTCTACGGTGTGATACTGCAGTGTGTTGCAGCACTATTTTTGTCTCAAACAGACATTGTCTCCAAATGACTGAAATACTGTCGGTGGGACGTTAAATCCAATAAACAAACAAACTACTTAAAAATAATTGTCATCATAATAACTGATTTTGACCTACTTCTTGTTAAACATCTTAACATTTCATTACATGCAGCATTGATACTTTTTAGTCAGCTTTAAAATAATCAGGAGTTTGGAAGTATGGCATTATACAAACAAAATATACCATTTAAACATAATTCAATATAATCCATTAAGAGAAGTACAATTTACCATATAAAAGTGATTAAGAAATTAAAATACGAATACTTTCTGCTTAGATTTGTTTGCCTTCAATTCCTTATTTAAATTCATAAAAAGGTTAATTTCTAAGAAAATAAAGAAAAAAAGTCTAATTGCAAGAGCACAAACTGCACAAAGACAAGATATTAAGCGAATTGTAAGTGTTAAATTAGTTATTATTTACATTTTGTTATTCCTTTTATAAGAGCAAAAACCTAGATTTTTTTATTCTTTTTGGTTATTTGAAGATAATACTTTGATGCAATTTATATATCTATATGTATACATCTTCCTTATGAAAGAAAAAAGTACGATGTAACAAACTGAATGTTGATTCTACAATTGTGGCATGATACCACAACCAACTGCATTATATAAACTGACCATACCACGTGGTATGTGACATCATCTTTTTAAACTATCACAAGCAGCACATTTCGCCTTGAATAAGAGAAGATAACTGGCGTAAGTCTTTTATTTCTATCTTAATTTGAAACAGAAAAGTGTACCCTACACATAGAATCTAATGATGTCTTTGTCAGATGTGTAGTGCTTCCTGACATGCAAGTCAAGAGATCTTACAGACATTTACCCATACCACGTTGTATGTCACACTGTTTTTGTGCTTAACGTAATGCACAAAGGAAATATACCTTTGCCTTTCCAAAACATCAGTATATTAAAGATATACATGAAGAGGAAGACCGCGAGCGTACAGAGCGTACGACAAACCAGTCGGAAGTCCTCATTTGGCCTGATCGGATCTCGAACTCACGGCGGTGAGGGTCTAAGTGAAAATAAGTTAGTATGTAACTGCAACCAATCGATCACGGAGGCCATGTTTTTAAAGCGATTTAATATTTTGACTTTCATCTGGTAAGCTACAAAGAAATAAATTCCTCCTTTACTCTGCGATCGCAGCAATCAAATTGGCAGAAGGTATATTGTTTAATTTTACAGCAAATCATTTGTAGTATTTGCCCCCAGAAATAACCCGCTATACGGTATTTGCAATAATTAAGTCAACCAAATAATTCTTCTGCCAAGACCCTTATCTAAATAAGCCTCAGCAAATTCAAATAGATACGATTCAAAGACAGAAATAAATTCCGCGCCGTTCTTGCAACTTGTTAATTCACTTGAGACTATTATCTAGTGATTTTAAAAGTTAGAAGTTAAACATACTTTAGAAATTATATTCAATCTGAACAAAGAAATCTTTCAGAAATTTTCTCGATGAATAATCATTTAACTGATGAATTCGAAAAAGAAATAACCTGTCATTATCATTTATCCTAATCATTACTATTATATGACCATTTATGTTCCTTCGATTATCATCATCATTATAATCATTGATTGTCATTTAAATATGGCCGAGAACAGCTAATATTAAGCATTGTTGAGGACTCTTGATTTTGTCTTCATTTAATAGAAATTTATTCATTCATTTGGTATTTATCAAATGTTTTACACTAAATCTAGTTACCACTTCTATATGGAAAAATATCACTGGCGTAGCTTCCTATAGGCACAGTAGTCATGTGCCTACAATATTTCCCTATGGGGAAAAGATAAAAAATACAAACATGGAAAATCGAAATAGATATATAAAAAAAGAGAGGAACAAAAATCGTAATTCTGGTTTTAGTGCCAGTGAGCTGCATATGTTTAGAATGAAAACAAAACAATCACGGCCATCAAAAGTGATGTTCCACGTTAGCTATTTATTAGATGAAGGTGTCAAGAATAATACAGCAAAAGCTGTCTGGTGACTTGTCGCTCCCGACACGGACGCTCTAGGTTACTGTCAGTTTCTGCCATGTGGATGTCAACTTTTAAAATTTCAAAGCAGGTTTTATGGCAGACATTTGCAACTTAAGACGAAGCGAAAAAGGGATCAAAACAATTATTTAACAACTTTGTTATGGTACCAAAGTGTAGTCAAGTTATTATAAATAATACTATGTTTAGCTGCATTACATAACGTAACGCCATATGTTGTTTTTAACACATTACACCTGACATATGCATACAGCCGAAACGCTGCTCAATAAAGTGCAGGTTGAAAAACCAACAACAAAAAAAAACAACGTGTTTTTAATGAAGTTTACGATCCCAATGTAATTCTTTTGAAAATACAGAAAAATGGTTTTCCAGTTCAGTGAACTGGCAAAACCACCAACTATACGTATATTGCCACAAACATGAAGTAACATTTATTGCAGAAGTAATTCACACATATATAATATTTATACATTCGTAAATTATTACCAATTATTTTACTATTATAGTTATATTTTAAGGGCGATATATAATAGCTACACCATTCCTTTTAAAGACACGCCTTTGGATTACTTTTTTTAGTAATAATCGTTTTCTCCTAAGGGTGGGGTGGGGGGGGGGGGTAAATATTTTATTAATGGTTGAGAGCAGCGAATTAGCAAATAAATAATTTAAACTATAGTTAGCTTTCAGACCCTAAAAATACTAATTTAGTTTGAAACTTGTGCATTAACTTTAAGGCTTCAGTTTTAATGCACGAAACTTTTATTTTTGCTTTAAAATTAACCTTTTTATTATTTATGAGTTCGTCAACAGGGCAACCCTAGGGCTTTATTGTTTGAATAATACATTAATATATTACATTTTAGCCAACAGTAAAAGTGATTTCGATCGAGGGCTTGGTGTCTGGTGCAAATATGAAGTAAACAACAATGAAAGGTTAATCTTTTATTTAAGCGCTTACTCTGTCGAGAGACCGATAAACACACACGAAACATTTATGCAAATTACTAACATGAAGTTCTTCGATACGATAGATTTAGATGTAAGTTCGTTCTCAAAACGATGATTGAGAGGCATGAGTGTCAATATTTTAGTGTAAAGTTTATTTATGAGTATATATCAAGAATTGTGTTCGGTCAGTAGTAAACTAATTAACTTTAAACTTATTTTATTTTACGTCGATTTGGAAACAAGTTCTTTATTGTGTTGTATTGGGGTTAACCGTCACTGCGATAGTATTTCAATCATATAGCGACGTCCAGCTAATTACAGGTGGAGGAAGACCCCGAGTACACAGAGGTACCCGGATAGAACCACCGACCTACCGCCAGCCAGCTGGAAGGCTTACTCACATGAAAAATCCGAAGTCCCTACCGGGATTCGAACCCACAGCGGTGAGGGGCTGAGAGATTTGGAAACAAGTTCTTACAACTTATACTGATTCAATTCGACGGTTCCTGGGTTGAACCAGTAGTTTGCACCCGGGAAGTTCACGAAGATTTCTTGCCTCCAATAGGGTTCGAACCCACAACCGTAATCGGATACGTTACCACTGGACCATGGCGCCCTCCTGAAACCACACAAAATGGACATATTCCCATTAAAAGAGAGCTCAAAACCAACCAGATTCTTCAAACGACCTTGCAAACATCCAAAATTCTCCGATAGGTCCCAAGTAAAAATCGTGCCTACACATCCAGTTAGACCAAGCTACGCCCCTGATTAAGTAGCTAATATATTCGATTTAACACCAAACAACTGACATGTATTACAAAAAACATGGTGAAAAAGTGAATTTTTTATGATCACTTCATGTTTATTTATCAACCCGTCTCTATGTTAACGCGGCGTTGTGTTTCAATAAGAATGCCGGGCTCGTTTCTCACGTGGAAATGAAAATATATTTATTTATCTTCTAGGGTGGAATATATGATTATCATCAATAAACATTTCCAAATCTTTTCGCTGAAAACATGGAATATTGTGTTTCAGACGATTTAAATCTGTTTAAAAGGCAATATATTGCACACGAAAACTATTCTATTTAGAATAATTGAGTAGGAATAAGATTTAACTGGGAAATTCAGGCGTCATTTATTGCTTTTAAACTACCTTAAGATGTTTAATATCTGATATTTGGTATGAAATTTAACAAGCCATTCAGACTTAAAATAGAAACAAATTTGTTAGAAAACAACCCTTAGGCGCAATCAAATTAAATTATGTCTGATTCAATGGCTGATGGAAGCGAGAACTGCAAAATGTGTTTTCAAGGGAGTGTCCGGGTGTGACTTCTGGCTCTTAGTAAATATTGAATGTTAGTCCCCGGGATGTATTGCACACATTGGTCATACCACATGGTATGTGACGTCAGTTTAAGTTGTCGCAAGCAGCATTTTTTTTTGCCACGATTCGGAGAAGAAAAATAATGCCTTAAATAAGTATTATGTTTTCTTCAACGAGTTCAATGAGATATAGCGCAAGCGATGTGAAATACTTGTGTCCTATAAAAAGATCATAATGATTTTGAGGTCGAAAAGCGCATCACTAATAATGTTAATGGAATTTTAGGAAATACTGTTCATCACTCAAAAGAATCCTTTGTGCCTAGCCTTATTTATCATCCAATGAAATGCATGCCGTTATATTTTTTGTGTCTATTTGTATAGAGGAACTTAACTCAAAACTATATAAGAAATTTAGATTTACATACTATTTTTCAAAGTGCTTTCGTATCGAAGTTTTATATTTCTGTAGAGCAGGACAGATGAGCACTAACATACATAGTGGCCAATGTGTAGTGCGAAACCTTCCGCTTCTCATGCACTATGACACGTTCAAATTAATAAAGAAATAAAATACTTAAAACAGTTTCCTTTTCCGAATAGGGACAATATACTGCTTGTGATAGTTTAAAATGACGTCACATACCAGGTGCTATGGCCACCCAGAATGTCATTTGTCAACGGTAATAAAAAACAAATTAATTAATATTTAGGCATGTTAATGTTACTAACCTTTGGTCATATTCATAAACTGCTTTTATTTCGCGGGGATTATTTGCGCGGAAGCACAATTCGGAGATTTACATATCTGTTTTTAGATTAGACATTGAAGCTCTGCGAATTTTTTGGAAATAAGGCATGATGTAGGCGGTTCCACAAGAGAACCTACCTAAGAATTTATTTCTTCTTAATAATGAAACATTTTTATCTTAGTTTCAACTTATTTAGAATGCCACTTTTAACACGGTTTTGTTCAAGTTGGACATAACCACAACATTTAACTGAAAGTAATGTATGTATCTATTACTTATTTCAATTATTGTTTTCATTTGAAATTATCTATTGCCATTATTTGAAAGCTGTTATATTACCATAAACTTGATAGTGATAAATTGTAAATTTATTAAATTCGTTAATAAACTAGCTACTGGTTCCGATAGCCGAGTGTTTATCTAGAACATTTTCCTGGTAACCGGGGATTTAATATCTGGTCACAATGCTGCCAAATATAAAATTCACCACCTTTCTTGACGCTTAACATAACAGGGCAGTTGTAAGATGGGTTGACCCGGTGTCAGACAATTGTGACTGGGTGTGGTATCATGTCTCTTGTCTTCGGAGTGCTATTGACTTGACTGTTTGAGTTTACCGTCGCTTCGACAGTATTTCAGTCATATAGCGACGTCCAGCTAATTCCAGGTGGAGGAAGACCCCGAATGCTCGTAGGCATCCGGGTAGAACCACCGACATACCGCAAGCCAGCTGGAAGGCTTCCTCACATGAAAATCCGAATGACCCTGCTGGGATCGAACCCACGCAATGAGGGGCTGAGTGAGTGTTAAAGTCAGCGACCTTACCCTCTCGGCTTCGGAGGCCCCGCGTGCTATTGCAGTAGGGCTACACTATATTATGTCTCGTGAAGAAACAAATCTTCAAAACGACTGAAATATTGGTGCATCGGTAACCCCTTGCCATACACACATTCGTGCGAAAATAGTAATGTCTACTAGAATTAATCTATTTTTAAAAGATCAACGCCATGACGTGCTGTTGAACAAAGAAAAAAAGTTTCCAACCGGCTTTAAAATTGTTCTATGAGTTGTAACTTTGCACGTAAGATATTAGCTCTAGCTGAAATTGTTCCGAAAGCTAAATAAAGCTTGTTAAAATTTATTGGTTATTGAATGAATTTTGCGGCTAGTACTTCTTTTTACTGTATTGAGGGGAAAGGCAAGGGGGCATGAATTTATTATTCAGAAAGAGAGGGCGAGCAAAAAATAATAAAAATACAATGGAGAGCTGACAGGGATATTGCAATTAAATATGATGAAACCTGAAAAACTTGCATCGCCTGTGTTAACACACTCTAGATATTTTCCTCATCCAAAAACGTCTACAATACAAATACATCCTCGCGGTGTTTTATTACATTTCAACTACATTTTTTTCACATGTTTAACTTACACTTATTTGATTTAAATTTGTACGTCCGAACGTACATGGAGTATGCCTGGCTACGCTTCTGGACCTTGGCAAGATGTTGCTAGCGAATTTATTGCAATCGTCAGTGCAAAATTTAGTCACTGATGAATCCTACTGTCTCTTCTTTGAAACTGACTCACTGCTAGACATCAGAAGCAAAACAGTCACAAGGAAACTGAACATTTTGTCAAGAATTACCTGACAACTCATAAAAACTCCTGTCTCCTCGAAATTTCATGAATATGTTAATCAAAGTAGGAATAAAAACTGGAAACCAACGACAGTTTCAAATATTCATAGCAACAGGCCATATCAGGTTGAAACTGTATCACCGCCAAGTCTTGAACAAAACAAAGGAAATATATCCTGAAGTCAAGGAATTTTCCCTGAAATGTTTTGTTTGGTGACAACCATAGTTCAAGCACATTACATGTGTACAACTCAGCCGTTTCCTTGTTAGGTATAGAGGTATTATCTTTATTTACAAACCCGCGTCGGTGAATTTATGGAACGTCGGTTTTTTCCATAAACTTTTTTAAAAACTATAGATCCTACATATATTTTTATTATTGATAATGAAAGAGCATTGTTTCCCGATTCTAAATATGTCTTGTTTTTGAAAAATACATTTATATTAGCTGAGATATCGTGCATTTTGTACCTTGAAAATAACACATTTCCGACCGGAAACAGCTGATAAACGATCGGAATCCTTTAAAAATCGATCGATTATTACCTGTCGAGATATGGCTATCGGAAACAGCTGACCTCCTATCGGAAAAGAACGATCGCTTTGTTTCTATCGGAAAAAGCCGAACGTTCATATCCAGTCGAATAAAATCAAACAGAAGACATTTTATTTGGAAATTGTTTGATTTATTTGTAGTAAAAGGAAGAAAATATTGTTCAAATTCGCACGTTTGTTTACAAAATGCATTAACGGTACATCCGTTGCTTTAAACCAGTATAATATTGTGATCTTCAACGAACCATAATCTGAATTATTGTTTTTATCTGACGGTAGTCTACAGTACATTAATTTCTAGAATAAAATTTAAGTTTTGATACAAAATGCTTAAGATTAAATGTTTATGAGTTTATGAAAAGATAACATTAGGTCTGGGTGTGTGGTTAGTTTTTATATATATAATAATAATGATATCAGGGTGAGAAATATATGTGTCCGAAAACCGGTGCCATTCGCTTTCAGGGCAAATGCTCTACTGAATAAGCTAGACATCACTTACTCCTTAATTTTTAGGGTTACTTATAGGCCATTACAATAACAATAATTGTAATATATATATATATATATATATATATATATATATATATATATTATTATTATTATTATTATTATTAAAATAAAAAAATGCCATTTAATTTTTGTACTTTTCATATGATGCAAAAGTAGAACATAAATGAATTTTTAATATGGGACCTCCGTGTCCAAGACACTTTAACACTCACTCAGCCCCTCACTGCATGGGTTCGAATCCCGGCAGGGTCATTTGGATTTTCATGTGAGGAAGCCTTCCAGCTGGCTTGCAGTAGGTTGGTGGTTCTACCCGAATGCCTCAGTGCATTAGGGGTCTTTCTCCACCTGTTATTAGCTGGACTTCGTTATATGACTGAAATACTGTTGCAGCTCGATGATAAATTAAAAAATCAATCAATCAATTTATAATGGTTTGTTAAAAATTAATGGTTTCTGTGGCTTAATGGTTACAATGGCTGAGATTCAATTACGTAACTTATTTCATTTGTGCGTTCGATTCCTTGCAGTGTCACTTTCTTCATCTAAGTAAGCCATGCAGCTCGCTTGTGGTTGGTGGTTCTGCCCGGCTGCCTATGTGTACTCATCCATGTTATTAGCTGGACATCGATCACTATATAACTTGAATACTCACAGTCGCAGTAACAGTAAACTCCAGTCAACACAGTAATTAATATAACTTTCGATTTGTTTATACAAATTCCTTTGACTTAATTGGGTTACCAAAAAAGACTGCAATATAATGAAAATAAAATAAGCTCCAGAAAATCTTAAGTGTGCCTACTGTTGGTGCATGACTCAAACCAACGACTCCTACCATCCTGGAGTTCCAACAATAAATATGTAACCCGGGGTTGTCAGATAAGAAAGACAATGGGTGTCGATAAAGATGTTTTATTCACATGGAATCGGAATAGATAACAATAACAGGACAGATATTCCTTTTCATACACACAAGCTACACTTCTCCCACACCCACAACTGACAGAACACGCCACCATGCTACTCAACCGACTGAGCTAACTGGACAGATTTTCCTACCTACATAAACAATAAAAATCAAAATGAAATAAAAGTTTAAAATTTGTAATCAGGTGAGATAAATGTGTAACCAGTAATTTCATGTACCCTTGCTTACATGCATGACCAGTGCTCTATGAACTGAGCAATTGGACCATGTACACAAATCCCTGATAAGGGATACTTAAAGGCTGTTACATAACCCAACCCCAAACAGTTTAGAATAACATGTAATCTCTGAATTCTAAAAACTATAATCCAAAGAGCAGTAATATACTGAAAAATAGGAAATGTAACAGCCCCACTTTGTAACTAATCTAGAAAATGTGCAAATAGACCAGGCCCTGTGTTCCCAAAGATTAAAATGGTACTTAAACTTCTTCTATGATTTTCATACTTATACTCACACTACGCCCATTAGTTTTGATAGGGATTTGAGTATGATACTCAAATTAAAGCCAGAGTTTGTACTTAAGTATTTTCGAGAACACGGGGCCAGGACTCTAACTCAAGAGCCCTCACTTTCATGGCAAGTTCTCTACTAATGCATCTACATTACCACTTAAACCTTTCAACTTTAAGGCTACAAGTTAAGCTGTTACATTTCATAATGATTGAAGAAAATTTCTTGCAGCTTTAACAATTCACTTGCACTCAGGCACAGATAATTATGCATGTTGTCATTTTTGTTGAAAAACATGACATGCTGGAAACTGAAAAATCATGGCTCACTGGGACTCAAACTAAGAGCCTCTGGAACACCCTCAGTGCCAGAAATTTATTCAATCTTCCATCATTTGTTTCAAAGCTATTGCTTATGACTTATAAAGTTGGCGTTTTTCATCCATTTAAACTTGAACTTAATTCAACCTACTTGAACTTAATTTAACCTGATCAAATTGCACATAATGCACCCCCAACAAAATATTATAAGTATATTCAAGTCAAACACAAACAATAACTCCATTGGCTGTCATGCATATATATATTTTTTTTAATTATTCAACTGATGTATTATAAGTAGTTACCCCAAATCATAATTATAATATTCTGTTTCTTATTAAGTGTAACCAACCTTCATGTGTATTACATTTATACACGCATTTTTGTAATATATAATTATTTATTTAGATCCATTATTTATACCTATGATTAGTTCTAGTTGTTCCATTTTGAAAATATTTAATATCTCTGGCATAACTGAGGTGCACCAGAACAAACTACATGTACATCATGCATTTTGGTAATTCTTCATTTTTTCTTAAAAATCCAAACCCCTAT
Organism: Solen grandis; assembly: GCA_021229015.1. Classification (NCBI taxonomy): domain Eukaryota; kingdom Metazoa; phylum Mollusca; class Bivalvia; order Adapedonta; family Solenidae; genus Solen; species Solen grandis. Next base: position 30,001,399 of record CM037789.1, on the reverse strand, counting down.
TTAAGATATTGAACACATTTTTCAAGTTTTAGGGAAATTATCTGGGAAAACTTTGGTTCAGTATAATTGAAAATGATCCTTGAAACTGCATGTGCATATAAATCATATAATTACACAGTTGAATCGTTTTAACGGCCACCTGTATTAAGTGGTCAACCTATATAGTGGTCAGTTTTAATATTACCAAACTAGCATTTTGTTTTGTTTATTTATTGTGGCATTAAAGCAGCCACCTCTGTTAAGTAGTATCTTTGTCTTATTCTCTTGAATGACCACTTAAGACAGGTTTTCCTGTATGTTAAGACATATAATTTATTGAAATGTTTACATAATCAGAGGGGCCGCCGTGGCCGAGCGGTTACAGTCGTGGACTACAAATCTCTCAGCCCCTCACCGCTGTGGGTTCGAATCCTGGTAGGGACTTCGGATTTTTCATGTGAGGAAGCCTTCCAGCTGGCTTGCGGTAGGTCGGTGGTTCTACCCGGGTACCTCTGTGTACTCGGGGTCTTCCTCCACCTGTAATTAGCTGGACGTCGCTATATGATTGAAATACTATCGCAGCGACGGTAAACCCCAATACAACAACAACATAATCAGATGAATTGAAACCAGTTCCTTTGGCTGAGTGGTTGGAGCTGTTACATCCAATCCATTGTTATAAAAAATCTTAACTCATTAATTAAATATGATGTTCTTTGGTTTTGTTTAAAACTGGTAGACCCACTGTTAGGGTAATATAATGATCAATAACAGAGGTCTTATTATACCACATGTCTTGTGTGATATCACAGTGATGCAGAACTATATATATACCTGCCTAATGTAAACAAAGACCCAAGATTACCAACACAATGTCAGTGTAAATCCAAGTAAACAAATAGACAAACAATTAGATCACAGGTGACATTGAAATGATTCTGTGTGCATTGTGCAAATTTTGAACCTAACTAGTAATGACAAATTGACTGAGGGGGGGCAGAGAACTCCATAAGTAAATGCCACAACAGTCAACAGGTATATTGAGACTTTGGGTTCTTACTCTATTTCTTGGATTTAGACCACAGCCCTGAGAAGGGGGAGATAAGTCTGAGATTGCTCATCATCTATTTTAAAAAGATCAAATTTGTTAATTATGTGTTTACTATCAAAGCAAGAAAGAACTGAAGGCTGGGCAGTTTCTTATTTTTTTATTTTTCATTCTGAATTGATTGCTTAATCAGGATAATTTCTCTATTATTTTCTTAAATGTACTTGTTTTTATAGCAACAGTTGGAGACATGGCTTTGAGGAAGAAAGAGGGACACTATTTTCTTAGGCATCTATGGTTGCTATCTCTTTGTTTTATGAAACCGATGTCATATTGATTATAATAATATGTCCCATAGAAGTCCCAGAATTCAGTTATTGAGAGGCCCTGGTCATGGTACAGGTACCAAAACTCACAACAGTGGAGGGAAGGTGTAGATGTAGCTCAGTTGGTACTGAGCATTTGCCCTTTAAGTAAAAGGTCTAAGGTCTTGTTGTTGAGACACAAACTCAAACACATGTAGCAAACTTATTGCTCCAAATCAGGCTGCACATTTTTCTGACCCTGTAACTGCAAAATATTTTTTAAAAACCTTCAAGTCCTAACTTTAATTAGAACTGTTTAAAGTTTTCATATCTTAAGTACAATGTGCATAAATTTTAAGAACTGAAACAAAAGAACAGAAATAAAACTCCATAAATATACCAAACCATTTCAGCCTTTAACTAATTCTATGTTCCAATGCTGATGATAATTCCTCTGCCTCTGTAATTTATACTCAAATATTTCACTACATTGGAGTGTTGAAGTTGTTATTTGCAATGAAATTACTCCAAATAATGATCATTTTACCAATTCAGTACAATGTATTATGAACTCATTATGGAAGAGAAAGATTGTTTTCTCTCAATATGACATCATGAGCACTCATCATAAAAGAGAGGGAGAGAGAGAGAGAGAGAATTTACTCATAAGAACTTACTCATAATAATTAAGAGAGAGAGGGACTTTACTCATTATAAGAGAGAGAGAGAGAGAAACAGAATATACTTATGGGAGACAGGGAGAGAGTGAGTGAGAAATTATTCAATAAAAGAAAGAGGATTTCCATGAATACAAAGAACTAAAACACCCTATTTTAATCCTCATTGAAGCAGAAATGCCAAATGGATTGCATTGGTATGTGATCTCACTGGTACCTGATCTCACTGAGGAGTAGCAAGTAAAACATTAACAACCTCCTGTGAGAGACTTTTAGACTTATCTGGTTGTTCGGGTCATTCCTTAGACTAGTGGTAAGATCAGGAGTTTGAATCTGTAATTTGCACATTTCTATGTTGATATGATGGTTTCTTGAAAAGAAATGTGTTTGACATTATATCTAAGATACCATTTTTGACTGCATAGATCAATCAGATGTGTAAATTCAGGGTCTCTTTATATACAGTTCAAAAGACCAAAAGATCCATGCAGAATTAACTAAAGTAGTAGTTTACCATGATAAAATATTTGAGCATATACACAATTATGAAAACTGAATTCAAATGAATGTTATTGAAAACAATATTTAAAGAAAACTTACTTCTGTTAATCTCATCATAATTTTGCAATTTGTAATTTGATGGTTTTCATATAGCAATGCTCTATTTTGTCTGCATTGTACCTTGATTCTAATTGTGAAAGTCATTTTCAAGTATACTTTGTGACATAAATGTTGTGATGTACATGTATATTACTAGAACTTCTTTCATTTATTGATTAATTTATTTAATTAATCTCATTGGTTATGTGAAAACTCACATATTGAGTTATTTTTACAGTTTTGTTTAAATATATATAAATGTACATGCATTTCATTTTTACTTTGATTGGTGTTAAAGAAAATATTACAGCTTATAAAACAAATCCTTCTCAGTGAGTTAAGCTGGTTGACCAGAAATGTGTACCTCTGAAGATCATAAAAATTCTCCCTCCCGACCCAGTGAGGTTCAAATTCACAACCTTTGGGTCTGAATATGTACTTCAACTGGACCATATGGAGCTTAGCTGTAGACCCCGCCAAGCTGAATGTAAAGCTGCCTAGACCCAAGTGCTTTGAATGAAAGCCACTGCCTGGAGGATTGACAGAGTAGCACTGGGGTTGTTGTGCGGTGTTAACTGTCATGATTACAGTATTTCAGTCATTTGGAGACTATGTCTACTTGAAAGAGATATAGTGCTGCCACACTGCAGTATCACATTGCAGACATGTGACATGATACCACACCATGTATGTTGTGGCAAGGGATCCAACCAACGACCTCCCGTTCCCAAGACAGAGGATCTTACCACTCTGTCACTGGCAATGTTCATTCTACTAACTATTCTGTATTGAATGCAGTCTGAATACATCTTTAAGTAATAACCTCACATTATTCACCAAATGTAATCAGGTTTGAAAAATATAGTCAGACTCCAGAGCTCTTGCTTTTTCAGGGTGGATGACAGGTTGACTTGCACAGATCTCTCAGTAGTATGGGTTAAATCTGGGGGGACAATAACAAATTCCCTTTGTTTAAAATGTGATAGTGTATGTGTTCCATTTACTGTTTATTCTGCAATTAATATACCATCTGAAATGAAAAGAAAATGTAACAATGAGCACATTGTTATAATCAAGTAATTTCATGTTTTGATCATTTTTTAAAACTCATCAGACAATTAAAATACAAATCAATTAAATTACATTCTGCACACAGGGGTGATAAACTACATGTTCTATAAATACATAATTTATGCTAGATCAAACTGACAGTTTTTTTGCACTCCATATGAAAACTTTCTTTTTCATCTCCTAAAATAAATAGTAAGGAGAAATATTCACCGACTGGCTTAATCATACACTTTTCTAGGTGGCTGAAATTGCCATGATTGCTCTTATTTATGTACTCAGTAGTGGAAATCCCCATTGTGAGCCCCTTAATTACTGAAAGATCAGTCACCCAGCCGACCCCTGCTGCTAGAGCATTCTCTGTCACCCATCTCCACTGTCACCTTGGCAACGTGACTTCAATCCAAATCAGTCAAACGCTTTTAGTTTTACTTAGTGTACGACAATTGAGCGTCTGAATGTCACAAATATGTGGATTTAAGTAAAAAAAATAAATTAAAAAAAAAATTACAAAAATTACACTTGAACTACGTTAAAACGGTCGTATTTATTTTTGTTGTTGTTTTATGGACGGCTACCCCCCCCCCCCCCCCCCCCACACACACACACTTCTCTCTCTCTGCCTCTCTTACAAATTAATGATGTTAATACCTAGATATAATGTTAATGTAGCTTCGTGGTTTAACATAATTATGTATTGAATTCAGAAGGAATCAAATTCAATACAACAATTAACGCATCAATTTAAATGAAGTATAACCCAATAATGCTATTTTAAATATAAATGTAGATCTTATTCTTCATAACTGTATTAATTGTGCCAAGATAAAAAAAAAAATCTTATGAATTACTTTCATTTTTACACTTATGTTTTTATTTTTATAAGTAAACTGAATTTATATTTAATATTACAAACATGGTTGGAGTCTAGCTAGTACTGGTCCTACTCAGCCGGAATACATGCTTGGTGTGTTAGAAGACCTAGCTATTGGCATTTGCATACAGCATGGGGGTGTCTGTCTATCGACACCCTGCGGAGCGAGTAGATGTGTTAACAAATTCACAACAAAAATGATGGGAGGCATTAATTACATGATACCACACACACGCGCAAATTTAAGTTTTCACAACACTTGGATTAATTTATTCCTTCCAATTACCTGAATGTACCTATGCCACATTAAATATCGGTATCATGAAATTTGTTACTAGGGACAGTAGAGTTTACGTATCTGTCTGTCTGTCTATCTATCTAATCAAGACTTTAATTATCATTTCCTTATTATGACTGGTTCTCTCTGATGCCTTTCTCACTTGGGACAGCTTCATACAAAATATGTACGGCGGGACTGCTATATCAAAATTTTATTTTAAACATTCCTCAGTGATTTACAAAGAGAGAGAGTTCTTGTTTATTGTTCTCTAAGGAATAAACGATTTATTTCAAAACACGTGGCATATTATAGAACTTTGTCTTACAATCATTTTCTAAGTATTAAAATTACATTATCATAAATATAAATAATCAATGATTAGAAAAAAGTGACATATGTAGAATTCAGAAATTAACAAGTAACTTGTGTTTCACGCAACACATCAGTCCCCGGTGAGGTGCACAATTTTTCCGTTACCATAGCAACCAGAATTTTGGTTCTTGAAAAAAAAGTGACATGTAGAATTTCCATACTGTCATCTATTCCTATAACAAGTTTTATAATATTATCTTTTTATAACGGTCTTAATGTTATCGCGGGACAGACGGGCGGACAGAAGGACAGACAGACGAAGGGCAAACCTATAGCCCCCTCCGGTCTAAACTTCGGTAATTAAGGGACTAAAAATATTACTACCTCACAAAGTGTCAACACGTCAGTCTATTTATAGATTTCTCTTCAAAATGATTGCCAATCGTATCAACTCGGCAATCCCCGGCCTAACCCGTTATTTTGAAGAAATGGGCGAGGAGTTCCGAATGAATGATTGCAAACCTAAATTATCATTGATGGGATGCTTGCACAAGATTTTGATCAGGGTCAATAAAACGCTTGCTCGTGGTGCATGACTGACGCGAACTGCAATATTACGTAATTAAAGCATAAGTCACACCCGCGACAGAAGGATAGTACAATATCTTCCCCTTTTATAGAAGACTATAAATGGTCACAACTGCAACAAATGGAACAACTACAGAGAGGCATTTCTAATGTAATTTCCTTATATATGCCAAGAACATGTTTTTTATTATTATTTTTTTTTTATTAATATGACATTATTCTTCAAAACTTAAACATCAATTAAACGACCAGGGATCGCTACTAATAATGTTCATACCCTATTTTATAGAAATCAATAATTTTCCGGATATAAGCAGTTAAATGCACTTGGGGTGACATTTTTTTTTAACCAATATTCAACTGATTCTAAATATTATCTTAAAGCTCTTCCAAGAGACAATTTTATCTTGAAAGATTTTTTTTCGTTGTTGAGATATTTAATACTAACTTAAAAAAAATCATGATTCGAAAAAAAGTGACATCTGTAGAAAATATTGTTATTTATTCATATTATTGATTTAGAAAAGAACTGTCCAGAGTCCGAGTGTGATCTCCATTACACATTCGGAACATCTCGTCCAACACCTAGGGTAAAAAATACCTCACGTGTCAACACGTCAGTCTATTTATAGATCGCTCTTCAAGATGATTGCACATGTAATTTTACTGACCCAGATCATGATCGATTGGAAGGTTGCATATGAGCATGATTTTGATCAGGATCATTAAAACGCTTGCTCGTGATGTAAACTTAAATACTACGTAACAGTACTAACTAATACCAGCGACAGATCTTCCCATACACTATAACCACGGGTCTCGGAAAATATTCTTCCAGAATGGGTGACATTTATCATACCAATTTATATATGAATTTGGTAAATCTCGATCAAATTTTCTCGATCCCCGGTCTCCAGGCGTCTTCAAATGAATTATGGACGACGGATATTTTGTGACCCAAATATATATAATGAATATACCTTTATTTCATGTAATCCATGTCATCCACACATGTAAATTTTAAATAGATAGACTTTGAACATGGCAACAAAATATTTACAACATATATTTAACGAGTGCGATAAGAAACTAGATTTTCGTTTGTTCTGAACAAACGATAGTGCATTCTGGTCTGTAACCATATCAAATATTTGTAATTTTGAGATATTTAAGGCCGAAGAAATAAATGACATATAAAAAAAAAAAAAAAAAAAAAAAACCATTGACCTTTGCGATTTTCCGAGAACGGAATTGACTAAGACAATGCGACAATATACAATATGCTGAATTCTTAGTGAAATTTCCATGCGAATTAGTCAAAAACTAAGGAATGCAGCACCAGATATCTGGATGTAGCTTCGTGGCATCACACACACACACACACACTCAGATATTTTCCATTGAAAGTTTCTAACACGCAATGACATCAAATGCCGTCAATCTTTACAAAACCGATAGGAATTGTTGAGGCACACATCCTGTTAAAATATGAGCTTATCTGGAAGCTTCGAAACAATTTAATTCATTTTCAGATCCAAAGCTTGGTAATAATTTAAATCCTTTTTCAGATCCAAAGTTCGAAACTTGGATCAACCATAGAACCTGGTCTTTCCAAGTCCGGAAAAAACGTATACGGAAGCGCACATCTACAATATAATGAATACATTCTGTGAAAATTACATAGAAGAAATGATGGCTGTAGAATGCGAACAATATTTGGTAGCTAATTTTAACCATGATGTCATATGACGTCACATAAGCATTCAAAAGGGACAAAGTCACGTTAATTGCTGTTGAAATTTCATGATATTGGAAACCTGTTTTAATTTGAACCTGAAAATGAAGAAGAATGAATACCAATAGCTATATTTCGTTTGTCTGAACAAACGATAAGGCTTTCTGCTCTGCAAACCATATCAAACCTTAAAACATTCATTACATAATTATCTTGCATTACATATTTTTCTTTAAAAATTGAAGAAAATCCATCCAGAATTGAAAGCTGCACAAAATAATTTGATAGCAGATGCAAATTTTGACGTCAAATGATGTCATATAAAAATGGAAATCAATGCAATCAAAGGACACTCAAGAGCTGGCCCATGTTACAATTTCATGATGCTGGATCTTCAAGGAACCCTCTTTAAAATGAACCTCAATAATTCTCAAAATTGGTGTACCACAAGGCTGTAAACTACCACCAGTCCTCTTTACATGCAAAAAAATGTTCTTTTCCTACCAAAAAGTTTTTTACATTATATGTTTTTCCTGAATTTTAAAGTGAGCATATGGCATTTGGACAAATCACAACAGCATATTATAACTACAATGTTATAGAAAAAAGCTGGAAAAAAGCATGGGACCAAATGCAGAGGCATTTGAAAAACCAGTATTCAGATATTCTTATTTTTCATGTAACTTGCTTATATTATGTCTTTAAAAAAAACCTAGGTACCATTAGAAAGGTCTTCAGATTCCCAACATTTCGATAGCTTTATGTTTGGAACTATCTTTGACGGATTTTGAAATATGAACGGTCAAACCCAAACAAAACGGCAAAAACATGCCTATGTCAAATACTTTTTTCTCCACCAACAACTTTGGAATTAATAACCTGATCATTTAAACATACAAAACATTTTATAAAGCAATGCATCAAGCTAAAATTTAAATACAAATAAAATAAACAAGGAATAGTTCTACAAATTAGGTTCATACTCTTATCTACAAAAATCAATTTTGAGATTAAGGCAGCTAGATTTACTTGGGGTAACATAATTTTCCTTTTTTTCTGCCATAACTCAACGGATTTAATCCTGATCTTCAAAATCTAAATGTCATTTGAAAGATCCTTTAAAGGACACCCATGGTACCTTGATAGAAAATTCATTGTTTTTGAGATATTTAAAGGCACACGTGACCAATGCAGTTATTTTCTACATTGACAAAAGAAGAAAATTAAAACTATCCATGAGAATTTTCTAAAACTTTGCATGAATAACTGCACTGTGCAGGTATGCCTTTAAGGCCATGACATTTATGATTTTCCCGAAACAGAAGTGACAGTCAACCAGAAGGGCCAGTTGTGCAGATGGACAAATTCTGTGCCTTTAGTGTAAATTTATGCAAATCTGTCAAAAAAAAAGAGCAAGGCCTGTAGAGCTTAAAACCATTTCATTCTGCCTAAATTTTGGTTAATGTCATGACGTCAATTACGACAAACATTACAAAAACCACCATAATGTATAAAATAAACGTCAAAGTGTATTTGTGGTCAAGATTTTATGATTCTAGCACATCTGTAAGATACTAAAAAACACCTTGGTTCGAAACATTTATCTGCATTTTGTCCGGACAAGCAAATGACCTTTGACCTCAAAGTGTGACCTTGACCTAAAAGCTGCCAACTCTTGCATGCAGCACTCCGCCTCATTGACATTAACATAACTGTCAAGTTATTTGAACATCCAGTGATCCATGTCTGAACAATCAAATTCAGCTCTGTGGCCTTTGACCTTGACATCTGAGCTTGGAACCTAATTCTTGTGCATGACACTTCAGCGCATTGAGATACATATTATTGCCAAGTTATTAGGAAATCCTGCTAACCAAAGTTTTTCACTGTATACATTTAAACAAGAGGGCCATGATGGCCCTGAATCGCTCACCTGAGTACCATTGCTTCAACTGATATCAAAGTTTTTAAACAAACAAGGA
>CM037789.1:29941851-29991851 GCA_021229015.1 Solen grandis | reverse complement strand
ACTTTAGCTATAGACTGAATAAATCTTGATGCACAGTAGAAGAGGAGATAGGAAGAAAATCCACGAACTTTTGAAAAAACTCTTGCATGTTATTTTTATGCTGTCATTGTTTTTAGCTACATATAGAACGAGACAGCCACAATTTGCATTTTTTTCTAATAGAATCTTTCCTGTAAATTAGGCATTTCTCAAGGTTTTTCAGTGATGAAATCAATACTGAATTATATATCTTGTAAGTGCATTCGGATTTAGGCCTAACATCTATAAGGTACTAGGACTTTAATATCTAAAAATGTAATTATTTATGTCGATATTACGCTGCCATGCTGTCAGCTGACTTCACGCTGCCAGGCTGTTAAGCTGCTGCCTTCACACTGCATGCTGCCGAGCTGCTGACTTAACGCTGCCATGCTGTTTGGCTGTTGACTTCTCAATGCCAGGCTGGTGTGCTGTTGACTTCAAGCTGCCAGGCTTTTAGGTTGCTGAATTCACGCTGTCATGCTGCTACTTCAAGCTGCCAAGCTGCTGACTTAACGCTGCCAGGCTGTTTGGCTGCTGACTTCACGCTGCCAGGCTGGTGTGCTGTTGACTTCAAGCTGCCAGGCTTTTAGACTGCTGACTCCACGCTGCATGCTTCTACTGCAAGCTGCCGAGCTGCTGACTTAACGCTGCCAGGCTATTGGACTGTGGAATTTACGGTGTCACGCTGCTACTTCACGAGGCCATGTTGTCAACTTCACGAACATCTAGCTATGTTTCTACTAACAAGTAACCATGCAAGCGTTCAGTGATAACATATAACAAGGGTGATTGCGCCTTATAATGCTACAATTTGTGATTATAACTTTTTATACTTGTTTTATAATATATATATTTTATCGAGGCAAATGTTAAGCGTCTGTCCCTGTGCACTCTTTTCCAACTTCAATTCAATCAAACCTGGCGTTTAAGAGTTGAAAAAAAAAGGGGAAATAAAAAATACTGTTTAATTATCTTGCTATATCTTTCAGAGAGAAGTAGTGATGGGTGATTAGCTACACTTTAAGTCTTTAAGATCAAACCAACCCCGGTTATGGAGGCCGCTTCCGTCATAGCCTTCCTTCTGGTGTATCATTTAGATACGGTATCCTGATCGGGCCATTGTGATCCTCTCCTCTCAAACACGCGACAGCAGGAGAATTATGGCGTTGTACATACATACACGCGAGATTTATCAATCCTCGCGAGGTTATCAGGGCGATAGTTACCGTCTTCATCCTCCATGTCTTTCTTAAATGTCGGATCAGGAATTTGATTCAATCTACAAAAGTGGTAACAAAACTTTGGATAGAAGTCCGATGTTCCTCGTCAAAAAAGTCCCACACGACATAGCGACTACACAAGCTTTTCACAAATTCTCTCGAGAATTTGTTCAAACGTCGGTTTATCACGTTGCATGCTTATAAACAATGTTTCCTTCTGATTTATCAATACGCAAGGCTGGCTACAGTCAGTCTAAATCGTATTTGACAAGAGTTCTCATGTCACGTTAACCTCTGCTAGATATCCATTTAGCTCTACAAAAGGCTTGCTTGATATGTTATTTCCTGCTTTGAAATAACAACTCATGTCAGATCATATATATATGTCGTAGAGTGAGATTGAAATAAAATGATTTTTTTTTTAATATATTTTGTTTTAGTTTTATATTTCCTATTAAAAAATCATCAATTTCCTAAACCGAAGACGACAACAATACTAATGCTTACTAACTTTTATTAACCCAAATCACGGATGTTTGGCGGGATTCTCATAGACGAACGATCACGGGAACCCTGTACACGTTGTCGTTGACCAAGCTCTGAATTAATGATATATTAATCAGGTAGTTATCTTTAAAATTCGTTTTGAAATAATTTGATTATGTTTGTATTTCCATAGATTGAACCTCTATTATTTTAAGGTTAGCTTTTGTTGCAATTGTTCTACGGTTGAATTATAGTGCGCTCATTCAGCCGTGTCACTGTTTATTCGATGTTAGATGTTTATAATGTACATGTTTCATACATGTTGATTCATATTTACCTTTTAAATTAACTATTTCATAAGTTACAAATTCACATTATATTAGATATATTCAAATATCTAATATCATGTTATCATTATATTCCATTCCATTGTTTTAGCACGTTATTCATTATTCATTCATTGTTATATTTCCAGATTCATGTGAATGATTGATTGGCCAACAAATAAACGACATCGTCATCCTAACTTCTGTTATTCTTGTTGGAACGAACCATGAAAATGGCGCCCAACGTGAGGCTCGAACCCACGACCCCGATGCGATGCGTTTGATTCTCTCATCAGTTCATATTAGCATATATAGATAAAACCCGCGTCGGTGAATTTATGGAACGTCGGTTTTTTCCATAAACTTTAAGCGACACTAATGCCTATACACTATTAACCCATATATATTCTGAAAGAACATAGTTTCCAGTTTCCAAAAATAGTATCTTCAAGAAAATCCATCCATAAATAAAAAAGATACAGCGATTTAAAAATCAACATCTCCGATCGGAATTCGCTCCGACAACGAAAAGATCGATCGGTACCTGTCCGTTATCGGAAATTTCCGATCGAATTTCAACAGTCCGACCGGAGAAAAACGATCGTTTTTTCTCGACGCCTTCTTTATTTTTCAGAAACATTGGGTGGTTGTTTATTGTTATCACCAGAACTTAGAATGCAAAATAATTAATGATTTTGATGACGATGATGACGTTATTTGCGTGAATTTATTCGTGTGATTAATTATAGTGTAATCGGGGTAAAAACAAAAACAGAGGTAGAGCGTCTACCGATACTGAAGTAACATACTGTTTTTAACGGAAAATAACTAAACATTTTCTTATTTTTGACTTAAACAGTAACCTATTTTTACATTTTAATGTATCTCACTGCCTCTCCTCTTCTCTCCCCCCACTTTCTCTCTTTCTCTGATTTGTGGCATATAAAATAATGTATATAAAGTAGGAAAATCGATTATTTTTCCCCGATCGCTTTTCTCTGACCGGAGAAAAACAATCGATTTTTTTCTCAATAGACCTTTAACTGATGTTATTTTTCATATGCAAGACGTTACTAAATGCATCTCTCTCTCTCTCTCTCTGTTTTGTTATGAAAATATTCGCACCTTTTTTTTTCTTTCTTTCTATCTATCTCTTGAAATTCAGTCTTGTTTCTCTCTTTCTCTCCCTCTCTCTCTGCAAGAGCATTTGCGGAATTTATCCATAAATACATCAGTTATTGTTTGTTAGATTCAAAACAGTAATGTTATTGTTTTTTTTTTTTTTTTTTCCTTTTTTTTTTCATGTACTTATTTATTTATCTTACTCTCCATATTTTAGTCTACAAGTGTTGCCAAATCCGATTTAGATGACTCTCATGCTTTTGAGTCCATTTCTTATCTATAGATTTCTTTTTGCTGATTGTTTACTAGAGCTTGTCAAGAATGAAACCTACTTGTCACAGGGTGAAAAAAGTGCAGCCTGGCTGAGACTCAAACACGGAGCCTTCACTTACCAACTGAGCTACCAGTGGTGGCATCTTACACATGATTCTCATCTATTGTGAGTTATTGGTACCGTGACATACTTCCCCACCAAACTGGAATTTGTCCTTGAATTTCCAAATGGATCCAGAGAACCTCACAGCACTTAAGCCATTGCTCAAATTGTGTTCCAAATGTCACAGGTTGAGAAAAATGTGAGCCTGACTGAGACACTTTACTGGGACCTTTCCCAGGCAACCCTATCAGATGAGCTTCCTGACCTCATAGACATGATTCTCTTCTATTGTGAGTTATTGCTAATGATTCAAATGAGATGTAACAGACCACACCAGGATTTAAATCTGAGATCCTTGATCAAAGGGATGGGTAAGCTACAGGACCACATACAGAAATCTACCATAGATAAATGTTATAGTGAGAAAAATGTACCTCCTGCCTGGGAACTGAACACTGGGCCTTACCCTTAAAAGGTAATTACCTGTACTGACTGAACTACCTGATCATTTACACACAGTGTAATGATTTCTTCCCTGTTGTGAGTTATTGGGTACCATGTCATACTCCCTGCCAAACTGAACAAGATGAATATGATCTCTGATCACATGCAGCCTGGTGATGTTGGGCTTCATATGTCACAAGTTAAGAAAAATGTGCAGTCTGACCAAGACATGAACCCAGGACCTTTGGATATCAGGAATGCTTTACCAACAGAGCTACCCAGCCACAGTTTTCTCCTATTATGAGTTATTTGTACCATGACAAAGAGTTACTTATATGAGTAGGCTATAGTTTCTCCCTGAATTCACAGGACAATGCGGACATTAATAATATCCAATTCGACATGATTCATGGAAAATAGAATGCTGGTTTTCCACATGCGCAGATCTAGAGGGCAGAGGGGGGGGGGGGGGACTGGGGGTCCAGACAGACCCCTCCTGAGAATTAGCTATTAAGCATAAAAGAATAAGAGACATGACCTCATTGGACATGGTAATTATTGCTGTTATAACCCCCCCCCACAATGAGACAAATTGCTGAATCCGTGCATGTTCCAAGTAACACCTTAGTGGACATTACCAATCTCAGATATCGACAGCATGTTCTATCACTCTCCTGGGATATGATATTTATATAGTGTACCAGAGCAGGATTTGAACCCAAGATCCCTGACTTATAAGGGGTTGAGCTAACAGAATGTTCGCACAAATCTCTTTCTAATAATGGTTACCAGTACTTAAATATTTAGGCCTTTATATATGCCTTTGCATATTTTGATTTTCCTCTGGCCAGAGTTCATAGAACAGCACAAATTACTATGTTCTTGACAAACCCAAGGGTGATATATTTGAGAGAAATACTCTAACCACTTGGCCACTGCAGCCGGTTTCTCTTCTTTATTGCTCTCTATATATAAGACAGTTCACCAGTATCATGCCACTTATCTAATGGCATGACATCACAGATATGTTTGTATCATGTGATGTTGACAATATGAATTTCAGACATGATGAAATTTCCCTGATTGAGATTACTTTAATGACATATTAACTTTTGACTTCACATACACTGTATTTGTTAAAAAGAAATTTATAGACTGATTGATGGATTTGTAAATTCAGAGAGTATTGTGCATGTGCACCCCAAGCACTCTAAGGGGAAATCTAAATGTTTTGTGCCCATAAAGACCTTGTGCACTAGAAAAAGTTCCAACAGACAGCAGATCTTTGAAAAAAAAAGTTTAAAAAGTGCTTTTGCAAGTTATATGGAATGATATAATACTGTTAATTAATACCTGTCCAGACTGCTTGCAAATGCTTAATATTTTTAAGGTCCGTCTTAGTGCACCTATCAATATTTTGCCCCAGAAGGGGTATAGGCTAACCTGACAGGGGAACTTGACTTTTTTTCTTTCATCACCAAAGAGCAGTAGAAATTTGTCAAAGGCCCCCTCCCCCAAACCCTGGGGCAAAATATTGATAGGTGCATTGGAAACTCTGAATTCCAAGAGTTACATAATTACTTTAAAGCAGCATAACACAGGCCTATGTCATAGTTCAATAGCACAATAGCAATATGTTTGATGCTAAATGTTTTTTTTTGAAAAAATGTTCAGCAGCCATGGGAGTCAAACACAAGACCCCTGGTATACTCTAGGAATGTGCAGTGAATTGTACTGTGACACTATATTCATATTATAAATCCTCCTTGAGCAACAGATTCAAAGAGATTGCAACATGAATTCTTTCACCTGTTTTTCTGGTGTAAGTTGATGGTTTATATATGGCAAAGTAATGGAATGAAAGATGAATTGGCTGAAAATTTATTTTATTCTCTTTTTGTAACCTGACTGAAAAGTGAATCTTTTATAATTGTGCATACTTATATACTGTAGTTTATAGTTTTATGCAACTTGGTTCTCATTTTTGTCAGGCACTTCTGTAGAATATTCATTGAGTTTGTGCTATGGCTATTCCATTTAGAAATGTTTTGCTTCCTGCAGTTTCAGATGTATAGTGAAGCAAACTGTGCTGGACAAATTGGTGAATTTACTTGTTTTATGAAATGATTTCTTGCTGTATGTTGTGGTATGTATTCATGATCAAAGACTGGTTACTTTCAAGGCATTGTTTACGTACCATTTTTAGCCCGACTATTCGAAGAATATAAGAGCTATTGTAGTCGCCCTGGCGTCGGCATCGGCGTCGGCGTTGGCGTTGCAGCTTTTGGTTAAAGTTTTGCGTGCAAGTAACTATCAACCTTATATCTCAATAACCGTTCATGGTATTGACTTGAAAGTTTATAAATATGTTCAGGGACATCAGACAACCAAGGTAGATAACTCTTGACTGAATTTAATATGAATTATGGCCCCTTTTTAACTTAGAAATTTTGGTTAAAGTTTTGCATGCAATAGAAAATTTGGTTAAAGTTTTGCGTGCAAGCTACCATCTAGTTTGTATCTCAATAACCATTCATGGTATTGACTTGAAAGTTTATGAATATGTTTATGGGCATCAGAAAACCAAAGTAGGTAACTCTTGATGGAATATATTACAAATTATGGCCCCTTTTTATTTACTTAGAAATTTTGGTTAAAGTTTTGCATGCAAGATATTCAAATGCTTATTTCTCAGTATCCAGGCATGCGATTGATTTTAAAAATCTTTAATATGTTTAGGGGTACCATACTTTCATTGTAGATAACTCTTGATGGAATATATTACAAATTATTGCCCCTTTGTAACTTAGAAATTTTGGTTAAAGTTTTGCATGCAAGGTACTTTCATGCTAATATCTCAGTATCCAGGCATGGGATTGATTTGAAACATCTTTAATATGTTTATGGGTATCATACTTTCATAACTTGATGGAATATTTACAAATTATTGCCCTTTTAACTTAGAAATTTTGGTTAAAGTTTTGCATCAAGGTACTTTCATGCTTATATATCAGATTCCAGGCATGGGATTGATTTGAAACATCTTTTATATGTTTAGGGGTATCAGACTATAAAGGAAGATAACACTTGATGGAATATATTAAAAATAATGACCCCCTTTTAACTTAGAATTTTGGTTACATTTTTGCATTCAAGCTACTATCCAGCTTATATCTCAGAAATTGCTTGTGGAATTGACTAGAAAGTTAAGGAGTGTCTTCAGGGGCATCAGAAAACTAAGGAGGATAGCTTTTGGACTGAATTTTATACAAATTACGGCCCTTTTCTAACTTGGATTCTTGGTTAAAGTTTTGCATGCACAGTGTTATTGTGCTTATGTCTCAGTAACAAGGCATGGGATTGATTTTAGACATCATAAAAATATTAAGGGGTATCAGACTATCAAGGTATATCATTTTTTACTATTATTTTGTACAGGGTATGTGAAGGGCAAGAACTAAAATAGATTTCATTTGATTTACCAACAAGCATTTTGAATAGTCGAGCGTGCTGTCCTCTGACAGCTCTTGTTACTATTGTGATGCAACATCTTTAATTTTTGCCTCAGATGTATAGGTAAACAGAGCAGGTATCTTCTGTTTGTTCATGTGCATACAACAATGTAAATCATATTCTAAAAAATATGTTTTCATAGACCATTTTAAGTTGGATAAATGAATACTCATGAAGTAAAAAAAAAATGTAAATGAATATCTATGAGGTACATACAGTTTTAATGGAGGAGTTCCTATGACACATTTGTTACATGTACTTATAAACATATTTTTGATGATCTATCTCCCTCACTATCAGGCATGCAACAAAACATACGCGCAAGTTTTACTTACTCAGTTTATTGACAACTTTTCATTTTAATGACATAACAAAATTGAAATTATAATTTTATGACAGCTTTTGTATTATATAGGTTTCTCTCTGACTTGGAACCTTAGCAAGGTCCCTATTACAGATATAAATTCCTTTTTTCCTCACCATGGAAATCATTTGAAAGGGAAAAACTTTATGTTCATGTAATGTGCAGCTCCCAAAGTTGTTACATTGAAGTGTACCATTATGATTTTTGTAATGCATCAAAAGAGGGTCAGTGATAGACTTTTACCTTGTAGGACAGCCCTCTTTATGGGGAATGAGGTTCATTTTAAAATAGTTACTTGAAGAGCCAGCAACATAAAATTTTAACAATAAGCAAAGCTACCCCCCTCCCCCCCTTGAGAAAAAAAAGTTGAGGTCATCAATCTGATTTCGGTGTCATTGGCATTGTCGTCAGAAAAAACTTTAGCCTTGGCCATACCTTCTAAACTATTAAAGCTGCTGTCATCAAACTTCACATATACTTGTTCACTTTAACAAGGGGTATATTTCCGTAAAGGGTCATAACTCTTAAGTCCATTTTGACCAATTTATCTCCTTTTTTTTTTTTTTTTTTTTTAAATGTATACAGTGAAAAACTTTAACCCTGACCATAACTTCTAAACAAATAAACCATCTTCTCACATAATTGTTGTCGAGCCCGCTTGGGGAGCTTGACATAGTCATCACAATGTCCTCACGGTGTATGAACATTATAGTTCATCAGGTCATCCAGATTTCATTGTCGGGGCTGTAACTTAGACATGGTAAGCAGGCTTTCCTAATAACTTGGCAGTAATATGTATCTCAATGAACTGAAGTGTCATGCGCAAGAATTAGGTTCCAAGCTCAGATGTCAAGGTCAAAGGTCACAGAGCTGAATTTGATTGTTCAGACATGGATCACTGGATGTTCAAATAACTTGACAGTTATGTTAACATCAATGAGGCGGAGTGCTGCATGCAAGAGTTAGGTCAGCAGCTCTTAGGTCAAGGTCACACTTTGAGGTCAAAGGTCATTTGCTTGTCCGGACAAAATGCAGATAAATGTTTCGAACCAAGGTGTTTTGAATCTAACAGGATCATGAAATCTTGACCACAAATACACACTGACTTTTATTTTATACATTATGATGGTTGTTGTAATGTTTGTCGTAATATAATTGACAGCATGACATTAACTAAATTTTAGGCAAAATGAGACGGTTTTAAGCTCTACAGGCCTTACTTTTTTTTTGGACAGATTTGCATAAAATTTACACTAAAGGCACAGAATTGGTCCATCTGTACAATTGGCCATTCTGGAGGACTGTCACTTCTGTTTCCAGAAAATCATAAATGTCATGGCCTTAAAGGCATACCTGCACAAAGCAGAGATTCATGCAAAGTTTTGGAAAATTCTCATGGATAGTCTAAATTTTTATGCTCACCGAAGGTGACGCATATAGTCGCCGCTTCGTCCGTCCGTCCGTCCGTCCGTTCGTCCGTCACACTTTCCTTGTCCGGACTATTTCTCAGGAACTAACGGCTTGAATTCAACGAAACTTTATGGGAAGCTTTATTACCAAGAGGAGATGCGCATATCGTCAGCATGACCCGATTCCTAATTTTTTCACAGAGTTATGGCCCATTGACTTTTCGGCCTATAGTACATATTGCATGATTCTTGTCCGGGCTATTTCTCAGGAAGTAATGGCTTGAATTCAACGAAACTTTATGGGAAGCTTTATTACCAAGAGGAGATGCGCATATCGTCAGCATGACCCGATTCCTAATTTTTTCACAGAGTTAGCCCTTGACTTTTGGCCTATAGTACATATTGCATGATTCTTGTCCGGGCTATTTCTCAGGAATAATGGCTTGAATTCAAGAAACTTTATGGGAAGCTTTATCACCAAGAGTAGATACGCATATCGTCGGCGTGACTTGGTTCCTCAATTTTTCAAAGAGTTAAGGCCCCTTAACTTTTTGGCCTATAGTACATATTGCATGATTCTTGTCCGGGCTATTTCTCAGGAACTAATGGCTTGAATTCAACAAAACTTTATGGGAAGCTTTATCACCAAGAGTAGATACGCATATCGTCGGCGTGACCTGGTTCCTCAATTTTTCACAGAGTTATGGCCCCTTGACTTTTTGGCCTATAGTTCATGTTGCATGATTCTTGTCCGGGCTTTTTCTCAGGAACTAATGCCTTGAATTCAACGAAATTTTATGGGAAGCTTTATTACCAAGAGTAGATACGCATATCGTCGACGTGACCTGGTTCCTCAATTTTTAAGAGAGTTATGGCCCCTACTACCATGTTGTTGACTAATATTCATGTCATTTGCCTAATTTAACAGGAGATATCATTTAAACAAAACCCCACAAAATTCAATATGCTAGTAATGTCAATCATAATCATGTCAGCTAATTGTTGTTTAGGCCATTATACACTATTTCAAATATCCAGTCATATGTCAAGAGTGTTGGTTAACCTCTTTGATATGAGCACACATTGAAATGTATGACTTAATTTTTAGTAGTATAAAAACTTTAAAAATATCAATGAAAGATCTGATGAGTAACACGTATTATCATATTAAATAGTAAACTGTTACTAAGTCTCCAAATTAGAGTTGGTAAAACATCTCATCTGATGAGGAGAATAGATATGATTTAGGAATGGGGATTTCAACATATCCTCCCACCCATTGACCAAGGCCTTATTTGTAACAATGACGTTCTTCGGGGAGCATCTGTCAGTTCTACTGACTTTCTTGTCCTTCTTTGTCTATATAGAAAATAACTGCATTGTTCACGTTTGCCTTTAAATATCTCAAAAACAATGAATTTTTTATCAAAGTACTATGGGTGTAATTTGTAGTCCTTTAAAGGATCTTTCAAATGACATTAAGATTTTGAAGATAAGGGTTAAATCAGTTGAGTTATGGCAGAAAAAAGGAAAATTATGTTACCCCAAGTAAATCTAGCTGCTTTAATCTCAAAATTGATTTTTGTAGATAAGAGTATGAACATAATTAGAAGATCTATTCCTTGTTTATTTTATTTGTATTTAAATTTTAGCTTGATGCATTGCTTTTATAATGTTTTGTATGTTTAAATGATCAGGTTATTATTTCAAAGCTGTTGGTGGAGAAGAAGTATTTGACATAGGCATGTTTTTGCCGTTTTGTTGGGTTTGACCATTCATATTTCAAAATCAGTCAAAGGTAGGTCAAACATAAAGCCACCGAAATGTTGGGAATCTGAAGACCTTTCTAATGGTACCTAGGGTTTTTTTTTTAAATAGGACCTAATATAAGCAAGTTACATGAAAAATAAGAATATCTGAATACTGGTTTTTCAAATGCCTCTGCATTTAGTCCCATGCATTGTTCCAGCTTTTTTTTTCTATTACATTGTAGTTCTAATGTGCTGTTGTGATTTGTCCAAATGCCATATGCTCACTTTAAAGTTCAGGAAAAAAATATATGTAAAAAAACTGTTTGGTAGGAAAAGAACCTTTATTTGCATGTAAAGAGGACTGGTGGTAGTTTACAGCCTTGTGGTACACCAATTTTGAGAATTATTGAGGTTCATTTTAAAGAGGGTTCCTTGTAGAGCCAGCATCATGAAATTGTAACAAGGGGCAAGCTCATTATTTTCCTTTGATTACAGTGATTTCCATTTTTATATGACATCATTTGACGTCAAAATTTGCATCTGCTATCAAATTATTTTGTGCTCTGCAGCTTTCAATTCTGGATGGATTTTGTTCAATTTTTACAGATAATGTATTGCAAGATGATTATGTAATGATTTTTTTAAGGTTTGCTATGGTTTGCAGAGCAGAAAGCCCTATCGTTTGTTCAGACAAACAAAATTTAGTTATTGGTTTTCATTCTTCTTCATTTTGAGGTTCAAATTAAAACAGGTTTCCTATGAGCCAATATAATGAAATTTCAACAGCAATTAACGTGACTTTGTCCCTTTTGAATGCAGTAAATTGCGTTCTTATGTGACCTCATATGACATCAGGGTTAAAATTAGCTACCAAATATTGTTCGCATTCTACAGCCATCATTTCTTCTATGTAATATTCACAGAATGTATTCAGTACATATTGTAGATGTGCGCTTCCGCATACGTTTTTTCAAGACTTGGAAAGACCAGGTTCTATGGTTGATCCAAGTTTTGAACTTTGGATCTTAAAAAGGATTTAAATTATTACCAAGCTTTGGATCTGAAAAAGAATTAAATTGATGCGAAGCTTCCAGATAAGCTCTTATTTTTACAGGATGTGTGCCTCAACATTTTCTATCGGTTTTGTAAAGATTGCCTGCATTTGATATGGCGTGTTAGAAACTTTCAATGGAAAATATCTGTGTGTGTGTGTGTGTGTCAGATGTCTGATGCTGCATTCCTTAGTTTTTGACTGATTTGCATGAAAATTTCACTGAATGTTCAGTATGTTGTATATTGTCGCTTTGTCTTAGTCAATTCTGTTTTTGGATAATCGCAAAGTTCAATGCAATTCAATGCAATATTTTTTATGTCATTTATTTCTTCGGCCTTAAATATCTCAAAATCTAAAACTTTTTGATATGGTTACAGAGCAGAATGCACTTTCGTTTGTTCAGAACAAACGAAAATCTTGTTTCTTATCGCATTCGTTACATGTATGTTGTAAATAGTTTGTTGCCATGTTCAAAGTGTATCTATTTAAAATTTACATTTGTGGAGGAAATAAAGGTATATTCATTGTATACATTTGGGTCACAAAATATCCGTCGTCCATAATGCATTTGAAGACGCGGCCTGGATTTGATAGAGATATACCAAATTCATATATAAATTGGTATGATAAATGTCACCCATTGTGGAAGAATATTTTCCGTGACCCGTGATTTATAGTGTACGGGAAGATCTGTCTCTGGTATCAGTTACGTGCTGTTACGTAATATTGAAGTTTACATCACGAGCAAGCGTTTCATTGACCCTGATCAAAATCATGCTCACTTGCAAGCTTCCAATCGATCATGATCTGGGTCAGTAAAATTACGTGTGCAATCATCTTAAAGAGCAGTCTATAAATAGACTGACGTGTTGACACATGTGTGTGTGTGTGTGTAAATTGCGGAGATAGTTCTAGATCACTTAGGAATGTTTGAATTTTGATAAAGCAGTCCCACCGTACATAATCTTTAAAGGCATTTATAAAAATCTGTCCCAGGTGTGAAATGGTGTCAGAACCAGTCATAATAAGGAAATGGTAGTTAAATTTATATCAGCCTTAATTGGTAATGATTAGAAGGAGTATGTTAAAATAAAGTTTTCAGTAAACTTTGCGCGTGTGTTGTATATATCTGATAATCGTGTATTCAGATCTAATGCCCCCATCACAGTTTCTTGTGACTTTGTTGTGTCACCTCTGCTTACAGCAGGTGACACATAGCGATCCCTTTTCCGTCGTCTGTCCGTCCGTCCGTCTGAGACGGGTCTTTTTCCGTAACGCTTCAGCAAGTGGCACGCGTGTTCCAGAGAACAGTCTTGTTTACACATCTATTTGTTTATAAGATGCTTAATGAGGGTCCGTCTACAGTATTAACTGTTTTATGGTTCGGACCCTGGAGTGTGACCCAAACTCCTTAAAGATGAATTTGTATGCCGAAATAGGTCGAATTTCGAAAAGCCTCAAAGATGTGAGGTGTAAGTACTTAATAAAATCAAGAATTTTGAAGCCGGAGTGGGAATGACAAACTTGGCTTATTCAGCCTAGATGTTGCCATCCCTGTGACAAAGGTGAAGGGGGGGAGGGGTCCTGAAAAGGACCGTTTGGGTCAGCTGCCAGAGGCAGACTGGTTTACACATCTGACTGACTGATAATGTTGCTTATTTTAGGGTCCGTCTGCCTGCTCGGCTCTGTGGGCGGACCTATTTTTGTTTTACACATCTACTCGCTCCGTAGGGTTTTATGTAAACCCCACATGCTGCAGGCAAATGACACGTGATAAGCACTACCTACACACATTTGCAACAAACAAAATTACCACGTAGATAAGCAGCTGATACTAGCGCACATGCATATTGAGAGACCAAAATTACTCATTTTGTTGCAGTATTATAAGTTTTGTAGAATATAAACATTTTAAACTACTTCTTAAAAGTTTCGAAATTCCCTCTTTGAACTTTTTCAAAAACTTAATATTGTCTATCAGTAGATCCTACCTACAAGCACTGTTTTTCAAATCTTAGAATTTTTATGAACTATTCTTTCATTTTAATTTTTATACGCCGCCGGAGGCGGTCGTATATTGGCGTCATCTTCTCCGTCTGTCCGTCCGTACGTCTGTACGTCCGTACGTCCATATCTTGTGAACGCAACTCCTCCTACGTTTCTGAATGAATCTTTTCAAAACTTGGTCAATGTCATTACTATAATGGGTAGATGTGCATGAAGTGGCGATTTTCCGGTCCATTGATTTTTACAAGATTTGTGTCCCTTGAAACTTAGTCTCTGTAGCTGATTGATATTGCAGCTTTGTGAACGCAACTCCTCCTACATTTCTGAATGAATCCTTTCAAAACTTGGTCAATGTCATTACTATAATGGGTTGATGTGCATGAAGTGGCGATTTTCCGGTCCATTGATTTTTTACAAGATTTGTGTCCCTTGAAACTTAGTCTCTGTATCTGATTGATATTGCAGCCTTGTGAACGCAACTCCTCCTACATTTCTGAATGAATCTTTTCAAAACTTGGTCAATGTCATTACTATAATGGGTAGATGTGCATGAAGTGGCGATTTTCCGGTCCATTGATTTTTACAAGATTTGTGTCCCTTGAAACTTAGTCTCTGTATCTGATTGATATTGCAGCCTTGTGAACGCAACTCCTCCTACATTTCTGAATGAATCTTTTTAAAACTTGGTCAATGTCATTACTATAATGGGTAGATGTGCATGAAGTGGCAATTTTCCGGTTCATTAATTTTTGCAAGATTTGTGTCCCTTGAAACTTAGTCTCTATAGCTGATTAATATTTCAGCTTTGTGAATGCAATGTCTTGTATGTTTCTGACCTAATCTTTTCAAAACTTGGGCAATTTCATTACTATACTGGGTAGATATGCACAAAGCAGGGATTTTGATGTTCATCAATATTTGCAATAGTTATTCCTTTCCAAACATGGTCTCTTAAAAACACAACTCAAGTTTCTAAACAGGTAAAAGTGCATAAAGCTAGGATTTTCTGGTACAGTGAATTTTGCAAGAGTTATGCGGAGAAAGAAAAAAGGATTCATATTGATACTGCTATTTGACCTACTGTCATATTGGAAGTATTTTTAGGGTTCTATCTCTGTTCAGCTAAATTAATTGGTCTTACAGACTTCATTATGAGCTTATGTTTACAGAAATGTTAAAAGCAATAATAAAAAGACCCCTCTTGGTCTTTATATTTTGTGGCGGCGTATATTGTGGCATCACTGGCACTCTTGTTAAAACTGAATTTAACTATCTGATTAGGTTTTAAAGTGTACATTTGTCATTTGTTTACTATTACTCGATCTCAATATTTATCTTTGGAGATGAGAAGGGAAGATTCATCTGGAGTGCAAAATGCTAGCTATTAGTGAGTTTGATCTAGCATTTTTTTTTATTTTTTTTTAATGTTGTATGTATAGAACTTGCTGATAATCAACCCTGTTACAGTGCAGAATGTGAATGTAATTTTATTGAGTTGTATCATATGTAATAATTTAAAAAATGATAATAAAATAAAATGACTTGATGATAACAATGTACTTATTGTTACATTTTCTTTTCATTTCAGTTAGTATTTATTGCAGAGTAAACAATAAATGGAATACACTACCACATTTTGACCAAGGGGATTTTGATTGTCCCCCAATTAACCCTTATTACTGAGAGATTTGTGCAAGTCATCCAGAAGATCAGTTAGTAGAGAATGTAACCCACTCTGAAAGCTTAAAACCTATAACATTATGAGCACAATGGCTAAACAGAATTCTGACTGACAGAAATGAAAGTTCTATGTAAGGGAGAAAAAAGTTAACCATTATTTATTTTATATGGATTACGAAACAAGTTCTCACAACTTATATCAATCACTCGAGATGGCTTTGATGGTGGTGTATGTGGTCATAATTGTGAGGAAAATTTACGTGCCTGGACGAGCGACCATTGCATACTTAGTGTACCCTCTCACGTACCTGACCAGGAATCGAACCAGGGACGCATTGGTGAGAAGTGAAGAGCGTTACCACTACGCTATCCAGGCACCCGTGGGCGAAACATAGAAAAGACCCATAGAGCAGAGATGTGTCTTTCTAGGAAATGTTGGATGGATTGAGGCATTTCTTAGACATTGAAATCACACAATAAGCATGAGGAATGCTTTGCCTTGTTGAAGTATTAGGCAGAGCAGGGTCTCTCGATCTGTATACTATCTGTATATATGGAGACCCTGGGCAGAGATAAATGTTGGACTGAATACTTCTTTAATGATGGAGGATAGATATTTGATATTAATTTAACCTTTTGTTGACCCTTTTTTGTTTCAGACTGCATTCAGTGTAGAATAAATAGTCAAAAGAATGAATGTTTCCAGTGGAAGAGTGGTTAGAGAATCTGCCTTGGGAGTGGGAGCTAGGTTGTCGGTTTGATTCCTGGCTGCGACATACCAAAGTCATAAAAATTGGTACTGGTAAGCTCTCTTCCTTGGCGCTCAGCATATAAAGGATAGTTCCAGAACTGGTTAACCTTGTGTCAGGGTAATGTGACTAAGTGTGGTAACATTCTTAATGTCTACAGTGTTATACTGCAGTGTAGCAGCACTTTATCTGTCTCAAGTAGACATAGTCTCAAAATGACTGAAATACTGTTGGTTGGATGTTAAACCCAACAAACAGTTAAAAGAATGAGATCCATCTGTGTTGCAGCAAGCAACAGAATATCTGAATTTACTGAATCATTATAGTATGTATAATGACTTCAGATCTGTGTTTTTTAATTTTTATTTTCTTATGGCAAAATACTGCTATTGTCTGCATAACACCTTGATTCTAATTGTAAAGTCACTTTGAAGTTACTTTGGGACATACAATCATATATGTGCATGTATTTTAAGATACTGCTATTGTAACTAGAACTGTATTGATTAATTTATTTAGTTAATCTCATTGGTTATGTGAAATCTCCTAAGTTCAGTACTAAGTTATTTTAACTTTATATAAAGAGATCCTGAATTTACACATCTACTAAGTAACTTGATTTATGCATGCAGTCATTGAATGATGTTATCTTAGATAAACTGTCAGTCACATTTATTTTCAAGAAACCATCATATCAACATAAAACTGTGCAACACTACAGATTCAAACTCCTGATCTTACCACTAGTCTTAATCATACATGGAAATGATCTGAACAACAGGTATTAAATCAGATTAGTCTAAAAGTCTATTAAAGGAGGTTGATCAGGTTTTATGTTTGCTACTCCTCAGTGAGTTCAGGTATTTACCAATTAATGTTTAATTGAATAAATTCTCTTTCCCTCTCTCTTGAGTAAACTCCCCCACCCTTCTCTTTCTCTGTCATAAGTAAACTTTCTCTCCCACTTTCTCTCTTTCTGTCATGAGTAAACTCTCTCTCCCCCCTTCTCTCTCTCTCTCCGTCATGAGTAAACTCTCTCCCCCCTTTCTCTCTCTCTGTCATGAGTAAACTCTCTCCCCCCCTTCTCTCCCCCCCCCCCTTTCTCTCTCTCTGTCCCTCTCTTAATGAGTAAATTCTCTCTCTCTCTCTCTCTCCCTCTCTTATGATGAGTACTCACATGATGTCATATTGAGAGAAAACAATCTTTCTCTTCCATAATGATTTCATAACACATTGTACTGAATTAATAAAATGATAATTATTTGGAAGTAATTTCATTCAACAAACCAATGTAGTGAAATAGTTGAGTATTAATTACAGAGGCAGAGGAATTATCATCAACATTGGAACATAGAATAATTAAAGGCTGAAATGGTTTGGTATATTTATGGAGTTTTATTTCTATTCTTTTGTTTCAGTTCTTAAAGGATATGCACATTGTACTTAAAATATGAAAACTGTTACTGTAAAAAGTTGTAATGAGTTCACAGAATTAAGATTTGCAATGACTTTGGTCATTTTGCTGACAGTTCTAATCAGTGTTAGGACTTGAAGGTTTTTAAAAAATATTTTGCATGTTACAGGGTCAGAAAAATGTGCAGCCTGATTTGGAGCAATAAGTTTGCTACATGTGTTTGAGTTTGTGTCTCAACAACAAGACCTCAGACCTTTTACATAAAGGGCAAATGCTCAGTACCAACTGAGCTACAGCTACACCAATCATTTCAGAATGAAAAATAAAAAATAAGAAGCTGCCCAGCCTTCAGTTCATTCTTGCTTTGATAGTGAAACAAATAAACAAATTTGATCTTATTAAAATAGATGATGAACAATCTCAAGACTCATCTCCCCCTTCTCAGGGCTGTGGTCTCAATCTGAGAAATAGAGTAAGAACCCAAAGCCTCAATACATTGAGGCATTTACTTCTGGAGTTCTCTGTCCCCCTGTCAATTTGCCATTGCTAGTTAGATTCAAAATTTGCACAATGCACAACATTGTCCATCCAGAGTCATTTCAATGTCACCTGTGATCTAATTGTTTGTCTATTTGTTTACTTGGATTTACACTGGCATTATGTTGGTAATCTTGGCTCTTTGTTTACATTAGGCAGGTATATAGTTCTGCATCACTGTGATATCACACAAGATATGTGGTATAATAAGACCTCAGTTATTGATCATTATATTACCCTAACAGTGGGTCTACCAGTTTTAAACAAAACCAAAGAACATTATTGTTAATTAATGAGTTAATAATCTTTTATAACCTTGGATTGGCTGGAACAGCTCCAACCATGCACTCAGCCAAAGGAACTGGTTTCAGTTCAGCTGATTATGTGAACATTTCAATAAGTTATGTCTTAACATACTGTCAAACCTGTCTTAAAGGCATCTCGAAAGGAATGTGGTATCCCACTGAGCCAGGCCCCCACCTGCTGTGACCAGACATTGTTTACTGTATGATCCCTTACATATTCTTTATTGCATTAATTACTAGGTGTCAATTTTGTAACTGCATGATTATGTATTTATTTCATAGTTAAATATTTGATTTTGAAAATACATGAAAGAGATACAAGTAAATGACTTAAAATGAGTCTGAAGGACATTATTCTGGCAATGAATGACTTTTTAAATCGCTTTTGTTAGAAACGTTTTGTTACATTTTATTCAACAGAATTTCTCTTATTGAATAAACTGCATCCAGGCCACAGGTCCTAACAGTCTAGGGAAATGGCAGAATTACATGCACAGTTGTGGTTATTTACTATTGCTACTAGTGTAGACAAAGAATGAAAGTATTTAGTAATACATAATTTATTTCCAAACTTAATGTCGCTTTTTATGATAAATTTTACAAATCAAAATAAAATATAAATTAAAATATATATGAGAACTAAAAGAATGAAAGAAAGAAATAACAAAATGTATAAGAAATAACAAAATCATCCCACAAAGTAAGAAAGAAAACAAAATAAAGATTTATATTTAATTAAAA
Organism: Solen grandis; assembly: GCA_021229015.1. NCBI lineage: Eukaryota > Metazoa > Mollusca > Bivalvia > Adapedonta > Solenidae > Solen > Solen grandis. The sequence continues at coordinate 29,972,332 of CM037789.1, read as the reverse complement.
AAGAACTGATAGAATAATTTCTGGTATTTAGGATTGCATAATTGGTATATCCACAACTATTTCCTTTACAAACTGTGAATGACTATGTTCAACCCCCAAATATAGCATACATACACTTGGATCTTGAACAATACCTGTGTGACAGACACATCGTGACAGACTGTGGCAGCCTGGCTTATCAGAAAACAGATGCCCACACATGCTGGGTGGGTGAATAAATGGGGGGGGTCACTTATATAAGGGTTTTGAGATGCCTTTAAGTGGTCATTCAAGAGAATACGAGAAAGAGACTACTTATCAGAGGTGGCTGCGTCAATGAAGGTTAAACAAAACAAAATGCTAGTTTGGTAATATTAAAACTGACCACTGTATATAGGTTGACCGCTTAATACAGGTGGCCGCTAAAATGATTCAACTGTGTAATTATATGATTTATAAGGATCATTTTCAGTTATTATGAATCTAAATTTTACCAGGATGATTTCCCTAAAACTTGAAAAAAGTGTTCTTAAATAAGGGTTTGGATTTTTAAGAAGGAATTTTAAGAAAAAATGAAGAATTACACCTCAGTTATACCAGAGATATTAAATATTTTCAAAATGGAACAACTAGAACTAACCATAGGCATGAATAATGGATCTAGATAAATAATTATGTATTATCAAAATGCTTGTATAAATACAATGCACATGAAGGTTGGTTACGCATAATAAGAAACAGAATATTCCTTTAATTAAAAAAAAAAAAATATATGCAACCAAGGTTTTTATTAATTGTTGAATTATTAGTTTTAATAATAAACAATATGGAAGATACTCATTGAATAAATTTCTGGCGCTGAGAGTGTACCAGAGGCTCTTTAAGTTTGAGTTCAAGTGAGCCATGATGTTTTTTTAGAGTTTCCAGGATGTAATGTTTTTCAACAAAATTAAATGACAACATGCATATTTATCTGTGCCTGAGTGCAAGTGAATTGTTAAAGCTGCAAGAAATTTTCTTCAATCATTATGAAATGTAACAGCTTAACTTGTAGCCTTAAAGTTGAAAGGTTTAAGTGGTTATGTAGATGCATTGGTAGAGAACTTGCCATGTAAGTGAGGGCTCTCGAGTTAGAGTCCTGGCCCCGTGTTCTCGAAATCTCTGGCTTTAATTTGAGTAACACTTAAATCCATATCGAAACTAATGGGCATAGTTTGAGTATAAGTATGAAAATCATACAAGTTTAAGTACCATTTTAATGTTTAGGAACACAGGGCCTGGTCTGTTTGCACATTTTTCTAGATTGGTAACAATGTGGGGCTGTTACATTTCCTATTTTTCAGAATATTACTGCTCTTTGGATTATAGTTTGTTCTTTTTCCTGTGAATGCAGGGATTACATGTTATTCTAAATTGGTTGTGGATTATGTAACAGTCTATAAGTATCCCTTATTAGAGATTTGTGTACATGGTCCAATTGCTCAATTCATAGAGCACTGGCCATGCATGTAAGCAAGGGTACAGGAAATTACTGGTTACACATAATTTATCTCACCTGATTACAAATTTAAAACTTTTATTTCATTTTGATTTTTAGCTCCCCTGAGCACAACGTGCTCATGGTGAGCTATTGTGATGGTCCGGCGTCCGTCGTGCGTCGTCAACTTTTTAATTCAAACGACTTCTCCTCCTAAACTACTGGGCAGATTTCAATAAAACTTTACACAAATGACCCTTGGGTGACCCTCTTTCAAGTTTGTTCAAATGGTTCCAGTCTGTTGAATAACTAGGTCACAGGAGCTAAAAATAGACAAAAAAAATTGCAATCTTTAAAAATCTTCTTCTCTGGAACCAAAAGGCACAGAGCTTTGATATTTGGTATGTAGCATCATCTTATGGTCCCCTACCAAGTTTGTTCAAATTATGGCCCTGGGGTCAAAATTGGCCCCGCCCTGGGGGTCACTTTATTTACATAGGCTTATATAGGGAAAACTTAGAAAAATCTTCTTCTCCGAAACCGTATGGCCTAGAGCTAAGATATTTGGCATGAAGCATTGTCTAGTGGATCTCTACCAAGTTTGTTCAAATCATGGCCCTGGGGTCAAAATTGGCCCCGCCCCGGGGGTCACTTTATTTACATAGGCTTATATAGGGAAAACTTAGAAAAATCTTCTTCTCCGAAACCGTATGGCCTAGAGCTAAGATATTTGGCATGTAGCATTGTCTAGTGGATTTCTACCAAGATTGTTCAAATCATGGCCCTGGGGTCAAAATTGGCCCCGCCCTGGGGGTCACTTTATTTACATAGGCTTATAAAGGGAAAACTTAGAAAAATCTTCTTCTCCGAAACCGTATGGCCTAGAGCTAAGATATTTGGCATGAAGCATTGTCTAGTGGATCTCTACCAAGATTGTTCAAATCATGGCCCTGGGGTTAAAATTGGCCCCGCCCTGGGGGTCACTTTCTTTAACATAGGCTAATATTGGAACAAATCAAGAAAAATCTTCTTCTCTGGAACCATTTGGCCTAGAGCTTAGATATTTGGCATGTAGCATTGTCTAGTGGATCTCTACCAAGATTGTTCAAATCATGGCCCTGGGGTTAAAATTGGCCCCGCCCTGGGGGTCACTTTCTTTAACATAGGCTAATATTGGAACAAATCAAGAAAAATCTTTTTCTCCAAAACCGTTTGGCCTAGAGCTAAGATATTTGGCATGAAGCATTGTCTAGTGGATCTCTACCAAGTTTGTTCAAATCATGGCCCTGGGGTCAAAATTGGCCCCGCCCCGGGGGTCACTTTATTTACAAAGGCTTATATAGGGAAAACTTAGAAAAATCTTCTTCTCCGAAACTGTATGGCCTAGAGCTAAGATATTTGGCATGAGGCATTGTCTTGTGGATTCCTACCAAGATTGTTCAAATCATGGCCCTGGGGTCAAAATTGGCCCCGCCCTGGGGGTCACTTTCTTTAACATAGGCTAATATTGGAACAAATCAAGAAAAATCTTCTTCTCTGGAACCATTTGGCCTAGAGCTTAGATATTTGGCATGTAGCATTGTCAAGTGGATCTCTACCAAGTTTGTTCAAATTATGGCCCTGGGGTCAAAATTGGCCCCGCCCTGGGGTCACTTTCTTTAACATAGGCTAATATTGGAAAAATCAGAAAAATCTTCTTCTCTGAACCTTTGGCCGAGCTTGATATTTGGCATGTAGCATTGTCAATGATCTCTACCAAGTTTGTTCAAATATGGCCTGGGGTCAAAATTGGCCCCGCCCGGGGGTTTCTTTCTTCAACATAGGCTAATAAAGGAAAAAATCTAGAAAATTTTCTTCTCTGAAATCATATGGCTGGAAGCTTTGATATTTGGCATGCAGCATTGTTACCTTGATCTTTAACCTATCATTTGTAACTTTATGGTGGGACATTTTATCTTTACTCAGGTGAGCGGATTAGAGCCCTCGGGCTCTTGTTATTGTTTGTGTAGGTAGAAAAATCTGTCCAGTTAGCTCAGTCGGTAGAGTAGCATGGTGGCGTGTTCCGTCAGTTGTGGGTTTGGGAGAAGTGTAGTGTGTATGAAAAGGAATATCTGTCCTAATAGTGTTATATTTATTATTGAAACTCCAGGACGGCAGGAGTCCTTGGTTTGAGCCATGCACCAACAGTAGGCACATTTAGAATTTTCCGGTGCTTATTTTATTTTCATTATATTGCAGTCTTTTTTGGTAACCAAAGTCAGAGGAATTTGTTTAAACAAATCGAAAGTTATATTAATTACTGTGTTGACTGGAGTTAACTGTCACTGCGACTGAGTATTTCAGTTATATATAGTGATCAATGTCCAGCTAATAACGTGGATGAGTAATGAGTACACATAGGCAGCCGGGCAGAACCACCAACCTAACACAAGCGAGCTGGATGGCTTACTAAGATGAAGAAAGTGACACTGAGGAATCGAACACACAATTGAAAGAAGTTATGTGATTGAATCTCAGCAGTTGTAACCCTTAAACCACAGAAACCATTAATTTTTAACAAACCATTATAAATAGATTGATTATTTTTTTAATTAAACGTCCAGCTGTGACAGTATTTCCATCATATAGCGAAGTCCGGCTAATTACAGGTGGAGGAAGACCCCTAATGCACTGAGGCATCTGGGTAGAACCACCAACCTACTGCAAGCCAGCTGGAAGGCTTCCTCACATGAAAATCCGAATGACCCTGCCGGGATTCGAACCCATGCAGTGAGTGTCTTGGCCACGGAGGTCCCATATTAAAATTATAATTCATTTATGTTCTACTTTTGCATCATATGAAAAGTAAAAAAAAAAAAATGACAATTTATCATTTTAATAATATGTATATAAAAATTACAATTATTGTTATTCAAATGGCCTATAAGTAGCCCTATAAACATTGAGGAATAAGTGTAAGTGACCTGTCCAGCTCATTCAGTAGAGCATTTGCCCTGAAAGTGAATGGCCCTGGTTTGCTTCCTGGTCAGGCTGGACACATATATTTCTCAACCTGCAGCCAATTGTATAAACCTTGGTTAAAAGATAACCATGGGTTAGCTGTTAACATAGGGTTATTTTAACCAAGGTTTATACAATTGGCTGCTGATGTCATTATTGTTGTTATATATATTAATAATATATATAACAACAATATTGACATCAGCAGCCAATTGACCTGTGAACTCTCCCGATTTTGAGCGGGAGCTACCGACACCGAGCTAACCAACACCAGAAATCTACCGCCTTTGATCTCAAGGCCCCCAATATACCGCTTATCAACTTTTGGAGCACTAATTGCTCCCCTACCGAGCCGAGGTTATGCCGATTGCGTAAGTTGATTCGGCTATTATCGGAACGCGATCTCGTTTAGAGCGTGATTTCAGGGTGGGTGGGGAGTGTCAGAAATACCTGTGTGTCACTTCGCCGTGTATTTGTGGGGGGTTTGGGGAGAGGATTGAAGATGATTAGCCACTGACATGCACATGTCTGCCTTGGGACACAGGCTACCGGCGTGGGACCCCCCAATGATACAAAGTAACAATTAAAAACACATTTTATAACAAAATTTCACAATTCAAAAAAAAAAATATTGATATCATAAAATAAGTAAAGGTAACTCTCCGTTCAAAATCTATAGGAAAACTGACATGGTCGTATTCTGAGCTTCGTATCTGACACAATTTTCAGCCGATTTCAATCATGCCGGGCTTGTTCAACTTAGAAACAATAGGCCTTTTCGTTGCCGAGTCGATTTTCTATCTTAGATAAACTACAAAGACAACACGAGTCACGAAACTCAATGGAAACTGTACTCGGACACGATGTGACCGAAGCAATGCATATCACATCCAATGCTTTTTTCAACGGCAACTTCACAGAAATACAATATTTCCAACAAATACTCATATAAAACAATAAATTATGTATTTATTTAATTCTCACAAGTTATGCTTTTTTCCAGAAGTTGCTAGTATCGATGCATTCCGCCCTCATTCCACTGTTGCATTTTGTTATGACTGACGGCTACCATAATCGCTGGTTCCCCAATGTCATATTGTAATTATCACAGAAGCCGATAACCAATTCAATATGGTAGCTGCCAGAAAAAACAAAATGCAACAGTGGAATGAGGGCGGAATGCATTGTTACTTTGTATCATAGGGGGCGGGGTCCCCACGCCGGTAGCCTGTGCCTTGGGAGGGTTACAGGGCTCACGCTGTCGGTCGCCAAATGCGACAAATTATGAAACTGGCGCAAGATTTTTCTAATTGGCGAATTTGTTTGGCGCATACGAAGAAGAAATCAGTAAATTAGTACCGCGGTTGTTTAAGTTCGTAATGCACAAAAATACAGGTCGCTCTACACTGTATACTACTTAAAGTAACCAGCACCTGCTGTGGGATTATCCAATCAACACGCATTTTAAGGCTTCCTAATTATGCAAAGATGTGGAATACTCGGATAGTATTGGCAGCTTATAACTTGTTTACATTTGTCACACCCTCTACTGACTTTTGTTTATACCTGCATTTGGAACTGTTATGGAACTGTTATGAAATTGCGCAATCATCACAATGGCGGCCATTTGCGAAAAACATCAGCAATGTTTACTACCGTTTCTTTTAAAACATTTAAATTGATTAATTGGTTAACCTAGCTAGATTCCAACTGGTAAATAGCATAGATGTACCGGTGTATATAAATGACTCGATGCTAATCGCTAATGGAGCGAGTCAAAACGTATCCAAACCAAAACGTACCCAATATTTAACGTATCCAAGTATCTTTTTCTTTTTTTTTTCTTTTTTTTTCACTTGATATTTTCATATAATATTTTTAGTCAGGTTAATATTTATGATTTTGTATGAACACATTTTTTTGGGGGTCTTTTGTTGATGTTTGTCAAAATATTAATATACCTATTCTCATAAAAGTTCTTTATAATTGATTTATTTTTTTTAATGAAATTTTTTTTGACAATTGAATGAAATATTTATTTGATAATTTATTTATAAAACTAAATGTGAATTAAATTCATTTAATTAACATTTAGAATTATATGACAGTATTTGTAATGTTTTTATTTCAACATTTTTAAATTTTAAAATTTTTATTTTTAAATATTATGCACCAATTGAATATGTTTTTGACAGTCCAAGTATAACAAATGCATATATCATACCAGAATATATAAAGACCATAAAGTTTTCTGAAAACATATTGGAGCCACTTGCTTTAAATTTGGCTCCAACTTCTTAAATTTGGCTCTAATTTTTCTCATTTGGCGAATGTGTTGGCGCAAACATTTTTACATGTTGTAAGTAATTAGTTAATAAGTAATAAAAAATGAAATAAAAGTAAATGAATAATAAAAAAAAAGTGTTTTGTTATTACTGTAGTGCGAAAAAAACGCGCTGCGAAAAATCTCCCTCTCACACAACCCAATCTCCCACTTTCGGAGCACAGATCTCCCACTTTCAGACCGAATAAAGTTCACAGGTCTGTTAATATAAAATAAACTAACCACACACCCAGACCTAATGTTATCTTTTCATAAACTCATAAACATTTAATCTTAAGCATTTTGTATCAAAACTTACATTTTATTCTAGAAATTAACGTACTGTAGACTACCGTCAGATAAAAAAAAATGTAGAACTTTGATTAACTAAAATTATTCATACAGCTACAAAGATTCAACAATAACAAGTTCAGTATCTGGTTCAGGATATGATTCGTTGAAGATCACAATATTATACTGGTCTAAAACAACGGATGTACCGCTAATGCCTTTTGTAAACAAACGTGCGATTTTGAAACTAGTTTCTTCCTTTTAACTACAAATAAATCAAACATTTTCCAAATTAAACCCGTCTTAATTATGTTTGATTTTATTCCACTGGATATGAACGTTCGGCTTTTTCCGATAGAAACAAAGCGATCGTTATTTTCCGGTAGGAGGTCAGCTGTTTCCGACCGCCAGATCTCGACAGGTAATAATCGATCGATTTTTAAAGGATTCCGATCGTTTATCAGCTGTTTCCGGTCGGAATTATGTTATTTTCAAGGTACAAAATGCACGATATCTCAGCTAATATAAATGTGTTTTTCAAAAACAAGACCTATTTAGAATCGGGAAACAATGCTCTTTCATTATCAATAATAAAAATATATGTAATATCTGTAGTTTTTAAAAAAGTTTATGGAAAAAACCGACGTTCCATAAATTCACCGACGCGGGTTATAAGGTGTCACATGCTTAAAAAAATGTCAGTTATAAATAATTATCAACAGAATAAAGGGAGGCATTCGTATCATTCTGTAACACATGTAGATAATAGTAGATCAATCTTGACTGATCAAAGGTAGTCAGTTAAGTGTTTAGCTGTTAGGCACCTATCAAAGTTTTGCCACAGTGTTTTTTGCGCTGAGCATATATGGGTCTTTTAAAAGTAGGTTATTCCCGACAGGCGGGAATATGACAGACAAGATGGTACTGAATCCCGGGAAAAGTACTTTGGCAAGCATATAATATGGGGATTTTGACCATTTTTCAATGCCCTAGGGTGAGAATTTAGACTCTAGAAAATGATAAATTTGAAATTTCCCTATGTCAGCTCGCAGTACCCCCTGCCCCGCCCCCTCCTCTCTGGGTAAAACATCGATAGGCGCGCTATGGTACTAGTAAGGCGCGTGTATCTTATTTGTTATTTTAAGTACAGTCGTACCTGTCAGCCAATGGAGCAAGAGAAAGTGACCGCTTAACATAGGTGGCCACTAAATAAAAGTTAAACATATAACAAAATGACCGCTAAATACAGGTTGACTGCTTAATGCAGGTGGCCGCTAATACAGGTTCATCTGTAGTACAGGTAAAACATTACGAACGTCATAATTTAAAGAGATGGGGCCGCCGTGGCCGAGCGGTTACAGTCATGGACTACAAATCTCTCAGCCCCTCACCGCTGTGGGTTCGAATCCCGGTAAGGACTTCGGATTTTTCATGTGAGGAAGCCTTCCAGCTGGCTTGCGGTAGGTCGGTGGTTCTACCCGGGTACCTCTGCGTACTCGGGGTCTTCCTCCACCTTTAATTAGCTGGACGTCGCTATATGATTGAAATACTATCGCAGCGACGGTAAACCCCAATACAACAACAACATAATTTAAAGAAGTTTTAGGTTTTAATCATAACAATGAAAGTCTTGAACTAACTAAACTAAAAGCACCACAAAACGTCACAGGAAAATTAACCTAAATGTATCCTTTATTAAATTTTGGCGGGAAATTATATCTCGAAATGGAGAGACCTAGAAACGGACGGACATACAGACGCGTGATTCCTATGTATCCTTGCCAAGCATTTTTTTTTCAGTTAACAATGGGATAAAAGAAAAACTTGCTTAATTGGCAAGTACATTGGTGTTATCTGATTTTATATTCGGACATTTTATTAAAGAACAGAAATCAGGTATAAACAAATACGAAGTACAAAATTAAACTGGCCTTGTAATTTAAACAACTCGAATCGTGTCTAGATGCATTGCGATTCTATTAATAGTAGTAGTTAGTAGTGTAGATCATATCAAAGGGAAATTACCCTGAAATGATATGGATTAAATAAGAATTGAATTACTTCCCTCCCCTTCCCAAGACTTGAGAAAGAAGCAGAACTTAAAGAAAAGGCATTTATCCCAAATTTAGGCGTAAAAAAGTCCCCGACTCTACCTTGTAAAAACCCGCCGACCCTAAACTTTAAAGCGGCCATTTTGGGAAAGCCGAATTGTCTGTTAAGATTTTGTAACTGGTTCACTGTTAGGCCGTCATTTTTTATTTATCTGATTCACAAACACCACCGACCCTAATTTCTGTAAAAGTGAAATAAAAACAAGAGATCATGATATGTTCTATTATTAATTAATCCGCTAGCCTTGGAAATTTAGAGCAAAAAAGAAAAAAAAGTCACAGAAATTTCCTCGCAGGGTGTCGTAAAAGTTACGAGCACATCATTATTTGTCATAAACATTATGATGTTTGACTTGACTTACTATTTGAGTTTACCGTCGCTTCGACATTATTTCAGTCATATAGCGACGTTTTGATCAACACATACAAGGGTCCTATTTCTAAATCAGGTCATCCAATCTCACTTTTGCAAACCATTTTCAGAAAATGTGATGTCATATTTATATATTTAGCATGACTAGAAAGAGCCAATGAAATTTGTGGTCCACGAATGTAACCGCTCGGCCACGGCGGCCCCGCATTTTTAATGATATATGAAGTTTAACAGCACTTTTTAAACATGTCAACTAATGTTTTAAGAGACCGTCAGAGAGAGAGAGAGAGAGAGAGAGAGAGAGAGAAGAATGACTGAAGTGAGGTAAGATTTTACCAATATCTGATACAAATACAAATCATTCCAGCCTTTTTCTTTACATACTCTCTCTCTTTCTCTCTCTCTCTCTCTCTCTCATTTTTTTTTCTGTGAAGGGGGGTCCTGAATATCCTTTGTCCCTTGTATTTTTTTCCCTCTCAATTCAGATAACATATATGTTATACAAGGTATAATATTGTTTTTTTTTTCCAGACATTTCTGGTTTTATAAAGGTATATTCTCTCGTAATTTATTGATTTGTAAAAATATAAAATTTCATAAATTCCTGGTCTTCTAAAATATTACTCTCACAAAATTCAATCCGGTTTTCAAAACAAAATTAGGGTATTGTCATTTTTAAAGATTTTTTATTTTTTGATTTCTATGAAAGCAAATAAAAATAATAAAAAATGTATAAAAAGAAGATGACATAATTCACAATAAAAGAAACATATTTACTTAACATGATAATTTAAAAATTAATTTGTTTTCTCAGGTAAATGGTGTCTTTTTCTTTTAAAGAAAATAATTACCAATTTTGAACTATTATTTATATTTTTTAAATATTTTTGTCAACTTTTTTTTAAAAAAAATCCGTAAATCAAATAATTATAAAATGATGTTATTATGATAACATTTTAAAACAAAAAGGCTTTAAAAAACCTAATCCCTATACTACATAACTTTTTTGAGACCGTTGCCCTAAACACAGATTTTTTTTTTTATTTTATTTTTTTTGGCCAAAGTGGGAAAAGGAAAAGTAATCACAATCTCAAAAAACACGCACTCGAGGTTATGTTAAGCATGTTAAACATAAAAAATGATTGCTGAGGCCAGCGCCAATGGTATCTCGTAATATAATATGAGTTTTAAGTATTTGTAAACTGGAAAATAGTAAACGTCGAGAGAAATGCATGCTTCTATTCGTTAGTTAATCGATGTCTTATTTAAAAACAGATTCACGTTTGTTTTTTCTATGGCTTAAGTGAGCTCAGTGAATGACCATATCTCTTGGAGAGATAAAAATGGGGGGATTTTTTTCTTTTCATTTTTTTTTTCTTTTTGTAAATGATCAGTCACGAGCGGATTAATCCAGCAAAAGGTCAACTATGACATCAATGAAGAAGAGCCTTTGAACACGACAATGTTTATGTCGATGCATTTGCCATTTAGGCTCTTCATGATTTTGAATGTTTAATCTCTTTTATGTCGTTTGCACCAGGAAGCACGTTTTCCGGTGCGGATGGTCTAACCACTCGGCCACCGGGTCCGGTGAAATGGGTTTTAAGTGATGACAAGAGAGTGTAATGGGTGCGAGAGAGATGGTGTGTTCCGCTTCCTTTTTTCTTGTTATTAAATAGGGATTTTTTTAAATGTAGCCGTGAACAAGTTTTAAAAGTTATTGAACTAGATTCATGCACTAAATGTGGGGAACACTGGCAGTGAAAATAAATTCTTTCAAAGTAGTCAGTTATTAGTACCGAAACAATTCAGTTCATCACGCTTCCGAAACTCTTAATGCATTGTATTAAAAATCACCAAAAAAATGAAAGAAAATCATATACCGAAAGTATATTGTATACAATGACAAAGATTTCACTGCTTTTTTACCATCTTTAGCTCAAGTTTTATACATATAAGGATAAGATCTGCTGTAACTGGGAGACAGCAGAATTTAAACCCCTCCTAGTGAACGAGTTAACTTGCTAATATACTTTCCTGTTTAATTTCAAGACTTCAAGATTTTGTGACAGACAGACTGACACTCCTGATTAATATGATAGGCCTCTTTACAATGTATAAACCTTACCTTTGTACATCGTAGTGAGATAATACCTTTATAAATTATTCACAATAAAACTAAAAACTTTTTACTCTCTTAATCTCATCTGAGTGATCATGTTACAGTCAAAGGGAAAAAAGAAGAACAAAAAAGAACCTACTGGGTTTCGAACGCACAGCACTCAATTTCAATGCAACTGACAGCAGTAATGTTAGATTAAATATGCATGTATGCTCCTAAATTGGAAGATACGCATTAGAATGCGGAGTTCTTTTCCAAACTTTTGCTGTGATAACTATTACCTCGATTTCCCGTTCGTAGGATCTGACATCGCAGTAAAGGTCGACTCATCTAGACCGCGAAATCGCCGGCTCTTGGACAGCTAAGTTAAAGGCAGCGAACGTTAATTTATTTTTGCAGAAATAACCAAGGTATTCCGATTTTCAATTTTGTATTGTTCTGAAACGTACGTTCTTATCGGAAAATTTCGAAATTCAATTCATTTTCTTATTAATATCCAGGACGCAAAGATCGACTTAAGACGACCGGGATGTTGGCAGACCCTCGTAACGCAGAGCATCGGAACTAAAACGATTTTAATGTTCTTTCCATTCATGCTAGACCAAACTACTTTGAAACAGTATAAAAAAAAAACCCAAAAACCATGCATTCTATTGTGTAAGCCAAATCAACCATTGGCTACTGATCACCCAAGCCTGTCAAACCCTTTCAAGCAATTTGTTACTATTTTTCTATGTTATGTCATATTGATGACAGGTGCTGCTATTATGTTCTCTTCTCTTATGTCAACCAATGTATGTTTTTCCTGGGAACTTGGCAAGATACCGGGATATCAAGAAATTAATATCGACCAAAGTGTGAATTCATCGTAAATGGATGTAATATAATAGTTTTTAATTCCTTTAAAATTGCGATGATATAGAAAAACCTATATTACAGTAGATCTAATGTGCAATTATATATATGATATATCTCATAACAAAAAATATGAAATGAAATCATCGAGGCAAACAAAGGCACCGAGAGACTGCTGACGAGGTTATCATGAAATAAAATCGAGTTCAGCTGACTTACTACTTGTATCTTGAGTTGCTTGAAACACGTGGAACTGTTGGTTTCATATGACCTTTTCCTTTATCGAGTTCAATCATACTTAAACGATGGAAGAAGAAATACATTTAAATGGGTAGTTACGTCATGATGTTAATAGCGCGTTGTGCGCTTTGGTTTAATACGCATGCGCAAAGTCAAGGTCAGTCTCAAAGGCATATTCGTTCATATCGAATGGAAGCAGCTCCCTAACTGACAGACATCTTTTTTCGTTGCTTGATGTTAAAATCATTATACTTTTCATGAAATGTTAAATTAAGTATTTCGAAGATGGTCCTTTTTAAGCATGCATAAGAAAGAAAATCAAAGCGCTGATAGCCCTGAGAGAACAGGGTTTTTTTTTAATATGATGATGTTGCATTTGTTTTGCTAATCAAAGTTAATTTACCGGTAATAAACGATGCTCAAATGTTTAATATGACCAATAAACCAAATCATGATTATAAACCTGCTTACCTTGCGTGAACACATTATTTGTCTCAATGGACTGCTAACAATTAGCATATCGCCACTCTTACTCTCCTTTTCCTTGCCTACAGTTTATAGGATTATATGAATATATGGAAGCAAATCTAAAACAACAAACTTTCATTTTTTTTCATTTCATTTTATATACACAATCAATTAATGATAGTCAATGAAACAAAAATACATGTGTCCTGTATTGCAAAAAAAAAATATCCCCTTGAGTCTCGAACCCACGCCCCTTTCATACGTTTCAATTTGTATGACGAAAAGCCTTACTTAACCCTCTGCACCATTGGGCCAACTGTTACATACATTTGAAATTGTATCCATGTATCGCTGGAAATTCTAGCCAGTTAAGGTTCAATATATCTCCGATTGAGGTGAGATTTTTTTCGCTTGCGTTCTTTCTTTACATTTTATTAAACACGTTATTTTCAGCATCGATTATCAAATCATTTCAATTCAGTTTCGTCTTCCATGACGCAATCGTACGGAAATAAATATGAAAATGTCACCATTTAATGATATGACAGAAAACAAAATTTAGAACTTACAGTCCGCGTAGTAAAAAAAAAAGAAAAAAAAGAGGGAAATGGATGTCTAAATATAGCACCGAAAATAATGTGAGATACAGAAATGTGTGCTACCATAGAACCGCGTGGCAAGCAAACCGGTTCAAAAACTGTTTAGCTTCGTTTATATCATTATCCAATTCGCAAATTTCCATGTCGATTTTCGTATTCTGCAATACATGTACCACAGTCAGTTGTACTTAATCGAAACATACGCAAACAATATTCTAGTTACTATAACAACAACAAAGGAAATTAATGTCTGTGTAATTGCTCTCATTCGCCATGCAGTGTATTGTACATGTCACGTGACTTCCTTTCGACAAGTTACGGAAATGTCGATATACGGCTATCCTAATCAAAAATTGTAATCACGATTTAAAGTTATAAATGATATGGAAAGAAAATACTTAAATAAAAAATATTTTGAACAGTGCTATACTTTTGTCTACTTTATTTCAGCTGAATACTTTGTTTAAGCGATATATATATCTGATGCAATTATCGCGCATCTAACATGTAATCAAGCTTGATCACTTTCATTCTTAGTGACATCAGAGTTTGTAAAGCGTTTTGGTAAAATTTCCTAATCTGGTCCACTCTACGAGTTAAAGAAGCTCGTTCATAATCGGCAGAGAATTTGAATTTTAACTATTTGTGTGTGTATCTATCAGCATCGATCTATGGGTCATGGATCTGTACGGTCAACCATTAAAATTTTTTATAATTGTAAAAGATGGGTGGTTTCTCAATTACAGGCAACAGCGTTACGTACGATTTTGAACCTATTTTTAGAATTGTAAAATATTTACTTAGGTGTTATATTTTTTGTGTGCCATCACATGCCTGATCACATTCACTCCTCGCGCATGCGCTCACTTCACAGGTTGAACTTAAGAATTCGTTATCCGAATTTGGGTAAAGACGTCATGCGAAGTGTACCAAGCGATCCCAAGTGTTCTTTACTAATCCAATTTCCCTGAAGTTGGCGTTACCGAGTTTATTTGCCAAGTAACAAAGACTTCACCAACATTAACGAGGGATGGCTGAAAACCAACAACATTTTTTTAAATTTTATTTCTGCCGATCATCTCAGAAGGTAACTGGTAGATTGTTCAGACTGAATGATTTGGTTGTCTCCAGTATCAGGCGCATGCTATTTCTACTTTTATACCCCGTCTGTTTGCTTGTTTGTTTGTTCGTAGGTTGGTTGGTTTGTTAGCAACTTTATTGGCCATAACTTGAAAATTATATAAGCTATTTACTGGAAATTTTTAGATATAAATAAAATTCGACAAAGTGCAGAATTGCAGTAACTAAGAATCAAAACTCTACTTGGTCCAATTTTGATTATTTCCTTTTCATTTATTTTCTGTTATTTTCAATAATGTTGTCGTTACTGATAATTTTATTGTTTAACAACACCAAAAACTTTCGTAAATATGATATAATTGTATCAATTTCAACTTAGATATTAGAAAAACAACAACAAAAAAACAACAAAAAAAAAACAACAATTACTTAAATATTCACTTGTTTCCAAAAATGACCTTCAGGGCTGGCGTCGACGAGCACAACTTTGATGTTATCAGTAATATATGAATAGACTTCAACACAAGTCCCGGAATATTTTGTACGGTAAAACGTTGCACGTATTGCGGTATGTACCACTAAAATCCCGTGGGTCCAAGCTCTACAAGGTATAGACTTTAAATTATAAATAGATGGTGCGTAGGAGAAGTGCAATGACTATGAAACAGAACTCTTTTCTGACTTCCTTTTTCTTAATTATCTCCCTTTATTTTTTCAAGATTTTTGTCTTGAGCATTACTCCTTTACTACATGGATTTAACATACTAAATGATTTTAAATTAGCATCAGTTATTTAGCATATGACCTTTTTGGGTGGTGACAAAAATTATTAGGCTCAGACGGGGGCACAGTCCTTTTCGAACACATCTAGTTAACATTTAAAGTTACATCGGTCGCCTGATAAAAGCTAGTAGATCTATGGTAGTCATATAATCTGATATCGGATCTATATATCCCTATGCCATAAGACATACGTCATAACACATAATTACTAATACGTAAGTCAGATTGCATAATTCATAATCATAAGAAAAAATGCAGCCGGACTCTTGTCTTAGTATTTATGTGTTATGAATTATGCCTTATGTTATATGACTTTTATATTTTAAAAGTGCGGCAACACCCCCACATTTGTTTAACATGGCGGAGAAAGGGAGTGAAGTGAAAATGAAGATTGTTTGGTAAGTAATGAAATGATTGACATACGTTGTTTATTGAATGGACATCGTTCAACAATATTTAGCTAAACTTCAGAATAGCAAGTCTACTGAGTACATTTATTAGTATCGAACAGTTTTCATCTGCGTCCAAGGTTTCGTCAACATTAATTCTATTCACTCATTGCCATAGAGCTTGAAGATGATGGCTTAAGAAATGAAGATGCTAGAGTGCAAACAAAGTGAAATCAGGCATTTTTAAATATTAAAAGGGGCATAACTCCTGACCTAATTGGCTGATATCAGCCATAATCGAAATTAGCCAAAATAATATAGCTTTAAACATTGTCATAATGTTTGAAGATGATTGCTTAAGAAATGAAGATGCTAGAGTGCAAACAAAGTGAAATCAGGCATTTTTAAATATTAAAAGGGGCATAACTCCTGACCTAATTGGCTGATATCAGCCATAATCGAAATTAGCCAAAATAATATAGCTTTAAACATTGTCATAATGTTTGAAGATGATTGCTTAAGAAATGAAGATGCTAGAGTGCAAACAAAGTGAAATCTGGCATTTTTCAATATTCAAAAGGGCATAACTCCTGATCTAATTGGCGGATATCAGCCATAATCGAAATTAGCCAAAATAATAAAGTCATAAATATTGTCATATAGCTTTAAGATGATTGCTTAAGAAATGAAGTTGCTGGAGTGCAAACAAAGTCAAATCTGGCATGTTTTAATATTTAAAGGAGCATAACTTCTGATCTAATGGGCCGATATCAGCCATAATCGAACTTGGTCGAGAGATTATGGTAATAAACATTGTCATAAAGTTTGAAGATGATTACTTAAGAAATTAAGATGCTAGAGTGCAAACTACGTGTGGATGACGGACGGACGACGGACATTCATCGATCCTAATAGCTCATCATAGTCAAGTCAGTTAGGAACTCGTTGCCACGAGATAATAAAAAAAGAAATACACCATGTCCCCTCTGTGCTTCCGTATATTTGCTAAAAACTAATAATATAAAATAGGAATAACATACATTAAACTTATTTTAGACAAAACAAAAATTCTGTCTTCGTCACTGAGCTCCAGATTCTATTCGAAAAATAAAACCCGGTTATTTATGACTGCCTAGTCAATGCGTGACTGAATGTAATTACATGCATATTGATTCCGTCAGAAAGGTTATAATTTCTAAGGCTAAAAATAACGAAGTTTCTATTCTATTCAGATGTACTTTGTCCATTGCGAAACCTAACAAAAGAACGTGAATTGTTAATTTATAATAACCTTTATATTACTTAGGGAACATGAAAGAACAGTCATTTACATAAAGGACAAAGCCTGCAGGCAGGGACATCTGCTATCACGTGATTAGAGAATATGGATATGATATTGCTTCGTGGTTAAAAGGTTCTCTAGCCTCTAAGAAGTTTCCCACTAGTACGATTTTTCTTCAAGTTATTAAACAATATTAAGAATGTTAAACGAATTTTGTTTATGTAAGGAAGGTCCCTCTGCACACCACTTTTTGATTAAAGAGATGTAGTTCCAACATCGCTTAAAAAAAATAATAGAAAATAAATAAAATAAAAAATAAATAAAGCATAACTCACAACAATAGACAAATTTCAGGTATGAGCAATACAGTAACCAGGAACAAGAACTCTACCTGGGTCTAGGCCAAAAGAAAATAAATGTGTTTCTGGTGGCATGGACCAGGTGCAGATGGTATTTGCTAGATACAACGGTTAATACCCCATTTCATTTGTATCTAAAAACCGTTTGATCAATTAATGCTTACATTATATATATATTGTAATATAATAAAAGAATTCATTATCAATATTCTTAGTTTTAAATCATTTGTCTATATGTAAATATAATTATATAGCAATTTATCCTGTAATAAAGGTAATTCTCTAAACAGACAACATTACAACATCGAATCTTTTTTTTCAAATTGTAACGTTAAAAAAGGTCTCTGGTGGATGACTTATTTATGTGGAGATTGAAATATTTGTGCTGAATTTTTAAAAGTCGTATAATCAACAATCTTTGATCTTCATTTCAAGTTATCTTTACCAATAGAAAAAAAAACCCCTGTGAACCTGGCATTTTTATTACACATAGCTAACAGAGCCATTGAGGCGGGCATCCAAGACTTTTCCCCCAGAATATTGTGAAAATCCCTTTTTTTTTCTTCATATGTACAATGCATTCAATATACAAAAGGATTCCATACTGATGACTGTATATTATTGCCCCCACCCCCATCCCCCGCCCCTGGATATGAAAAGGGCATGGTGAATTTCCCAAAAATTAACGATAGGTGTTTATACATTTGGAGGGGAAATAAAAAAGAATAAATATATTATGCAATTACTTTAATGCCATAAATTTAGTTTAAAAAATACCATGGATGCTGATACGTAAGTATGTATGTGTCTAAAGCGTATACAAATGGTCACCGTGAGCTGTGAGAAAGCCTTCCAGCTGGCTTGCGGTCGGTCGGTGGTTCTCCCCGGATGCCTCCGTACATTCGGGGTCTCCACCTGTAATTAGCTGGACGTCGCTATATGACTGAAATACTGTCGAAGCGACGGTAAACTCAAAAAGTCAAGTCAGGTCACCGTGAGAGATGAAGCTTTTCAGGTCAGCTTTCAGATGTAATCATTAGCCACTGTATTCCTTAAAAGTTCTAAGTACATTTTGTTACCAAGGAAACATTCTTCGTATACAACTAATATAATTTAAATATTTATTGCTGTAATTTTATACAAGGGATACATGGGACTGGGTACAAGTTATTACAACATTATCAAAACTTACTCTCAGATAAACTACATAACATGGCGATCCATATTAATACACACTAAGCAGTTAAAATTCAAACATATCAATCACATAATATCAAATAATATACATGCACTAAGTTTAAAGTGAACATGTTTGACAGTTGTTGAGTAAATGGCCTTAACAACAAGAACAAGAACAACAACAACAAAACATTAACAACATCAACTTCGAAAAGGGGGCATAACTGTGTCAAAATGAAATTAAGGGTTACTTGCCCTTTTGCAATGAATTAAAAGTTTGAAGTGAAAAAAAAATTATGTTTAATAATGGTTTTTGAGAGGAAAAAGAAAATTAACTGTGCCAAAGTGTTTAAGCGTTTTTCATGTTTGCCTGTCCCTTTTGAGATTTTTTTTTTAGCAAATATTCCAAGTTTGAAGTGAATATGTTTTTGTGACACTGACCGTAACAAAACCCACACAGGAAATTCAAAGTAAAAAAGGACAATAAGTGTGCCGAAATAAATTTTAGAGTGACCTTTTCTCTTGAAAGAGTTTCCTTTCTTGATTGATGCCCGAATGTAAACCTAAGCCAACGCCAAAGACTGATTATAACAGTAGCTCCACTTTAAATTTTCTTCCAAAAGCGGAACTAAAATTAGATTTAAATATGTTGACTTTCATGTGCAATTTCTATTAAGCACAGGGGTTATTCCTATTGTCCGCTGTGATCTATTATACAAGAGACCTAGCGCAGCTTATTCTTTGACTATACCGATTTTCTGAAATCTCGTGCGTGCCCGAGACTTCGACACGACCCGGGTACGAAATCAAAGTGTTCATTTTGAATTTAGTACGTTTTTATGTAAAGTTCTAATTGATTTTGAATGAAAATAATATTAATGTGGTTATTTTGTTTAGTTACTTATTTATACGCTTGTTTTGGATATAAACAGACGTCAGTGATGTTGATCGACCAGATTAAAGGAATCAGTCAGTACGCAAGCATTTTACATGATTGCCTTTGAGGATTCGTTTTAATAACACTAGTCAATATCAA
The DNA here is from genome assembly GCA_021229015.1 of Solen grandis. Classification (NCBI taxonomy): domain Eukaryota; kingdom Metazoa; phylum Mollusca; class Bivalvia; order Adapedonta; family Solenidae; genus Solen; species Solen grandis. The sequence continues at coordinate 29,952,386 of CM037789.1, read as the reverse complement.
AAGAACCGGAACCGGTAAAAAACATTTTATCGCTTTTAGAAATGTCCAAATATAATCGACATGCAAACATCACAATTAATTTGAAGATGAAATAAATTAAGCTTAGGCGGTAATAATAAAGACTCGCTTTAACTGTCTTACCCATTAAAACTGACCACCAATTAATCACGAGAACTTTGGCTCTTTCTACCTTTTCTCATGCAGGACGAGCAGTCAATGTTTCGGTAGTTTCCAATGTCAATTCACATGTTTCACGCGCCCAAAACAGGCGCCTTCAGATGTCAGTTAATCTATTTGATCAAAACACGATGCCATCCTAAGCATACCAAAAGAGGCAATGCTTACATATTTGAAAACGATCTGTGAGAAATAGCTTAGTTCATAGTAGCCTTACATGTAGTTACTCGGGTTCCGCCCTCGCGACTTCATTGCGAACTAAAAGACAATCATGAACTAATATATACACAGCTTACATAAGATATTGTCAAATTGTTATTTTTATATATCGGTGTATACATCTAAAAATATTTTTTCTTCGTTTTCAATTAATTCAGACCCGGGAAGTCGCATTTTAGACTGGCGGTTGCGGTCAGTCTTATGAAGCGGTAAATTAAAATCAGGCATTGTTAATTTTCACAAGTAACGCAGCACTGTTACATTGCACGTTCAGGAGCGCATCAATGCAACGTGATAATACTGAAGTAAGGTTATGGCCTCCTTTGGTAATCCTGCAGCATTGTTTTCTTTGATGTAATCTATGGGAAATACCGTAAAAGTAATTGTAGCAGAACTCGAGAAGTACTGTATGATAATGAATGCATTTCCACAGGATCTATATAATTATACAAGACTGGCCTTGATTTATACTTACTCTGAAAAGATTAAACTATACAATGAAAACTTTTTTTTTACCAAAATTACAATACTCCTTTTGGAAAAAATGCAGTTTTGGTGAAATGTGATCAGGGTACAAGATACAAGATAATATTCAAATTTTATCGTGCGAAGTTTAATGAAACGGCCCTGGTTAGGCCAACAAAAAAGTTCCGTTCTGGTCTCCAGCAAATAAAAAAGAGGGTCGGTAGGTCAGGATTTTATCTTATTACATGAAACGTAATTTTAAAAAATGGAAATACAATTTTTAATGGCGGAAAGGTGTAAAAAAAACACGTTTAGGGTCTGTCGTTAAAAATAGAGGGTCGGTCGGGAGACCAGAAATGGAACATTTTTTTATTTTTTTTTGGCCTTAGTGTCTTTATTACTTTCTCGTATTCCCGTGATTGGAACACAGTTCTGCTGGAAAATACCATTGATCCCGAGGTAAACTATAATACAAGTGTATAAAGAAATAAAACTGTGTTTGGCCGTTGGAAGATGGATATTTAGAAAACAAATACTCCGAACAGAACGGAAGACACATCGAATACCAATCTCTACAGTCTTTGTCAAATAATCGTAACAATTACACATTGAAAAATGTCAAAATAAAATATTTTTCATATGTCGTTGATATCTTGTGGATACCAAACATAATTATTTCGGGAACAAATCCATAATATTGGACCCACACCACTTTTACCATCTTCGAGAAACATTCCATCAAACTAGGTCAGTGTTGGCGCTGTTACGGACGTTAGAGACCATACGCTAGCATCTGTTATCAACGACAAAAATGCCCAATGACACTAATATATGATTTCCCTTTAAAAATGCTGCTATAGCCCAAATAACAATCATTAAACTTTTATGATTTTTATTATAACAATATTTTCCATAAAGAACAAAGAGAACCAATTTCTGTGTAAACATTTGTTTATTTAAAATATTGATAAACGCGTTTGCTTTTTTTTGGGGGCAAATATGGGGAATTAAAAACATATTTTTAACAAAAAACGAAACTAGGAACCTGTTTATTAAGCGTTTTTAAGCAAAGGTTATTCAAAGGGAGGTTAAGCACTTAGATACTGGAAAGAAAGTGATTTTAGTTCAAAAGGTCAAATATATTTCGAACTTTCATTTATATCTTAGATGCAGCAATGGTGTAATTATCGAATACTGTGTCTGCGACAGTCAATTTTAACACTCTCTTGCTACTTAGAAAGACGATAGATCACATATACCATATTTCAAGAAATTTGAAATTGTATATTTATATATCAGTAAGGCAAGTACTATGTAAACATATGCCTATGTTATTATATTATTAAGGCAAATGTAATTGAAATTATAATAATTGTTTCTGCGACAAGCTATTTTTGTAATTGAGAATAACTGTCTAGCATTCGTGTAGATAGTGACGTCACTTTTATAAAACGTTTCCTTGCACTTAATTTAAATCTCCCACGTGTGATTATTTAGAAAACCAGGTCTCAGAAAGTAAGAAGTTCATATGTACATTTATTCGCATCCGTTACCCATCAGTCATACTTCGTACTTCGTAATTGCAAAAATAAAATAAATGTTTTTTGCTCAAGGAAATAATATTCCTCGGTGAGACAATCAGGTGGTCCGAACAATGTAAGGTTGATGCATTTTTCGATATAAGAAACCTGTATCAAATTATAATATACATGTACATCATTAACATTTCACATGGAAAAAAAAGATGGTTTACTTATATGTACATTTGTATGTCACTCTTTGTACTTTTACAAGGTTCAATAAAGGCCCCAGGCACACCTTTATGTAAGGGCACATATTGTATATGAAATTAATTACCACGAGGATTTCTATTACCAAAGCAGGTGTTGTTGTTATGTTTGTCACTCCTTCGCTATAGATTTTCAGACATGGAGAGGATGGACTTGAGGAAACGTACATGACACCAAATACAACACTGCAACCATTGTGTTACTGTCATAATCACCAAGCAATACCTATCCCCGCTAGGTTGGGCGATTTCAATGTTAGTTTCAAGCTTCATCATATAACATAAACACCAAATGTGACGAATTATTAGATTTGGGTGTTTCGCGTATTGATTTGAAGTATATTATATAACAAAAAAAGGGGGGGGGTCATTGAAGAAAGGTTGATTATCACTTATGGAGTGCATATCGGTTTTATAACATTTTATCACGTGAAAATAATTTTCAATTTTCAAGCAATTGTGTATTGTTTGTTTATTCGGTTTAACGTCACATCGACAGTATTTCTGTCATTTGGAGACGATGGCTACTTGAAACATATATAGTGCTGCCACGCTGCAATATCACGCCGTAGACATGTGGCATTATATCACAACTAGTCACATTATCCTGACACCGGGCCAACCAGTCCTGGAACTAACTTTATAACAAGGATGGAAGCTATACCAGTACTATTCTTTACGACTATGGTTTGTCGGGGGCTGTGTATATGTTGTGATGTGTACAATCGTTGATTAATTTATCAGTCATTTATAAAGATTTTGTAGAGGCCAGAGTTTTTTTTATATACACATTAGATATAACATACCTATCCTTCGACATTTTCGACACAACTTCACAGACAGGAAGGGGTTCTACAAAATATCTCTATTATATCACTAAGTCGCTGAAAGCAATATATATATATTATGCAACGTACAGAAATTACAGGTATTATGCAGGGTCAGACCTTTCAGAAAAAAATGATATGAAGATAATTATGTTGTTGTTTGCGTTCGGGCTCATGCGTCTTTTTAAGACCCAGCACCTCAGCACTTCTAACTTCGGTTCTGTTATATCGAGGCCGACCGATGTACAAGATTGCCGGGGCCGAGTCTTTTGGATCCGTGACATCACCCTGTACCCGGGAGACGCATGCGCATTCGACCATATCCGGCTGGGTGTGATAGATATTTATTAGTTTTTTGTTTTTTGGTTGTTTTTTTTAGCAGAATTGTACAGAAGATGAACCTTCGTTATTAATTAGAAATATGCCTTTGTTTGGTTCTTGTGTCTGAAAATTACTTTAGTTCAAATGAAGATATGAAACCAGGATATCGTATTAGGTTCAATATCCTTCCGATATGCGTAAATGTAGATTCTCTTTATGTAACACAAGTGGGCGTAAAAGTTAATCAACGAAGTTGCTGTATCATTTTCATTTTCGGCCGAGAAACTAAGACTACGTGAACTCATTGTCATCCATATTAACACGAGTACTTTTGTTCTTTTATAGAGATAATATATAACATTGAAACAAATACCTCTGTATGATAATAACTTGGGAGTCCTTGTGGATATGACAATAATTTCTTTACCCTTATTCATGTACACATTCATGATCTTGATATCTATCATTTTGAGCAAAAAAAAAAAAAAAAAAAAAAAACAACAACAACAACAAAAAAGGGCCAATATGACCCACCCTGTGTCCATCACCTGAGTAAGATTGCTGTGTAAGGTATTGTTACAAAAATGTGGCATCTAAAGTGTTTGCAATGTTTTTCTAACATTTGACTATGTTTTGACTAGATTTTGTTCCTACCTCAATTTGCACTCATCTGGGATTTCATGCATTCATCATTCTTATGAAGTTTAATGAAAACTGGGACAAAAATATAGCCTCTAGAGTGTTCACAAGGTTTTTCTAAACGTTGCCCAGGTGACCTAATTTTTGACACCATGGGACCCATTTTCGAACTCATTCAAGATATCATGTAGACAAACATCCTGAAAAATTTTCATGAAGATTTGGCCAAAACTGTGGCCTCTAGAGTGTTCACAAGCAATTTTTAACGACACAAGACGGACGACGGACAAAAGCGGTCACAAAAGCTCATCCTGAGCACAAGTGCTCAGGTGAGCTAAAAAAAACCCCCAAAAAACATGAAACATTATTGTAATATTTAGATTCTAGTTGACAAGAATATAAACTTTATTATTACATAACTATTATGTATAAGCCCTCTAACATTTAAAGATGCCTTTTCAATAATACACTGACGAATTTGGAATGCCCTTCCATTAGAAGTACGAAATTCAACATCCCTAAACATTTTTATGTCATGTTTAAACGTTATTTTCCAATGCCGAATCTGTAAAGACTGCGGGCTGTTCTTTTCTCTAATCTCAACATGTATCATGTTGGCCTGAACTCCTTATTATGGACTTCCTTCACTCTCGAATGACGAAAATAATGTGTTCACAAATATTTTAATGTCCAAACAGCCCATCAGATTATTATGTAGGTATAAGGAAACTACTTCACACGAGACTACGGACTAAGTGCAGTTCTTTGAATTTTCATTTGTTCTCGAAAAATATTATTCAAGATCATAAATGCACTTGTGGGCAATCAGAGACAATTAACCATTATTTTCCAGTGCCGAATCTGTAAAGACTGCCGGGCTGTTCTCTTCTCTAATCTCAACAAGTATCATGTTGACCTGAGCCAATCAGAGACAATTACATGTAACCATTATTTTCCAATGTCGAATCTGTAAAAACTGCCGGGCTGTTCTCTTCTCTAATCTCAACATGTATCATATTGACCTGAACCAATCAGAGACAATTAACCATTATTTTCCAGTGCCGAATCTGTAAAGACTGCCGGGCTGTACTCTTCTCTAATCTCAACATGTATCATGTTGACCTGAACCAATCAGAGACAATTAACCACTATTTTCCAGTGCCGAATCTGTAAAGACTGCCGGGCTGTTCTCTTCTAATCTACATGTATCATATGACTAAACCCAACAGACATAACCTTATTCCATGTCATCTGAAGACTGGGCTGTTCTCTCTCTAACTCAACAGTTCATTGATGAATCCTTATTGACTTTCTTCTTCTCTCTCTCTCTCTCTCTCTCCCAGTTATATGCCAAGTTAACTATGTGATACATCTATTGCCAGTTTGATATAAAACAACTGAATTGTATGCATACATGAACTCGTTCTACAAAATGTGCTAAACAACAAAGGCAAATGCAGATACTTGCGGCACCACGTGAAACGCTCCGCAAGTTCAGCCTGTGAAGTCAGCGCATGCGCGAAGCTTGAACTTTATCAGTCATGTGACGGTAAACGAAAATAGAATTTATAATAGTATGTGCTAGAGAGACCACCCATTGTATTGTTGTATTGGGTGACAATACGTTTTTAATGACAATTTAAAAAGGGGGGAAGCACATCCCTGCGCGAGGAGCTCAACCAAAAACTTTGTTTTCAGAGAAAATAAAACACTGTCTAGATCCTTTCAAAGGAGAAATTGAAGTTTTTCCTGATTGCCTACAGTAAGAATGGGTTACAGCGTGTAAACAAATTCAAGCGAAAAGGCCAAAGTCATATTTTGTAAGGCTCTGAAAATAGCTTCATTTTTGTTTTTCTTTGTTTTATTACACTGCAAATGACGTCGATGTTGTGCCCACGAGTAACTCATGATAAAATTAATGTCAAAATAAAGTTTAAAGACATAAGTTTGAATAAAATATAGGAGTTTCCCTTTTGGGTTTGAAAATTTGCGAGGCTGATATTTATTTCAGTAAAGTGACTTTCTCAACATTGGCTTAAGCAGGTCATCACCTTTAATGAATCTCTTATCTCAAGTACAATTCAGGGGGCTAATGAATAAATAAATACTCTGAGAGGCTAAAATGTAATCTCTTATATAAAAATAAATGAAAACTTAAAAATATATTAATTATGCCGCTTAAACATGCATTTTATGCAGAAAACATCGATGAAAACTTATACAATGCAAACAGCTTGTCATGCTTGAGCAGTACTTTTTGTATGTTGGTCTCGAACCTATCCATCATCAAATATAATGCGTTCTGTTAACCATACCGCTTGCAACCGTTATGGATTTGGTTCCCTGTTTGCACTCTATACGCTACGATAAAACAGGGATGCAAACGCTAACGTTGGGAACTTATAACGGCAACTGGACGCAGGTACTATTTAGACCGACATTTAAGGAAACACAAGAAGTTGTTTGTTAACCTTTCGCTCATCATGCCGCACTTGTACGAGCATTACCGGTAAGAGACTCTAGGCATGCCCAAGGCCGAAAGTAGAGTCGACTGAGTCGCGTGGCTGTACCATTGCGCTCAATCAACGACTGTTCGTCTACGAATACGTTTTCGAGCCACCAGAGCTGCCACGCATACTTTCGCCTTGTCAACAGACGTTTCCGCTTCCAGTCCGCGGTTCAGAGTGCATTACGATTGGTTGGTAAGTTTTAGACCACTTTTTATTATTTTTGATACATGATATAATTCAAAAGACCAATAGAAAAAACGTACTTTTGACAACGTTTGTATTTCAGCGACGCATCCATGCCAGAACTATATGACACAGGCTGCGTTAATATTGATTTACATTTTCACAGACCAAAGAAGAGGTATATTTTGTCTGACAGTCACAAGCAGCGAAACTTAGTTGAATTCGCAGAAACCGTCGTTTGACCCGCGCGCAATGGGAAGAAGTTCTCTATTCAGATGTATCCAAGTTCAAAGTTCAATGGTCAGAACCGTGAGTGTGGTGTGTAGACGCGAAAGTTAAGAGGTTCGTTGACAAATGTAAAAAGGAGGTTACACGTGGTGGTGGGGTAACTTTCATGTGTGGGCTGAGTTTTCCCACTTGCACAAAATTGACCTTGTCATTCTGCAGGGTGGTGAAATTGCTAGTCGATACATTGGCAATGTTACTTCCTGTTTTATTTCCGTTAACGCTGCGTAATAACAGAAAAAAATCAAGCAAGATTTTGCACCTGTCCATTGAAGTTGTTGCTCTTTGATATGTAATATTCTTTTTTTCTAATTTTTATTTTGATTTCTTTTCTCAGAAATTTTGGAACAAACATGGATGATTACTGTTTCTTTAAAACATAAATCTTTACATACTACGTTGTTTTTTTGTTGTTGTTTTTTTTGTTGTTTTTTTTATTAAAATAGTTTCGTTTTAAATGTATGTCTGTGTACCTGTGGGGATACGTAGTTTAGCTAGTATTTTGTATGGTTTAGAGAGAGAGTATTATGTGGTTTAGAGGGTATTCTTAGTGGGTAAGAAAGATTTTTGTGTGGGTTAGAGAGTTTGCTGTGTCGGTAAGAGAGTATGACATTACGTGAGCTTAAGGTAGCACTCCACACTTAACTCCAAGTTCCTGTCGACATCCTCCCACAAGCAATATGTCCAATAGTCCCGACTCCAAACTAGACAACCTGGAAAAAAAAGACACCTTTTATTGAGAACATATTAGTCATAAAATTGCAAATATGCAATGAAATTGTCCCATTTACAGTAGTCAGGCAGTACAAGAATCTGTTATTCATCCCGTCGAAGCCCAAAATCTACTGCGGGCCGAGACCTAAAACATCACATTTTGTCACTCTGGCAAAAATTTAACTGCAAATTGAATGGCTTTAAACAAAGTGTTTCTGATTTAGCAACTCCCTATAAGGTTGTCACGCATGCATATTTTTGACAATTGCTAAAATTTGTACCCCCTTGTAAAATGACTTGATTTTTACAACCATGCAGACGAAAAGCACTGTTTACAGAAAATGGCGTCCTTGACATCCTCATTCATGAACAAATGATTCTTACCCCTGTTTTCAAATTTGCCAGAGTTCATATTAGAAGTCACAAAAACAAATCATCTGATGCTAAAAATGCATTTAAAAGACAAACAGTCATTTCAATCCAGAATATTTACCCTATTTAAGAAATCCTCCCAAGCCATTCGAAGCTGTGGCTACATTAAGAGTGGTGTGCTACCTTAGAGAGTATTCTGGCTACTGGATTAGAGATTATTCTTTGTGGATTAGAGAGTATTTTGTGTGAGAGTATTCTGTGTGGGTTAGAGATAATTCTGTGTGGATTAGAGAGTATTTTGTGTGAGATTAGTTTGTGTGGTTTACAGGGTATTAAACGTGGTTTACAGGTAACTGTTGGTGTGGTTTAGAGTGCATTCTTAATGGTTGTGGGGAGTTGTTTGTATCATTATCTATATTCTATTTTACCTCTGAAATGTGTATAAAATTGTATTTCTACTAATTTTGTCAGTTTAGCATTTAAAAAAAAATGAAAATGAAAATTATATTCTAGATCGAGTTTTATAGGGTAATATGCATTTCCATTATCTATATAAATGGCACCATTCATTTTTAGGCATTTTTTTAAAAATTTGTTTCACATTATATTAGTTTTTTTATGTGTTTGAGTGGGGAAATAAGAGTGAATGTTATGAAAATTTAGAAAAAGAAAAGATCAAAAGAAACATAAGCAAGCCTCACCAATCTCATATTCTGTAACTATATTGGTATATTATTAGAAGATAGCATATCAATAAATCTATGTTTTAAATTCATTATTATGCTGTTAATGAACTTTTCATCATTAATGAAGGAACCGTAATGAGCATAATATTGTTACTACAGATGTGCAACACGGCTCATTCCCCTGTTTCTCCTTATATATGTGAATAATATATCTGAAACTCTACTAAGAATTTTTAGTCCATTCTATGACGTCATTTGTCTATTTCAGCATCCGATTTTTCAGTTCTTAAATGTTTTTTTTGAATAATGATCTTAATATGTTAACTACTTTGTCAACAATTATTTTTTTAAATTTTTTTTTACTTGGGAAACAAGTTCTTATAACTTATACTAATTCCTCTAGATGGTTCCTGGGTTGGACCAGTACTTTGCGCCTGGGAAGGTCATGAAGAATTCGGATACTTTACCACTGGACCACGACGCCCTTTCAATTCAATAAATTCTTTCAATTATTTATATATATTATTGATGCTCCAGTATCAAATATTTTCAAACAGCGTTCCTGTTTCTGTTGAAAATTGAACAATATACATGTACTCATTAAGGAACTCTCAACACATATGACATATTCCCATTCATATAACTAATTAATTTTCTTTTATAATATTTCTTTTTATTAATATCCGCCAATGTTCTCAGTTAATCAAACGCCTTGAAATTATCCGTGGGCTAACGTGTGCTTTCCGTAAAACATGCATGACTGTGAAGCATTACTTGACCATATCTCACTGACCGGAAGTGGTCATGTCATATATGCAAATGGAACTACCGATCATTACTTATTCAGATGTAAGTTTTTCACTAACCCCTATCATTTAAATTCTAAATTTTGATAATTTATATGCAACATTTGTTATTTATTTTCAATGTTTGGATATTTATATTGTTCTTTGTTCCCATTTTTATTCTACTTTATTTATATTGTATTTTTTTTTTCATTTATATTCTACTTTGTTCATTTATATTATATATTTTTCATGTAAGTTATATTTCGTTCATTTATATTTTATTTTGGTTCAAATGCTACATTTTTGGTAAAATTCGATCATGAACACAATATAACTTACATGAAAAATATAGAATATAAATAAAGTAGAATGAAAATGGGAAAAAAGAACAATATAAATATCCAAACATTGAATATAAATAACAAATGTTGCATATAAATGATCAAAATTTAGAATATAAATGATATTTATTGCACATAAATAGAATATATTGAATATTGCAACGTAATGCACGTCATAGTTCTTGAAATAACGTTCTTGCGAATGTTCGTATTTAAACA
>CM037789.1:29891751-29941751 GCA_021229015.1 Solen grandis | reverse complement strand
TAAACATATGCGAAGGATTTTGACTTGAGACAAATATAGTGCTGCAACACTTCTACTCACATTATCCTAACGCCGGGCCAATCAAACTTAGAGTTACTAGTACCACCTTTTATGTGTTTCGGGGTTCAAACCAGTGATTTTTCGCTCCCAGAGACGGACGCTCTAACCCTTCGGCCATCTGGGATGCTGAGAGGCTAGAGTAGTAAAACGATGTTTCGTCCTGAAAATAAATAAATTGAGACTCACCTGTTGATATTCGATCAGACACTCTAGGTGTCGCCTACTGCTTTAGGTAATCAAGCTATCAAATAACACTTGCATCGTGCTATTTATAATTTATTAATTTAGTTTAAGACGTGTTTGCTTTCTCGGTTACAGGACTGTGGTTGTCTCATTATAGTTTTTAACTATGAAATCAATTCTGGACATGTTCCATATTCCATCAACTTGACTGGAAGGTATCATCTCCGTATCTTCAAAAAAGCCCGACAGAACCAGCAAATTTCAGGCCAATCACGAGATTAAACTGTCTTGTGAACTATTCACTTCGGTCTTCAGGCTCAAGGCTAGACTAGAACGTAATAATATTTAAGATGTTTAAACTTGGGTTAGAATGCATCAAGGCTAACCTGAAATTGTGCGTTCTGGCCAACACTGGTCCTTTGAACAGAGATGCGTGGAGAGAGTGTATAAGACACAATAGCTGCCTAACCAAAAACCCGGGACACCCGCAGCAGTTGAATAATATAATTAGGATCAAGTCAAGTCGATGTACATCAAGCTGGATTTATAAAACATTACTCTTGTTCTAACCAAATATTTACTCTTCATGCCCTCATAGAAATTATAAAAACATAATCTATGCTGTGCCTTTATTGACATTCCCGAGCTTTTTATACAGTTTCGGGGGGGGGGGAGGGATTATGGCACAGTCTTCTTAACAATAAAATGAATGGTAAACTCTTTAAGGGCCTATTATGTTTCATAATGATTTAATGTTCATGAAAAAGAAAATATAAAATAACATTGACATTTTGTAGACTAACACAAATGGTATATAATGTGCTGTAAAATACACACATTGTTTACATTTTGCATTTGCGAGTATTAAAAAAACCGTCAGCGAATCACAATTTGTTTATCTGCTACGTCATAAATTTATGCATTTGTGATTCGTGAACGAAGACATGTGGAAAGTCTATGGAAAACGTCAGAATATTGACGAAGATAAATAAGCGGAATATGCAAATTAGTTATTTTTGTACTGAATGATCTTAACTAAGAGATTCTTTCTTATGTATGCATCGTAGTAACGTTGTCGTTGTTGTTTGTACAGCTTGCATCTTTGCATCTTGTAACAAATCAATTTTTTTTTTTAATTTCATAGGCTTCTTTTGTGGAACAAGTTAGATTACATATGTATTATTTATCTTGATTATTTAACATAAAATTAACAAAAATGGCTAATTAGTTCGCATCGAAATAATACAGATCGCCAATTTTATCTAGTGTAGTACACACTTTGCTTTTCTGTCCGAAGAATATACACATCTTTTGGAAGTATAATGGGCCTTTAATATAATAAATAATATGCATCCTATCTTTCCATTAACGGTAAATGTTCATACTGTTTTGTAAAGACAAGGCGAAAACCTGTCCCCACTGTTATTCTCTCTTTTTCTAGACGGTGTCCGAAATCACTTGTCAGAAAATCGTTTATCTGGTGTAGAGCTAGGAAATGCTGAGAACTGGCTTAAACTACTTATCTTAATTTACGCCGACAACATCGTTATTTTTTTTTGTCACTCTGCTCAAAATTGCACAAAAAACAACAAAAAAAAACAACAACAAACAAACTATTTGCTGATTATTTTTTTTTTGGAGGAGGACTTACGCAATCGTTTACCGTTGGTAACAATAATGTAGAAATTATAAAGCAGTATCACTACCTAGGTGTACCGTATAACATTTTCCAGTAATGCAAACGAGGCCCTGCACATTTAATATTCTAGAATACAAGACGGTGACTTACCGATTAACTTAATACTAAAACTCTTTGACAACATCATCTCTCCGATTTTCTTATATGGCTCTAGGATTTTTAGTTTCCATGATTTAAAAAAAAATATAGAAAAATACACTGCAGCTTTCTACGACGTATCACATAAGCTAAGAAAGTGACACCAATTAACTTTCTGTATGGGGACTTTGTCAAAACTTGTTCAAACACGTATGATTAACTTCTGGTCAAGATTTGTTGTTGACAAACAAACTAAAATATCCCTTTCAATTCACAGATTTAATGGTGAATGAACTGAATAATTATAAATGGTTAAGTAAAATTAAAGCTATTCTTCGCACAGGAGGCCGACCCGACATATAAAGCTCTTTGATATACAGCTAAGATATATACACCTATATGTTAAAGAAATACTCATCGACCAGTTTGTCGCGAGGTAGTCCTGGGGAATTAGAGGACTCCTCGGACCGCTATTGATTTCAGGGATTCATCTGAAAACTAGAAGACGAAAATATTCTTCAGTTGTTTTTGTCTTTTATTGATATAATTATTTAAAACAATCTATAATAAATAAACACACATGGCAAAACATTTTACACTAAAGATAATATCTAAATTGCATATAAATATATGAAATAACATTTTAAGATTATTACCATTTCTTAGCATGAATAATATCATTAAGTGAAAATTATCAATAAAATATTCAGCATACAAAATACAATTAATAACAATATTTCCCTGCAAAAACACAATCTTAATTAGCAATAAGAGACAATAATAATCTTTTGAATAACCTTAAATATCCCTATAAATAATATAACCAGTCAGTTAAATATAAGCTACCATAAATACACTAAAACCCAAAAGTTAATTTAGAAAGTGCGGCAATAAATAAATAAATTAAGCTTACCTAGAAGACGAAAATATTCTTCAGTTGTTTTGTACTGAAGTCTTTTCGCCTTCGTGTTTATACTGACCGTCCGCACCGTGGCAATGAATTAGGCTAATGGGTTCAGCGAACTGGTCTGTGGTTCTAAGAATCGCTTCCCAAAAATGGCCAGCTCGTATTGTTTGTTTCTTTGTATTGTGCAAGCTCAGCGTAGTCTAGACAGTGGAATATATTTTTTTCATATGCGTGCTGCCCCGGCCAGCCAGGAATGTGACCTTATCTCTCTACCCTGTGTATACGGGGTCAGTTTCCCCTAATCTGGTTTCATTTTCATTCACCTATTTCCAGGATTAAAATTATACACATACATACTGTTTGTGTGTTACTGTAGGCAGTGTGTATATATCCTATATGTATAGTTTTTTCGTGCTACGCTTTATACATTGGCTCTTTATTGTATTTGTATGTAAATGAAGTATTATAAGACCTATCAAGTTTAAAGAAACATGGCATTCTGAACTACTTCAATCAAACAAAGTGCAAACTCATCTAAGCATTAAAGATAACCATGGCATTGAAAAATATGTAATTCTTAAAAGAGTAACGAATCCATTATAATGTTTAGATACAGAACAGCAAATCACTTCTTACCTGTAGAAACTGGCCGCTATGTAGGTATCCCCTCGATGAGAGGCTCTGTCCTCTTTGTCATTCTGAAGCCGTTGGTACTGAATGTCACTATAGTAGTTTTTTTTAATAAAGAGCACATCCGCCTTATGACAGCTTGCACTCGTTCTATTCACTCGAATACACCTTTAAGATTTTTGCTTTCAACAGTGCCCTCAGAAATCTTTCAAAATACGTTTAAATTGTAATCACAACCGAATTACCTTCCTTACAATTTCCATTGATCCTTGTCCTGTAAACAGTCCAGTTCATTAACCGTATTCTGAAAGTAATTTACGTTGTTGTCCCCAAGTGCACCTTGTGTTTTGTTTCGATTTTGTTTCCAATGTTTTAATTCAAAGGCCTACTTTGTACTGCGTAAATCTAAAGACCGTTCATTAGTTAAGCAATATTCCTAATTTTCTCTGTTTATAAACAACACGTGTGTTGGAAGTATTTATAAGAAATCAACAGCTATCTTCTGATGCAAGTAAGACAGAATACTTTTCACATGTATATGCATTTTACCATTCTATGTGTTTTTCTCTTTGTTCATCAATGCCTGCTCCATATGTATTTGTCTTGAAATAGTTCATTATCTAATTTATCAAATATGGTCAACTCACATAGTTTTGCATTCACTTAAAGCAGCTCGTTCACAGATGTTCGGTAAAAATAATAATAAAAAAATAATAAATTGTCTGCTCTTCCTCGTTAATGTTGGTGAAGCCTTTGTTTCCTGAAAAATAAACTCGGCAAGAGGAAGTCACATTGCACGGAAAAACTCTATTTTTTGTTATAAATCCAATAAAATGCACTAGGTTTATGTCTTACATATTAAACATAGACTTGAATATTCAGTTTGCACCACGCCTATAATGATCAACACTTTTGAATAAACTTTAGTCTATATCAGGTAAATAATTGTCAACACTTCAATAAAACATGCATCAAAAACCTAATATATATGCTACATATAGTAACAACCAATAATATAATAGTTGAATACAATCAACATGTTTACCACTGAAATCTCTAATTGAATACAGCCTTTTAAAG
This sequence comes from Solen grandis, assembly GCA_021229015.1. Classification (NCBI taxonomy): domain Eukaryota; kingdom Metazoa; phylum Mollusca; class Bivalvia; order Adapedonta; family Solenidae; genus Solen; species Solen grandis. Next base: position 29,937,114 of record CM037789.1, on the reverse strand, counting down.
CGTGGTTCAAAAACGAAAGTAACGGAGTCTATTTATAGAAAAAACACGCGCCATAGAAAAAACATCAAAATACTTCAAGAAATGAATAATATTGGACTTTATACATAAATATGCTCAAATTACAGGTTTATTGCTATCATATACTTACACCGTGGACTGTCTGCCATGAAGTTAAATGATAAAAAATTGAAATATAATTTCTATAAAAAATGCAGCCGCATCCGGCATGATGCTTTCCCAAGCGAGTACAAGAAGTTGCGAAAAATAAACTCGATTCGGCCTAAATGTATTCGACCACCGACCAATATTTCGGACCAATCTTTACAAAACTTTTTATATTTAACGTTCCGTTACAATAGTTACTGGTGAAAAGCACCCTTTTTTTCTTTTACGTTCACGGATGGTTGCATCTGGTGATCATGCGTTTGTAAATGGTTATTGATAGACGTAATACACTTACATAATTAAAAAAATAAATTCTTAGTCAATGACCGCCTGTGAATGAGCTGCTTTAATGCATAAACTGAGGTAACGCATAACTGTACGGTACAGCTGATTTTTTTACGCAGTGCAGTATCTAACCATAAATAGACCATTTGGGCTCATCAGCCTTCTTTTATATATTCTGCTGGGGCCGTCTGGCTTCAGGCTTTCAATGCCTGATAATTATTCGTCGAACTGAGGTATTTGATGTACCTGTAATCACGCAGGAAAAACATGCTACTGAATTTGTTAAATCTGGCCCAAGGTACCCGGTACGTTGCTGACAATTAAAAAAAATCAATGACCTTATATTTAATAGGTAGGTAACTTCTTCCACTGAAAACGTACATCAAGTCGTTTCAATTGCCGTAAATCCTTTGAAATTTGGTGGATTTTCATAAAATTGGTATTATTTTGCGTGGAAGGGATGAATAAAGACAATCAGGTAAAAAAAACACCCCCTTTGCCAAAGGAATCGCGCTACAACAGTTCACGAAGTCGAAAACGTGTTTGTCCGGAAGAGATCTGACCAACGGAATCTCGCCTATCTCTCCCGTGTAAAACTAAAGGAAAACTAAAGCTAGAATATCAGCATTGATTTGTATGGGCAGATAATGATAAAAGAAATCAATAAACCTAAAAAAAAAATGAATACGTGTTATTTCATTTTTCATCTTTTTTAGCCTTTTTTCTGCCTTTTTAAAAATTCATCCGACTCGACCTTGACCGATGATCAGCTGCGGATTCTCTACAGTTTCTATCTAGCATCTCGGTGACATTGCTGGTGTAGTTTTGTTTTCGGTTTAGTCATAAAATCTCAAAAAAATGGATTTCAAGTCAGCACAAGTGTTCATTTAAGGTATATTTGTTTCTTTCATCAGTATCTGTCCATACAAGATGCTATGATCGATAATATACCATTTTAGTATAATTACAGTTAAAGGCAAAATAAGAATGTCTGTATTATCAAAATATACACAAGAGCAATAAACATGTGATCCCTTGCCATGTACAAATAGAGATGATCTTATCTTTTTTTTCTAAGTCCAAAAAGGGCCACGTATGAGTAAAGCTGGAGGTAATAGCAATGTTAAACAAAAGTTTAACATTTATTCAAAATCCAAAAAGGGCCATAAATATGCAAAAATATATGGGAGAGTTACTGTTTCTGTTTCTACTAGTTGGTCTGATGATGATACACACATGTGTGAAGTTTGATGTACAACCGTTAAGTTATATTGGAGATAATGTCAACGTTAAATAAAACCTTAACATTTCTTTGGCGCCAATGTGACTACAATAGCTCATCCTATTCTTTGAAAAAGTTGAGCTTACAAAAATGAAAGAGAGAACATAGCCTGATTGGTCCATGTCAAGTTGCAGAAACTGTGAGAAAGTCATTGTATCAGATTTCAGAAAATAAGATGTGTCAAAACTACAACTTAAATATTATGTGAATTATGTTGTGGACATTTTTTAACAAAGAGCAGTAACACATGATTTCCATGTTTTTGGTACATGAACCATATATCATCAGCTGATTTTAAATAAGAAATTTTAGCTGAAGACAAAGGTAAATGACTATGAAAGTAATGGGCCATTCTCCAAAAATTATTATAGCCTCCTTTACAAGTTGTCAATACATTTAGCATATACCATTAGCCTATCTTAAATAAGAACAAAGTAATACTGCGGACATAATTTTCCGAAAAGCGCAAAAACTCTGAAAAGAAGAGCTCTTCTTGGAAATATTTATTTGCAACATTAGACAATTTTAATATAAACAAAGTGATACTGCATATTTTCTTCTTTTTTATTTAAAAAAAGACACCAACTCTGAAAGGAAAAGAGGCTCTAATAGAAAAATTTGCCTGCGACACATCCTCTCCAAGTCAATGATACATGTACCAAAAATCATCAGCTTAATTTAAATATAAAGAGAATTATGCTCCAGGAAGGGAACACAATTTTTAATAAAGTACAACAGGGGGCAGAATACTATTCACCTAATTATAACATTTCAGGCCGCTTGATTTGACCTGGTTACCTTCAGCAGAAATAAATGCTCAGAGTTTTTATACAGATTATAATTAATAGAAAATAAGGTCTCATTTTCCATGGGATCAATAACTTAATAGAATTGCAGGAAAGGACCATGACATTATCATTAGGAAAAATATATTTCTGAACACTATCTGCAGGAGAATGATTTTGAATTTAACTATATATATGAAGAGTACATACAGAAACTAGCTGCCCCCACTTAAGACATCATTTTTCAAAGGATTAAATTAATTTTAGCATTAGGAAACTAGCCAACCATCTGGTGCTCCATTTTTAAGAAATAAACTTAAAGTAAGCAATTATGGTAGAAGGCTTTGATTTAACCATTTGTGCAAATTGAAATTAAATCATGGCCACTGGTTTCAGAGGGAAAAAATTAAGGGACAACTTAATTTTAGCAATGACAGTAGATAGCCATGAGGTGGCAATTTGTAACAGATGAAATTGTATTATTCTGGCCCTTTGTTTCAGGGAACAAGATTTTTAAATTTTTCAAAATCAAAAGCAAACAACAAATGGGCATCCTACAAGTATTTTCAGAAGATATGATTGTCTTTTGAAGCGAATTGTTGCCATCAGAAGATGGGACACAAGGTGATCAGAATAGGTCACCTTGAGCTTAATGTGCTATGTTGAACTAAGAAGGTTCATGTTCAGGACACATCGTTTTAAGTCATCGATTCGTATTCCAAAAAAGGAATGTAGAATATTGTTATTTTAGTTATTTCAATTTAAAGAGAATCAGTTTGGTCCAAACAAAAAAGAAAGAAAGAAAAATTGGAAATAAACTGATGTGCTTACACTTTAGAAGGATGACTGACAATCTAAAATGACAGTCTCCCATATTTTCTCTTCAATAAGCAAATCTATAAGTTCAAAACTTTGTTTTTTAGAAAGTGTTCTGACATCCCAGAGCATGAGATTAAATAACCATTTGCTATAAGAACATTTATGAAAAATATGTTAATCACTAGGTCAATAAATACTGGAGTTTTAGACCTTCTGAACTTTTAGTTCAGAGAAATTTGAGTTGAAGTGTTGTGAAAAGCAAGTAAGGAGACGTTCACATACCCTCTCCAAATACCATGTCTTTATTTTCGTATAACATTCCACACAGTGTTTAGTTGAGTAGTAAACTTATGCATTAAATTTTCCACCAGTCACAATTTATTTGTCATGGTTTTGTCAAAATTATACTGCATATTACTTCATACTGGATATAGCGGCCCCTGGCCTTTCTGTAGAGCTTATGTATTGTCAGTGTCCAATTTACCAGTTTTTCCGCAGCCACTCCTATTTTATAGTTATTGCAAGCTGAAAAACAAATCGAAAAAGGAAGACAATTAAGTTTTATAATTTTAGATATACAGTGTGTGAATATCAGTAATAGATTTGCTTTGGTATTTAAACACATAAATAAGATAGAGAGTCCATAAATGCTGGATTCGCATACTGCATATTACTTACAATAGGGGATGAAGATGTGTATGCCGTAGATGCTACCGGCCGGGCAGCTCAATCAGTTGGTAGAGCATTCGCCCTGTAAGCATAAAAGACCCTGGGTGCAAGTCTCGGTCAGGCTGCACATTTTTCTCACCCTGTGACATTAGGCACCCAACGACTGTGACAAAGGTGCCAGGTCTGTCTGATTACGCCTGCACATGGTTATATTTACCGGTACCCAATAACTCCTAGAATTCATGAAAGGGGATAATGTACCAATTACTCACAATAGCATAGAAAGATGTGTATGCGGCCAGGAAGCTCAGTCGGTAGAGCATTTGCCTTGTAACAAAAGGGTCCCGGGTTCGAGTCACGGTCAAGCTGCACATCTTTCTCACCCTGTGACATTATATAGGTGTAAATAAAAACAAAATGTATTGCAATAAGGCATTATTAAGTGTATTTCATTACAGAAATTGTTTCCCATTTTTTACTCATTATATACATTTATCCATAACTTAATCAAACTCTGAACCACGAAGCTACATTAGGTATTCACATCTGTCTGAACACAAAGCTGCAGATATTTAAAATGAATAAAACCAAAGAATGAAATATTTATTTGAACTCCCCTACACCCAACCCCTTTTTTAGGTAGATTTATTTTTAAATTTATATCTTATGTAAATACTTGCACTAGTAAGCAGATATTTTAAACTCTATATATATTTTCACAAATTTCACCAAATACTTTTTTCCTCTGCCTATAAATACTGTAACCATCCAAAGTATCATAAAAATAATCGCTAACCATTACAGCAATATAAAGTCCTAACTTTCATTTCTGGGATCTGAACAATAACCTGAAAATAGAATATTTATATAAATTTTCATAAAACACTAATGTTAGCTTCGTGATTACAATTAATATCAACTTACCGTGTATAGACGTTTTAATACAGTTGCAGATTGCAATTTTGTTGATCAAAATATCGTAGGCTATGTCGGGTCTCCCAGTTCAGAATATGATGAAAAATCTCGATTCTTTTAATGGTTTTGTGCTACTCCCATTTCAAAACGAGATTTATCAAATTGACACGAACTTTGAAGACGTAGTGATGGACGGTTATTTCGCAAAACGGCATATGACGTAAACAAATGACAGAGTTGCGTGCGGTTGACAAATTTTGTGTAGGACTCAATTTTCACCTCTAGAAGCACTAAAACAAATCAAAAGATTAGACACATTACCAACCTGTGGAAAAATATTTGTCTACAATTGGCTCAAGCGGTTTCGGGGTGGTAGAAAGTCAGTATTTGATGACGAAAGACCGACATCAAATAGTCACTGTTGGAAACACAGCGTTAGTGAAGGAACTGTTCAGTAATGACAGATGGTTTACGGTGCGAGGTATGGCAGAGAAACTATCTCTCTCGTATTACACAGTGCAACTTATTCTTACAGACGATCTAATTATGGCCACAGGTGGTGATTACGTCGAGAAAATTAACCGGATATTAGACTCTGACGTTTAAGAAACGTCGGCGTGCTTCAAGTGCTATATAGTATTGTTGTTCAATGTTTACTGTAAACTTTATTATTCAATGTATCTTAATAATATTTGAGCTCTATATCAGTCCTGAGAAAACGTATCTCGTGATTTTTTTTTTTTCGTTTACTATTCAAGGTTCCAGAAATAAAGCAATTCCGCGAACTTATCAATCAACCCCCGTATGTACTAGACCATTTCACCCAATGAGCGCCAATGCCCGGTATAATTCGCTGATTTAAATTGACCAATCAGTGACTGGGGTAAAATTAAAATGCATGTTTATTAGAAATTATTTCCAATTGTTCACTGTGTGGAATCATACACCAGCATGTAGATTAGATGTTCGGGGAGTGCTCGTTGATTTACGTCTCATTTCGGAGTGAAAGGTCTATTATCACTCAGTATTCTAATCTTAACTGAGCTCCCCCATCCTCTTCCAAAATGCGCTATCCTACATACTATTTTAGTATCCTTTCATTTTTGTTTAAACCGGAATATTGTGTTTTGCATCTACCAATATGATGTATGTTATCCCACGTTGTACCAATTGTACTTGTGATGAAATAATGGATTGTTCTATTCTGTATATTACGACGAACATAACCATAAGTGATATTGAACAACTGTGGCGGAATGTTTATAGAAAAAAAACTGATCATTTGTTTTGATTCAATATTCCAAATGTTTGAACAGAATATCAACAAATCTACTATTCATTTATATGCGTTATCAAACAATATGTATGGTCATTTAGAACTGTTTTTAAATATCATCATTTTGGTTGTATGTGAGTTTATCTGTTCAAAGCATTATAGCACCCGCTTCATTCGGTATATTTCGGACGTTTTCTTAACGAGACATTGAATACAAGAATGTAACGATTATACATGTCCAAAATTATCAATATGCTTCGGTTCAAACTCCACACAGTGATCTCCCTTGCACGCTTACTTAGCAAAAAGAATCACTGCCATCACAAATGTCACGTGATGATGGTAGGCTTACTAAATGGGGAAGATTTATTATTTTATAGTAGCATGCACAAAAAGTTATTTTCTAAACAGATTAATTTTTACCACAAGGCGATAATTGATGTTTATTTAAGAAAATATACTTAGGAAAATGCCACTCGCTGTAAAATAAAAAGAATTTGAAAAAAAGAAGAAAAAAAAAAAGAATAACTTGACGGTTATTTTCATTTTTTAAATAGTTTTATTTGTTATCATTTTTTATTTATTTCATCATATATGAATGAGAGAAAACCAAGCTGATACATAGAAACATTTTTTTTAACATTAAAAAAAAAGTAAATACATCCGAAATCCTGATAAATGCCACTCGTGGTGGCAGATATATATGCCGAAGAATGAAGGGGAGATAACTGCGTGGAGATTGGCTTCGGTTGTGTTCATATAATTACATTAAATGCAACGATGTTGCGATTGTGTATGGCAAAGTTTAAATCCCACTCGGAACTCCCCGGTGATAAATACTTCTGTATCACTACTATGACGAAGAATGACGGAATTACCCGAGAAGTTCCGATTGGTTTAAATCCCAAATATATACGCCGTCTTCGTATGGGATAGATTCTATGAAGACATCATTTCTAAAAATTATATAAGTCTCATAAAATTGTGAAACACTTGATTTTGTCGAAAGTTCTACTGAATTAAGTCGCAAAATAAATTTGAATTTTCAGAGCTTCTGACTGGCCACAAATCTAGGGTTACTTTTAATGATCGTATTATATCACTAAACTTGTAACCTCAACTCTTCCTCAAAAGTTTGAAACTGCGTGAGTTTGTCTTTGAGTAGATAACGTTCAAGATTAACCATGTTAACCGATTTAACACCTGAGGGGAAAAACGCATTCAAATATATTTATCAAAGCGCTCAATGAGTCCGATCACTGAGATATCATCGGCAGGATATGCATAAATTAGCTGTAATTACACCAAAGTATAGGCAATACATACACAAATTGTTCGCTGATTTAAATCGACCAATCAGTGACTTGAGAAAAATTTCAAGTTCACGTTTATTTCTCATGGAAAAACATTAAAAAAATATGAATTATAGCAGAATATCACGTGACTTTTGTGGAAACGCGTACTGACAATATGGCGGAATGATACCTTCGATTGTATTTTTAGCTCGTCAGAGTACGTCGTGCGTCGTGCGTTGCCAATAATTTGCTTTAAACAACATCTCCTCTGAAACCGCTGGACAGAATTTGATTAAACTTGGCAGGGATGATCCTTGGATGAACCTTCACAAAAGTTGCTAAAATAAATTGGTCCATGTAGAACTTTAGTTGCCATGGCAACTGAAATGAAAAAATATGAAAACTTAAAAAATCATCTCCTCTGAAACCGATGGCCCGACTTAAATGTCCTTTGGCACAAATGGTCACCTCATGAATGGCTACCATAATTGCTAAAAATAAAGATGATTCCTTGAAAAATGAGGCCCCTAGTGGGTTGCCTAATATCATTATATACTCTATATAGATAATTTTGAAATTCTTCTTCTATGAAACCTGTGGTCAGAACTTAATTTCAATTTGCAAAAATGGTCGCTAAAAATAAAGTTGATCCCTTGAAAAATGAGGCTCCTAGGGGTCAGCTTATTTATTATTATTTATTTTTTTTATAAAAGACTTGAATTGGTTTAAATAAGATGATGTACTCTGGTGAGCGATCTAGGGCCATATTGCCCTCTTGTTTAATGAAAATGGTTATATAAGAGCTAAATAATACAGAAAAGGGTCATTTAATTGCTTTATTTTAAAAGGTAACTTTTCTGCTTGTTGAATTTTAACTGTCTACTTTCTTTTATGGATTAAAAAATAGAAAATGGTTTGGATAACGCTCACGGCACCCGTGTTCGTTACCCAACTCATTTTACATTTCTGTTGTGGAATAGAAAATGGCCAGTCAAAATCTAACATGAAGAAAGGCTGCATTTTTAAATAAAAAAACAACTTTTTTTCACATAACCTATAATATATAATATAGTAGGCAAAATATGAAAATACGTAATTTATTTTGTGAATTTGAAATGAAAAAGGGAGAGGGACACACGGTATAAGCTAGCTAGCTAACACATTCCGCAGCAAATTATTAGCTAGATTACCTGAACTGAATAACATTACATCAAACATCGTCAGATGTAAATAGTCGTATGTTGATTTTACAAACTTGATACGCTCTGAAGCGGATCCATTATTTTCGAAAGAGCTTAAAGTTACCAATAATGTAAAACGGGAACCAGCAGCTGAATGGTTTGACGAGGAGTGTCAGTCTGCAAAACGTCTTTATTTAGATGCTTTACATGCTTTTAACAAAAATAAATGTTCATCTACTCGTTTATTGCTATGTGAAAAGAAAATCATATATAAAAAACTTATTGTTTAAAAGCGCAATTTATATAGGCGACAAAAGATAAAGGAAATAGAGAATCTACGGTTTAAGCGACCCAAAGATTTTTGGTCATTATTTCGTAAAAATAAAAATACAAGTTGCAGTATTACATTAAAAGAATTTCGGAAATATTTTTGTGACATTTCTCAACAAGTGAACAGTAATGGAAATGACGAAGCAAATGAACATTGTAAAAACCAACATTTTGATAATTTAAGTTGTTCATTTGAAGAATTGAATTGTGATTTTACGGTTGGCGAAATAGTCAAGGTTGTTAAAAAACTAAGGCACGGTAAAGCACCCGGTAATGATTGTTTATTAACGTCTTATTTTATAGAGACTGTTGATATTATTGCTTCTCATATTGGCGATTTATTTAACGCTATTTTTAATTCCGGTTTTTATCCGAGTTCTTGGGCGGAAGGTGTTATCATACCTATCTTTAAAAAGGGGGATAAGAAAAATGTTGCAAACTATCGCAGTATTACACTTATAAGTTGTTTAGCAAATTAAAATATTTACAGGCGTTTTGAATGAAAGAATTTCAAATTGGTGTGACACCTAAAATATAATATCGGATTATCAGTTTGGATTCAGGTCTGGGAAATCCACGGTGGATGCTGTTTTATTTTGCATACTGTTGTACAAAAAACTTTTAAATGAAAATAAACGTTTGTATTGTGCATTTGTTGACTTCATGGGGGGGGGGGGGGGGGGGGGGGGAATAATCTATGGTTCAAATTATCTAAACTGGGTGTAAATGGTAAAATACTTAGAGTTATAAGGGATATGTATGAAGTTAAAGCTTGTGTTCGCAAATATAATGATCATTCAGACTACTTTGATGTCACGGTCGGTTTGTTGCAAGGAGAGGTCATGTCTCCGAAATTATTCGCTCTTTTTATCGAAGATTTGGAACTATCACTCTTGGACTCGCCTGAAAATGGTTTACATTTTGATGACCTTATCATTATTTCACTGTACTTTGCAGATGATATGATTATTTTTGGAAAGTCTCCTTCGGAATTCAACATAATCTGGATAGTTTATATGAATACTGTTGTAAATGGAATTTAGAGGTTAATACTGACAAAACTAAAGTAATGGTATTTCGTAAAAGTGGTCCTATAAAAGGAAATGAATGTTTTACATACGACGGTCAAATATTAGAAATAGTTAATGATTTCAACTATCTGGGCACAGTGTTCAATTATACTGGTAATTTTAATCTTAATCAGGAATTTTTGATAGGGAAAGGACTTAAAGCTTTAAGTTGTCTATTTTACAATACTAAAGATTTTAATTTAAAACCTAGCACTATGATGCATTTGTTCGATTCCTTTGTTGGTTCGATTTTACAATACAACGCTGAAGTATGGGGGAATACTAAATCGAAAAATATGGAAACTTTACATTTAAAATTCTGCAAAATATTACTCGGAGTAAAAAGAACTACATGTTCAGCGGCAGTGTACGGGGAATTAGGAAGATATCCACTTTATATAGCTCGTTCAGTGAAAATCGTCAAATACTGGTTTAAGCTTTTATATACTGATAATATAATTCTGGAGAAAATGTACATATGCATGTTATATGATTGTAATAGAGGTAAAGTAAACTGGTCATCAAATGTTAAAAAACTGTTTGATAATTTTGGGTTTAGCAATGTTTTTATTGATCCATATTCAGTAAATCCAAATGACGTTTGTAATTTATTTAAAAAGAGAATAATCGATTGTTTTGTTCAAAAGTGGAATAACGATTTGTCTATAAGTAGTGTACTATTTACTTATAAACATCTGTCGCAGGGTCAGATTTTAGCCTGATCGTGTCATTAAAGCAATTTCGTAGAAACTATAATACACGTAATTCTACATTCTCATTTCATTAAAATATGCAGACATATACATTTTTTTCATTCATTCATTCATTCATTCATTCATTCATTCAGTCAGTCAGTCATACCTTCGCTCGCTACTAACAATCAAGGGAGTTAACTCACTCACCAGGTGGCGGACCTCGTGATAAGCACGGGTAACACATGCGCACTTTATCAATAGATTTAATGGCGAGAGCCACGACTTCTTGTATCCGTTATCTGTTTATTTGCGCTGTGTTCCAGGTATGACATATCATTATATTACTTTGTTCTATCAATCACAATGTGTTTATAGATCATAGTTTCTTCATTGCATTTATTGCCTGTCATCTTATGCGCACTTTATCAATAGATTTAATGGCGAGAGCCACGACTTCTTGTATCCGTTATCTGTTTATTTGCGCTGTGTTCCAGAACCCGAATGGAACAACCCGCGGGTGCCGTCTAATATCATCACCCATATACATAACATTGCAACACTGAAAAACGGCACTGCGACATTGGTGGCCAGTGTGACATTTGGGTTCGAAAAGGCAACGGGACGAAAGTACCGACCGTGATGACGTCATAGGATTTCTGGCAGGCTAGGGGGTTTCCTCAGGAATGCGATGTAAACAAACCACACGAGGACCGAAACAGTGGAAATAGCTGTATTTTTCAACCATTTGCTGTCAGACAAGTATACTTCATGGAGTTTGTAGATAGTTTTCTTGCATATTTTGTGATAAAGCATTAAAAGAAGCTATATTTGAAAGAAATATTCCTCTGCTTCTACACGTGTGTTTACAGTATTTCGGATCTCTGTTTGCTCGTACCTTTATTAATCTCATTCTTATTCTACGATGGAATAAGCACGTTAACAGTATAACCGGGAACAGTTATATAGTTCAAGCACTAGGAGTCAGCATTGGCGTTAGATGGAGAAGTGATCGTTTGACTGTTGAACATTTAAAGACTTAGAATCTACCTGATTATCTTTAAAACTAAACAGAATGAGAGGTGAATGTGTGAAAGGGAATGAGAGAAAGAAGATGTGAATTAAAAAGAAACATTTGTCAAACAAATTTTCCTTTGAAATTATTGTGTCATTGCTTATATTTGTAATTGAATGTCTATGTCATGTTCAATTTGAAATTTAATTGTTCTCTATTGTATTTTGCAGGCTTGATCAGATTGCACAAGCACTGGCACACTTGGAGGTTAAAATCTCATGCATGATCCTAACTGAATGGTAATTGGTTAACTGTCATCTAATAACTTTCCTCATCTGTCATTCTTTGTTTCCACATCTCATCTCATTCATTTCTTCATTGAATTATTCATTTCATAAAAAAAACAAAAAAAAACAAAAAAAAACATACAAACACACACAAACACACAGAGTGATTTTGTGGGAAATTAGTGCTATAGTATTGTTTTATTTATGTCTGTTATTTTCAGGTATTGAGTGAAAAGAGTTATTTTTTTTTAGGAACTGAATGAATAGAGAGACAAGATAAGATTAATTTATTTGAAAAAAGGATCAGGATTATTTGTTTACACTGATTTGCTTGAAAATGTTTTTTTTCTCTTCATTGATTGTTTTATTTCAGGTGTAATAATTCAGCATTTATTGACTTGAATCTGTTATGATTGCTCTGTCTTATTTTTATTGTTTGCTTGCTTTTCTGTGAGAGTTTTATTTGAACATAGATATCAGATATGGAAGGCACCACTCAGGAGTTGTCAAAGATAAGAGATGAAGAATTGGCATATTTTGCAGAGCAGCTTATGAAATCAGGTAAGTATTTGATTTATCCACAGCCTGTAACAAGCACCCCGGTTGTGACGACTTCTGACCGTCCTCCTATTGTACCTGAGAGGAACACTATCCCAGTGAGATCGAGAATATCAGGAATGGATACCTCAGGTAAGACACCAACACAAAGATTGAATTTGGAAAATACAGACACACCCCTAAAAGAATATTACAGAGAGAAGGGGAGATTGGAAAGCAAGGTGTGCAACCCTGAACCCTTGCCGGTAAGGCCTCCACTCCCTAACATGGTTGATTTGTCATATAGTCCCTACAGGGATTCAGCAACTGTCTCATCAAATACTCATAGAGTACCAGTTTTGTCTCATTTTTCTGGTGAAGGTAACAAAGATGACTGAATTTGAAGTTTGGAAATATGACTTGAATTGTCTGATTAGAACTGAAGTGTATCCCAGTCATGTGCTATTGGAAGCAATCAGGAAAAGCTTAAAGGGAAAAGCCAGATCAGTTTTGTTACACATTGGTGAAAAAGCTAGTGTACAAGAGATTTTGTCAGAGCTTGAGGGTATTTATGGCACTGTCTGTACCTCAGAAACTTTGAAAGAAAAGTTTTACTGTGCTAAACAGGAAGAGCTTGAATCTGTTGCAGATTATAGTTTGAGACTTGAACAATTGCTTAGTAATGCAAACTTACACTTAGGTAAAGTTACTAAGAATGAAATGCTTAGAAACAGACTCTGGTCAGGTTTGAAAGATAAAGAATTGAAGAATGTTTCAAGGTATAAGTTTGAAACAGTGAGAGAGTACAACATGTTCAGAAAGGAGTTGAGACAGATGGAAGAGGAAATGAGTTGTGGTAGGAGTGAGCCTAAGAAAGGGAATGAAAAGGCATCTCAAATGATGACTTTGGCAGAAAGTAAGTTATTGACTCAGCTAGAGGAAATGTCTGGTCAGATGAGGGACTTGGGTATCAAGCTCCCTACCGACATTTTGTCTCCGCAGCACCGCGAAGAGGCGGAAACATTTCTTTCTAGATGGAAACATATCTTTTCATCTGGATTGACAGATTTGGGTTGCAGTAGAATTGTGGAGCATGATATCAATCTTAGTGACCCTACCCCATTCAAAGAGAATTATAGAAGGATTCCACCCGGCATGTATCAGGAAGTAAGAGAACACCTGAATGACATGTTGAAGGCAGGGGCCATACGGGAGTCTAAGAGTCCCTTTTCGTCCAATGTTGTGTTGGTTCGGAAGAAAGATTCATCTCTTAGATTCTGTTTGGATTTCCGCCGTCTGAACAAGCGCACTATCCGAGATGCGTATGCATTACCAAGGGTGGATGAAACTATTGACTGCCTTAAAGGCGCAAAGTACTTTTCGAAGTTGGACTTACGCTCCGGGTATTGGCAAGTGGCCATGAAAGAGAGCGACATACACAAAACCGCTTTCACCGTGGGGCCTCTTGGTCATTATGAGTGTGTAAGGATGCCTTTTGGATTGACCAATGCACCTGCAACCTTCCAAAGGTTGATGGAGCGCACAATGGGAGAACTACATTTAAAAGAGTGTTTGATTTACTTAGATGATATCATCATCTTTTCAGACACAATTGAGCAACATTTTCAGCGTCTTCAGTCTGTTTTTGAGCGATTGGAAGCCAATGGATTGAAGTTAAAAGGCTCCAAATGCGAGTTCTTCCGGGAACAAGTGACATATTTAGGTCATTTGGTCAGTGCCGATGGTATTTCTACTGACCCGGACAAGGTTAAGTGTCTCAAAAATTGGCCAGTACCGAGCAATATTAAAACTCTTCGGAGTTTTATTGGTTTTGCCGGCTACTATCGGAAGTTTTTACCGGGATTTGCCCAAATTGCGAAGCCCCTGAACGATTTGCTGTCGGACATGCTACAAATGGCACTGCCAAGACAAAAAAAAGAAAAAGCAAAATGGGTTTGGGCAGAGGCTCAACAGGATGCCTTCGATACTCTCGTATGCAAACTGTCCTCAGCCCCTGTTCTTGAATACGCAGATTATTCGAAACCCTTCACTTTGAATGTTGATGCCAGTTCAGTGGGAATTGGTGCTGTATTGTACCAAAAGGTAAACGGGACAGAGAAGGTCATTGCGTACGCCAGCAGAGGTCTTCGCCCAGGAGAGAGGAACTATGCAGCTCATAAGCTCGAGTTCCTTGCGCTCAAGTGGGCTGTAGTGGACAAGTTCCATGAATATTTATATGGGAACGAATTCACAGTAAGAACCGACAATAACCCACTGACGTATGTTTTGACCTCTGCCAAACTTGACGCCACCTCTCATCGGTGGTTGGCAGCGCTGTCTGCGTATAATTTTACAATACAGTACCGATCAGGGCGCCAAAACGTGGACGCAGATGCGTTGTCACGGCTTCCCGGTGCGGTAGATGTAATTTTCACAGACGTGGTGAAGGCCATTTGCATGGCGAAGCAAGTCGAGACTGAACAGTCCCCAAGCTTTGAGTGCCTTGGTGGCCCCCATCAGGTCGGTGAAAGTGACATTTACGGCAACACAAACTTCAGTGGAGTTGACTGGAAAGACGAACAAAGTCAGGACAGAAGTATCCTAAGGGTTGCGCAGCTTGTAAAAGCTGGACATAAGCTAACCAAAAGACAGGTAGCTTTAGAACCCGACCCAGTTCGCATCTTGTTGCGAGAATGGGAAAACCTTGTGTTGAAGGATGGGGTTCTGTACAGGAAGGCTACTGTGTGCAACTCATCTGTTCTTCAGTTGGTGTTGCCAAGCGTGTTTCATGAAGTGGTGTTTGTTGGCCTGCATGATGACGCTGGTCATCAAGGAAGGGACAGAACCCTTTCTTTACTCAAATCGAGGTTTTACTGGCCATATATGGATCAATTCGTTGAGAAACGGATCCGAGAATGTCCTAGGTGCATTCGCCGTAAAACCCCGGTCAGACCAGCAGCGCATCTAGTAACCTTCGAGTCAACGTATCCAATGGAATTAGTGTGCATGGATTTTTTATCTCTTGAAATGTCATCGGGTGGTTATGAGAATATTCTTGTAATCACTGATCATTTCACGAGATATGCACAAGCTATTCCCACCAAGAACCAAACAGCACCGACTACAGCACGAGCGTTGTTTGAAAATTTCATTTGCCATTATGGTTTCCCGGCTCGTCTTCACAGTGACCAGGGGCGCAATTTCGAGAGCGCGGTCATCAAACAACTGTGTAGGATTGCCGATGTGGCTAAATCAAGGACGACGCCTTACAGACCGGAAGGGAATCCAGTGGCAGAGAGATTTAATTCCTCGCTTTTGAACATGCTGGGAACATTACATGAGGAACAAAAATCTGACTGGAAGGCCCATGTTCCAGCGATGGTACACGCCTACAACTCAACCAGGCACTCTAGCACGGGAATGACCCCTCATTTCTTGATGTTTGGGCGCCATCCACGATTAGCCATTGATGCTTTTCTCGGATTGGAGCCAGACAAACCAACGTCGAAGAAAGACCGCGACTCTTATGTTGCAAGTCTTAATAGGCGGCTTAATTTTGCATACAGGGTCGCCGCAAAGGAGTCGATGCGCCAAAGTACACGACATAAGGCTCGCTATCATTTGCGAGTACGTCCTGTTAAGGTAAATGTCGGAGATCGGGTACTTGTGCGTGCTGTTGGTCATCAAGGAAAGTGCAAATTGGCAGACAAATGGGATCGTGATGTGCACATTATAGTAGATCAACCTAATGCCGATCTACCTGTATATCGCATAAAGAAAGAGCGCGGTAAACACATCCGCACGGTGCACAGAAATTTCGTTTTACCTTTGACAGGTTTGCCATACGAGGAGCCACCAGAGCCAGATCAGGTAGGTGACACTCAAATAGCTGAAGACACAGCAATCGGAAGTAGTCTGAACCCCAATGCAGAGACATTCGTGCCTCGGAGGTCCAAGAGGTTACGAAACAAGGTTAAGTAAGAGTATTCTGTGTGCGTATCACACGATATATATGTGCAGAATTGACTTGAGATACATGTACGTAGAAAGTAGATCTTTTAATTAATGTATATATTTCTTCTTTTCTTATAGGTTCTGTCTGGAATCATTCTGTGTACTACAGGAGAGCGTTTTATAGCTCCAGGACAAGAAGTATTTTGTTTTGATTTATTTCTTTTTCAGATACAATGGTGGAATCGATACTGGATGTTCACTGATATGCGGTCATTCGTTTAAAGGTTAGCCTTTGTAAGCATATATCTGTACAAAGTTAATATTTTATTAACCATTTATTTTACTTCAGTTTAGCGGACACATAGCTGTGTGACTTAGGGTATTTTGGTAGGTTTTTGGGCCAGGATTTTATCATGTAAGCAAGTTTTTAAATTAAATTGCTTATCATACGTGCCTTGATCGGAAGCGCATTAATAGTTTAATACACAATTTGTTTACAGGAATAGAAGTGCCCCGTGAACAACATATTAGCATTGCATTTGAGATGCAATTTTCATTTAGGTTATGTAATTATTGATTATAAAATACCGGTATATTAATTTGATGTTGTAATATGAGTAGGTTTACTACAATGTTACCAGTCGACCTCTATCTTTAAATGTCGGGACGACATTTCCCTGAGAGGGGAAGGGTGTCGCAGGGTCAGATTTTAGCCTGATCGTGTCATTAAAGCAATTTCGTAGAAACTATAATACACGTAATTCTACATTCTCATTTCATTAAAATATGCAGACATATACATTTTTTTCATTCATTCATTCATTCATTCAGTCAGTCAGTCATACCTTCGCTCGCTACTAACAATCAAGGGAGTTAACTCACTCACCAGGTGGCGGACCTCGTGATAAGCACGGGTAACACATGCGCACTTTATCAATAGATTTAATGGCGAGAGCCACGACTTCTTGTATCCGTTATCTGTTTATTTGCGCTGTGTTCCAGGTATGACATATCATTATATTACTTTGTTCTATCAATCACAATGTGTTTATAGATCATAGTTTCTTCATTGCATTTATTGCCTGTCATCTTATGCGCACTTTATCAATAGATTTAATGGCGAGAGCCACGACTTCTTGTATCCGTTATCTGTTTATTTGCGCTGTGTTCCAGAACCCGAATGGAACAACCCGCGGGTGCCGTCTAATATCATCACCCATATACATAACATTGCAACACTGAAAAACGGCACTGCGACACATCTTAAAACAGTATTTACCTTTGAGAAATACCTTGATATAGTACCAAACAAACTAAGATATTTTCTCTCCAGATTACGTTTATCATCACATCCTTTAAGAATTGAGTCAGGTAGATACGGTAGGAATAGAATTTCTAGACACCTTCGATATTGTATGTATTGTAATAAGAATGATCTCGAAGATGAGTACCATTTCATTTTTGTTTGCACAGCCTACAAAGAAATTAGAAAGCGATACATTGACAAAAGATTCTACGCAAAACCAAATTTTATTAAATTTTGTGAGATGTTAAATTCAGATAATAAAGCAGTTTTGATAGATTTGTCTAGATATATACAAGAAGCTTTAGAATTTCGTAAGACCTGTACTAATCTCGCATTATAACTTCACCTTGGTTAAAGCAATCTTCGACAAAACTTTCATGACTAAAATGATAAATTGTGCCTTAACATTTATTAATAATGCATTTTTGTAACCAATTAGATTTAGATCTTGTTAAAATGCTATGAGATTTCTGAGTGTAAATTCCAGTGAGGGAGAGAGAGAGAGATAGATACAGAGAGAGAGATAGAGAGAGAGAGTATTGATGTCTAAATATGAGATGTAGACTATGTAGTATGGGGTGTGTGTGTGTGTGTGTGTGTGTGAATACCGACTGATCAGTGACAGATTGCATGTTTGTATTATTGATGCAACTATGTACTATGTACACGGAGATAAGATAGACTGATCAATGAATGTTCTTTATACTATTGTGTTCCCTTTTAAAGAGAGAGAGAGAGAGAGAGAGAGAGAGAGAGAGTAATAAACATGCATATTGTGCGTCAACAATGAAAACTTTTTTTCTTGATTAAATCTCATCGGGAACGATTTTTTTTTTTCTGCCAAGTTCTAAAATAAATCAAATACTTTAATATCAGCACGATTCCATAATGTCACAAAAAAAAGCACAAATAGTTGTAGACTTTTACGCATTGGTTTTAAAAATAACATTCTAACTCACTTATGGAAACTTTATCGTGGGTGAAATGTGCTATTCTGTTCAGTAAGATTTAGACAGCTGTTCAAAACACGTGACTTTCTTGCTGGCTTCCTACACATTACCGCAGAATCATCTCCCGTGGTAATAATGCGTCTCCCATTACATCTCTGATCTAAAATGAGGTCTTACTACAATGAACGTACAGTCTACAAGATAGTGCGTGGGATTTTTCTGCCACAAGCAAATCTGTCTTACTACAACAGACTTAATGTTTCCGAAGAGATCAGCGTATTTATGAATATTTAATGGGAAACTCAGATGGTGATTTGAAAAGGCATTTGAAAACGTAAACCATTTTATTTTTAACTTTTTAATGATTTAGATTTGAAGAAATTATTATTCGCATTGCAAAAAAATTAATTTTATAACCTCTATCCCCAAGAGAGTTGAATAACACTAAGTCCGTTTACAGATGGCAATAGGCATCAATAATTGTGTTCTGTTAGGATTCATTTTTCCTGACAATAGAGGACATTGATATTAAATAAAATAGATTGAAGATTTAGCAACACATACAATATTTTGGAATAAAGACGTGGGTTGTTTGTTTAAAGACCTCTGATTCACAATAAAGATCACATGTATAAACACGTGCCGACACCAACACTAAATTTTCCCGTGGGTCGTGACAAAAAAACAACAACTTTTTTCCCCTTTCTTTCTTTGAAATTCTTTTTTATTATATTTCAAAACCTGAATGTATGTGTGCGTGTGCTTATACAGGCACAATTAAATTTCATTGCAACCTCCCCACTTTTCTTATGTCGCAGGCCAGACCTCGCATAATGCAATCGTTTTGGCAATAATACCAGTAACGCAGTCTGAATATATGCGCATGCACCTTGTATAATTTAAAATCTGGTTTCGATGTTTGTTTGATTGTTGGGTTTATCGTTCCATCGACAATAGTTCAATCCTTTCATTTAGAGACGACAGAAATAAAGTTACCACAACTGCAGTAACACGTTTGCTGTCACATTATCCTGACACCGGGCCGACCAGTCCTGGAACTACCTTTATATTCTGAGCGTCAAGCAGAGTTGTAGTTCGTACCTCACGAATGAATGGAATAGAAGCCGGTATGTAAAAGAGTGGCCAGTGCCATGTTTTACGACTTAAATATGTCACAGTCGGGGATCGAATCCCCCCCCCCTTTTTTTTCATGACCTGCATCGGGGTTCGAGTCTTTATTAAATAAATATCATATTTACTCACATACAAGGCATTTCTAGACTTAAGTCTTTTATTAAAAAACTGCATCCGGAAAAGCTTACAATTCTACGTGTCAACTTTGAGTCTACTGCTCTACTTATATTTACAGTCCCATTCTGGTCTTTATAAATAAAAAGCCATGAAACAATATTCTGCTCTTTGGAAAAACAAAAATAAACACACACATAAAAAATTAATAATACCCCCCCCCCCCAAAAAAAAAGGCAGATATATCTTTACACAGCGACTGGCCTTTCTAACTTCTAACTATAATAATTCCGTGGGGGGGGGGGGAAAGAGCCGGCACGGTTCCTGATACGGTTTGTAATTTCTGAACTGTGTTGTGCGTCTCTCCGTGCCTGTCTTTACATTATGTAATTTGTAAAAGAAAAAAAAAATATGTACATATGATATGTTTCTCGCCTTTTCTTGAAATTGTCTTTGATAATGATTATGGCAGATGTCATAATGTTTTCCGATATTTAAACATTTATGATTTAGTTTTACGTTTTATTGTTTATCTGCGGAGCATTTTATTGTATTAACACAAAACCAGGTATACACGGTTTTCGTACTTAACCTTTCCTGCTAACAATAATAACAATATTTGAATGTGGGAAAACAGGTAATAAAACAGATTACGCCAAATTATTATCCAAAACATGTTGTTTTACTGCAAATGCAATTATTACATTATTGTAAATGAAGATCTTCTATTTAGTCCTGTTGTAATTATGTTGAAATCACATTCATCCGCGAGTACGAAAACAATTAAGGGCGAACGTCAGTTTTACACGCTGGATAAGATAGAAGCAAGAACCCCATAAGGCAGCAAAACGGATATTACATCATTTCCCCGCAATGACTGAGAATCACGCCAACAACAATAGTCCTTCGGCTCGATTCTTTGACGCTTGAGTCAAAAAATGTCTTGTTAGTTATATTGACGTTTTATAATGATCAACGTGTTTTATGGTTAAAGTCTGCTTACAGATTGTCACAGGAAATACAGATTCATGTCCAAAGTGGGGTGGGATGTTGCTGGGCTTTTCAACGAATAGGCTTGGATTTAGTTAACATGTAAATAGTTATATTATCTTGTATCTCTAGGCTGATTTAGATGATTAGCAATTCTTATGTAAATACTTGATGGAGGAGACGAACGACTTCAAATATCGGGTTGGAAGGTTTCCAGAGATATGGATAAGCAAAATTGGCTACACTTATGAAGTTCTTCTTTTATATCTGACCGCTTCATTGTTTCTTGACTGTAAAGGTTCGCCATTTTTGCTCAATGAGTAATTCCACAGCACTTTAGTGCCTGTAGCAACGTTAAATGTTGCACTTGATGTGAAATGTCGCAAGGCTGACGCTAAAAGACGCAACCAAGGCTAAGTGTCGCAAAACCTCCTGACGTAATATGTCGCATCTGTAACGCCAAATATCGCAAATAATTGTACTGCCGCTATATGTCGAACATCAACGCTGACTGTCGTAAATCTTTATAAGTGGAATGTTTTGTTTTATTTGGAAGCACAGAGGGACATGTTTTTTTTTTTTTTTTTATATTTTTTTATTTTATTTTTTCGTGGCCAGGAGATAATACTCAGAAAAAAACGAAATAAAATCTTGCTAACTCTTGGCCACGAGATATAACAAAATAAAGACTATATATATATATATATATATATATATATATATATATATATCGAAGAAAAAAACCCCACTAAGTTAATACCTAAGGAAAAATATAGAGCCACCAGTTAGTAACTAAGAAAAAAAATATCGCTTTCTCGTGGCCACGAGATACTCTAACGATTTGATTGGTCGGTTGACACGTGGCCAGCCAAGAGATAGCTAACTTCTGTGCTTCCGTAGTTTTAAGCGTTTCACAAAACGTAAAGCGTTTTTTTTAAACCTGATATAGGTGTTGTACTTGGTTATGAATGGCTGTTCATTCGTTCATGTTATTGTTTAGCCCCGGGTTAATCGCTTTTGGTCGTCTAATTTGGGGATTTTGTTTGGGCGAAATGTTTACCGTACTGTCATATTACTAAGGTTATGGTCATTTACGGTCAGTTTCGCTCAAACTACACTCACGTTAGTTACGTGATATCCTAGCCCACCACTGAGATACGAGTATTTTGAACGTATTGACAATTCTTGAGCTCATCGATTTTTTTGAAGTTCAAACAACGTCTGTAACTACGGTTAACTACATTTAACGAAGGGCAACTTTGGTCAGTTGCGGTCATCCAACACTACGGTCAGCTACGTGAGTGACCGTAAGTTGTGACCGCTTTAGATGTGAAGAAGCAAATTTGTCTCTTAAAGATCCAAAAGTGCAAATGGCTTACCCACGTCTTGTGTAGCACACTGCTCAGTTACAGCAGCGGCCTTTCACCGAAGTTAATATTCTTTCTTGCTTTCTTTCTACTATGATTTTAGGAACTAACGTATTTTTACTTTTGTGTGACGTCAGTCACACCAGCTATAGTACTACGTTTTCAACCCAGGTTCTCTAGGTTTAAAACCGAATAACCTCTCAATAGTGTAAATATGATCGAACAGTTGTATATATCTCTACGCCATAAGTATACTAGAATTAATCAAAAATGCTGAAAAATCAATGCTGTGTCAAAAATAAATACTTCCAGGCTACAATTATCGCCTGTGACATGAACACATTATAGGACTTATTTTTCTATGCTGATGTTTCTGCAATCGAATGATGTAACTGTTTTTATCACGTGATCACTTTACCAAGCGCACGATTATAGTTTGTTTCGATGCAAAGGTGGCTCGAAAATAAATTTGATAGTAAATCTGCAGCAGTTCATTTTAGTCTGTTACAATAACCCATGTGAAGTCCAAAACAAATCATTGTAACATACATGTACTAATAATTACATCAATCTATCGACCTCAGGATTATTTCTTAAACTACAAAATGACCGAAACATGCATATCTACTATTCGAAATGAGTTCGTAGCCTCTGACCTGTGCAGAAAATTTGCATAATTACTTCAATCAATAAATAGAGTCTGTTGTAGATAAGGTACTGCATGAATACAAATCAAAGCTCTGATAGCGCTGAACAGGAATGCCGCGTTTCTTTTGTTTATCAAAGTGACTTTAATTATTGGTGATCGACTTGCAGTTCTTCAAAGTTTTTAAACACTCTTTTATTTGAGACACACAAATCTTCAGTGCCTTCAGTGCTTTGATTTTATTTGACTTCAAAGTCAGGTACCATTAGTATGTCTGCTACTGTGTCAGATATAATGCCTACTTTCGCAAGAGGATGGTCATTGGTGTCTTTTGCTTTTGGCCATGTTCCATCTTCCTGTTGGTCATGTCAATTGTTGATTTGTTCTCCACTTCATGTTCCAGTCACGAAGCGATATAGATTTCGCGTATACGTTATCATTTGGACATGGCTCTAATTATAGAAAAAAAAGAATAAATATAACTAATATAAGTAGATAGCCTACGTTCTATTTACAATAAGTGTGTGAAGACACGAAATTGGCGTTATGTAACGGTTCTGACCTATTCTTTGATCATCTTCATCGATTATTGCAGCTATTAAAACAATTATCAAATGAAAAACGCTTGTTTTCCATATAAAAGCAACCATCCTTTATCATTCTGGGGTTAGTATTTTGAAGCTCTCGATAGCGTAATGACTGTCGTTAGCCTCTCGATTTGGTGTTCACTGTTATCTCAAATAATCGTTAACTTGCCCCATATTTAAACGAATGTCTGGAGGGTGTCGTAGGGGTCTCGTAACAATCATTTTAAACAAAACGCAAACTAACTTCTGAACACCTTTTTTATAACCATACAGAGAAAAAGGTGTAGTCACATATATAAAACGAAAGTTGAGGTTAGCTGACACTCTTATAATTATTGGTAGGAATTTTAAATTATCAACATATATTTGTTTGTCTGTGTGGAGATTTTACGCCGATTTCAACAACTCACTTTAGGGCTTAAACGAGTCCATTATATTTACACGGGTATTCAACATACTTTTACCTGTGGTTACCCGGTTACTCGTTCAATTGTAGTCATTGCATAAAGATAAACCCGATAAAGATAAATTGATTGGTACTTACCATCTGTAGTAACTGACCATTTTAGTGATTTTAACACAGTTCACTAAGCACTTAACGATTATGCCTTTGTACACTAAAATTACATCTATCACCAACGCACGTAAAAATAATATCTTGACAGAGAGTAGAATTATTCAAAGAATATTTATAATTGAAATGTATATATTTTAAAAAGGAAAGAAGAACATGAGGTATCAAAATAGAAAAGGCTGACAGCGAGTAATGGTTAATAATTGTGTACCGGCCTACCGGCAATTTTCTACCCGACCCGCGGATACCCAGGTACTCGTTTCAGCCCTAATCTTACTGGTCATATTACGGCTGTCTGGCCACCTAACTGGTGTTCCAAGATATCTAACAAGTAAATACCAATCTCTTTGCAAGTGATTTACTACTTTTCCCACATAATTCGCTCTTATCAGAAGCCATGGATGAATTACCAGTAGACACAATGTCCGTATAAACATTTTAACATTTATAAATGCAATGGGTAAAGAACAAACAGAAGTCGGCATAATATCAATCGGGTATTAAGAAATTGAGTGAATCCCCTCGACGTGATGAATGGTCATAAGATTATGACGAATTAACGGTCGGACAGAATTACCATTCTTGAAATATGCGCACAAACTCAGGAGCGACAAATTTTTCCAAAATTTAAGTGAAGTTTAACCGCATCGAGAAGACAAATCATGCATTCTGTAAATCAACCAACCCATCTGTTTTGTGCGTATATGTCATGCAAATCATATGCAGCGAACAAAATTTTTTATCCATCTTAAACAAAAAGTGGGCAGGTTTTACGAAGACCTACCCTCATTTGCACAATTTTTTTTACAAGGTTTGAACATTCAACCTCTTCTAGCGCGGATATTTTCCCGTACCCGATACTTTGAAATCCATACAATTCCGTTGGGGTGTCAACAAGGAACAGAATTCTGAAAACCACATTTGAATCAGACTTCAATTTTTTTTAGTTATAAGCAATAGAGTGATTTCAAGTAAAGCGCCCAAGCGGCAAAATGAAAAACAAATTAAATTGATTAAAATTTTACCATTAGGTACCTAGCAATGCAGCAATTAGTTCATTTTAGAATACAAGTCGCGTGGGTCGAACGTTGTATTTCTTAAATATCACAATTTGAAGCATAAAACTGATTTACAAGTGTTCAAAAAGTATCAAACATTGGTCTGCCGTAAAATGACCAAACAAGCACGATCTTCAAAATATCAACATCACTGGAAAGAGCTTTTCAAGAACTTACACTTTGTCCATATATACCCTCAAAAAATATTTTAGTTTTGGAGCTATTTGGGGCCGAAGGAAAAACCAATAAACGTAATATGGCATTGACCTTTGCATTTTTATTTAATTATTTAAAGTTTGAGGTCATTTTAACATAAAACTACATAACCTGTGAAAATACATGGATATTGAACAAAAAGTAAAGTCAGCAGCGACAGAAAACCTGAAAAAGTTATGTTTTGATTTTTCTAAAATATTAATAAAGTTTGACCGCATCTAGAGGACAAACCATACATTCCCTAAATTCGCCACCCAAATAGTATACAAGTCGCATGGGTTGAACATTCTATTTCTTAAATATCACAATTTGAAACATAAAACTGATTTACAATTGTTAAAAATGGATCATACTTTGGACTGCCGTAAAATGGCCAAATCAAGCCCGATCTTCAAAAACTATATAACAAAAATATTTTTAGATTTGGAGCTATTTGGGGCCTAATGATAAAAACAATAATAGAAATATAATCTTTGCATCATTTTTATTTTTTTTAAATTGTGAGGCCCTTTGAAACATAAAATTACAATACCTGTGAAAAACTCATGAAAATTGAAAAAAAATAAAGTCAGGAGCGACAAAAACCCGAAAAAGTAATGTTTTTGAAATTTTGATTTTTCCAAAATTTTAGTGAAGTTTGACCACTTCTAAATTCGCCAACCAAAATATTTTGTACGTATATATCTTGCAAATGCAACAAACATAATTCTCTATCGCATCTCAAACAAAAATGGGTAGAATTTTCGTAGACATACCCTAACTTGCATGCTTTTTTTTTTTTTTTTTGCGAGGTTCGAACTTTCAAGCTTAAAAACTTTTAATTAGTCGTATTTTTAAAACCTTCCATATTTTATTAGGCTATCAACAAGGAACAGAATACAAAAAAAAAGAATAGGAAATTAATTCGGACTTCAAATTTCTGTGTAATTAGCCACTAAAAAATTCATGCAAAATGCCCCCTAGCTGGTAAAAAAAGGAGATAACTGGAAAATGATTTAATCTTAGGATCATCTTCAGATACGTGGTAAAATCTGATTAAATTTTCATAAATATAGCTTTTCTGATTATGTAGATTTGCCTTTCAAAATATCGGGTTAGAAAAATAATAATAAAAACTAAATAAAAACAGAACAAACAGAAGAACAAAAACAGGTTTTTGCACTGCGATGTGCGAACACCTAAATAAAAATAAAACAGTAGAACAAGTGCGAAAACCTAATAAAAATAAAACAGAAGAACAACAACAGGTTTTCTCACTGTGATGTGCGAAAACCTAAATAAAAATAAAACAGAAGAAGAACACTAGGTTTTCTCACTGCGATGTGCGAAAACCTTAATAAAAATAAAACAGAAGAACAACAACAGGTTTTCTCACTGCGATGTGCGAAAACCTAAATAAAAATAAAACAGAAGAACAACACTTAGTCTAGTTTTTCTCACTGAGAGGTGCGAAAACCTAAAAAAACGAAGAAGAACAATAGGTTTTCTCACTGCGATGTGCGAAAACCTAAATAAAAATAAAACAGAAGAACAACATTAGGTTTTCTCACTGCGAGGTGGGACCCCCCCCCCCCAAAAAAAAAAAATGGATAAATTTCATTTAATATAATACTTTTTTCTGTCTGCTTTTCTACCCAAATAGAACATACCGCAATGCTTACTCAACTGAAGTAAACTGTAAAACTTGATACATGTAACAACCTTGTAGCGACACATTAACCACAAGCAAAGTCAAACTTATCATATGGGCATGCGCATCACCCACGGGTACTTTTTAGTTAAGGTTGCGTGATATTGCATCCCTGAACAGTATGATCTGTCTAACATTGAGCTGAACACACCCGTTGATTCTCTGAATGAAAACATTTGAGCGCTGAAACCAGCACTTCGAACTGTCGTGGTGAAAAGTCGATAAGCTTTTCTTCAACTTACCGACTGACTCCGCGGGAAATGGACCTTTTACTTAGCTGCCAACACGGCAGATGATGAATACTTCACGCAAAGTGGAAACTGCAGACGAGAGCGAAGAAAGGGCATTTAACATCAGTTCTAATGTGCTTAGTTATTTTGTTGGTGATCTTAGCCAAGGCATTAACAACAGTAAGCGTGATCTAGACCCAGTATCAGGTGGAGTTTACATCGGTTTTTCAGTGTTGTTGGGTATAATTTTCATTCTGGGACTTGTCCAGAACTCTATCACTATCTTTGTCTTTGTGAAGGACCATTGCCTCAGGAAGGTACACAATGTGTTTATAGTGAGTCTCGCTGTGTCTGACGTGGCCATGTGCATCTTTGGAGTTTGGATGGTAGTCATTTCAGCCATCAGCCAGAAATGGATATTCGGAACTACGGGTAAACACACCTTAATTAATCTTAAAGTTTCTGTTTAATAAATTTCCAGCTAGACAAGCCTCTCGGCAAGGCATCAACCCTGTTTACTTTTTTGCGTGCTCAAACATTTTCACACGCGTTCGCCTCCCCTAAAATCGGCCAAGATGTGTTTCTATACATTTATTCAAATATTAATTTCAAATGTGACAATCAAAAATCAAGTGAATTTTGAAGCCCCTCTCTCTCATTTACGGTATATCAATATCGACGGAAGTAATTCCGTATTACTTCGTATATCAAAACGAGAAATATATGTAAGAGGAAGTTACAAAATTAAAATAATATATCGAGGAATTTTTGTAGATCATGGAATAGAGATTAAGGTCCCATACATTTGTCATATTGATATCCATGGCCGAGAGGGTAAAGGCGCTGACTTTAACCCTCACTCAGCCCCTCACCGCGTGGATTCGAACCCCGGCAGGGTCATTCGGATTTTAATGTGAGGAAACCTTCCAGCTGGCTTGCGATAGGGCTGTGGTTCTACCCGGATGCCTCAGTGCACTCAGGGTCTTCCTCCACCTGTTATTAGCTGGACGTCGCTATATGACTGAAATAATCAAGTCACATTGATATCCAACATAAACAAGATTTGTCCCGAATACTGGTAAACTCCATTTTCTAATAAATTATTATCCTTATCAATATTTCTAAATACTCAATCAGTCATTTATCTGTAAATATACTTTCATGTGCACTTTTCGGTATTTCAACATTACGCTCGTGTGCCTTTTAGCAAAACGAGGTACAGGCGATAGTCAATTAGTTGCTTCATATGATTAAGTCCAACGAAAGTACATCTCTTCCTAAAATATTTACCAAATTAATGAAAACCTATTGACTGTAGCCTATCGCAAGTGCCCCTAGTGCCCATTTCACTCATATTTCGTACGAATGAATTTGATCTCCATCGTAAAAAAAAATCCAACATGATATCTACTAATGTCTAAGACTTATTTGTAAAATAAAACATAAAAACAAAATAGAAATAAAATGATTCCATTGAGTGTGTGGTTCGTGATTACGAAATAAATTAGAAATGTGGTACAATAACATAAAAAGTACTGTTTAATGTAGCTGGACCCGTCATCTATAAACAGAACTGTGTCCAAACTGTGAAATATAGTCATAAATAAGATTGTATACTCCGGGATTTTAGAATTATCAGAAAACAATTTATCGTTTTTTTTTTTGTTTTTTTTTTTTTATTTTTTTTTTAATATTTGACCTTTTTTTTAAAAAAATAATGCCATTGAACTGTAGAATATCCATGCCAACTACTCTAGATTATGCAAGTATTTTAGGTTTGTCTTTATTTTTTATCATTTTTTTTTACGGCGTACGGAGTATCTGTCTATCCTCACTTTTGACTTATTTACGTATGATGACGTGAGAAAATGAATATTTGAACGATTTTCATTGGTAGAAAATGCTTATACTTAAGGAAAAAGGTAACGGGCGCAGATAACTAGATGAAACATTTGCTTCATACTGAAAAATCAAAAAATGTGGTTGACATTAGATTTTGTTGATAAGTTACCAAAGGGAATTTCGTGGGTACATTTATTCGTGGAGTCATGTTCTAGAATATTCATTGTTTCTTAAATGAGCCTTTTCGTGAGTGTGTGTGTGTGTGTGGGGGGGGGGGAGTAATATTCGTGGATAAAACACGCCACGAAATCAACGAAAATAAATGCCCCACGAAAATTAGACTAAGTGATTTCTCATTATTCACTTAATATTGATATAAGTATACTGGATAATTATCGGACTGAATATTAGTTTCTTTGATAAGTATATAGCTATTAACTTTTCTAAAATGCACGTTGGGGCCTGTTTCTGACTAAACGATATAAACATCTGCCCTAAATATAGTTTACCGTTTCCTTTGTGGCCGTGAGGGTACAGTCGCTAGCTTTAACTTTCACTCAGCCCCTCACCGCGAGGATTCGAATCACGGCAGGGTCATTCGGATTTTCATATGGGGAAGCCTTCTAGCTGGCTTGCGATAGGTCGGTCGTTCTACCCGGATACCTCAGTGCATTCGGGGTCTTCCTTTACCTGGAATTACATGGGCGTCGCTATATGACGCCGCAGCGATGGTAAAATCAAACAGGCAATCAATCATCACCGTTTCCGTATGAGCGGTTATAGTTCGCTTATTTACCCCGGTGATGAAGATTTATACTATATAACCATTCTACAATCGCCATTATTTCTTTAAAATCCATTAACACCGAGTATCTACTTTAATTTAAATATATTTCCTGTGTTTAATTTAGCTGTCTGAAAAACTGTTTCACCTACATTTCTTATATCTTCTGCTTCATTATTTCTGTTTATTGTTCTATAGCATTGCCGCCAGCAAGCAAGGAACACGAGCGTCCGTTGGGGGTAGTCATGAATTAGTCTAGGAAGTGATATGAACGTAAATAAGAAAGGGACTAAATGGCACTCTGAAAAATATCGAAAAGTACAGTTAAAGTGAGAGTTGTTAATGTGTTAAATATGTAACACGTTTTGCTTTTACTATATAATCCCATACAAAATTACTTTATCATCTTGGATTGCATATAGCATTGGCAGACATAAGGATATACAGTCAAACCTGTTTTAAGCGGTCAGTAAGGGGAACAAGAGAAAGTGACCGCTTAACAGAGGTGACCGCTAAATGAAGGTTAAATATATATCAAAATGCTTTAGTTTGGTAATATCAAATTTGACCGCTAAATGCAGGTTGACTGCTTAATAAAGGCGGCCACCAATACAACACACAGTGGGACCAAGTACATACATGCATCATAATTATGTCAATGCAAGTTAACAAAGGAGTCATTTTTAATATTAACGTATTCTGACAGGAAGAAGCGTTATTTATACGTTATTAGTTGAAGTCCTAAAAGAAAACTAGACCTACCACTAAAGTTTATTGATATCCACGTATCCAACCTTGTCTTCATATGTATTGTTAGCTTTGGACTGGACGTGACAAGTTGGACAGGACGTAATATATTGGGCAGGACGTGACAAGTTGGACAGGACGTAATAAGTTGGGTAGGACGTGACAAGTTGGACAGGACGTGACAAGTTAGACTGGACGTGACAAGTTGGACAGGATGTGACAAGTTGGACAGGACGTGACAAGTTGGACAGGACGTGACATGTTGGACAGGTTGCACTGGACGTGACAAGTTGGACAGGACGTGACAAGTTGGACAGGACATGACAAGTTGGACTGGACGTGACAAGTTGGACAGGACGTGACAAGTTGGACAGGACGTGACAAGTTGGACAGGAGTGACAAGTTGGACAGGATGTGACAAGTTGGACAGGATGTGACAAGTTGGACAGGATGTGACAAGTTGGACAGGATGTGACAAGTTGGACAGGATGTGACAAGTTGGACAGGATGTGACAAGTTGGACAGGATGTGACAAGTTGGACAGATTGACAGGAGATCGTTACAAGTTGGACTGACTCGATTGCCTGATTCCTATAACCGTAGCCCTAACTTCTGTGACGCGGGGAAAATTCAATACACTGAACTGTGAAAGTGTCATTTCCTCAATTTTACTAGCTCACGGATGACATTTATATTTCTTTTTCCGCAAAATAAAGAAAGAACTTTGTTATATGTGAGCATGTTAAAATATCACCATAGCTGACTATCAAGAAATTGCCATCCTGAAAACAATTTTGGTTAGTATGTGGTAAATTATTGGTATTATATCACACAGTGTCGTTTCCATAAATACCATATTTTAAATGTCTTGATAAATTTACTTTTAGTTCCTAAATGAAGTTATCATTTTTAGAGAGAGAGAGAGAGAAAGAGAGAGGAGTTTAGGTGTCGCATGCATTTTGACCTTTAAGCATCATATTAACCTCTTGTTCTACCTATGTTAGTGAAAACTTATTTATTTTATGGCGTCTTACAACTAATACTTTTACCCCTCGACAGTCCTGCTTTAAACAAGTACTTTAGGTCTGGAAGATCATTAAAAATAATTGCCCAAAACCGGGGTTCGAACCCACAACCGTTCGACGGATCCACAGTCGGCTCTGTAACCACTGGACTACGGCGCCGTTATTGCCTTATCCTGAACCAATATTTAACACATTGGAATGTGAAAGCCCCAGAGACATCATGTAATATGAAATAACCCCTGTAACAACACGATTAGAGAGTACTTTCTCTCGTTATTGCACGTGCATTCAATGCAACAAATTAGACTTCATCATCATCCCTTGCTCGGCGCTCAGCATATAAGGTTAGTTGCAGGACTGGTTGACCCAGTGTCAGGATAATGTGACTTGGTGTGGTATCATGCAAAATAATACAGTGTGGCAGCACTATATCTGTCTCAAGTAGATATCGTCTCCAAATAACTGAAATACTGTCGGCGGGACGTTAAATCCAACAAACAAACAAACTTCATCATTATACAGTGTTCAGTGAATAAGGATTGCAATGGGTCTAAATGATCTCCTAATTTTTGTGTAATTATGCATGTGCATTAGAGCGAAGGTGCATTATACTTCGTCATGCATTATAATTTGTCCAAATTTCACGGCTCATGATAACAAAAAACTCGAGTTAATCAGGTGGTAGTGGATTTGATCTACGTCCATGATATATGGTAAACTTTCAATCGATTGTATCATACTATTTTTTTTAATTCCTGCGTGGATGCATATCAAGTACACCGTAGTATATAATCCCTTTCCCGTCTGTTATGGCGACAGTTCATTTTTCTCAAAAGCATGCCATTAAGTGCAATATCTTTTGTTCTAATAACAAAATCAAGAAACTTGCAAATAGGCTAAAACCAAGTTAAAAGATGTTACGGTAATAGAATAGTTAATATTCAATTGCTTGCTATGTCATATGGAATACTTATTTGCATATCATGTTTTCCTCTCGGGTAATATGGCTGTTCTAATAAACCTAATCCATTGATATGAAAAATATGCGGATATCGGATAACATGTGACGTGAATATCTACGTGCTGAGAATCACTTTGCTAAAAAAATAGAATGTTACTGTCTAACCAATATCTCTGTTATTGATGTTTTTCAGACTGGCCGTAGCCAGTATTACGTAGTAGTAAACCAAAAGCAGGCATTTCTGATTTGCATAATTACCGCAGCCATTTCACAGCGCTATGTCACCGTGTGCTCAGTAGCGTATCAGTGTAATGCGATTAACCTCAACGATACCGAAGTAAGGTCTCGACCTCCTTGGAATGCAATGTATTGAATAAAATCTCACTCCGGATCACGTTGAAACAAATCAAAGCGCTCGAGGACTTTATATTTTTACATTATTAATCACATTTAACTTACAGTTTAAAAACATTAATTTTATATTTGCATAATTATAGGCATTTATCAATATGCTCGTTAAGAATACAACAGACTTGCAAACATACGGAAGCCTATTAGGGCCATTTTGTCTCAGGCGTTTTGTGTTCTGAGTCAAGTATTATACGTTATGAGCTAGGTCTTATTACTTAGTCCTGAGGTCTTAGGCCTTACGCGATAAAAAGGTAAAGCACTCGCAACATGACAAAACAATGGCGGACGAGTCCTCAACTATTCGCCAATTTCAAAGGAAATGAATATGAAAACGGTTTTTAAGTAGGTGTGAGTAATAAAATACCTTGTTTGTATAGCCTTATAAAAGCTACTAGATATATGGTAAGCATATAATCTGATATCGGATCTATATTCCTATGCCATAAGACGTAAGTCATAACACATAATTACTAAGACAGATTGCATAATTCATAATCATACGACAAAATTGCAGCCTGACTCTTGTCTTAGTAATTATATGTTATGAATTATGCCTTATGACTTGGTTATATGAAAAGTGCGCAAAACCCCAACATTTGCTTCAACATGGCGGAGAAAGGGAGTGGAAGTGAAAATGAAGATTGTTTGGTAAGTAATGAAATGATCGACATTCGTTGTTTATTGAATGGACATCGTTCAACAATATTTAGCTAAACTTTAGAATAGCAAGTCTACTGAGTACATTTATTAGTATCGAACAGTTTTCATCTGCGTCCAAGGTTTCGTCAACATTAATTCTATTCACTCTGTTGCAGAAGATAGAATGATATTTAATTCTCCACCCCAGGGGTTTCTTTTATGTATTGAGATAACAAGAGACTGTACATGGATACCGCATAGCTACTGTTTAAGAATTATGCAATCTAACTAATGTATTAGTAATTATGTGTTATGACTTACGTCTTATGACATAAGAATATAGATCCGATATCAGATTATATGACTACCATAGATTTACTAAATTTCATCAGGCTACACAAAAAAGGTATTTTATTGCTCACGCCCTCTTAAAAATCGTTTTTATGTTTTACATTTTAATGTTTAAGTTCGACAGACACGCAAAATAACCGGGTTTAATGAAAACCAATGGTTGGAACTTCAAGTGACAAACTTAGAGGATGCATTAAAACGTTATATTAATGATATATCGTAAAAAAAAACCGCATAGAAGTTTGCAACAGTTGTGTAATATTATGGAAATAATTGTGTCAGAATAATGTGACTGGGTGTGGTATTATGCCAGTGTCTGTGGCGTAATACTGCAGTGTGGCAGCACTTTATATATCTAAAGTAGACGTAGTCTCCGAATGATTGAAATACTGTCGGTGGGACGTTAAATTGTTAGACCTGTGTAAATCAACATCGCTCCGCATCGTTAATGGACGTTTACATAATTCTTCTTCACACACGTTTTTTTTTTTTTTTCTTTCAAATTATGGTATATCCGTTATTGATTATTTATTAACACACGAAATTAATTTTTCATTGATTAGAAACTTCAAGATTTGTGAATTCAACGAGTGGAATGACCAGGCCCCGGTAGTGTTTTCTTTGCACAGTAAGCGCTTTGAAAATACATCTCTGTCTTATAATAATACAACGTTTAAATATAATGACAAGTTGGAAGCACAGTTTCGATCGGGTATTTTATCTAAACTGTCGGAGTTTAATCGTGTTTTTACGAATCAATGTGTAAAACAATGGTCTTTATTACGAGAAGTTGCCGACCCTTTGTTTTCAAAAAAATATTTCCGTGGACGATAAAATACAGTATGATAATGATGAATTGCATATTAAACATGCCGAATGGTTTGATAATGAATGTGTTGAAGCTCGAAATAAATATTTAGAAAGAGATTTTTGGAATTATTTTAAGAAAAAATCACCGTGTCAAGAAAATAATTTATCGCTTGACGAATTTCCTAGTTTTTTGAAGGTATCAGTAACGATGTATTAAATTGTAATAATATTAAAGCTGAAATATTTTGTATTAGTCATGATTTTAACACATGAGATTATTAATTTTCAGAATTAGATCAGCCAGTTAAAGTTACTGAGGTTGAAAATGCTATTAAACTATTGAAACATAATAAATCGTGCGGTCGTGATTGTATACTTAATGAATATTTCATAAAGTGTGTAGATTCTGTCGTCACATATGCGATATTTTTAATCTTATATTAGATAAAGGAGTTTTTCCGGATCAATTGACTGAAGGAGTTATTGTACCGTTACACAAAAAAGGATCAGTTAATGATGTTAATAATTACAGGGGTATTACTTTAAAAAGTTGTTTTTTCGAAATTGTTTACTGCCATAATAAATAAGCGTATAGAAAAATATTGTGAAGACAATACTGTTATATCGGATGCGCAGTTTGGATTCCGAAAGGGACGATGTGGATACAAGTTTTCTTCTGGTGTCAGTTCTTCAATTCGTTTTTAAATGAAAATAAAAGATTATATGTTATCTTTGCCGATATTCATAAGTGTTTAGATACTATTTATAGAAATGCGTTATAGTTAAAGATGCATAAGTGTGGTATTTGTG
This sequence comes from Solen grandis, assembly GCA_021229015.1. NCBI lineage: Eukaryota > Metazoa > Mollusca > Bivalvia > Adapedonta > Solenidae > Solen > Solen grandis. The sequence goes on along the minus strand of CM037789.1, from coordinate 29,901,315 downwards.
GAAAAAAATACTTAGGATTGTTAAAAACATGTACCCGAATGTTAGATCTTGTATAAAAAGTTGTTCCTCATATTCAGAATTTTTTTCAATATGCTGTTGGCTTGAGACAAGGGGAGGTAATTTTGCCATTACTTCTTTCCATTTTCATTGAGATATTTTATTGAATTTGAAAATGTTCAAAATTTAAATATCAATACTTCCATCCCTAATTTTAAGCAATCTGTAATTGATCATTTTAAAATGGAATGGTTTCGAACGTTAGAAAACAGCTCATTACTAGATGATTATAGAGTAGTTAAAACATCCTTGGAATATGAAGAATACTTACATCATACTTATCAAAACTTCGCTTATCAGTTCTTCCTTTACGCATTCAAACAGGTAGATACAATAGGCCCTAAATTCCGCGTGAAGAACGGCATTGTGTTTGTTGCAATCAAGTTGATGTCGAGGACGAGTTTCACTGTGTTTGTGTATGTACCACTAGTTCAGATATTAGAAAAAAAATATTAATTTAAAAAAAAAAAACATATTACAAAAAGACAAAAAAAAATAAAAAAATATGTGATTAAATACTGTAATTTGTTGCAATCAAAAAATAAACAGACACTGATTAACTTATATATTAAATAAGCTATGATTCTTAGAAATTCAATAATAAATAATATATTTTAGTTCATCCTCCTTTAAAGGAACATTGTTTGAAAATTGTTTTGTTTTCTATTCTGCTTCTTAGAACTTGTTATTTTACGTAAAAACATCATAAATATAATTTACTTTTCTGTTTAACCAATAACTAGATAAATATCTAAATTCCTAGATTGATAGTATTTATTTTGTTTAATTTTTTTTTTAAATTTTTTTTTAACGTCGTATTACTATGTTTTTTAATTTTTGTATAATACACTCTTAATAAAATGTCTGTTCTGTTCTGTTAAATCCAAAAAACAAACAAACAAACAAATAATGATATGTTGATGAAAATGGTAATATGTATGAGACAGTATGTACGCTCTGGTTTATCTCAAAGCGTAATCGATCGTGAAGCGCAACAAAGAGAGTTTTTGTAATTTCTCGGTTATACATGATATGATAGATATAATCATTATATTCCATATTATTCTAACCCGTTTTTTTCTATCTGTTTTGTACATGGTAAACTCATTTAAACAGACTATATATGATAAATACACACCTATATACAGACTATATAGTGGTACATGTCTATAAACAGTCTATATACTGACACAAACCTGTAAACAGACTATATAGTGGTACATGTGTATAAACAAACTATATAGTGGTACATGTGTATAAACAGTCTATATAGTGGTACATGTATATAAACAGTCTATATAGTGGTACATGTATATAAACAGTCTATATAGTGGTACATGTATATAAACAGTCTATATAGTGGTACATGTATATAAACAGACTATATAGTGGTACATGTATATAAACAGTCTATATAGTGGTACATGTATATAAACAGTCTATATAGTGGTACATGTATATAAACAGTCTATATAGTGGTACATGTATATAAACAGACTATATAGTGGTACATGTATATAAACAGTCTATATAGTGGTACATGTATATAAACAGACTATATAGTGGTACATGTATATAAACAGTCTATATAGTGGTACATGTATATAAACAGTCTATATAGTGGTACATGTATATAAACAGTCTATATAGACTGTGGTACATGTATATAAACAGTCTATATAGTGGTACATGTATATAAACAGTCTATATAGTGGTACATGTATATAAACAGACTATATAGTGGTACATGTATATAAACAGTCTATATAGTGGTACATGTATATAAACAGACTATATAGTGGTACATGTATATAAACAGACTATATAGTGGTACATGTATATAAACAGACTATATAGTGGTACATGTATATAAACAGACTATATAGTGGTACATGTATATAAACAGTCTATATAGTGGTACATGTATATAAACAGACTATATAGTGGTACATGTATATAAACAGTCTATATAGTGGTACATGTATATAAACAGTCTATATAGTGGTACATGTATATAAACAGTCTATATAGTGGTACATGTATATAAACAGTCTATATAGTGGTACATGTATATAAAACAGACTATATAGTGGTACATGTATATAAACAGTCTATATAGTGGTACATGTATATAAACAGACTATATAGTGGTACATGTATATAAACAGTCTATATAGTGGTACATGTATATAAACAGTCTATATAGTGGTACATGTATATAAACAGTCTATATAGTGGTACATGTATATAAACAGTCTATATAGTGGTACATGTATATAAACAGACTATATAGTGGTACATGTATATAAACAGTCTATATAGTGGTACATGTATATAAACAGTCTATATAGTGGTACATGTATATAAACAGTCTATATAGTGGTACATGTATATAAACAGTCTATATAGTGGTACATGTATATAAACAGTCTATATAGTGGTACATGTATATAAACAGACTATATAGTGGTACATGTATATAAACAGTCTATATAGTGGTACATGTATATAAACAGTCTATATAGTGGTACATGTATATAAACAGTCTATATAGTGGTACATGTATATAAACAGACTATATAGTGGTACATGTGTATAAACAGTCTATATAGTGGTACATGTATATAAACAGACTATATAGTGGTACATGTATATAAACAGACTATATAGTGGTACATGTATATAAACAGTCTATATAGTGGTACATGTATATAAACAGACTATATAGTGGTACATGTATATAAACAGACTATATAGTGGTACATGTTTAAAAGCTATATAGTGGTACATGTATATAAACAGACTATATAGTGGTACATGTATATAAACAGTCTATATAATGATAACACTTATAAAGAGTCTATATAGTGGTACATGTATACAAACAGACTATATAGTGGTACATGTATATAAACAGACTATATAGTGGTACATGTATATAAACAGTCTATATAGTGGTACATGTATATAAACAGTCTATATAGTGGTACATGTATATAAACAGTCTATATAGTGGTACATGTATATAAACAGTCTATATAGTGGTACATGTATATAAACAGTCTATATAGTGGTACATGTATATAAACAGTCTATATAGTGGTACATGTATATAAACAGTCTATATAGTGGTACATGTATATAAACAGTCTATATAGTGGTACATGTATATAAACAGTCTATATAGTGGTACATGTATATAAACAGACTATATAGTGGTACATGTGTATAAACAGTCTATATAGTGGTATACATGTATATAAACAGTCTATATAGTGGTACATGTATATAAACAGACTATATAGTGGTACATGTTATAAACAGACTATATAGTGGTACATGTATATAAACAGACTATATAGTGGTACATGTCTATAAACAGTCTATATAGTGGTACATGTATATAAACAGTCTATATAGTGGTACATGTATATAAACAGTCTATATAGTGGTACATGTATATAAACAGACTATATAGTGGTACATGTATATAAACAGTCTATATAGTGGTACATGTATATAAACAGACTATATAGTGGTGCATGTATATAAACAGACTATATAGGGGTACATGTATATAAACAGTCTATATAGTGGTACATGTATATAAACAGTCTATATAGTGGTACATGTATATAAACAGACTATATAGTGGTACATGTATATAAACAGACTATATAGTGGTACATGTCTATAAACAGTCTATATAATGATACACATCTATAAACAGTCTATATAATGATAGACATCTATAAACAGTCTATATAATGATAAATATCTGGTAATTATGTGATAATTTTTCAGAAAAGTTTCGACATAGCTAAGTGGGTAAGTGGCTGGCAGAAATATGCCGCCACAGAATGCATCTTAGATGGCACTGTTCTATTTTCTCAATGTTAACACATCTTATAGATAATGTTTCAAGGATAACATGCACTCTCTCTTTTCATATAAAGAAACGCAAAAATGTAGTTTGCTCCACCTGCTTTTATAATTATATGCAATCCGTGCAAGCTAAAATTTCAAATACGAAAATACGATACACTCTTCATTTTGCAAAACGAGAACCGAATGCGAACTTTTTGCTGATAAATACCTCCCGACCACCTGCTATCGCATTGATTCTGGGAAATCTATACAGGCATGTATCTACTCTGCTATAATGCGCAATCTGTAAAACAAATGAAATCATAAATTCACTTTATGACATGCCAATATATTATGAACCAAGAAACGTAACTTAGCAGCGGTGCTTACTCTTAAAATAGGATAAATTCGTGTCATTACTCAAGTCTTCGAATTTCACTGTTTGCGATAACGTATCGATAGATACGTTTTTAGATTGATACAGTGAAAATGACCCTCACATATTTCCATTTCAGCATATTTTTTTATCTTGCAACTATTAAGAAATATCTTAAAATCCCAATACAGACAGTTTTCTTTTCTTCTTATGGACACAAACTTCGCTGTACATACGTCAAGTATACGTATATGTTCTTGTTGATGGTTACTGACTACATATAACATTACTCATGGTTATTCCTGACTACATGTTCTGCTCCTGTTGTTATGGTTACTTACTACATATGAAATTACTCATGGTTATTCCTGACTACATGTTCTGCTCCTGTTGTTATGGTTGCTGACTACATATGACATTATTCATGTTGATTTCTTACTATATGTTGCAGTTGATGATTACTGACTACATATGACATTATTCATGTTGATTCATCCTTACTATATGTTCCTGTTGTTATGGTTACTGACTACATATGACATTATTCATGTTGATTCCTTACTATATGTTGCAGTTGATGATTACTGACTACATATGACATTATTCATGTTGATTCCTTACTATATGTTGCTGTTGAAAAAATACGTAATGGTTATATAACACGGGAAGCAAGGAACGTCATGTAATGAAGATATTTATCATATGACGTTCCTTGTTTTCCGTGTAATATAACCATTACATATTTTCTTATATTTAACACGTGTAATATAACAACTCATACGTCATTTAACCTTACAATTCATAGGATAAAAACAATGCAAAAACGCGCCGAAACGTCAAATATTATTATTCCGTTAAATCCCAGCATTAAAGTCATGTGATGAAAATATCTCACATGAGTTGTGATATAATAAAATTTTATTAATCTCGTTCAAGAAAATGGTAAAAAGCGAGCCTCTTCTATATTAAATTCTATATTAAATGACAACTCATGTGAGATCCTAAATATCTGCAATTTCCAGCCAGGAACTTATCAAACGCATGTCAGACACATCATCCATACACCAAATAGGCCAGACTTGTAAACCGAGCTGTATAATATAGGGATTAAAGGTTTCAAAGCAAATTAATTTTTAAAAAATCACTTCAAAGAGGTCACGACATTTTCGCCATTTTTTTTAACACACTCAGATTTTCATGTTGTTTTTTTTCTATTGAACGTATGTTATCTGACCTAATAAAATAAGAAATAAAACATGAGTTTACTGGCCATTGAAACTTCTATCATGAGTATTTCATTTGGTATACCCCGTATAGAAGCAGTGCGTGACGTTATTTATGACGTTATTAATTTTGGATATCCGGTATACACTCATTTATGTGATTGTTCAAGCCTATTGAATATTTCATACAGGAAAAATGCGTAGGCGTTGCAGTTTTTTTTAACGCAGGTCGTATTTAAGTTACGTTGTTTACAACGTAACATTTTGTATCCGATTGCGAAAATGACAATACCGGATATCCCAAATTAATGCCTTCGACAATGTATGGCATAGAGGACTTCTCCTCAAACTTGAGCAAGCTGGCATACAAGGTCAATTGCTATCCTGGTTTTCTTATTGTTTACATTATAGGCGCCAAAAGGTTGTTATTCCCGGTGCATCTTCATCTTTATCTGAAATAAAAGCTGGAGTGCCCCAAGGCTCGATTCTCGGACCTCTTTTATTTTTAGTTTATATAAATGATATTGTTAATGTCACAGAATCTCAAATAAACTTTTTTGCAGATGACACCAGTCTTTTTATAGTCGTCGATTCTCCTCCTAATGCGGCAATTAAACTTCAATTTGATGTTAACAAAATCTCGGCAAATAAATGGTTAGTAAATTTAATCCTTCTAGATCAGAGTACTTAATTATTTCTCGTAAAAGAAACAAGCCAAACCATCAACTGTCTACATGAATGATATTCCTATTCCTTCTGTTGATTATCATAAGCATTTGGGTGTAGTTTTATCTAATGATGGCAGTTAGCATCACCAAATTAATCAAATAAAGGCTTGGTCTCGCGTTAATATTATGAAATAATTAAGACCTACTTTAGACAGAAAATCACATGAAATTATGTATTTTTCCTTTATAAGACCAATTTTAGAATATGCTGATGTTGTCTGGAATAACTGTACTGATTATAAAAAAAACAAGAATGAAACCACGATGTCTTTTATGTTAAGCATTTTATCCACGGTGACTGTTTCACCACATGTTTTGCTTATATCCGTAATAAGATAACTGCCTAGCTCACTGTAAGAATCATTCACATCTGTTGATTTACAGTCACAAAGAATGTTTCTGCAAATTATAGCATGCATCTTTTCTGACAGACCAAGGAAGTAACACTACTATTTATTACTGGCCTTGTGATTTACTCGTCTCAGACTATATAATTTAATCTGGCAAAATATCATGTTAAGATGCATAGCGTTTTATTTCATTATGTTTTGTGCCAACTACTAGTTTTATTAAATAATTGTACCCTAAGTATAGTAAAGAGTATGTAAAGATATTTCTGTAGACAATAGCAGACTGTAGCGAGCGTAGTGTATTATCTATTGTCTGTAAAAATGTCTGTCTTACTTAAAGCAACGTGAACTTTGTAAACACTTGATTTTGTCAAAAAGATTAATAGGAAATAGAATTCAAAGATGTTCAATTAAATTAAATATCAAATATTGTTGTATTTTCAGAGCTTCTGATTGGCCACAAATTTAGTATGACCTCTTTACTAAAAAGTATGTTTCTAAAAGTTAGAAATTCCAGCATAGCATCAAACTAAAAATTTTAACAGCGTTACAATTTCTAGTTATTAAAATGGATGACTTTTGTTACGCCTTTTATTTTCGATATCCTTTCTTTTCGCTTTTTCGTGTCACCATATATATAAGCAGAGGTGACACATAGGGATCACATTTCCGTCATCTCTCTGTCTATACGTCACACTTTTTCCGTCCCTTTTCAGCGGGTGACACATGCCTTCTAGAGTTCTAGAGAGCAATGGTGATTATCTTTAGTCCAGTAATTTACAGTATTCTATGAATGACTGTTTGGTAGCAGCAATTGTGTAATATTGCCATGATCATTTACTTTGATATGAAAACAACACTCGTCTGTAGCTGTACTACCTTTTTATTTATTTATTTTTGTTACTGATATACATGTACTTGACTTTCTCTTTTTATATCTTAGTTTATTTTATATTCTCTCCAGTCTCATTAAAAAGTTTGCTGCTATGCTATTGATGTTTTCTTCTAAGGAATTTATTTCATGCTATTCTTCTATTTTTTCCTGGCGACTATGCATATTTCAATGGATTTTTTATGCGTGTCATATTTCTGTTCTTATTATTTAATTTTTGCGAGTCTGCTTTCGAATTATCTCTTTGGACTTTGTTACTGATGTGTCCATGTCATTTACCGCAAAACTGTCTGTTACATCATGAAGAACAGTTATCCTGCACTAGTGTCTGTTATTCTATGGTTAACGTCACTCCTCTATCGTCTCTGTGCTTTCATCACGTGCAAATCATTTGGCACGGGATACTCATATTAAGTTTAAACTTTATTTATTTTACATCGAATACGAAACAAGTTTAATCACTCTCAATGGCTCTGATTGCGGCGTATGTGATCATTATTGCGTAAGGAAACTGGAGAGCCCGGCGAAAACCCACGTGTCTGGACAGGCGACCAGTGTACAGTTACAGTTTCATCATAAACAATAACATGACATTTTCGTGGGCATGTTTCGAATCTGTCAATTTGACATTTTTATTCGGCTGCCAAACCGATTCTCATATATTTCTTGCTTGTTTCTTTATTAGATTGTTTATGCAATATGCTGCGGTCCAGCAACATCGTTCCAGCATTTTAAATATCACTGGAATAAACATTTTCATCAGAAGAAATTTTATGAAAATACACTGACTTGAAAATTTGAAAACTTATTTTCATCCAGTCTTTGTCTCCAGACCATTCCTTTCGAACTTTTATTTAGGGTCATGTGTAATTGACGGTTCCAGGATTGTAATTCCCGAAACTTTTACCTTATCCCGGACCAGGCGAACCCATTGATTGATAAGGATTTTATAAATTGAAATAAACTTAATCTTGTATCATATATTTATTCTATCATAAATTATTCAATGGTAACACATGCTTTTGTTGACTAAAGATTTATCATATTATGCAAGATAAAGATTATTGTATGTCATTTTTATTGGATAATCACGATTTGATGAACGAAATACATAGTTCATTTAGAAATAAGACAACATCACATGTTTTTATTATTTATGTATGGGAATGAAAGAGGTGGGAGATAGATTTAGAAGGGCTGTCAAATATCTCATCAGGACGCGTTTTCAAATAATCATATATCACAAATGCACACACGTGATTATTATATAAAGTTTTTTTCAAACCAATGATTATATTATATTAAAACGAGAGAATGCAAACATATAATTTCATGCATATTGTGTAAAAGATCACGACTTTTTAAGCTTTAAGCAAAACTATGAAATTTCAAATTAATTCCTATTTTATGATAACCACATCCAATTAAACATATTTTGGTAAGCTTTGACAGCACTCATCTGCTCTAAACAAATAGTATGTTTGAGTACAGGATTTTGCAATGTAAGTACAAATCTAGTCCTGTATATTGCTATTTTCTGTCCAATTTTTCCTGCCAGGATCACCACAGTCACAAACGGGTTATTGCCCTTGAACTTTCTGAAAATAGACACTTATATTTCAAGAGCAATTTCTTTTTTATCTTATTTTTTTAGTGGCGGGATTGATATGAAAGTATTTATACAATTATACACCTGTGTCATGTTTTATGGAAAGGCACTGGGGTAGCACCCCCCCCCCCCCGGTTAATCGTGACCTCATCCAGCGCTCGAAAATTCGCATGTAGTTATTTTATTAAGTAATGACTACATATGTGATATTTGTTCAAGTGTTGCAAGTAACATTATTTGGTTGGTGATATAAAGTCAACACAAATTTAGTTGTTACATTTGTTTCGGCAGACATTTACGCTTGTCGTTATTATTATCATTATGATATTCGTGTTGTTGTTGTTGTTGAATCTTCGCCTATAATGGGTGTCCTCCGCCTGAAATCCCATGTGAAAATTTTGATTTGCTGCTCATAACCACACGATTTTTTTTTTATTTTGTAATATGGATTTTGCGTATTTC
>CM037789.1:29841651-29891651 GCA_021229015.1 Solen grandis | reverse complement strand
TTTCGTTTTTTAAGTTTAATAACCCCCACTAATTTTTAAAAAAAATAAAAAATTTTTAAAAGCAAAAAAAATTTTACCTAACGAACACCGAAACGCAATGTATTTTTCGCCCAATCCAAAACTCCCCGGGCCACACGAAATAACACTTTTTCCCCTCCGAAATTTTAAGGGGGATCATCCTTTAACCCCGGGTCCCCTTTCCCAGGTACCTGTCACCCCGACCCCAAAATAGGGCGCCCCACCTTTTTAAACGGTCCCCCCTCTAACTGCTAGGGTCACACTACGCCGTGTATACTAGGGCCGCACGTCAAAAAACCCCAAATCCCCTACGCAATACTTTTCGTTTTCTACGACATACCTAACAATCACTACCATGTTTACTACTCCCACGACATGTCCACAAAAAAACCGCCCCTTTTTAAACTAGTCGTCCCTTTTACATACACAAAAACCCGCAAACCCTTTTAAAATCTTTTTCGTCCGCAAACCCCTTTTACACAAAACAACCGCAGGGGCCCTTTTCACTATTCTTTCCATGTCAGTAACAAAAAAAACCCTACCTATTAACTTTCCGCTTGGGATTAAACTAATAAACCCCAAACCCATTATACAAAACGCCCTACGCTTCCTAAAAACCTACCTTTTTTCATCGCTCTACCCAGTCACAAAAAAACGCAAAACGCCAAAAACATCCCCGCACTCATTACAAATAAACGCTACCATTAACTATCCCGCTCCAGGGACACTAACAACCACGCTAGTATACTATCGTCCGCAGGGCATGTACACTAACGCCTACGTTTTAAAATTTTTTTGCCCGCTACGACTTTTAACAATAAACCGCTATCCTTTGTTTACTATTTCCGCTACACGGGTCACTAATAACCAATAGTATACACGTCCGCTACCCTTTAACACAAATTCAACCCGCTCCTAGTATCTAGCCGTCCGCACGACTTACACTAACAAGCCCCTTTTCCCTTTATACTATCGCCGCTAGCCATGACACGAAAAACCTTTTCCATTAACTAGCTCCGCTACAACATTACCTAAAACCCTACCTATTTTGGGCCCCAACGACATTACCCTAATCCCTACCTTTGATAGGGGCTCCGAACCCTTTTTAACAAAAACGCACGCTTTTTACATCCCGCTCCCCCCGTACACAAATCAACCGCCTCATTATACTTGTTTTTCCCGCTACACATTACACAATCTTTTTCTCCCTTTTTTTAAAACATTTCCCTGGGGCATTTCCAACAACCGCTACCCAGGAAAAATTTTTCGCCCCACACATTAAAAAATAAACCCCCACGCCCAAAAATACTTCGTCCCTCACATTCACAAATCCTCGTTTTCCATTATACACCTCCCCCGACAGTAAACTAAAAACTGCTCCCCTTGAATACCTCACCTCAAAAACTTGTACATTTATAAACCGCACAGAAATTTTCCCCCGCTACGACATTACACTAACAATCCAAACCCATTAAAATTCCGCCTCTACGACATGTACACATCAACCGCATGCTATGTATTTTCCATCCCTACACTTTTCACTAATAAACCACTACCCAAAAATTACTTTCCCCCGCCCCATTCCCAAATAAACCGCTCCCCAAACTTCCACGCTACGACAAAAACCCCAAAAAACCGTTTCCCCAAAGTACCCACTTCTCTACTCTTTACACTAACAACCGCTACCCATTACAGCGTCCTTTTAAACTTTACAAAAAAACCCCTACCCTTTAGCTTTCCCCCGCCCTTTTCCCCAAACAACCGCTCCCCCCAGGGATACAGGGGCCCTTACAAAATTCACAAATCAATTTTTTATAAAGTTCATTTCGACGCACGACATGTCACAACAATCCTATCCAGGTATACGGTCGTCCTCTAGAAAAACACAATCAAACGCACCCGGGAAACTAGCCCCTTTTCGACATTTCCCTTTTCAACCGCAAACGCCTTAACAGCGTTCCTCCCCATGTACAAAAAAAAAACGCTACCCATGTTTCTGCTTTCTACGCCCAGGACACAATTCAACCGGGGGGCCCATGTATCAGTCTTTCTACTCATTCCTAATCAACCCTAGCCTTTTACAACGCCGCTACGTCAAAACAAATCAACCCGGGGCCAGTTTTCCTAGGGGCCTAGGGGCTTTTTCAAAAAAAAACCGGGCTTGCCATTTTTGCTTCCCAGTCATTTCCAAAAAACCCCTCCCCCTTTTTTTAAATCCTCTACACATGACACTTTTCAACCCTACCCATTATACTTGCGCCTCAACACATTAAAACTTATCAACCGCTACCCATGAAATTTGTCGTCCTCTACACATGTACACAATAAAGCGTTTCGCCAAACCATCCCTCTACCTTTAAACGAATAAACGCTACGCAAAAAATAATCGTCCCCCCTACACTTGTCCCAAAAAAAAACCCCGCACCATGTATCACTTTCTCTAGCGTACACTAATAAACCCGGGCTATCCATTATACATTGCCCACAAATTACCCCGAATAAAGTGCACGCAGGGGAATTTTTTCCCCCCTTACCCCATGTCCTAACAACCGCGGGGGAAGTTTTCAATCGCCCCTACCCATTACACAATTCAACGTAGGGAATTTACAAACTCTCTCCATGACACAAAAAAAACCGCACGCCATGTAACGTCGTCCTCCGCCCAAAAAAGAATCGGGGCTAATTTATGTAACTATTTCCCGCTACCCCATGAAAACCAATAAAGCTACCCAGTTTTCTATCGTCCCAACCCTTACACAAAAAAACCGCCCCCCATTATACTATCGCCTTCCCATCCCCCTTTTCCCCCAAATTTTAAACAAAATTCCCCCATCGGTTTTTCTTAAAAAAGGGGGCATACTTTTGGTTACCTTACGGGTACATTTAACATTTTCAAAATTCACCCTAATTTTTTACATACTTTTTAAAAATTTTTTTTTTTATTCAGAACAAATTTTCGTTCAAAATTGTTTCTAATTTTCATGTATCGGGGCTTTTTTTATCATAAATAGGTTTTATATGTTTTTAAATTTAAGGGTCTTCCCCCCTAACACCATTTTACTACTTCCACGGGGGGTTAAATTTTTTAAAAACCCTTGTCACTTTGAATAAATTAAAAAATTAAAAATTTTTCACCATTTTTTTTTTTTCCCTTTTTTTTTCAAATTTTTCAAATTTGGGGAATCACCCCTTTATAATTAAAAATTTAACCTTAAAAAATTGGGGTTTTTTTGGAAAATGAAAAACAAATTTTATTTTTTAAAAAACCCCAGGGAAAAATTTAAATTTTGTTTGTTTTAAATTTTTGTGAAAAAATCAAAATTTTACCATGGGAAAAGGGGAAAACATTTTTTTTTTTATTTTTTTAAAATTAAATAGGAAACAAAAAATGGGGAATTAAAAAAAACCGCATTTGCCCATTTCAGGTTTTTTTCCCAAAAAACCATTTTTTAATTTTAAAAAATTATATCTTAAAAACTGAAAAACCTTTTTGGTTGTAATACGAATTTTTCCCCTTATTTAAAAACAGTCCGACCGGGGGGGATCCCTTGTTTTCTTTATAATGTAATATGTACTAAAAACAAAAACTTACCCCTCTGGGCCTTACCCCAGGAGGCAGATAAAAATAAATGATTTAAGGTCAAAAAAATGAAGGGGAGATAATAAAATAACTTCTGTCACTTGTCATTTCATGTCAATTTGCCCCAAAAGAATACCATTGTTTGACACTTTAAAAGCTTATATTCATGTGTATTGTTAAGCACACGCTCCTTAAAAAAAAATAGTAAATTTCTCAAAGCATTGAATATATCCAGCGGAGGAAATATAATGGACGGTTCCTAAACTGTCAATCAAGTATGTTTACATTAACAGTATTATCCACCCAGAGTAAGTGTGAAGCACGTGGTGAACTATTGACCTACTTTACACAAGAGAACATATGTTTTTTTGTTGTTGTTTTTTTGTGATACTGTTTGTGAGCACTTAACCCAAAATTGAATTACAATAGGGGGAGTAGTTACGTACAAATTGCGGAACCGCCCATCTAGTAATCAAGATATAAAAATAGACTCGAACTGGATGACCAAATATTCTGGAAAACCTACAGATTTCGTGAGCATTTGTTTGACTTAACTCGTTGAGTTTACCGTCGCTTCGACAGTATTTCAGTCATATAGCGACGTCCAGCTAATTACAGGTGAAGGAGGACCCCGAATGCACGGAGGCATCCGGGTAGAATCACCGACCTACCGCAAGCCAGCTGGAAGGCTTCCTCGCATGAAAATCCGAATGACCCTGGCGGTTGGGTGAGGGTTGCTCAAAATTAAAGTATTGCACGGAACATTAGAGCATCTTTGCTGTGTATATGTGTCCACATTTCAAATATCAGCGACTGAGATCCGAAACTAGGACAAACAATTTAGTGATATCCCAACATGATTCACCATACAGGCTTTTTATATACATGTTTTTGTAAATAAAGGATGGACTGATTGAGCAAAATGTTTCGCATATCGTCCAAACTCTGTTATATATAGCATATATGTTGGGTGTGTTCCAATGTAATAAGTTTATGTGTAAACAATCCTTTGCAAAAAGATAAACCGAATCAAAATGTATGCGTGTAATTATACATAGTTATGTGTGACAATAAATATTGTCAACATCCTGTGCATTTTACCAAACGTTGACGAATCACCGTGTCCGTCTGACTTTGGGCTTAAACTTTACACATTGACCCTGGAAGTTTATATTTGGGTCTAAAAATAATTCTGTGTTTCGGGCAACCCGACCCTACCTAGCGAAATCTCGACGACCATAAAGGTTTAGCGGCAAGTTTGGGACCGCCTAATTTTCTGTTAAAAATTTGTGATTCCTGCATTGTTATGATTGAACTTTAAAAAAGGATTTAAAAAAAATAAGAAGGAAAATTTGAAAGAACTAACCCACGACCTCCAGATTCCGAGGTGTACACTCTTACCACTCGACCACGGCCACCGGGACAGGTAAGTATAGAAAATCATGAAAATATATATTTACTGTATAATATATAGCGCCAATAATACAAATTCTATGGCACATCAGCACGATCAAAATTTGCTCAAGGTCACTCAAAAGGCGTACCAGTGAAATATTTTCTCTGGGAGCACGCCCCCGAAACCTTCCAGACTGCCTTGTTTTGAATATGTCTCAGTCTAACGCACTGATTATCCTCTATCTACACCTGTGTCCATAGCCACGGCGGAGTCAGCGAAGGATTTGAAAAGATCTTCCACCGCCGAACTTTGACCTCCGGAAAGGCATACACAATATCTTCCAAGAACGTGCAATTAATGCAGCTCGTTTACAGATGGCAATAAAGGCAAAAAAAAGTTCCGTTTCTGGTCGCCCGACCTATATTTTTTTAACGTTTCCGCTTTTTAATAAAAATTTCCCCTTTTTCAATTATTCTTTTTATGTAAAAAATAAACTGAAATAAATAAATCAAGACCTACCGACCCTCTAATTTATTTGCTGGAGACCAGATACGGAACTTTTTTTATCAGTTTGATATTTGTCTTTCAATAACCATCCACAGACGCATTGTCGACCGATGCAATTGTTCCCCATCACAGGCAATACCGTCACAGGCGATATTGAATATAAAACCTATATTTAAATATTCTATTTTCATTTGCTCTAACTCACACTCGTAAACTTCATAATCACTAACCTGAACAGGTATGACGTCATGTTGAACTTGTCACGTGATATTGCAAGCTTCGGGGATACCATACCTTATTTTAATTTACGAAAATAACATTTTACCGGGTACTTGCCGTGTTTATTTGTCAGAAAACAAAGACTTAACCAACATTAGCGAGTTTTTTTCTTTTATTTTCCACCAAATCATCTTTGAACGGACTGATTTAATGCAAAATAAGATGAAATATTATTCTCTATGAAAGGAGCGCTGTTTAGATTTTATAATTAAAGTATAAATGTATTAAGTGTAGTAAGTGCAATAAAATAAGTCATACGTCTTAACACTATATTTGCCTTCAAGGGAGTGGGGTACGCCCTTTGACCCCACCCCCCCCCCATCGCTAGAAATTCTGGTAATGCTACATATCAATAATTCCAGCATTTGCATCGATTATCTAATTAACAAATTTGCCACAATAAAGGTACCCGGGACTTGACTATCTTTTAAAGCATGTATGTGTTATTAAAGACTATTTTCTAATTGTACATGCGATGTAATTGAATGTTTGGCCAAATAATATGTCACGCATAATGGGGAAAAAAACTATGGGGAGCATGGCTCCAGACCCCTAGCCCGGGCCGGCACATCATTTTATGTCCAGCTTCGCCGATGTTCTGTGCATAGAGGAGGTGTACTTTACTCAGTTTGGTTGATAAATGACATGTTATTAGCCATACGATATTTGTAAAAACATATCTATATGTATAAATTTTATTTCATTCATATCAAAGACTTAAGTTGTTTTTAGGATGGACTCAAAATTCATGATGCTAGAGCGCGGACACACTTGAAATGAATGTTGTTGTTTTTTTATTTTATTTTTAATGACGTCATGATCACGTGACATAAGAAAAAATAGCGAACAGTTTTGTTTTAAAGCAAATAATCCATGAAACATGAATATCTGCCATTTCAGATGACGTAATCACCTGTAATTTGTTTGAAATTTTGAGGATTCGATATTTTTGCAAATATAAATTTATAGTCAAGTTGACGATTTCATATGAATTTTAAATAATAGTTTCTTCAATGTGCACGACTTCATTACGTGACAAAACAAACATTTCATGCTTTCTAATTCCCATGCTTCTGATTCACTAGGGGCATTTGTAACATCAAAATATTTTTAAGATTAAAGTTTGAAACCTTTTTTTTCCCATGAAATTTTAATATTTTCGAATTTGGAAATTTGAATGCATAAAATCTTATTGCAAAGATTATTTATTGTTGATTTTCCCTGTGAACTTCATTATTGATATAATCTTATCAAATTACTAACTTCTAACAACAAACGATTTTTTTTTCAAATAAGACTATGTAATATTATTTTGTTTGTCTTGGGTTTAACGTCCCACCGACAGTATTTCATTCATATGGGGGCCTTAGTCTACTTGAGACAGCTGTAGTGATGCAACTCTGCGATATCACATCATAAACATGTGGCATGATACCATACCCAGTCGCGTTATCCTGACTCCGGGTCACTACCTTATAATTATGCTGGTAGGTGGGGAGGTGGGTTCTTAACAAGGAATGTAACTTTTCCTAGATTATTTAATAAGACTACGAGAGTTGTCTTTATTCTATTTGTATTTTATAAAGAAAAAATCTGATTATTATATTGGGCGTGCGTCAGTTAGATTCCGTTTGATAACTTTAGTTAGGAAGGAGATGTATCAAATGTTTGTGAAGTAAGTGGCCAGGCGGCCTGGCGGCGTGAGCTTAGCGGCCAGGTGGCCTAGCTATCTGACGGCATGGCGGCATGAACTAAGCGGTCTGGCGGCCTAATGGCGTGAACTTAGAAACCCAATAGCCTAGCGTTCTTATGTAATCAATTCACGCTTTGAATTTATTATGTTAATATGGTAAAAAAAAATTAATAATATGACTTCTTTACATGTAAGATGGTGAATTGTCATGGATACTAAAGAACGCGACACATTCATTTTTTTCTCGCATTTCATAAGTTCAAACAAACTAAAACAGGCTAAATATACAATTTATAGAAATTATTTTATGACTGATTTTCGGAATTGATAAAAAATGGATAAAACTGTGTGAACGGCAGAATATAAGTGTTTTGATATCTTTCTTTCAGCGATATATTTCCTCCGTAATGCCCTTGCCGGTGTAGGTTCCTTGAACTCAATAATGATTTGAAAAGAAAGTCCTATTTCTTATGGATGGAAACTGTGTAAACCCCTTCAAACATACATTTTACGGCTGAATACTACTTATTTGACAGTTTTCTTTCATCGAGATGTTTTCTCCGTATGGTCGCTGAAATGTTGCATGGGAGTATTGGAACAAAATTGTGATTTTTTGTGATCTACGGATGAAAACTGTGGGAAAACATCTAAATACCGCGGGGTGAAAGCGAAAATGCTTATATATTTATATGCTTGCGGCTTGGCGTCTTTGAACTACATTATGATTACAGAAAACTGAGTGAGCCCATCCAGTAGCGCGGTGTTTTCTCCGTAAGGCCGCAACAATGTTGCGAACAAAACTGTCATTAATTTTCTTTTATTTTTTTCGGCGTAGCTGTATAATTTCGATTTCAACTCGCATCTTAAACCAATCAAATGTACGCTAACAGCGGTAAATAATTCTAAGCTGAATAAAAGGACCCCTGTTATTGGTTAACGCATCGTTATGGACTATAAAATTACTGTAAATAAGGGGTGCAGCTTGTATATATCATTCAGCTTGGTGTTATTACTTTTCTTTTTGATGTAAACATGAAAGTGATTTCAGTAAGTTAAATACAATCCTTTTCCATCAATTGAGGAATGCTACTTTGTGAAAATGATTTAAAACAACAAAAAAGAATCCACCGTGTTATGACATGAAACCCCTTAATTACTATGTATATTGAATTCTTCCAGCCTGCCGAGATGCTCTCATTGAAAATTAATTCGCCAAAACCAAAACAGCTAATAACGCTTTTATATCATAATTGTCATATGCAATAATGATATGAACAAATATCAAACAAGCCTATTTACAGATATATTTTTTGTATTACCGTCTATAAATAAGTATATTTCATAGAAAAAATACTGAACTATTTCTAGAGCGTACTAAATTTGTTGTGCGTCGGTCTTTCGCGCGCTTTTCCTGGGAATGTTCTAGAAGACTGGAAATCTCGTTTTTCTTTCATCCTACGCCGAATATCTTTTTTAAAGATATTTTTCTTATTTATTTATGAGGATGCCCCAAGCAATGTCCCTTGGCCTTTTTGACCGTCTCAGTCTAAAATTAACATAAACAGAAACAAATATCAGAGTGCCCTCAACCCTTTCCGATTTTTTTTTTGCGAATATTCTGAGATTCTACTAAAAGGTCGGGAATGTGTCACAGGAAGGTCGCCAAACATTCGAACATCCCAGAATTCCCCCTGATACTTCGGCGAGACATCATTGAGCATCGGGGGTTCCTCGATGAAAAAAATATATATATATATATTTCGCGAAAGTTCCGTGAATGCTTCCCCGGAGCTTCGCGGATGTTTTCAATGCAAGCAATGAAATTATTTTCAGTTCAGTTCAGTTCACAGTTGAATAACTGTGCAGATGTATTTGTACAGATAAAAATAACGGGGGCGGGGGGGGGGGGAACTGGGACACTGGACACTGGCTTAAATATTTAATAAGTGTTTTCTGCCCCCCCCCCCCCCCCAAAAAAAAAAAAATTAAAAAATAAAAAATTAAATAAAATGGACTTGTGTTGTGTACACTGTCAATTAATGAATGCATTAGATAATCATCAGTTTTGAACTCAACAGGGTAAAAGACAGTTTTGTTTAAGACTGAGAAAAAAAATCAATTTTCACTTTAATTAAACATATTTTGTCCAAAATGTGGAAGGGAATATATGCTGGTATTAGGTTCGAACTTCTTGCCTGCCTTATTGTTGATCTGGAAGCAGTCTCCACACAGTCTTCCCGGAGATAATAAAAAAAACAACAACAAAGAACAAAAAAAAAACAATAAAAAAAAAACTTCAGGCGCACGTTTTAGGGTCGGACGGTTGCAGGTGGGCCCTTCCCCTTCCGCGTGTCGATTTTTTTTAATTTACACAGTTTGGTTTTTCTAAATGTTTAACCAGCAACAAAACAAACAAACAATAAATATGAAGTTTAAATGTATCTTGCCATAGAAGGTAACGTTAACTTTGTTTCTAGGAAAAGAACTATATAAGCTTAAAGCTTTCGTTCTAATCCTATTCCTTGTTTATGTAAACATTTTGAAATATTTGATGTATGTATTATATGGGAATAAATATTTTTAAACTAAAACAAACAATATTTAGTAAAAATATTTTTTTTAATTATAAAATCTGTAATATCCGTTTTATTTCGCACATAAATTATGTTTTCGGTGCATTAGTATTTCGTATCAATTGACTTATCAGTAACATTGCTCAATGACTGATAACCTGATTAAGCTTATTTAACTTTTCTCATGGATTTATTAATACATCGTCTTTAAGTCTTGTTTATGTTAAAGCCTGGAATACACGAGGGCTTGTGAAGATATATGGATGTCGCGGCCATGTTTTGACTCAGCAAGAGACCGATGTGAGAGAGAGAGAGAGAGAGAGAGAGAGAGATCTTCTATCCATTGAAATGTTTGGAGTCAACGATTCCGTAAATTAAAAAAAATGTTTATCAAATATAATTATGGCCAGTTTTTTGTTTTTTGCTTTGTGTGTGTGTTTTTAATGAAATATTGATATATTTAGAACTATCTACTTTGATACTTATGTATGACATTCAGTTAGAGGGAGAATACTCAACTAAGTATGTTGTTAATAATTAAATAAGGCCATGCATATTTATCTCCCATGTCTCTGGATCTTTGACCTGCTGGCTGAACTTCGTATTCACGATATATTAATAAAGTATTCTGGATAAAGTGCAGTTTCTTTGATAAATATAAAGTTATATAAATACATTCACTTCTTTTTATACACACTGGGACTTGTTCCACGCCGAACGTATAAATGTTTTCAGTTTACCGTCACATCGAACGCCTTTCTTGCCTTATCATTGTCAAACACATTTTACGATATGTGTTTGGCATGCTATGACACAAACATAATACTATTTGCTTTTTTTCTGTTGAATCATTATCCGTTGTCCGGTGTCCGTCGTCAACATTTAACTGAAAACGACATCTCCTCCTAAACCACTGGGCCAGTTTTAAAGAAACTTCACAGGAATGTTCCTAGGGTGAAGCCCTTTCAAAGTTGTTCAAAGAATTTGATTCCAAATACAAATACATATTACTTATATAGCGCAAAAATTATATAATATTCTATTGCGCTTTACAGTCTCTAATGCCCAGCAGTTATTGGTAAAATAGGCCAAACAAAGGAGTTTTAAGTTTTGATCTAAATGAGGCCTCATTGTTAATGATTTTTAAGTCACTTGGTAGATTGTTTCACCACTTAGGACCAACAACAAGTAAGGATCTGTCTGCCATCTTTGTTCGCCGAGTAGGAATAACAAAGTTATTGTCACTTTGTGACCTAAGTCTATAGCGGCCACTTGCTGGGACAAACATCTCTCGCAGGTAACCTGGTGCAGTGCCATTGATGACACGAAAGACCAATACAAGGACTTTGAACATGATCCTAGCTTGAACTGGAAGCCAATGGAGTTGTTTTAGAAGATCAGTACTTGGCTGATCCGATGGTGCCTTCAGAATCACCCTGGCTGCATGGTTTTGAATCCTCTGTAATTTCTGAAGTTGGTAGGCTGGTAGACCAGTGAATAGACCATTGCAAAAGTCAATGTGGGAGTGTACAAGACCATGTACTAACACTTCTGTTGACTTCTGTGTCAAATGCATGCGTATGGCTTTTAAATTTCGCAACTGCATATGTGCAATTTGACACTTTTTTGTGATGTGAAGGTCAAAGTTGAGTGTGCTGGTCATGGTTACACCAAGGTCTCTAACACGATTTACCAACTTAACCTCGTGTCCTCCAACATTCACACTTGATATGGTCAATTTTGATAGCTGTTGTCTTGTACCATAGAAGATGATTTCTGTTTTAGATTGGTTCATTTTTAGCTTGAAAGTTGTCATCCAGTTTATAATGTCATTGAAACATCTATCTAGTTGTTAAAAAATATAGGCCTCATTGTCATGATGCCCTGCCTGGATCTTGAATGCAATATTGTAGTCATCTGCATAGCCATACAGATCAGCTGGATATTTCTGAACCACACGATTGAGAGCTGATATATACAGGGTGAAAAGTACTGGCCCAGCACAGGACCCCTGTGGGACGCCGAATTTCAAGGGCTCCATGTCAGATTAGGTTTGTTCAATGAGAACTTTTATAGTTCTGTTTGTAAGGTATGACTCAATCCATTGAAGTGGGGTGCCTTGAATTCCAAAGTCACCCTGGAGGATTTTAAGAAGAATTGGAATATCAATATTATCAAACGCTGCACTCAAGTCTATCATTACCACAATAGATACTTGATTATTGTCAATGTTTTCAAGAAGGTCGCTATACATTTTAATCATAGCTCTACTCCATGATGTTTTCTGTAGGCACTTTGATATGAAGGCAATAGATTGTTTGCTTCAATATGCTTATTTATCTGATTCAATGCTGCCTTTTCTAAAATCTTTGACAGAAATGTTAAATTTGACACAGGACGATAGTTCTGCAGTTCTAGAGGAAGTCCTTTCTTCTTTAACAGTGGTTTAATGACTGCCCCCTTCCACTCATCAGGAAACACACCAGTTAGCAGTGAGCGGTTGATTATTTCAGTCACAACATGTGCTAGTTTTGTAAAATACTCTTTGAGTTTTGGTGTTGGTATAACATCCAATTCACACGTTGTAGGTTTTGATGTTTTAACAAGTTTTACAATTTCACTTTCAGACAGACTCTTAAATTCATTGAAAATTTTCATATCTGATTTCCGACAAGTGTCAGCGGACAAACTGTCATATGATTGATCATAAGATATTCCATCCAGATCATCTCTTAATTTGATCACTTTGTCTGCGAAGAAACGCAAAAAGTCATTTGCAAGTGAGACTGCACTGGTGTGTAACGGAAGTGGATTGTCTTTTGACCTTCCCAGTAAATTTGATGTTACTGCAAACAACTTCCTGATGTTTCCTGCTGCTTCCCCAATTCTATCCTGGTAGTATCCATTCTTTGCCCGTGTAACCTCAAAAGTATAACAGTTCCTTACACCATTATAGATTCTTTTAGAGCAATGGTGCAGCTTACAAAGCAGTGATCTGATATGAAATAGTTTGCAACTGGTTCAGAAATTTTCACATGCTTATCATCCTGTTTTGTGACAATGAGATCAAGAGTATGACCACTAGTGTGTGTTGGGGTGTGGACATGTTGTACTAGTCCATATGACTTCAAACACCTATTAAATTGTTTAGTATAGCAGTCAGATACATTTTCAATGTGGAGGTTGAAGTCACCCATCAGCACTTGAGACTCAGTTTTAGATGCTATTTGCTCGAGAAACTCTGTAAACTCTGTTATAAACACAGCCTGGGTCACGGGATGTTTTTCAGAATATGGAGGTCTATAAATCCCAAAAATGTGAAATATGAATGACTGGCTACAAACTTTCCACTCAGCACACTCAAACGATTGAAATGATTTCTCTAACTGGCACCTTGAAACTTTAAGATTATTTCTATAAATCAGGCCGAGTCCTCCCCCTTTACGGTCAGGTCTAGGGACATCATCAAAGCAATAACCACCATGGGACAGTTACAACAGCATCTCCATCAGCATGTAACCATGTTTCAGTGATTAAACAAATATCAATGTCCTCGCCATGAATATGCTGAAGAAGTTCAGCTGATTTTCCTCGTAAAGATCTTGTATTAACTGTAGATACCTTTAACTGTTTTTGTCTGTGTGCATTTAACAAAAGAGTGTGATCAGGTTGGATTTGAATCAAATTCTTCAAATTTACTCCAGCACTAGATTTTGTCCTAAGGCAACCAGCTCGTTTTCCTCTATATTTCAGCAGATTATATTCTTTCAGCCTAAATAGTGTTTCACTTTGGGGTATTTTAGATTGACGGTGACCAAATCTATAATCCAATAATTGGTCTCTGCTGTATTGTATCAATGTGCACTGATCAGGCATATCCCTAGGTGAGCTGCTGTTCACCACCTGTGGTGAAGTCAATGAAGTGTAACTCCAATATTGGTATATTTTCCGTTGATTTACATCAAAATTACTTAATAACACAATGATTAATTCACACAAAAAATTCATCAGCATGTTGTTAGCATGTTCATAGTCATCTCAGCCAAAAATCCAGAATTTAGGATCACTTGTTCCTGTGATATATCCAAATAACTGCAGAGCACAAAATATTGCAGCCAACACCTGGCGCACACTACTATATAACCATGCAGAACTCTGGTTGCCATGGCAACGGAAAGAAAAAAATATGAAAATTTTGAAAATCTTCTCCAAAACTACTGGCAAGATTTCAAAGTTATTTGGCACAGATGTTCCTTAGGTCACTCTCTACCAAGATTGTACAAATTATTTTACCCGTTGAAAAACATGGCCGCCATTGGGCGAAGTCCGTTTTTCTTTAATGCATATAGTAAAAACTTCAAAAAACCGCTCCTCTAAAGGTACTGGCTGGATTTCAAAGTTAATTGGCACAGATGTTCCTTAGGTCACTCTCTACCAAGATTGATCAAATTAGTTTGATCTGTTGAAAAATATGGCCGCTAGGAGGCTAAGCCAATTTTCCCTATATGTATATAGTACAAATTTGAAAATTTTTCATGTCCTAAAGTACTCACTTGATTAATGGCTGTCTGAGGGCAGAGCCCATTTTGTTCAATATCATAAGATGTTTGCTGTTTCTTTTCCTCCCACTAATACCTGGTTCTCAGATGAGCGACCCAGGGCCATAATGACCCCCTTGTTTAAAAAGATATTTCTTGTTTTCCGTGATTTTGTATTGATATATTAATCAGATTGATTTTTTGTTTGTTTGTCTTTTTTTTAGTGGTAAAGCGCAGGAATAATGAATCCCCGGGAATCGAATCAGGCACCCTAAACATATGTTAAAAGTTAACAATAACCTGAAGAAAAGAAATTAATATATTAGTTATTGGGAAGTGTGGATGAGGGGGGGGGGGGGAATAAAAAAAAAAGCTGGCTCAAATCATGTAAAGGCTCATTGTATCTTATAATTATTCAATTTTCATGAAAAAGAAAATAAAAAATAACATTTATATATTGTAGACTAATAATAATTATGATAATAAAATCTTTATTTACAGAAGATAACTTTACAAACATTGTAATTTCAACTGTTTTACAGGAGACCTTCTGAAATAAAATATCAATGTTCTATATAATGATGATGAAGATTGAGGATGACTTTTCTGGTTACTTATCATTGTAAATATTTCAAATCTCAGATTAGAAACCCAAGATTAAGATCGAGAAAAAACCCCATAATAATTGATACATTAATAGCAACGAATTGTACATATCTCATTTGAACACACACACACACACACACACACACACACACACACACACACACAGTGTATGTGTGTGAGAGAGGTGGCACCCAATCACCCCCAATTCTGTTTATGATGCCCCTGATTCCAGCAGAAACAATGATACTGTGATTGACACATTAAAAAAAAGAAAGAAAAAAAA
Organism: Solen grandis; assembly: GCA_021229015.1. Lineage (NCBI taxonomy): Eukaryota > Metazoa > Mollusca > Bivalvia > Adapedonta > Solenidae > Solen > Solen grandis. The sequence goes on along the minus strand of CM037789.1, from coordinate 29,876,178 downwards.
GAAAAAAAAAAAAAAGGTGAAACATGCCCCTTAATCCCCTAGCCCCGTCTTGCACACCAATTTAGCCCAGCTTGGCCCATGTTCAGTGTTACTTCACATTTACAATTAAATAGCGCAGTATCCCCGTATGACTTAACTACCATCTACTACACAACAGAGTAGTTGTGTTTGACATATTAAAGTTGGATCATAAATCACCAGCAAGGGGTACTGACAATAAATATATGTTCGCTACCAGACCAGTTGATTTCTGATATTCAGTGTATACTACATGCCTTTTACAGTAAGGCTGGTAGCAATTGTATAGTAGACACTTAATTGGTAACTCTTAACTCTAGGTTTAGAGTTCATTTAGGTTTGTTTGTTGTTGTTAATGTTTTTTTTAATACAGTCGAGGTATTGTCATCACTCTGGTTTCGTACGTCGGCGAATTCATATAATGCTAAATTGTCTATATATTGCTGTAACGGCTCTATATAAGTGTATTGTCGCTTCATATAAACTCAGGTTAACTCAGTTTATCATCAAAATGACTCATATATAGTTGTGACGATTCTATTTAAGCCTGTTGCCACTCAATATATTGTGTTTATGAATCAACAATATACATTATCTACATATAAGACAGTCATGGCTTTCCATCACACTGTTTTCGGCTTGTTCGCTATGCTGGCTTCGGTCTTCTATTGTTTATAGAAACGTTTTAATAGACTATATCTTATACTTAATGTCTACTGAGGATATCTATGTCAAATATACAATGTACAGGATTGTTCCTTAAATGGTATCGACAGAGCATCCCTGCTTTCCGCTCCTTGTACCAATGGGACCGGTGTGGTGTCATACCACTTGTTTGGCGTAACATTTCATTTAAGAAAAATGTCATAAAATATACCACATTGAATCTATGAATGGTATAATTATATCCTTGAAGATGTTAAACTAAGAAAAAATATACCCATTATTCCACCTCGGAACTTGGCGAAGGCACGCACGAACACAAACACGCGAACATACGCGAACATATATCGATACTCAAAATTAATTACAAGGAAAGTTATGAATAAAAATAACTACGACTGCATGTATACTATAAATCGCGAGTAATTTTGATTAGTTTGGTTCAGATCTGACATCAATAAAATTAGAACAAAACTTATTTGCAGTAAATCGTGTTCCATTTTTATCACGTGCATTTTATGTCTACCCTGGTTGGTTTGAACTATTTTTTTAGTTCAGCTGAACAAACATGTGACATCTATTCCGTGTCGAACATTGATATTATTTGGTCATCACAAGTAGTAAAGGATAGACAACTGCACGAGATTATCTATTCGACTTAAATCACGTGACTTGTATGTCAGCTTTACACGATGATGTCGTGCATGTTCCATAGACAACATTAACTTATACTGTATAATAAATCTGTATTTACCTTTGGTGTATCTTTATGCTAGAAACTGTTCCAAATATGTGAATTAATTAATAAATTTATTAGTAACAATACAATTAATTCATTAATTTAGAATGTAATTAACTAATAAATTTATTAGTAACAATACAATTAATTCATTAATTTAGAATGTAATTAATTAATAAATTTATTAGTAACAATACAATTAATTCATTAATTTAGAATGTAATTAACTATGAAACATCGCGATATAAATACTAATATTGAGTTCTAATTTTAAAATCTACATCAAAGATGAAAATCTATTGCTAGAGATTAGTGAATGATAAAAGAACGAATTAGTACGAATGACCCTGTCGGGATTCGAACCCACGTGGTTAGGGTCTGAGTGAGCAAAAAGTTATGAAACGATATTAAATGTGATAAGGAATACATAAGAGATGATGAAATTTTGTAATTTCAATACATGTACTGTATATCTATATTTTAAATGCTGTTATAAATAAATAATTAAAAACAATAAATTAATATATTTTTTTTTATAAATTGATAGATCGGTAAATGAATAAACAGAGTTATCAATACGACTGGAAAAACCTCAATGAAAATACAAATAAAAATTTTTTAAAAAAAATATATGAAAAAAAGCTTTTTCATATACATAAACAAAAAATAAGCGAATTGAATATATAAAAAAGCGATTAGAAAATAAAGAAGCGAATAAAGTAATAATAAATGTAATAAGTGATTATTATTGTAAAATAAAAATGATCTCATATAATAAGATGTTTCTATTATTCACATCTTTCCTCGCCATTTCGTTAACAATACACTTTGTCAATGGGATATTCTTTTTTTAAATTAGATTATTTCATCTTAAAAAATATATCATGGTCAAGGTAGTGTTCTGTAGAAAAGTGCCCATGTTTAATTTAGATATCTCACACTATTTAGGGGCGGAGTTTTCACGCGCATGCATTAAGTGATGAAAAACCATGCAGTTATCCAGATAACCGCACAGTAATGGTGGACACTTGGTTTATCAAATAACTATACAGTATTGTGATCACTCAAAATAATTGTATTTCTGTAGGTGGTCCTCAGTATCAATCCTTTTACATTATAAATTAACCCCCACCCCCAGACCATTACATACTTTCTATATTTAGCAATAAAACGAAGTAGACATTAGCAATGTGGCCATTCTACGTGGTATGCACTGTCATTTCAAATTGTCACAAGCAGCAAATTTTGCCTCGATTCGGAGAAGAAAAATGCTAATGCTCATTTTTTTTCTTCAACTTTTTAGCTCACCTGAGCACGTGTGCTCAGGATGAGCTTTTAGGATCGATGAATGTCCGTCGTCCGTCTGTCCGTCCGTCCGTCGTCCACAATTTGTTCGTTTGCACTCTAGCATCTTCATTTTATGAGCAATTATCTTCAAACTTTAAAACAATGTTTATGACCATAAAATCTCGGCCAAGTTCGATTATGGCTGATATCGGAACATTAGGTCAGGAGTTATGGCCCTTTTAAAATTCAAAAAAGCCAGATTTCACATTGTTTGCACTCTAGCATCTTCATTTCATGAGCAATTATCTCAAAACTTTAAATCAATGTTTATGACCATAAAATCTCGGCCAAGTTCGATTATGGCTGATATCGGAACATTAGGTCAGGAGTTATGCCCCTTTTAAAATTAAAAAAAGCCAGATTTCACATTGTTTGCACTCTAGCACCTTCATTTCATGAGCAATTATCTTAAAACTTTATATCAATGTTTATGACCATAAAATCTCGGCCAATATCGTAACATTAGTTCAGGATTTATGCCCCTTTTAAAATTAAAAAAAGCCAGATTTCACATTGTTTGCACTCTAGCATCTTCATTTCATGAGCAATTATCTTCAAACTTTATATCAATGTTTATAACCATAAAATCTCGGCCAAGTTCGATTATGGCTGATATCGGAACATTAGGTTAGGAGTTATGCCCCTTTTAATATTAAAAAAAAGCCAGATTTCACATTGTTTGCACTCTAGCATCTTCATTTCATGAGCAATTATCTTCAAACTTTATATCAATGATTATAACCATAAAATCACGACCAAGTTCGATTGTGGCTGATATCGTACCATTAGGTCAGGAGTTATGCCCCTTTTAATATTCAAAAAATGCCATATTTCAAGTTGTTTACACTCTAGCATCTTCATCTTTTGAGCAATCGTCTTCAAACTTTATGGCAATGCTTATGACCATAAGGTTTTGATTGAGTTCGATTATGGCTGACATCTCATTAGGTCAGGAGTTATGCCCCTTTAATATTCAAAAAATGCCATATTTCAATTGTTTACACTCTAGCATCTTCATCTTTTGAGCAATCATCTTCAAACTTTATGGCAATGCTTATGACCATAAGGTCTCGATTGAGTTTGATTATGACTGAGATCAGTTGATTAGGTCAGGAGTTTAGCCCCTTTTAATATAAAAAAATGCCAGAAATCACTTTGTTTACACTCTAGCATCTTCATCTTTTGAGCAATCATCTTCAAACTTTATGACAATGCTTATGACCATAAGGTCTCGATTGAGTTCGATTATGGCTGAGATCCGTCAATTTGGTCAGGAGTTATGCCCCTTTTAATATAAAAAAGCCATATTTCACGTTGTTTACACTCTAGCATCTTCCTTTTTTTAGCAATCATCTTCAAACTTTATGACATTGTTAATGACCATAATGTCTCGATTGAGTTCAATTGTGGCTGAGATGGGTCATTTAGGTCAGGAGTTATGCCCCTTTTAATAAAAAAAATGCAAGATTTCACTTTGTTTATTCTCTACCAACTTTATTTTTTTAACAATCATTTTTAAACTTTAAGACAATGTTTATGCCCATAATCTCACAATCGGGTTCAATTATAACTGATATTGATTTGTAAATTTAGGAGTTATGCCCATTTCACCATAAAAACTTTTACACTCAAGCATCTTTATTTCTTAAGCAATCATCTTTCTCAGGTGAGCGACCAAGGGCCATCTTGGCCCTCTTGTTTAATAGGGATATAACGCATTCACCCTTCAAAGCACATCACCAATAAGGTTCTAAAAATGTAAGAAACTGGCCGGTTTAGTTTCAATGAAATAAAAAAAAAATTCACACTGAGTCTGTCGCTTAGATTCAAGGTAATGCGCCTACACTAATTCAGTGCGTCCTTCTCAATTCCAATTTGCGCGACTGAACGGAAGGCGCTGAGATGTGAGGGTTTGTATTTGATTGGTAAATAGATATTTACCTTTCACTGATCGGTCATTTTCACGGGGGTTCTCTTTGATACCCACAACGCTCTATATTTGGGATCATCTGCATAAAAAAGTCACGAGACACTGTAGTACCGTCTCCTTCCTACATTTGGCCTTGTTGCACTGGCTTCACTTGTGATCTTGATTAACCCGCCCACATACATTCGTGCGCATGCTCGCACTCATGTACAGTGTGCAGGTTAATGAAGCTCAACTCGTTAAAGCCATGAAATATATATAAATAGAATACTTACAGCATTTTTCTTTTTCGAATCGAAGCAAATTCTACTGCTTATGATTGAATATCACTTTCAGAGGCAGAGAAATCAAAAAGTAGGACGCCCAACCCCAACTTTTTTTTCATAAAAATGTTTCTTTTATGGTTCTCTATAATCATGCAAAGTTAAAAAAAAAACATGAAAGGGTTTTAATTGTCCTTCTTTGTCTATATAGAAAATGTAGAAAACTGTAGGAAACGTCCTTAACATGACGTCATATAGCACGTGGTATGGTCCCATCCGGGAATTTAAAAACGTGTTATATTCCTGGGTATGGCATAGGGCATAATGAGAACGCATTGAGACACCCACCACCCCATTTTCAAATGTCTTACCCAGGAATCTACATGTTAACCCGAGACAATTAGAAACGTTTTAAAATTTCCTAATTAAAATCATATAAATTCAGTTCAGGAACATCAAATGCTAATAAATACATCATTGTGCTAACGACACATTTAAGTATGAATTATAAAATAAAATTTAAAAATTCCTTACCCAATGCAGAAGCATAAAAATGGGGGGGGGGGGGGGGGGGGGTCATTTGAAAACGTCTTTAAGTTCCTTGGATGTGGGAGATTTACCAGCTTTATCTTAGCCTTTTTTTAATTCTATTTAGGAAAATTGAATACAAATAGAAATATCAGCAGTTCATATTATATTTGTTTTTAAGTGTTTAAGTTTTTCGTTTTCCCGATGTTAAAGGAGAGAGTCATTTGAAAACGTTTTTAAGTTCTCGGGGGACTTGAAATGGGGGATAATTGAAAATGTTACATCAGTGTATCTTCTTTGCTTGGAGCTAAACATTAAAGTTTTTATATTAAAGTCACATTGTACTACCTTTTGTAAGGTACAGATAATACCGTTTGCAAGATCTTCGATGTTATCCAGTTAACCTGACTTTCTTATTGGTGACGAATTTCCAGAACTTGCAGCTGCAGCTAAATTGCCTTCCTATCTAAAGAACTATTACATGTATTCCTTAATATTTAGTGCTGATCAGCCTTCTGTTTATATCGACGGATGACCTCTTCTCGCATTTAACAGTGAAACGACAATGACATATCCATTAATGATAATCATATATTTCACAGTAAGATAAAATGTTATCATGGCCATTGTGATATACATTTTCTGCGTACGTATTTTAAGGTAAAGTCCCTGTAATGGTTCCACTACGTCTTGGACCACTTAACCTCTATCAAGATAACCAAGGTATCATAATGGAATATTAAGAAACCTTGGTTATCTCCGTGACATGCCATGAGGTCCGAAATACAGCGGAACAGGGACTTCTTAAATTAACGTCCCGGGGAGGACAGTTACATCGTAGGAGGGCTTTTGAAAATGTTCTCGTTCTACCGACTTCTAGCGATAGATGACGTCATAGTTGTTAATGACGTTACAATGTATTATGGAGGCTAACTTTTTTTAAAGACGCGAGAGATAGAATGTAGGTTAGAGTTAGTGTTTTAACCACAAATATCAATCCCCACGAAGACCTTAAGTTTTCAAGAACATAGATCCACGAATAAATGTACCCACGAAATTCTCTATATAATCAACGAAATTTAATGTCAACAAAAATTAACGAATATACGGTATTTTAAAACAAAATAGCCAGTGGGGATCATGACCTCCTATTCCCAACCCCCCACCCCCCACATACACTCCCCGTGGTCTATGCATGTGGTACCATGCCACTAATTTGAAGCAGAACTACATCTGTATCATATAGAATAAATGTCCCCAAATTGATCTACTGTTAGACGAACATTATACCGAAATAACCAAGCAAAACTATTGTAAATAAACCGAAATATCTTGGATTCAAATCCCAGCGGTGATATACGAAGGTCGTTAAAAGTGATAAAAAAAGGCGATAAAAATCTGTCAAAATTTAGCCCTTTTAAAACAGTTAAGGGTCTTTTTTCATTTGATCGATAGCCTTGCATTTTAGATACCTCATAGACATCTAACGGACTTCTAAAGCTAATTTCAGTATTCACTGCACCTCGGTTTTTGGTTTCATTTGAGTTTCTTTATTTTTTCTGACGCAAGTGTTTATTTCGTTTTTTCTAACGAATCGAATGAAATTGACAAATAGTCCCGACACGGGAGAATTTTCTCAAAATCAAGTTGCGGGAATTTCTAGATAAAGCTAAATACTACTAAAACAAACATATATAGTTTATCTATCCCGTACCAACCTTTACAATTTTGTCTTCTTATGCTTAACATATTTGCAGATATTTTTAGTCATTTGTTTTTGATTCTCTTAAAATGATCCATCGTCGAATACCCCCGACTAACTTATTCATGATGATAGATGATCTATCGATCGGCCGTGGGTATTTGACAATGAAAATGATCAGTGATGTCGTGATATTGAAAACAAATGAAGGTGTATAGTGCCTATATGATCTAAGGGCAATATTGGTGGAGTTTTTTTGCGACGGTGACTGATTACGTCATGTTGTGAAAAAAAAGCCATATAAAATGTAACCATTGATACTGACTCTGACCTATCACGGTTACTGTCAATCAAACGGGAGTCGGGTCCATAATGCGAGGAAAAAATGCAAATCTGAATGGCGTACGTGACAATATGTAAATATGTTATTGTTTATATTTTAAATTTTATGGATTTATCGCAGCGCTCCGCTTCGCATCGCTTACGAAAATTTAATAACTAATACATATAAGATTGTCATCTAGACCCACAGAGATTTGACGGATGATCCCCTCCGTAATGAAGGGAAGTCTGTAAAATTAAATGAACTAATTCCTAGCAAAGGGAGATAACAGATACAACACTACTATTAGGTAGCACACCACACTAAATTTCTTGAATAGGGTAAATATTCTGGATTTAAATGGCTATTTGTCTTTTAAATGCTTTTTTAGCATCATATTTGTTCTTGTGACTTCTAATATGAACTCTGGCAAATTCGAAAACGGGCAAGAATCATTTGTTCATGCATGAGAATGTCAAGGACGCCATTTTCTGTAAACAGTGCTTTTCGTCTGCATGGTGGTAAATATCAAGTCATTTTAAAAGGGGCTACAAACTTTTAGCAATTGCCAAAATTTTTCATGCGTGAGCACCACATTTTTGGGGATAGTTTGCAAGTATAGGGAGTTACTAAAGCAGAAACACTTTGTTTAAAGCCCTTCTATTTGCAGATAATTTTTGCCAGAGTCACAAAATGTGGTGTTTGTGGTCTCGGCCCACAGTAGATTTTTGCCTTCAGCAGGATGAATCACAGATTCTTGTACTGCCTGACAACTGTAAATGTCACAATTTTATTGTAGATTTGCAATGCAATGACTAATATGTTATCAGAAAATGGTGTCTTTTTTTCCAGGTTTTGTATTTCGGAGTCAGGAATTTTGTACATCTTGCTTGTGGGACGTAGTCAACAAAAACTTGGATTTTAGTGTGGAGTGCTACCTTAGGGCTAACACCAATAATCTCCCATTTACCAGTCACATTATGTATCGTTAGCTTTAGTTACCGAGAGCGAAAGTGATAACATTAATATCAAAAGGTGATGTCGCTTTTAATTCATTTAAGAGTTACACCTTTTTACTAAGTCAGATAAATATTTGACAAATCAGTAATTTGACTGGAACACCTCGAGATTTAAACACACTGCTACTTAAAACACTATTTTGCATACATCGAATGGAGAGTACAAGTCGAATTAAACATTAAATATAAACCTTTAGTGATGCTCTTAGATTTTTTTCCATTGCGTGTTTTGCTGAGGTGAAATGCGGGGGTAAACAGACACTCATTTGATATAATAATGTATAATTACCAAATGTTATTTATATATTAAATTTAATTGAAACACAAAATATGAACGAAAACAATAAAATGACATTTTATTTATCTTTCACATATACATTTTCATATGATTTTCAATTGCTCCCCGGGAAATATATTCTACCGCGCAATGGAAATTTTTGTAACATTCACAACAACAAAATAAATAACTTTGTAATAATTTTCAGTCATATAATGACTTACTATACGTAAATTAAAAATATTTTTATAATTTGAAATTATATACATGTATACGCCTTCAGTAATGCTATCTGGAAAACATGATTTCCATTGCGTGTTACATTGCATCCATTGCGCCAAATAATGTTAATTGCGTGTTTAGGCCAACCCGGGGAAAACTCAATTAGAGTTATCGTTCTTGTTTCCTATTAAACGAAATTGAAACTCCTGTAAAAATAACTCCGAAATCTTCAATCCAGCTCATTAGGGAGAGGTACATACATACTTTCTATTTCTATTGATTATTTGATCTACTGTATTTATCAAACTGCCATCATTATTAGAGATGTAACGCGGGTCTCTTTATAACGTATTATTTCAATAGTGGGTGGGGTAGATACTTTTTGTCTTGAGGAAACCAGTGCAATGAATAGAAGTTTTAAGCATGAACTAGGGTTAAATCATGCTGAACGATTGGCATTATTAATGTTATTATTTTTTACAATATCAATTTATTATCATAGACGATGTGTTTCAGCTTTGACGAAAACTTCAACTTTCGTTTTCATATTTAGGACATTTTGTAATATTTTCTAAACTATGTTTGTCTATTTGATATACTTGTTTGTGTAGTAAATAATAGGTATAGATTTCTAGATTTCTGTCATTGTTTAAGCTTTATTCTAGAGCTTGATAAGCATAAATATGTTTTAACAAATAATGATAAATCAAGTAATATGTTACTAAGTTACTAGAATAAAAAAAAAAAATATAACAATGATAGAAATAATAATTGAGAATCATACAACAAAATGATCATCAAGTTCAATTGAGACATGTGAATGTAATATAACAATTTAAGAAAAAAAAAAACAGACAGGGATTTGAACACATGACCCCTCAAATGGTTTTAGTAAGGGTGGTCAAGAGAATAAATTCACTGTTCAAATGATTCATAAATACTTTGTGGATTATTGAACAGCCGTAAACAAAAACATCCACGTCAAATTCTGAATTAATAAGGCCCTGCGGTCACATTACAGAGAACAAATATATATTTTCTTTTTTAATCCAATGGAAACACATTCATAAATGGTAAGACCAAAATGATCAGTTGAGAGAAATGTATAGCCAGACTAGGACTTAAGTGGGCGCACTTCAGGGATCAACACTGACTGTGTCTCGAAATCTCGAGGACACCAAAAATAGGGAAGGGATTCCAGAATTGATATGTCAGGTGTTCCATTGGGACACTTTTCCTATTAAAAGTACATTAAACAGCTACATTATTGGAAACCAATGTAATCATTTCATAAAACTTTCTTACTAGTGACCCTCTTTGATGAATCATAACTTAGCCACCAATTGTTATATAAATAAAGCCGTCATATGTCTGAATGACACGACAGGGACTCTTTAATTTTCAGGAGGGATTCCTGAATTTCAAAGCAGGTATTCCACCAGGTTATGCAGCTAAAGAGTTAGTGTCAGTTACTGGCATTTAAACAAATCTCTTACTTAGGGCCACATGCTGCATTTGGAAAGTGTCCCTGAACTCATAGGACATAACAAATTGCTCAAGAATCTTGTCAAAACAAAAGGCGGTATGTACAGATGAATCCCATTTTTGGCCTCAAATGTAACCAGGTAAAAGGATGTTAAAATGGACCAGGATTCGAACACAGGACCCATGGCATACAATGCGAGAGCATACACGCATGTGTATTTGAAATTAGTCAATGAAAATAAAACTTATGTTCTTGATTTACCCAAGTGTGATATGCACTAGAGAACTATACTGTAACGATCCCACATTTTGCCAGTAAATAGAACCAATACCATACAGATTTAATTAGAATATAGGTAATTGCCCTCTGTCTGTTCATCCGGAAATCGTTTAAGATAAAAAATCCGAATAGATGGCAGTATGGAGATTCTGCACGCCATTTTTTCTTTTCTTGGACCAAAATTTAGGTTGCTATGGTAATGAAAAAAAATATGCATCTCACTGACTGTGGACTCACGTGTTGCGTTCAACACCAGTTTTTATTGTAATTTGTTTACACAAATCTCATAGCGAAAAGGGTAACTAATTGGGCATTACATAACCAAGTGTAGAAAATGTGCAGTCATAGATCAGGATTTGAACCCGAGACGCAGCGTTTACAAGTTTAGAGCTCAACCAAATGAGATGTATACCATACTGTTTGCACATTATCTTACCAACATTGGCTACTTGAAGTAACTAAATGAAGGCATCTGCTGAAAGGCTTGAGATCTTACTTGTTTGATAGTATGTTTCCCAAGGGGCTTGAATTAACTGTTGGAATAAATTATTCTTGCTCGCTGTAATCCTACATACATCTCCCGTCGGTCTTGTTGGCCAAATTCCTAGATTATTCATCCCCTAACTAAGAGGTTGTAGGTTCAATTCATGTCTGTGACATAGCAAAGTCCTTTAAAATGGAACTGGTATTGCATCTTTGTCTGAGACTCAGGATAATGTGATAAGTTGTGATAAACAGGTAATGTCGTTTTTCTGTTGAGTGTGATATTACATGAGGCAGCACAATATATGTATATATTGTCCCTAAAATGACTGAAATACTGTTGATGCGTCTTTTTAAACTGATTAAACAAGGATTTTTGCTAGGAAGAAATCTTTGTCATTGCATTGTTTTCATCTTCTTACCTAAAAACAATTTTGTCATGTATATGCATTTGCATTTGTAAGATAATTAAAACATGTTATCCTTTAAGGTAATCCATCCATCATTAAATTATAATCAAGATCCATCAAATGATTAAAATGATTTAAGTTCAGATGCAAGCATCCACTGACATGCAATAAGCCTATAAAGGCTTACATTTACTATACAATTCCCACTATCACTTCATCAACTATGATCACCTTTTAATGATGGATGGTTTACCTTAAATTATAGTTTTAATACCTGTCCAGACTCCATGTGTGTGTTATTCTTCTTAAAATAGGAACCATTGAACTCCAGTTACTTACATTATATTCCATATTATATTTTTTTCATGGAGTGTATTCATTAATTTTTTTTATACTGTTACATTTTATTTCCATTTTAGAATTCCACATTAACCAACTGCAAAGATTCAATTTTCAATAGATATTCTTACACATGTTGTTTTTCTGTTGTAACTTGGTTGTTTATTTGGCTAAAAATGAATTGGAAGGTGTAATTTGCTTAGACTTTGTGTGCATCCATCTTTTTTACAATTGTTCAATGAGTTTGGGCTATTGCTATATCTGATTTAAAATTCTTATAGTACATACAGTTTCAAATAATTGCTTCAAATTGTATAGCCAAGCTAGCTGTGCCTGGCAGTTAATTTATTTTTCATGATATCATCTTGTTATGGCATACTATCTTTAAGAAAAGCATGAATAACTAATTAGCCATTAGATGTAAAATGAGTACATTACTTACATATCAGTTTGTTTGTTTTTTCAAAAAAACTTAACTATTGTTAATTGTGACATCAAAAAGGATCTAGATAGTCCTGACTCCAGTTGTAGGATGCATAAATCCAGATCACAGGTATGTGGTTCGAATATTTGTTGGGTCACCATTTAATTATTGTTCAACACTATCCAGGGTAAATGCAAGGGTTATTCAAGTCATGCATATGTCTTCCTAGAGCCACTTGTCTTGGATGATTTATGAATGAACCCAATGATCAGGATGTGAACATGTAAATTTAGCTGAACGACAAAAGTAGAATACAACTTCTTTATTTTAATGGGGATTATTTATAAATGATTTTATGACTTAAATAAAATTCTTACAAATAGATATTGGAGATATATAAATATTGATATCTCTCTCTCATACCTCAAATGATTTGTTGTAACAAATTAAGGATTAAGGAATAAACGTTTTGTTTTTCAGGGGTTTCTCTTAGTCTCCATGACTCAGGGTCTTAGCAATGTCCATTACTGGTTGATATACTTACTTCACTTTAAAACTAACAATAATGTAAAAGTGACAAACTCAATAATTTCTTCACTGGTATATACAACTCAGTCTTGTTACATTGGAGTTTAAGTGTGCCCGAAGCTCTCTTTGGATTGTTATTTTTATGCCCTCCTTCAAAGAAGAGGGGGTCATATCGTTTTGCAAATGTTGGTGGGTCAGATGGTCTGTCGGTCTGTCGGTCCGTCGTTAGTCCACTCAATTTCCGATCGATAACTGGAGAATGCTAGGGCCCATATTCCTCAAACTTCATAGAGTAATTGGTCATGACTAGTAAATGACCCAAATTGAGTTTTGGGTCACTTGGAAAGGAAGGTCACAGGACCTCAAATGTAAAAATAGTTTTCAATCGATAACCAGAGAATGCAACTGGGCCCACATTCCTCAAACTTCATTGGGTGGTTGGTCATGACGAATAGATGGCCCCTATTGATTTTGGGGTCACTTGGTCAAAGGTCAAGGTCACATTGACCTTAAATGAAAATGGTTTCCAATCAATAACTGGAATGCAACTGGGCCCACATTCCTCAAACTTCATAGGGTGGTTGGTCATGACGAGTAGATGACCCCTATTGATTTTTGGGGTCACTTGGTCAAAGGTCAAGGTCAATTGACCTCGATGGGTGTTGAAGGAGCGTAGAGGGGCATATGTGTTGTTCCGACAAATCTTGTTCACTTTCGCTCTGCCTTTGTCTTTAAAGTCAATCCAAATTCAAGTGCCTTTCAAAGTTTGGGGGAAAATGTTTCAATGGAAGTTTATAAATGAGAAAATTCCAGTCTTTTCTCTACAGACCCTGTGTATCTTAGAATTCTACTTTTACAAGAGGCAATGTTGTACAAGTGATTATGATAGATTAGTGCTTGTTGGGTTATGACTTATATTTTTTTTACATCAATTGGGAATTGGGATAATACTAATCCCTCCCATCGGTTCCTCAGTTGTACCAGTACTTTGAGCCTGGGGAGGTCCTGAAATATCTGTACGTTCAATGGCGTTAAACTCTAAACCTTTGAATCCTTAATCGAGTACATAATCAATAGACCAAGGTGCCCTAGTTTTAAACACGACTGCTACCAATGAGGACAAAAACAGGTTATTAGGATGATTCTAACCTGCAGTACAAGATCACTATTGATGTCAATGCGAGGTAGATGCCAAAAAAACAGACAGAAGCATCCATTGACTTGGGAGTTATAGCCTTTATAGCTCAAAGTCCATAAAGGCTTGCATTTACTTTAAAAATTCGATTTTCAGTTGATGGCCCACGATCACAATTTATTGATTGATTAATTAAACAGATACAACATCCCTACGAACATATATATCACGTTTGGACAGAGTGAAATATTTTGTTTTTGTATTAAACTATTACCACATGAGAGTTAGGGTAAGTGTGAAAGCACACAAGTTTGTTAAAACAATCTTGACTTTACGCAAAGGTAAAATGACTGCCTAATCAATTGTAGCAAGCAAATTTGTTGAATTTATATTGCCAATCAAAGACTGCTACTCGCAGCACTGGAAAAAACTACATGACCTAGGTACTTAGGTAGTCAATGAATGATAAAATAACTTCATGTGTGTCATTCCATCACGATTACATGTGGTATGAGAGTGGAGTTTGCATATATGGCCCAAAAGGTGCACTCTGTAGAGTTTTTTATTGTTGATGTTGTTCGAAAAAATAGCACCAGGAACAAAAAATGGTATTGCGAATGTGTGTGATGAAAATTTATGGCACCCAGAATATATGGCGCCAAGATTTTATGGCAACTTACCTTGATAAGTATGGGGATTGACAATAGTAAACGCGTCCTTTCAAGATGGATAGTAAATACTTAAAAAAGGTAAATATACGGGACTTAGTAATTTTATGTTGTTATAATAACCCACAGAGAAAGCATTAAGTCTGATACAAAGCTGTTAATATCTGAAAGTCACATAAAGCTACCCCTAACAATTAGCTCGTTGCAATTCTTTCCCTCCCTAATTCTCTTACCTGCAGTTAATAAGATTTCCATCAATATGTATTATCTTTATCAAAAAAGGCGAACTAAACAACTATATATCATTATTTTATTCAACATTTGTATCTGACAAAAAATTAAGTGACCCAGCAGTTCTTCAGTTTGACAAGCTCCTTTCATTTGAGGCACACACACAACTTCTGTGCTTTCAGTGCTTTGATTGCAGTATCCGCGTTTAATTCATTTAGAGTTGTCTCCCCTTTCCTAAGAAAAGGAAGCAGAAACAAATCGGGGAAATTGGCAGAAAAAAAGTTGCAAATTTACAGGTATTCTTCGATATTTTCAATTTGTGTTTCTTAAATGAACCAGTCAGTGAGTAATAATGCTGGTTGACTTATCATGCATGGAAACGAAACGTACAGCACTCAAATCTTTCTAAACATCGTCGGATTGATCCTTATCCTTGAATACATTTGTATAAATACTAAATAATGGCTTTCATTTATTTATTGTTATAAATATTTATTATATAGCATGGAACTGTATTGAGGATTTACATGTATGTATTAGATTGCGTCTTTAAACAATATATGCTACTTTCGTTTCGAGTTAGGGCATGTTTCACATCTGCTTCTCTCTCTCTTGTTCAGATCAATTCATATCTGGTATTAGGAGAACGTGAATGTTGTATAAAGGGGGTAAGGTTAAACAGAAAAAAAATGTGTTTCTAGTGGAATGACTAAAAGTGGCACATGGCACACCTCCCACTAAAATTCCCCGACCATACATAAATGTAGACACACAACCTACAAAAATCCCACAATAATGCATTATTTCACAGTTTAAAATAAAAAAAAACAATAAATCGCGGGGATGTTCCACCAGATCACCAGTGAAACCAGAGCTACACCTTCCTCGTGGCTCGGGTTACACTTTTATATAGCTCCCCCCACTTGAACTCCTTGATCCGGCACCGTAAAATCTGCCCCCCATACAATACGCGCGCGCAAAATACATTATCATACAAATATTATACACGTAAGTGCCCTTGTATGATGTTTTGTTTTACACAGGGAATTTGAAGACCTTTCTAACGGTACCTAGGATTATAATGAAGTTACAAGAAAAATAAGAATTTAGACGATTCATTCATGCACTTGTACAGTGGTCGTTTAGTTATTTATACCTAAAAAGCCGTCACAGATAAGTGAAAATATATTTTAAGAGCTTTATGATACCAAGTTTTATTATACGCCCTTATTATGATAAGGCGCTTGTCCATCTGTCCGTCTGTTAGCCATATCAATGTCCACTCAATAACTTGATAACTAATATGTGTGCTGTTTTCATACTTAGATGAGAGGTTGACATGGATAATGGATGATCACTATTGATTCTGAGGTCATTACGTCAAAGGTCACGGTCACATTGACACTTAGTGTAAAATCCTTGTCCGCACAATAAATTGAGGCTGACCTTAAAAATTCTTTGTTTGGAGTTACTCGACTGACATTTTTTAGGTGGGTAGGTAGATAGTTTTTTTTTTATCTGACACAATAAATATGAGTAATTGTACTACTAAAGAGAAAATACCATAAGATTAAGGGACTGCTGTGGCCGAGCGGTTACAGTCGTGGACTACAAATCTCTCAGCCCCTCACCACTGTGGGCTCGAATCCCGGTAGGGACTTTGGATTTTTCATGTGAGGAGGCCTTCCAGCTGGCTTGCGGTAGGTCGATGGTTCTACCCAGGTACCTCTGTGTACTCCGGGACTTCCTCCACCTGTAATTAGCTGGACGTCGCTATATGATTGAAATACTATCCCAGCGACGGTAAACCCCAATACAACAACCATATGATTAAACAAGTACTTGGTATATTAAAAAAATACCATAGAAACTCGCCTATTAGACTACTCGTCTATAACACGGGACCCTTTTATCACTCCCCTAATCTGTCGGTTAATGCTATGACCCTAATAATAAGACGGGATAAGAAATCCAGAATGCATCACGAGCAGTATCATTGATTCACATGACCGTTAATTCAGAATAATTTTACATAGTAAAAACTACTATGGATTTTAAACTCTCATAAATGTGTTTATGTGACAAATAAAAAAACACGATTTAAACAAGTAATAATATAATTGTAACAGTGAACTGTCACTAAGTCTCCCAAACAAAGTTTCTTCTTAGACAATTATACACGAATGGTTATTGAGAAATGGAGTGGGGCCTGACCCCCTGGTGATCAGTGTGAACATCGAAGATGAACCATTCAATCCATCTGATCATGAGGAACAAGAATATACATAGTTTATGGATGGGGATCTCAATGTTTTTTTAAATAAAGGTCAAGGGTGAAACTGACTGGGGGGGGGGGGGCAGATCTCATTCATCTTGTCTTATCATGAGGAACAAGAATATATATGATTTATGGGTGGGGATCTGTACAGTTTTTCAGATATAATGTTGTAAGTAAAATTGAGGGGGTGGGGGCTGGACCCCTTGGTGACCCATGTGAACATAAAAGAAGTACAATTTAACCCATCTCATCATGAGGAACAATAATATATGTGGTTTAGGGGTGGGGATCTGAACAGTTTTTGAGATATAAGATTATAAGTAAAATTGGAGGGATGGGGCCAAACCTCTGGCAGATCTCAGGGGACACCAAAGTAGTACTTTGCATTTCTTCCTATTATGCGGAACAAAAAAAAATATGATTCAAGATTAAAAATTTGAAATATTTAACCAAAATGCATTTTTTATGCAAAAAACCATCTTTGAGGGGATGGGGCCTGATCCCCAGGGACCCCCCATTTACAAAAAACTGGGTTGCACCACTACACATTGAGGGCTGTAATCATATGAAGTTTTGTAAAGATTTGTCGCGCGATCTCCGTGATATGGCCCATACACAGTTGCCGGCGCACGAAAGAAGAAGAAACGGAGTAAAATCAATAAGTCGGTTTGTTTGGGAGATCTAATAATTATTGTGCGTTGCCTACCAGTTTCTTGTCCTTATTTCATTCCAAAGTTGTTTTCAGTCATAATCCCAAAACATCTCTCACATGCATTGGGGGAACAGAGGGCTATGGTGTCACATATTCTTATCAGCACATAAACTAAACCTCAGTAAGGTGCAATGTGATTCAGGTAAAGGGGGAAAGCAGTGTCAACAGGATGAGTAGATTTGTAGAAGTCTGTGTATTAAGTATGGGATGAGAAGCTGTCAATTATCCTGAAAGGAATGCTTGCAAAAGTGTCACCAAATGCACCCCTCTGTGCCAATTTCACCTTGTGTGACATCCACTCTACACACTTGAAGAAATTAACATACTGCAGTGCTCAGTAAAGTTCAAAGGGCGTGAAACTGACACTAGCCAATGTGCGGTTTCCTTTTGAACTCTGGAACAGCTTCTTTGAGATACCGATTATTAAAACTTGAAAGATTTTTGTGTTAGCAGTTGTTTGATGAATTTATAGCAGCTATACACCTGGACATTGCCTGTTGTGTAAGAGTTTTTTTTTTACAACTGCTATATATTATGACTTTATGTGTAGGATAGAAATACGATTGATCTAGCCAAAAAAAAAACCAAAAACAGACACCTGAAAGGTTTTTGAGTCTCGGCGATTTTTGTGAGTCGGTCGGGTAACTCCAAACAAAGATTTTTTAAGGTCAGCCTTAACTTATATATTCAATGCCTTTGAAATAAGCAAATGGAAAGCCGCTTCGTTTGCATCTTAAACAAACGAATATTACTTTTTGATTGATTCGGATTCTATTTTTCAAGCTTAAAGGGATTATAATTATCTTTTGTAAATCACTTATCTTAAAATGAAGCACATTTAAAATGTTTAAATATAAATCAAAGATTAACAACAACAAAAAAAATGGATCAGACGAACGCCTGACAATGGGCTTGGTCCAGTACAATTAGACGCTTTTTACCGACTTTAGATAACGAGTTTTATGTTTGCGAACAAGATGGCGCTGGCCCATACGATAGTCGGCTGAGAGGAAAAAAAATCCAAAGTGCTCTTTCTTAATACATGAATACATGGTAATTAAAACAAATTGAAAAAAAAAACTGTCAAAAAACAACGACAGTAAAAAGATTTTTTCAAAATGACATCTTGAATTCTTGACAGTGAATTCAAAATGAATCTATCAGGAGAATTGTGAACATGTAAAGAAATATCTATACATCTTAATATAAGAACCATCAAAGCACAGTGTCCATTTAATTATTTTTTTTCTTACCTTCGTATCCTTTCATATAGAGAATCCCTACAGGTTTTTTTTGTTTTGTTTTTGTTTTGTTTTTGTTTGTTTGCCAATTTAGGGGGTAAAACCCTCTACAGGGTGAATTTCACTATCAGATAAATAAATTATCAGGTATGGCTCTAAATGACTTCCGTTTGTTTGTTGGCTTTAACGTCCCACCGACAGTGTTTCAGTCATTTGGAAACGATGCCTACTTGAAACAGATATAGTGCTGCCACACTGCAGCATTATGCCGTAGACATGTGGCATGATACCACACCCATTCACATTATTCTGACACCGGGCCAACCAGTCCCAGAACTACCTTTATATGCTGAGCGCCAAGCAAGTGTGCTATACCAGTACCAATTTTACGACTTTGTTGCGGTCGGTGATCGAACCCACGACTTCCGCTCCCGAGGCGGACGATCTAAGCACTCGACCATCGCGGACGGTGAATGACTTCCGTACAAATGATCGTTGAGAAGTGAAATAAACTAATAATAATTAACCAGGTCATATCTTAGAAAAACCTTGTGAACACTCTAGAGGCCAAAGTTTTACCCCAATCAACATTAGATTTGGTCAGGTTGTTTGTCTACATGATATCACGAAAGAGTTCGAAAATGGGTTACGTGAGGTCAAAATCTAGGTCATCATGTCAAATCTTAGAAAAACCTTGTAAACACTCTAGAGGCCACAGTTTTAGCCCAATCTTCACTAGATTTGGTCAGAATGTTTGTCTATATGATTTCTTGGATGAGTTCGAAAATGGATCAAGTGGGGTCAAAAACTAGATTACCAGGTCAAATCTTAAGAAAACCTGTTGAACACTCTAGAAGCCTCAGTTACACACTTACCTTAATGTAACTTGATCAGAATGTTTGTTTACATCAAATCTAGAATGAATTCAAAACTCGACCACATTGGGTCAAAAAGTAGGTCACCAGGGCAAATTTTAGAAAGATCTTGTGAACACTCTAGGGGCCTACATTTTTGTACCAGTCTTCATTAAACGTAATAAGAATGGTGACTGCATGAATTCCCAGTTCAGTTCAAATTCAGGTAGGATCAAAATCTAGGCCACTTAGTCAAATGTTAGAAAAACACTTTAGATGCCACATTTTTTGTCATCATGCCTTACACAGCAATCTTACTCAGGTGAGCGACACAGGGCCATCTTGACCCTCTTGTATTTTAACTTACTGTTTTTGTTGTTGTTGTTGTTTTTTTTAATTTTGGGACATTTTTTTCCTGGATCTCACTGATTAAGCTTGGGGACTCATGATTTCAAACATGTCAATCCTAGGTTTCATAACAGATTTTTTTTAGATTAATCATTGATAAAAACAAACATCACTGAAGAATAGCCAAAAAAAAAAAAAAAAAAAAAAAAAAAAAAATCACCTCCACCTCAACAACAGCAACAGAGTATTTATCATAGTAATATCATTATATTATTATATACATTCCCTTTGTTTATCATCTAAATATACATGTATACATACAACTCTGCTGGTCGTGGTATCATGCCACTTGCCTTCTTCATGATATCCAGTGAGGCAGCACTACATATGTATCATATAGTCAAATGTTCCAACAGACTGAAATACTGTCAACACAGCTATCAATTGTGTAATTTTGACGTAGACTTTATACGTGTTTTTCAGTATGTATGACTTAATATTTTAATGGGCTTTTGTTTTTTATCTCAACAGGGGTGAGGACATTTGTATGACGTGACAAGGCACAAAATACCGGTGTTACTAAAGAATCGTCGAGAGAAATTTGTGTAAGTTTCAGAAATTTGTTTTCAATCATTTTCAAATGAATACATTGAATTAAGTTTAGTTTGAATTTACTCTAAAAATAATTGTTTGATTAAAACTAGTAAATTGCATGTATGGCAGAGCTAAAGATGGGGACCACTTTTATCAAATTTCGCCTTTCGTTGTACTGTTGAGACGTGCAACTGAACTTTTTTTTTTTGTTCACTACGTTTTTTTTCTCTTTCCATAGGTGTATTCCTTTCTTAAAATATTGTCCCTAACTTGCTATTTGAAGTCCATGTTTTTTTTTAAATGGCGAATATGGCATTAAGTCTGACAATAAATCCTACATTTATCTTACCGGTATAGCAAGGGATATAAATCTTCATGGATAATTTACTTAATTCTAAAAGAAAATTAGATTTGCCTTTCTTTAATTGTTTTTTATTTTATTTTCCCTAACAGCATGGCGACCAGTGATTCCATAGAGACAAGTTCGGACTCTTACACTCCGCCCTACTGTGATGATCACAAGAGCAATCTCATCACAATGTTCTGCGAGGATCACAATACATTAATATGCGAACAATGTACCAAGTTAACACACCGGAAATGTGTAATGACCTCGCTAAGTGATAAAAGCAGTAAGATGAATAAATGTCAGGTGGACAATATGTTGACGAAGATGAAAGAAATAAAACAAAATGTTCAGAAATTACTATCATCCCGGGGTAAAGATGCTGACATTTTGGTTGAAGAGGCAGAAAAGTCTGTCAGTGATGTCAGGGAATTTAGGAGGAGAATAAATGAAACGTTTGATGATCTTGAGAAAAAGGCTTACAAGGCAGTTGAAGACGCTAAAAAGGCCAAGGAATTAGATTTGAAGGATCACGTGACTACATGTGAATATATTTTGAAACAAGTTAACGAAGGTATTAAGAAAATGCAAGACTGTCAGGCCTCAATGAATAAAGAAATTATGTTTATCGGACTGACAAAGTCATCTGCTAAAGTCAAGGAAATGGAGAAGATTGTAACAGAAGTAGAGTCGGAAGCTCCCATATCAGGTCACCTGACTTTCCAACCCAACAAAGTAATAGAAGATCTTTTACAGCAGGTGACTGAGCTCGGTCACGTGATTACAACCTTTCAAAGCACTGATGTATCCAGCGGAGAGAATATACTTGAAATGACAGTTTCTAGTAAACAAGACATCAACATTAACACAGATTGGATATCTGGTTCAACATTTCTCCCTAGTGGTGATCTTGTTTTATGTGACTATCGTAACAATAAGTTACATCTGTATAGCCCCACCTTCATCTCTAAGAAGAATGTAGATCTACCATCAGAACCATTGGACGTCTGTACAGTAGCTGATACAGAGGTTGTCGTCACGTTACCAAGGCAACAGAAGATTCAGTTTGTCTCTGTACAGCCGCGGCTGAGACTCGGGCAATCATTGAGTGTAGACAGGAAATGTTGGGGTATAGACTGTCATGGCGGCATGATGTACGTCACGTGTCACGACAACCCGGGTAATGGAGAAGTACTGGTGATGACGATGGATGGACAGATACAGAGGAGACTCGGGCTGGTACAAGGGCGGTACATGTTTACACGCCCAAGCTATGTACGTGTCAGTCGCTATAGTGACCGTGTTTATGTATCTGACTGGAACACCCACACCGTAACATGTCTGACACAAAATGGTGATTTGGTCTATAAGTATAAACACAAGGATTTATCTCATCCTGTAGACATTCACGTAGACAGTCAGGACAACATACTTGTAAGTGGGTGTGGGTCTGACAACATTCATCGTGTAGATAAGCACGGTACTCACCACTCCATACTGGTCAGTCACAGTGATGGGGTAGTAGGGCCGTACTGTCTCTCATACCGGGACACTGATGGGGCGTTGTTTGTAGGAATGTATAGTAAACCTGCTGGTAAGGTGTTCTGGCTGAAGAAGTAATGAAGAAGTAATATGTCGACTGTTTTATCAGGATTAATATCACCATGGCAACCTTGAAGTATTGTTTCAAATATCAAGTCAGACACTCTTATTACATGGTGCGAGTATTTGAGAGTCAGGCCGGAACTCGAACCGGGGACCGCTTGATTGCAGGAATAGTTCAAACAATCAAGAAATTTTGCTTAAAACAGATTTCACTCCATATTTAAGATTGTAAGATAATTTACATGTATTTTGATTGTTTTGGTTGCAGCAAATCGTGTTTCATGTTTTCCACGTGATCTTCGTGTCTAAATTTGTCGTATAATCTATTTTTAGCTCAACTCGACTCGAGGTTACACAGTTACAACATTCATGTATTTTCTGAACATAATGTTATATTTTGGTGCTCGCTTTGCTATTTAATAGATTATTACAGTATTTAAATCTTCAACTGTTTATATACGTGAATATATATCTTTAATTTGACTTTTTTCAAATATGTAGCAAAATGTGCTCAAATCGAAAAGGGAAAAACATGATAAGTCACCGAGCTCGTTTTTATGATACGTTCGTATATCGATGGTTAACATCTTTAACAAATGGCTAAAATAAACATCTCTCTTTGAAAAGAAAGGAAATAAGAACAAAACACACACACACACACACACAAATAATGCTATGAGATAAGTTATGATAGTCCAAAATATCAGATTAAGTGGTTCAAATATCCGCCGGTACTTCAGTTCTTGTCAGAAATGTGAGAGAAAAAAATGTAGCTTCATTTTCTTGTTTTTCATATAAGTATTCCATAAAGGCTCCTTGATCAAATCGTTGAAAAAATGCACCGAGTTTATTTTGGAGTGAATGAGATGTTTTCATGGTAACAGGGACACGGTGCGTTCTCTCCTTCTCGACGAACTGAGCAAAAATTATCTATTTGCGATTGGTTTTTGTCGCATATTTACTGAAAGTTTTTTCCATTCTTTTAATCGTTGTATATTTTAATTTGTTCAATAATTAAATAATCACATATTATATTTAAAAAAACGTTTCGAGTGCTTTATTGTAGAATAATGCACGGCGTTAAGTTCAGATGCGCAGTAATCTATTATCACGAAGGCCGGAGTCGTGGGTTCAATCTCCGGTCAGGACATACAATCGTTAAAATGGTTCTGGTATGTCTTCTTTTCCTGGTTCTCAGTATCAGGGTAGTTCCAGGACTGGTTGTCAAGGTGATGAGATAATGTTACTGAGCGTACTGCTGTCAGATCCATTGTATCTGGAGTCAGTGTTATAATTATTTCAATAGATAATTCTATTACTTCAAAATACAGTATATATAATGCGTATCATTACTTATTTTATTATTCCGTATACCTTTAAATCATTCATGCTATTGGTTGATTTATTTTCGTCGTATTCCTGATTTTTTTATCCGGAAATATTACCCCTAGGAAAATTGTTCATTAATCAATCACTATGTGTTTTTTTAACACGTATCCATAAATAACCATCAATGCACCAGCTGTATTGCCTGTTATACAGAATCCTCGAAATTAAGTGTCAACGAAAAATAATGATTTTATAGAAACCGTGATCAGATCTACCTGTGTAAACAAAAATCTAGATAGCGCAATGACAGATCCGTTCATGCCTGTTAATAATGCCTACCAAAATAATTGGCTAAATGTCTTTTATGATAAATGAATGAACATTTACTTTGTAGGGAAATATAAACACAAATAGAAACATTCACAGGTCATATGTGTTAAAATGTCCAATTTATTGTTTGTTTTCTTTTTTGTGTACATTCTCTTGTATATGCTTGCATACATTTGCATGTATATAGTGTAAAAATCCTAAAATCTTCAAATGCATTTTTTTTGTATTTGTATGGACCTCTTTAATTTAAAACGATTGTATCGTTTATGACAATAAGATTTTCGTAATTATGTCCACTGAGACCTGTGAACAAAGGTCACTGGCCACAACCGAAACATGGCCTTTACTTGGAGGTGGCTAATATTCAATGGCTAAATTCTCGGTCACTGGCTTCTGTTCACCGTCGGGCTCTTATTCAGAGGTAAAATGACTTATAACTTGGAATCCTCTCGCTGACCTTTGTTCATCATTGGGCCGTTATTCAGAGGTAAAATGACTTATAACTTGGAATCCTCTCTCTGGCCTTTGTTCACCATTGGACCGTTATTCAGAGGTAAAATGACTTATAACTTGGAATCCTCTCTCTGGCCTTTGTTCACCATTGGACCGTTATTCAGAGGTAAAATGACATAACTTGGAATCCTCTCTCTGGCCTTTGTTCACCATTGGACCGTTATTCAGAGGTAAAATGACATAACTTGGAATCCTCTCGCTGGCCTTTGTTCACCATTGGACCATTATTCAGAGGTAAAATGACTTATAACTTGGAATCCTCTCGCTGGCCTTTTTTCACCATTGGGCCGTTATACAGAGGTAAAATGACTTATAACTTGGAATCCTCTCGCTGGCCTTTGTTCACCATTAAACCGTTATTCAGAGGTAAAATGACTTAAAACTTGGAATACATTCGCTGGCCTCTGTTCACCATTGGTCCGTAATTTAGAGGTAAAGGCCTCATAACTTTGAACCCTCTCGCTGGTCTTTGTTCAGAATTGGACCGTTATTCAGAGGTAAAATGCCTTATAATTTGGAAGCCTCTCGCTGGATCAGCCATTGGGCCGTTATTCAGAGGTAAAATGCTCTATTTATTCAGTGATGGGAATGATCGATAGAATTATGACATAAATAAAAAACTACTCTCCTCGTTAAAGTTTTTGTTCCTGACAGTGTAGGTCACATTTTACAGGAAAAGGCTATTTTCATAAATGCAAATCATTTAAAATTAGTTTACGGTATTCCTGCTTGTGGTACGACGTGACACTTTCTGCAATATGGCTTCTTCACCAGTTCAGGGTAGTGATTTCGTAACTTCGGCCTATAACGTTAGCGCATGCGCGAAACGTTAATAAGATCAGCCAAGTGATTGAAAATAGAAAATCTCAATACAGGTTTTATAATTTTAAATATAGTTTCAATACCCTCTATGACGGTAAAACCTGTGATGGGAAAAACATCTATTTTTTACGACCATTGATGGTTGGATTTGGTGACCATGCGTCTGTTGATGGGTATTGATAGACATCATACACATTGTAAAATATAAATTTCCGTCAGTGACCATCTGTGAAGGAGCTGTTTCAACATTGTATTTATTTGTACTTTGAAGAATCAATTTACGCCCTCTTTTGCCTACTGTAATATGACTTATGCTTATGTAAATATAGAAACAGTTGATTCAGTATCTATGTAATATATTTCTTCGATGCTTGAGTGACATCCAGATTCAACAATCAATAATATTTGTATATAAACTCTTTCAACAATGACAAATAAGTAACCAGTTTAATATGCATGAGCAAGTGATTTTGTGTAATTATAAAATGTTTTACCTATATCTTGTTTGCTTATTTTATCCCTCGCTAAAATATCACGATTACTTTCGCGTTCGAGTTTAAATTCTGCAGCTATTTGGCCCTGAAAGTTTTATTTTAGCATAAAAGCGGGTATGTGTGTGAGTGTGTGTGTGTATGTGTGTGTGAAAAAGTAATAACTCGAATAACTAAAGGTTTAAGTTGTTGTATTGGGGTTTACCGTCGCTGCGACAGTATTTCAATCATATAGCGACGTCCAGCTAATTACTGGTGGAGGAAGACCCCGAGTACACAGAGGTACCCGGGTAGAACCACCGACCCACCGCAAGCCAGCTGGAAGGCTTCCTCACATGAAAAATCCGAAGTCCCTACCGGGATTCGAACCCACAGCGGTGAGGGTCTGAGAGATTTGTAGTCCACGACTGAAACCGCTTGGCCACGGCGGCCCCCAAATAAGTTCCAACTGCAAAGACATGATACCTCACATAACCAAACAGGTATATTACGGTTATGGAATTTACTATATTGTATTGATTGTTCCGATTGTGCATATATGCATACACAGTGGTCACTGCAACATAAATATTGAGCGAAAACAAGGGTCGTATTTTCAACCCTTGGTTTGTTTGTTTCTTTGGTTTAACGTATTCAGTCATTTGGAGACGTGTCTAGTTGAGACAGATATAGTGCTGTCACACTGCAGTATCACGTCGTCGACATGTGGCATGAATCCACACCCAGTCACATTATCCTGACACCGGGCCAACCAGTCCAGCAACTACCCTTATAAAACAATTACGCTGAGCGCAAACCAGTCCAGCAACTACCCTTATAAAACAATTATGCTGAGCGCCAACCAGTCCAGCAACTACCCTTATAAAACAATTATGCTGAGTGCAAACCTGTCCATCAACTACCCTTATAAAACAATTATGCTGAGCGCCAACCAGTCCAGCAACTGCCCTTATAAAACAATTATGCTGAGCGCCAACCAGTCCAGCAACTGCCTTTATAAAACAAATATGCTGAGCGCCAACCAGTCCAGCAACTGCCTTTATAAAAAAAATATGCTGAGCGCCAACAAGTCCAGCAACTACCCTTATAAAACAATTATGCTGAGCGCCAACCAGTCCAGCAACTACCCTTATGAAACAATTATGCTGAGCGCCAACCAGTCCAGCAACTACAGATACAACAGTACCATTTCTTACGATTTTGGTATGTCGCACTCGGGGATCGAACCCACGACCTCCCGGTCCCGAGGCGGACGCTCTTACCACTCGGCCACCGGTCGACCCCTGGTCGCGTTACCAAAGTTGTTTGTTTTACGACGATTGAGAAACAAGTTCTTACAATTATTGTCCGACATAGATAGTGTGACAGAATATAGTATCATGTCAACCGACTTCAATGTTATTTCGATAAATCGGCAACAAAGTGGTTGTACATGATAAATTGAATAAGGATCACAAATATCCAGTAATGGATACTGACAATAAATGTGAGTTTAAAAACAGGCGATTTCTGGAATCCAGTGTTTTTTACATTTATCTCACGGCATGACAATTCGCAAGATGCAGGTAATACAAGACTTAACGTCGGTTGTTTGATTTAGTATACTGTATACATTATAGGTTACGGTGATTGTGTGGTTAGAGTATCCGCAATGGCAGTTGAAGCCCATGAGTTCGATCCCCGGTCTCTACATACTAAAGTTGCATACATAGATCGAAAACAAACAGAAAACAGTGGATAACCAATCATTGCCAATTACCGGTGTACTTAACTAGTGCATTTTACATGGCGTGATAGTTTCCATTATTTACTGAAAATAACTATCCAGACACTTCTTCATTTTGGCAAAAGTTTTATCTTAATCTCGAGTGGCAGAAGCTAATATAACATGTACAAATAAACAATTGAGAGATGACGCTACGACCAAAACATCGCAATATTTTGTAAGTAAACCGGTACCGTAAAGCCACGGGTTGTGGAGTTCGACATGTAAATGGTTTAAGTTTAACGATTTTGCAAATAGAAACATAATTATATTGATTTAAAAGGCACCTGTTTAATATTGATACGCAATAAATGATGGTAATTTAATGCTAATTGATGTAAATAATAAAAACAAATATTACTAAAATTTGGCCTTATCCCGCCCCTTTATTTTTCATATACAACGTTCTTACTGAAAAAAGAAAAAAGATTTCGACGGAACTGACATCGGAAATTGCACCAAACCGTACACATAGCGGCGACGTTACTGATCACGCCAAATATAAGAACGGTATTACGAACGCTCGCGTCGCCGCCAAATGATGCGTTGCGGCAAAATAAACTTTAATGATATAACCTTTGACTATCTGAACTGTCATCTATGATTGGAATCAGTCGAAAAATATTCGTCGATAAATCAGGGGCAAAAGTCACAGATTCATTGATTAATCATGATTTAATACAAAATATACCATTTTGGGGGCACAATTTTTTGTACAACATGAAAACAAAGTACTCGTACTATATAGAATTTATATGATATAATATTATATATAGATTAGGTACAAATTTTAATTTCTCATATAATCAAATACATGTATAAACCTAGAACGAAAATATTGTATAAGATGTGACAACCAGAGGCCAACGAAATGCAAAGTGCAACTTTACAAGTATCAGTTTATTTTATTTATGGAACTTGCGTATCAGGTGCGCATTGAAATATCGAAAGCCCTCTTTTTTCGTCAATAATTTGCCAACAAATTTTTTTCGTCGTCATCGTCACGTCAACCAGTAGCTCATCACTGATTCGTTGACTTTATGATTAATAAGCCCACCACTAACAGTTAGCAATAATACAATAATTTAAATGCACACAAATATTACTCTAACTGAACAGCCGAAACGCAATGTACGTTGGTCGCCCAATCCTATACACTCGCCGTCCACATCGCAATATACACTTGTATCCCGCTCCACAATGAACACGGATCATCCATGAACACTGGTCACCCGTTCCACTATGTACACTGGTCATCCGCTACGCCATGAATACTGGTCGTCCGCTACGCTATGTATACTTGTCACCCGCTCTAACATGCATACCGGTCACTAGCTACGCCGTGAATACTATTCGTCCGCTACGTCATGTACACGAATCAACGGCTACGTCATGTATACTAGTCGTCTGCTACGACATGTACACTAAACAAGCACTACGTCATGTATACTAG
Organism: Solen grandis; assembly: GCA_021229015.1. NCBI lineage: Eukaryota > Metazoa > Mollusca > Bivalvia > Adapedonta > Solenidae > Solen > Solen grandis. The sequence continues at coordinate 29,846,487 of CM037789.1, read as the reverse complement.
TCGTCCGCTACGTCATGTACACTAATCAAGCGCTACGCCATGTATACTAGTCGTCCGCTACGTCATGTACACTAATCAAGCGCTACGCTATGTATACTAGTCATCCGCTACGCCATGTACACTAATCAAGTGCTACGCTATGTATACTAGTCATCCGCTACGTCATGTACACTAATCAAGCGCTACGCTATGTATACTAGTTGTCCGCTACGACATGTACACTAATCAAGCGCTTCGCTATGTATACTAGTTCTCTACGTCATGTGCACTAATCAAGCGCTACGCCATGTATACTAGTCGTCCGCTACGTCATGTACACTAATCAAGCGCTACGCCATGTATACTAGTCGTCCGCTACGACATGTACACTAATCTAGCGCTACGCTATGTATACTAGTCGTCTACTACGCCATGTACACTAATCAACCGCTATGCCATGTATACTAGTCGTCCGCTATGCCATGTACACTAATCAAGTGCTACGCTATGTATATTAGTCATCCGCTACGTCATGTACACTAATCAAGCGCTACGCTATGTATACTAGTTGTCCGCTACGACATGTACACTAATCAAGCGCTTCGCCATGTATACTAGTCTTCCGCTACGTCATGTACACTAATCAAGCGCTACGCTATGTAAACTAGTCGTCCGCTACGACATGTACACTTATCAAGCGCTATGCCATGTATACTAGTCGTCCGCTATGCCATGTACACGAATTAAGCGCTATGCCATGTATACTAGTCGTCTGCTACGACATGTACACTAATCAACTGCTACTCTATGTATACTGGATGTCCGCTACGACATGTTCACTAATCAAGCACTACGCTATGTATACTGGTCGTCCGCTATGCCATGTACACTAATCAAGTGCTACGCTATGTATACTAGTCGTCCGCTACAACATGTACACTAATCAACCGCTATGCCATGTATTATAGTCGTCCACTACGACATGTACACTATTCAAGCGCTACGCCATATATACTAGTCGTCTGGTACGACATGTACACTAATCAACCGCTACGCCATGTATACTAGTCGTCCTCTACGACATGTATGCTAATCAACCGCTACGCCATGTATACTTGTCGTCCTCTACGACATGTACACTAATCTACCGCTACGCCATGTATACTTCTTGTCCTCTACAACATGTACACTAATCAACCGCTACGCCATGTATACTAGTCGTTCTCTACGTCATGTACACTAATCAACCGCTATGCCATGTATACTAGTTGTCCTCTACGACATGTACACTAATCAACCACTACGCCATGTATACTTGTCGTCCTCTATGACATGTACACTAATCAACCGCTACGCCATGTATACTTGTCGTCCTCTACGACATGTACACTTATCAACCACTACGCTATGTATACTAGTCGTCCGCTACGTCATGTACACTAATCAACCACTATGCCATGTATACTAGTCGTCCTCTACGACATGTTCACGAATCAAATGCTATGCCATGTATACTTGTCGTCCTCTACGACATGTACACGAATCAAGCGCTACGCCATGTATACTAGTTGTCCTCTACGACATGTACAGTGCGGCTCGCGTTCAAGTTGGCACACGGAACGCACGTTACACGCACGTTACACGGACACGGAACGCACGTTACACGCACGTTACACGGTGCACGTACGTTACACGTTTGGTTCATATACACAATACACGGTCCACACGATACGAACGATGCACGATGCAAACGCTGCCGGCTTATTCGGTCAACTCGGTTGTTTTCGTCCATAGACTACTTCTCTATGCGTCATTAGTTAATAAGAGAACTAAAGAAGGAATCAAGAGACAAGCTGATCGTATTAAATTCTCGTTTTAGATTTATAATAACTACATATAATTGCTAGTAAACTTTATATTTCATGTTTGTTCTTTTAGATACGTTGAAGATCTGAAAGAAATGATTACTTTTTTATTCTTATATGATCACGTTCATGTACAATGTATGAATGCATACTCCAATCAATGCGTATGGTCTATTTTTCACACTATCATTAAAGTTTGGGAACAAAATTCCATATATAATCAATAAATGAAACATCAAAGGAGTTACCTTTTTATTTAATTAATTACCGATCTGGCCATTTACCGAAACAAATCTGAACAAAGAATTTAAAAAATCGTATCGTATTGTTGGTAATCTATAATTTAGCCTCATATACTAGCTGTAGTTGTTTTCGTCCATAGACACTTATCAATCTTTTTTTTCTAATTCTTTTAATAAGAAAACGAATAGAATTGACGATTATACGAATCTGTGTATACAATGTATGATTACTCATTATTGGAAGACAGACAAAACAACCAACCCCAAATGATTTTCAAAAGACGGATAAAAACATTCAATAGTTTTAGGAGTGGAAAAATCGAGTCCATTTTATCTTTATAATTACCTGTACCATCACCAGGATATGTATGGAAAAGCGAGTATTTAAAGTTATGCTTTCGGCAATTAATTCCTAATTTCCTATCAGTTTATCGAATAAATTCAAAAAACGCAATCGATCAATAAGTTCATCTTATTGAGTTTTAATCAATTTAAAAACGCAATTAATTTAAATAAGTTTATCCTATCGAGTGCTTCCTTAGGTAGATGAAAGGTTTATGTCTTGGATGTATTTGTTGCGGTTATAACGTGAAAAATAAATTTAATTAGTTAATAATGAGCATGATAGTTGAAGTTTTAAATTCATTGTATATATATCACATCTAGGCTAATGAGAGAGAGAGAGAGAGAGAGAGAGAGAGAGATGGCGGAGAGAGAGAATTACACATAAGTCGTCAAACGTTAAGTTACATGTACCAGGCCAAGGTGACGATTTACGTTTAATCCGAGTCCAGCTACCCAGTCTGACACCTAACATCCTCAAATGTACTCTTGGTCTTGGGTGTCAAAATTAAATATTTCCTGTGCATAGATTGTGTATCGTGTCAAACTGGAATACACAGGAAGTCCCTGCTAAACGACACAATATGCCACCAGCACGATAGAGTATAAATTCCGAGCCAGCAAATTTTGAGTTACATTTTACCTGTAAACGGAATAAATAGTGGTTATAATATTCGTGAGGACTGAGGAGACCTAGGAAATCGGTAAGTCGTATTTTATTATTGATTTATATAAGTTGAAGCAATGTGCATTATGAAATATGGTATATCCAACAGCATAAGTTGTATCATTTCACACCAGATGCACATGTAAGCAGTTGTTTTTTTCATGCATAAAGCAGGACACAAACACACATGATAATATGTGTTTTTTACCTCGATTAAGACTCATTTCCATCAGGGTTCTAGTACAATAAGCCGAATGATTTTACACCGTGACATGTTACAGTTTAACACGTTACACACGATATAAACGATGCTACACGGACCACACGTTGAGAATGTTACACGGTACACGGTACACGCACGCACGTTACACGCACATTACACGGACACGGAACGCACGTTACACGCACGTTACACGCAAAAAATGCCAACTTGAACGCGAGCCGCACTGTACACGAATAAAGTGCTACGCCATGTATACTAGTCATCCTCTACGACATGTACACGAATCAACCGCTATGCTATGTATACTAGTCTTTCTCTTTGTCATGTACACTAATCAACCGCTATGCCATGTATACTAGTTGTCCTCTACGACATGTACACGAATCAAGTGCTACGCTATGTATACTTGTCGTCCTCTACGTCATGTACACTTATCAACCGCTATGCCATGTATACTATTCGTCCTCTACGACATGTACACGAATCAAGCGCTACGCCATGTATACTAGTCGTCCTTTACGACATGTACACGAATCAACCGCTACGCTATGTATACTAGTCGTCCTCTACGTCATGTACACTAATCAACCGCTATGCCATGTATACTATCGTCCTCTACGACATGTACACAATCAACCGCTACGCATGTATACTAGTCGTCTCTACGTCATGTACACTAATCAACCGCTATGCCATGTATACTAGTTGTCCTCTACGACATGTACAAGAATCAAGTGCTACTCTATGTATACTTGTCGTCCTCTACGTCATGTACACTAATCAACCGCTATGCCATGTATACTAGTCGTCCTCTACGACATGTACACCAATCAAGCGCTACGCCATGTATACTAGTCGTCCTTTACGACATGTACACAAATCAACCGCTACGCTATGTATACTAGTCGTCCTCTACGTCATGTACACTAATCAACCGCTATGCCATGTATACTATTCGTCCTCTACGACATGTACACAAATCAACCGCTACGCTATGTATACTAGTCGTTCTCTACGTCATGTACACTAATCAACCGCTATGCCATGTATACTAGTTGTCCTCTACGACATGTACACGAATCAAGTGCTACTCTATGTATACTTGTCGTCCTCTACGTCATGTACACTAATCAACCGCTATGCCATGTATACTAGTCGTCCTCTACGACATGTACACGAATCAAGCGCTACGCCATGTATACTTGTCGTCCTCTACGACATGTACACGAATCAGCCGCTATGCCATGTATACTAGTCGTCCTCTACGACATGTACATGAATCAAGTGCTACGCTATGTATACTAGTCGTCCGCTACGCCATGTACACTAATCAACCGCTACGCCATGTATACTAGTCGTCCTCTACGACATGTACACTAATCAAGCGCTACGCTATGTATACTAGTCGTCCGCTACGCCATGTACACGAATCAAGTGCTACGCCATGTATACTAGTCGTCCCTACGCATGTACACTAATCAACTGCTACGCCATGTATACAGTCACCAATAAGTCCTC